>JASWHV010000003.1:4952783-5621533 GCA_030760725.1 Neostapfia colusana | reverse complement strand
GCAGCCAGGTCGAGGAGTCTGTTGCTCCGTGCGTAGGAAGCGCTGGCTTTATATATGGCTGTGTATGCTTCGTTTTAAAAAAGGGAAAACAGAAATAGAAGCAGCGTTGGGCGCTGCCGGTGTTAGTGCGCCAAGTACATGAGAGCTCTGTTCTTCTTGTCTCACTTTGCCTTCGTTTTATGTTCAGTTTTCTTTCTCCAGTTTATTTGTGAGTTCGTGGCCTGCTCCAACACAAAACAGTTTCAGCGCCGCAACTATGCAAAGCTGAGATGGTTTCATTCTGGCAAGGAAGGCTATGGACTGCAGTTGCAAGAAGATGTATATGAAGGCAGGTTCCTTATTGAATATGTTGGAGAGGTACCAATTTGGATTAGCGCACCCCCACTTTTCTTTCTTTGTCGAGTTGATGCATTATTATTGGTATTTTCTTCTTTGGCTTTTGTGTAATATGTAAATGAATAACTTTCTAAAATATGTCTATGTTCGTGTTATGCACATTCATTTATGTCTAGTGAGTTTGATGACTTGGACCCTGCGATGTACTCTCAGGTTCTTGACATAGCATCTTATGAATCCCGCCAACAATATTATGCTTCTAAAGGCCAGAAACATTTCTACTTCATGGCACTAAATGGTGGCGAGGTATGCCGTTTTATTACTTTTATATTTCCTCCATAGACTATTTATTCTTTTCATCAGATTTACCTATTGCTGTCACATTAAATTACCCTCGCTCCACTTTATATTGCAAGCCCTTCTGTTCTCTGATCTAAAATACGTCTTCGTTGAGGAACTATAATATTACCTCAACTTATTTTCTTACCCTCTAATTCTAATGGATGATACCGACCTTCTGTTGTACCCCACTTTTTCCTAAGTCCTCCATAATTCTTTTTATTCCTTAATTATTTTTTTTCAGGTGATTGATGCTTGCACTAAAGGGAACTTGGGTCGATTTATCAATCATAGCTGCAGCCCTAACTGTCGCACAGAGAAGGTGGCAATTTATCTTGTGTATTTTTGTGTATCTCATCGATTTTCATGTGTTCAAGAATTGCATTTCCACCCTGAGTTTTTAAAACAGTGTTCATGTTTGATTTCATGAAATAGTGGATGGTCAATGGAGAAGTTTGCATTGGAATATTTGCTATGAGGAACATAAAGAAGGTAAGGCTAAAAGTCATTGCATCCTCACAACCAGGACAATAGTTCATCTAGCAGAAGATAGAGATTAAGGATTCATATTATTTACGATTCAGTTGCATCAGTGGCTTACCCCAACTAGTTTGGGACAAAAAGGCTTTGTTGTTGTTGTAAGATGCATCAGTGAGTGGTTTTAGTGTATTATTCATGCAGTACAATGGTTTATTATTTTCATCATGTAATGGGTATTTATTTTTCTAATAGGGTGAAGAATTGACATTTGATTACAACTATGTCCGTGTATCGGGTGCTGCTCCCCAGAAGTGTTTCTGTGGTACTGCCAAATGCCGAGGTTACTTTGGTGGTGACATATCAATTGCTGACACCATCAACCAAGAAGAGACAGAAGCAGGACATTTTGGACATACAGTTCACAAGGATTACGAGGAATTGACAAATGGGAATGATTCCCATGGCACTCATTCAGATGTCGCAGACCCTGAATTTTCTATTCAAGGGGAAGATTTACATGATTTACCAGCTGCAAACACAGAGTTAGAACCACTTAAGCAAATTGGAGGAATCTTGTTCCACACTAGTGAACCTAAAAATTCCTTGGATGCATGGTCCCCACAGGAAGATGAAGATGTCATCCGTACGCCTGTGCACGTGTCACGAACAATTGAAAGTTCTTTGCAGCATTTTCCAGTACATGGTATTCAGTCATCAGATTGTTTGCGACAGAGTCCGTGCGCTACGAAAATTTTAAAGCTCCAAATGTAGTAAATGGATCGGCACCTGGTTCTCATTCCAAGGGTAATCTGGTACCTGGTTCCAATGCTAATAAGAGAAACAACCTAAAACGCAATAGAAATGTGAAACAATCATCTCCAAGCGACAATGAACATATTTTGGGAGGTAAGGCTGCTCTGCCCATTTGTTCCCTCTTGCCACCTAGGCTAACTAATAATCTCTTGTTGTTTGCAGTTGAAGGAATGCTAAATAACCTGTTGGATAGAAATGGAGGTATTAGCAAACAAAAAGTATGAAACCATCACTATCCCATTATTTCTATGAATTTTTATGGGATGGTTGTATTTAAGAATTGCCTTCCGCTAGATTCAAAACTCAATTACGGATTGCATTATGTTTTGAAAGTTTGGATGGCATATGGCCATAAGAAGACTATAACTTTGATTGGTGGCGCTCAATTTCTGGAGTACAATAGCATACGAACATAGTGCAGGAGTTAATTGTTACCAATGCTGCTCACATTTCTATAGTCAAATGCTCAAGAACATAGTTCATGAAACAATTTGTGGTTGGATGATCCTGGGCGTTGCGGCATGGGACAGGCACAGGCAGCAGGCTGGTCAGGCCCAGGGCCCATGGGAGTCGTTTTGGAGTAGCCGGATAGGACTCTGATAAATAAGGTGGGAAATAAAGGCTGCCATTTAGATTAGGAGAGTGCTAGAAGTTAGGAAAGGAGAGTCATAGATGAAAACAAATCAGGCTGTAACTGGCTATATAAAGCTGGCAGATTAAAAAAAGGGCAGCCCGGTGTATGTAGCTCCCGCTTGTGCAGGGTCTTTTTATATGCAGCATTTTCCTGCATTTCTGCAATAGGCTGTTTACAGGACTCAAACCCGTGACCTCATGGTCACAAGGCAACAGTTTTACCTCATGGTCACAAGCTGACAGATTATTTGAAATAAATCATCCCCTCATTATTCCTGATTTCTCTCACCTGAAATTCCAACAATTTAATTTAGAGAAAAATCTGTCTTCTTAAGGTTTGAAATGCTTCATGATTGTTGCAATGATATGAAAGTAGCCTAGGCAGGCACGCCTTGGACTTGGGAGTCTCTGCTATTTGCGGTTGCACTAACATGAATACTTGTGCATGCTGGCATCCAGTAGTGCAAATATTTGTTACCATTCTATACTTGCTTATATGTATATGCTCTAACTGGTCAAACATTTTTCCGAACAGGATGCAACAAATGGATACTTGAAGCTTCTCTTCTTGACTGCAGCTGAAGGTGACAGTTCTGGAGGTGGAGGCACATCTAAAAGGTACGATTAACAGGTACTATGCCAAAGCAAACTATCCTATATCTATTCTAAATATGATGTTATTTTTATCTCTTTCAGCATGAGGGATCTTTCTTTGATTCTTGATGCACTTTTGAAAACGAAATCACGTGCTGTCTTGTTGGATATCATCACCAAGAATGGTATTTCTTGTCGCCTTCCTATAATTTCCCATGTAAATTTATACAGTTCTTGATCAAGGAACTATTGTTATATGTTGTGACAGGGTTGCAAATGCTTCATAATATATTGAAGCAGAACAGAAGCAAGTTCCATAGGATACCTATTCTACGGAAGCTTCTGAAGGTTCATCCTTTGTTTAATAAGCAATACCTGTTTGTATGGTATCCAATTATTTAATTCATTCTATCAGTGATAGATTCCCATGTTGTATGGTTTCCAGCTGTTGTATTATTACATTCAGTATTATGTCACCAGGGCCAACAAGAATTTGGTCTCTATTGTAATATTTTACTGATTTTGTACTTCAGGTGCTGGAGTTTCTAGCTCTGAAAGAGATTTTGACACCTGAACATATAAACGGAGGTCCTCGATGCGCTGGGGGGTCGAAAGGTACTTGTTATTTGTTTCACTTTTATTCACTGGTACCTGAAGCAAATTGTTTTAGTTAATCCAGCACATATTGCTTCAGGTTTTTATAATGTATTTTTGACCCAAGCCAACATATAGTATGAAGGGAAGTTTCTGAGAGGATTAACAAGTTTCTTTTCTTATTTCTGTTTCTTAATTTTTTATTGAAGGTCTATTCTTATGCATTATGGAGACAATTCAGATTGTTAGCTTACAGCCTTCTGATTGCTTGTATCTAGGTGTTGTTTTAAGACCTATTTTGTAAGACCTTAGAAAAATTATGCAAAATGAAGCACTTTGAGGGGCTAACCTGAGTTTACAACTATGGCATGTCTAGTTTGCAACAGTTTTATTGTTCACTAAGCATTGACCAGTGGGATAAAACCTGCATAGGAAGATTTCGCAGTGCTCTAGAAAATTGCATATATTGTTGCCCCTTCTGAAGCTTCTTTAACCTAATGTTGTACTTTGTATTGCAGCTTCAGAGACTCAATGATGAGCTTAACAAGGCATAATGACATTTAGGTATTGGACATGCCAGCGCTAATGCATTCATTGGGTTCTTGTGGGGGGCGCATAACTTTGTTAGATAACTAATGCGTGGAAATCTGATAATCTTGATTTAAGGTCACAATGAAGAATTGAAGATAAGCAGTGTAGCTTGCACATCATTTTGGCTACCAAAATTGTTGCCACTTGTGGTAAAGCTAACAAAAATCCACGTCTATTTTGCTTCTTGGTTAAGTTGTAAATGGTGCATTTTCTGTTTTCACTTCCATTTTGGTTACATGGAGATATATATTGTTTTGGTAAGTTTTAAATGTGTGGTCTTTTTGACACTAATGCGCAGGATAGACTGGTGCATTGTAACTGTTGTAACTGAACTGTTCAAATCATTGCAACTGTAGGGCATGCACAGCTGTGAACTAGAATGAGCATAGGCGCAGAATAGACCCCCCTCCCCCCCTCTCTCTCTCTCTCTCTCTCTCTCTCTCTCTCTTTCTCTCTCTGTCTATCTATCTATCTCTCTATCTATCTATCTATCTATCTATCTATCTATCTATCTATCTATCTATCTATCTATCTATCTATCTATCTATCTATCTATCTATCTATCTATCTATCTATCTATCTATCTATCTATCTATCTATCTATCTATCTATCTATCTATCTATCTATCTATCTATCTATCTATCTATCTATCTATCTATCTATCTATCTATCTATCTATCTATCTATCTATCTATCTATCTATCTATCTATCTATCTATCTATCTATCTATCTATCTATCTATCTATCTATCTATCTATCTATCTATCTATCTATCTATCTATCTATCTATCTATCTATCTATCTATCTATCTATCTATCTATCTATCTATCTATCTATCTATCTATCTATCTATCTATCTATCTATCTATCTATCTATCTATCTATCTATCTATCTATCTATCTATCTATGTGTGTGCGTGCGCGTGTGGGTGCGTGCGTGTTTCGTTCTGTCATATTTAAACTTTAAGTTTAGTGTTTGTCAACCAGTTCCAGGTCTATATTCTTCATTCTCTTAGATGCCCATTTCCATCAAGAATTCCACATGTCATGTCATATCACTCCGCTTATATGGAACCACAATTTATGAATTGATGTCTCACTCTGTAAAGCCTAATTAACCTCTTTCCTCCATATAACAGGTTCATCAGATTGCTCGAAACTTTCGTGATAGATGGATCCCTCGTAATACAGAAAGGAGCGGGCCAACAGAATATCCACGTGCATCCACATCTGCACAGGATTTCAGAGGAAATAATGTGGTTAGGAATTCTACTAGAAGGAAACATAAGAGTCATTGGGATTATCAACCAGATGAGCATTATAAGATGGTTGGACTAAAATTCCAAAAAGCTCATTGTGAATATGGTTCGTTTGATGTGATTCGCCTGATGGGAAGTAAGATGCAGGGACATCAGGGAGCAAACAGGTATCAAAATAATGTTCATTGCATAGTAAATTCGATAGAGAGCACAGATGATGGAAGTACCTCCTGGGTTTGAGGTGCCTCCTGTACAGGCTTTAGACTGTGAGATAGCCCCAGGACTTTGCATGGGGAGGTACCAACCTAGCTTGACTATTTCATATGGGATTCCAATTGCCATTGTTCATCACATCGGGTCCCCTGAAGCTGAAGGTCAGTGCCACCAAAAATGGAAAGTTGCACCTGGTGTGCCTTTTAATCCTTTTCCGCCATTGCCACCCTATCCACGAGGGAGTCCTTGTCCCTCCACTTCATCTCAGATGTCCCAGCATGACAGATCACCCAATATGAAACTTAACAGTTCAGGACATTATGGAAGGACAATAGACAGACAGAAGAGTGCATAGGACATGGCGGAATGGACCAAGAACAAGATGGCCATACAGTAATCGTGGAAAGAGATTTCCATGTAATCATCATAGGTCTGAAAGATTCCAGCCTTCAAGACCTCAATAGAACCATTTAGGATTCAGAAGCCGCGAGATACCAAGCCCCTCAAGTAATGGTGGTATACATGGCCGTTCCAACCCTTCAGAGGTGTAAAGGAAATTGTGTGATCATTTAACTTTGTTTAACAGAAACTGATAGAGTTTAGTAGGTGATGCTGCAAATAGGTCATTGCTGTTGCAGTCTTGCTACTAACTAATTGCTATAGTTATTAAGGCGGTAAGGCGACATAAGGCGACCTGACCCCTTTCATCTTTTAAGCGGTAAGGCGTAAGGCGAGGCGACGCCTTAATAATCTAGAAATATAGGAAAATTTAATCAACAATATCATTTTATATTAACAAGTGTATTGTAAAAAATAAAAACAGAAAGACTTGCTCTCACTTGTCCTGGCCCAACTGCATAGGCCCACTAATCCAGGCCAACTCCACACCCCTAAACCCTTACCCACCCACCCGATCGCCCCGCCGCCCCCACCAGATACCCCGCGTCGCAGCCGAGCTTCCTCTAGGGTTGGCGCCTTCCCTCGAGCGCGTGAACAGCGCCGCCGTGGCCTTCCACGAGCGCGGGCGCCGCCGCGGCCTTCCACGAGCGCGGGCGCCGCCGTGCCCCCCCCCCCCCCCCCCCCCCGTACGGGCGCCGCCGCCGTGAGCAGAGCCGCCAGCTGCGGGTGCTGGCTAAGGTAAATACCCCAATCCCCAACCCCTAAAGGTCGCCGCCTTAATCTCGCCTCGCGGACGCCGATTGGCTTCCTCCGCACCCTCCTCCTCCCCCCCGATTGGCTTCCTCCACCGGCGGCGCCACCCCGCCCCTTCTTTCCCGGCGGATCTACCCCGCGTGGTCGCCTTACGACGGATCTAAGGCGACAGGACGCCTTACCGTCCCTGGTCGCCTTAGCGCTTAAGCGTCGCTTAAGCGACGCCTTAATAACTATGCTAATTGCTCATTGTTTTTTCCTACCTTGAGGCTCATCTCCATCTACACTATGTTGCAACCCATATAGCTGGAATATCGTTGGGATCTGCATATGATTCCGACTTGCTTTTCCTTGCTGCTTGTATATCTGATACTTGTTTAGGGTACTAGCAACTCTTTACGGTGCTGAAATATATCTGAATCTGATATTTGTTCATGTGACAGATTACTGAACTATGCGGTTTACTAATTAGCTGGACAATTATTAGGTAACTAGTTATTATCTAGGATTGTTTGGAACTACTAGCTAATACGAAACAAAAAATTCTCTTGCCCCTCTTCATGACCTAGCTACTCTTCTACTAGCTAGGTATTTCAGACTTTAGCCACCTATTAGCTGATTTTAGCCGGGTTAGACTAGACAATGGGACAATAGTTGTTTAGGAGTTCGGCTATTTGAAACCACTAGAGATAATTTTTGATAAGTATCCTAGTGGTTCCAAAAAGGACATAAATATTGCAACAAGAGCGAGTCTGGCGACGCTTGGCTCGACCTTTTGTCATTATAAAAAATCAATGGAGCTTAATTTTGAGAATAAACTATAACTTTATTGTATTTACACAATTTTAAGCGAGTTCCAAACTATCATGAATACTTCAGTAATGTTCTACCAGTAGTTGTCACTGTTAGACTGTGTGTATTGTGTGTGTCAAGGGTAGTATGGTCATTAGCTAGGATGTCACACCCAGTATTCCATAAGAAATACCCGAGCGTATTCTCACATGTATGTCAGGATCAGTTGACTCATACATGTGCCGACAAAAGTGAAATATCATTATATTACATGCCAAAGTCAACGGTAACATTATATTACATCATATGTCATAATAGAATAATAAGAGTGTTATCACACTAATATTTACAACAAGCGGAAGTCTAAATAGTGGTCCTCCAATCCACAGGCGTTGTCCGGGGGTTTCACCAACCTACAATAACTCTTCGGGATCGAAATCCTCCTCATCGAAGTCATTGTCTTCATTTGGACCTGAGCAACATACGATATCCACCAAAAGCAAGTTTGAGTACCAAAGGTACTCAGCAAGTGTAGGAATGAAGTCATTAATTCTAAGCCTTAGCTTGATTAGCAACCTATCTTACTAAGTGATAATCCCACTATCATCATAATTAAGTCATTAATGTTAGGTTACACCACCCAACAACCTCTTTCGACTCGCATCCATGTTTCTCTAATCATGGACAAGTCCAAGCCGCTCTTGACCGTGAGCACGACTGTCATGACAGTTTGGTTCTCTGCACAGATTGTACCACTTTACCCACAAGTAGTGATTTCATCCCCTGTTGTCAGGTGGACTAAGAAACCTCCCTGATATCCGTGGTTGCAAGCCACATTACACACTTCCTTTGGTGTGCGATCAGAAGATCACTACATGCCCTTTACAAAGGATTTACCGGCAAGTACAAGCCCACTGAGGTTTCACCGTTGTAGTTCCTGGGAGTAACCCTCCCCTACAGAAGCCCCCTCTTGAGCCTTGCAGTTCCTAGAGCAGTCAAAAATGGATTCCTATTCCCCGCACCATCCAAACACTCATACTATACCGGCAAACTCCCAATTAATTGGCCAAGCTGTCCATCTCAGTCTTGTGGTGGCACTGTAAAGCCGGGTTAACTGTTCCATGAACCGGTCCTTAGAATCTAAGACAGACACTAACTCATTCTCGAGTCTCGTGCATGAAGCACCAACCAAACAGACAGCCTGCCTAGATTCCTAACACCATGACACACTCTTGTGTCCTTCATATAATTCCACAAGACTATCCACATAATGTTTCATTCATTTTCTAAGTACTAAGCATGGCTAAGCACATAAAATGGTAACCAACAAACATCAACTAAGTCCCTCCATGGTTCAACAAGGAATGATAAAGGAATATAACTAGGGAAACAACCTAAATTAGGTTTCATGTTAATGACATCATGCAAATAATCTAACTATTCATCCTAAAATAGGAACAAAGTTGTCAACGAACACTTGCCTTTAAATGAAGAGTGATTCACTTCAAACTCTTGCTCTTGAAGGTTATGAAACAGTTCCCGGGTTGGTTCTATCCATACATATGCACACAAAATAATGTCAAACATTACATAAGAATCTTGACAATGCATTTCAATCATATATATTTGATTATACACCTACACTTATTGATTTCATGTTATTTTATGTGGGTTGGAATGAAAGTAGGTTTCAATTGGGTACCTATATCTTTCTATTTTACTTTTGCTATAGCCAAACACTCATTTTCAATTTGTGAGGTGATTTGAAATAATTTTAGAATTTTATATGTACATATGTTAATTTTATAATTAATTAAATCCTAAAAAATCATTTAAATTATTACTATAATGATTTTCAGAACTCATATTACTATTTTCTACATTTCAGAACCTATTTATGTATTTGGAACAGTTTCCAAAATTTTCCTTCATTATATAATATTTTTATCTATATTTCAGCATTTATTTAATACTTAAAAATGTATTTTCAGCCATTTAAATAATTATTCTGGACTACAGAAACTTCAAATACATAAAAATATAAAAACAGAATAATCTTATGTTATTTAATGAATTTCCATAAATTTTCTGACATCTATATTGTTTTTATTTCAATTTTCAGAATTAATTTGTCATTATATGATTAATTTCAGCCTTTGGAATTAATTGCTTTTAATTTAAAATCTAATATTCTGATCAGAACATTTAATCATGACTTTTAATAATTTTCTAACATTTTTCAGAAATTATTTAGTCTAATTTGATTAATTACAGAACTAAAAACAAACTTTTAAACTGATTTGGGCCAATTTGTAATATTTTCAAACTTTCTAGGGTTCAAATTGAATTTACAGAACTGTTTTACCAATTTCTAAAATATACAGGGGCTAATTGCCTAATTCAGAGTGAATTTCCAATTTTATATAAGCCAAGGGTTGATTCTGTAAATCACAGGGGCTATTTCCTAGTTATTTAAATCTCCAGGGACCCCTCTGTGAAATTTCTAACGTTTATAACTACTTTGAATGTGGGCCGTCGGATCTGAGATCAACGGCCCAGATTTAAATAACCGAATCGGTACGCTCCTTCTAATCTGAGCCGTTGGCTCAAATCCGACGCACCAGAAGCGGCCACGTCGCCCTATACCCGTCTCCCTCACGTCCAGCGGCCGCGCGATCACCGGCGAGCGGCGGCGGTGGCCAAAAACTTTCGGGTTTTACCGTTTCTTGATCTACTTGCACTAGAAGAGAGAGGAGAGGGTGGGGAACTCACCTAGGGGGTCTTCGGGGATCAGAAACGGCCGGAGAGCGGTGATCGACGGCGACAGTGGAGGATTTTCGGCGATCTTCGTCGGCAATGATCTCCGGGCTTGTTTCTTCAGGGAACTCGATCAGGAGTTCGCTCTGGAGGTCTATGGAGTGTGTAGGAGTTGCTAGAACCGAAGATCGGAGTGTGTTCGTGGAGAATTGGAATTAGGGTGGTTTTTCCGATCGGGAGGGAATGGGGCGGTTTTCTGCGGGGAAAATGACCGGGGTTAGGTTGTTTATATAGAGGGGGAGGAGGAGGAGGCAGGGAGAGGCGGCGGTTGCCGTAGGGGCGCGGAATTCGGCCATGTGCCACACAATTCCCTCACATGCGATAATAACGGGGAGAGGGAGAGAGAGAAGGGGTCGGCGGTTGCTTAGGGGGAAGAAAACTGACGGCTGGGCCCCGGTGGCAGTGGGGGAAGTGAGGGAGGGAGAGGGGTTTGGCACATTTTGTAGAATTCAGGTGTTACATAGGAGGACCCCTAAACCCTAGCTTGTACCCTATATATGTAACCCCTTGGCATTATCAATGAATTGTGAAATTATTCCCTCGCATGTAGCAGCGCCGCTGCCACCTGCCAGCGCGCCGCCGTCGGCCGGCGAGCTGGCAGCGGCCCGCCTCAAGTGTGCCTCTGTCGCGCCTCCGCTCCGCGTGCGCCCGCTCGGTCGCCCCGAGATTCGCCGAGACATGCACGAGTTGCCGCGCTAGACGCCGCCGCCAGACCCGACTGGCGCCGCGGCCGGCCTCCTGAGTGCCACCACTGGCCACCAGCGCCACAGCCAGCCCCCCGAGCGGCACGACCACCCTCCCAAACACCGCCGTCGGCTTCCCCGGCCCCGACGCGGTCGGACCCGCCGTCGCCCTCCTCGTCGTCGGCTTCCCCGGCCTTGGCGCGGCCAGATCCGCCGTCGCCCTCCTCGCTGCCGGCTTCCCCAACCCCGGCGCGGCTAGATCTGCCGTCGCCCTCCTCGTCGTCGGCTTTACCGGCCCCAGCGCGGCCGGTCCGCCGTAGCCGCGCCTCAGGCCACCGGGAGCGGCAGTGCCGTCACCACCGCAAATCCGCCGCCGCCCGCCCCGCGTCTCCCCTGTTCCACCAGCCGTTGCTAGGCCTCTGATGGCCGCCGTCGCTGCGCCTCCCATGGCTGCAACGCCTCCTCTGGCCGCCACGCCTCTCATGACTGTCGCGCCTCCCATGACCGCCACGCCTCCGCTCCTCCCCATGGCTGCAGCGGCGCCCCCGCTCCACCCTTGGCCGTCGCGGCGTCTTCACCCCTCCCTGTCCCTCTTCCTCCTATTCGGAGCGCGTCCCTGCCCTCCTACCCGGCGCTGTCGGCCTTCCGCGTGCGTCCCTCCTACCCCTCGCTGTCGGCCTTCCGCGCGCATCCCTCCTCCTACCCCGCGCTGCTGACCTTCCGCGCGCGTCCCAGCCCTCCTATCCCGCACTGTCGGCCTTCCGCGCGCGTCCCTGCCCTCCTACCCGCGTCGTCGGCATTCGCCTCCCGCGTCGCTCCTACCCTACGTTGTCGGCCTTCTGCGCGCGTCCCTCCTACCCCGCGCTGTCGGCCTTCCACGCGCGTCCCTGCCCTCCTATCCCGCTCTTCCGGCCTTCCGCACGCGTCCCTGCCCTCATACCTCGCGTTGTCGGCCTTCTGTGCGCATCCCTCCTACCCCGCGCTGTCGACCTTCTGCACGCGTCCCTGCCCTCCTACCCCGCGTTGTCGGCCTTTCACATGCGTCGCCGCCCTCCGCCACGCGCCCTTGGGCCATCTCTATCGGTTGTTCCCCTCATGGCGAGGTGTTTGCGGCCACTCCGTCCTCGCCACCGCTCGGGAGCATGAGTGGGCTCTTCTACGGTGTTCTCCACGGGAAGCTGTTAGAGTGTGTGTTTACTCCTGTATGTAGTGTATTTTGGTTCAGTCTCAACATCTGCCACGACTAGATGTTGTGACTGCGAGGAGGCATTATTAGAGTGTTTTTGTGTTTACTCATGTAGGAAATGTGTTATTGTCCAGTCTCAACATCTGTAGCAGCCAGAGTTTCGACTGTTAGACTGTGTGTATTGTGTGTGTCAAAGGTATTATGGTCATTAGGTAAAAAGACCCCTAAACCCTAGCTTGTAACCCCTTGGCATTATCAATGAATTGTGAAATTATTCCCTCCAATTTCACACTGTCAAAAAAAAGGTTGTCACAACCTGACAGCACATGCAGGAAGAAGTACGTGCATTTATCTTTCACCTGGTCGAGTTCACCTTTGTAGGAAACGTGCATCCTGATTGAGCACACGCAAAGCGGAGATGCAAAGCAAGCATCATGCTGTCGAAACACTCTTAGGTCCTCTTTGGAACACAGGAATTTCACAGGATTTCTAGAGGCCGTGGACAGTTCCTTGCAACGGTCCCTATAAAATCCCGACGAAATTCCCGAGTCCCCGACTGATTACTGCTACAGAAAACAACTTATGAAGCAAATCCCACAACGAGAAGACGAAAGGAAGCCGCCAACACAAACAGAAATACATACATGTGGCCTAGACCGATCACCTGGACTTGGTTTTCTTCGAGAAGATGCCTCCAACCAAAGAGATCCCACTCCTATTGTGCTTCTTCCTGGAAGCATTCTTGCTCTTCGCCTTCCTCTCCTCCCTTTGACCCATGTCATTCTCAATCATCTTGATGCTCAGTGCCTCCGAGAGGCTCGGCAGGTACTCCAGGTTCACCATCCACTCTTCGGCCCGGCTCTCGTCCCACCGGTCACTGCGAGCCCAGCATTTGCTGTTATCGTCTTCTGCTCCAATGGCTGGTGCGTCGACGACGGCGAGCTCCTTCCCCTTACCGAGGCCAGAAAAGGCGACCAGGCCCTTGCTGAACTGCGCACTCAGGCTGGACACGGCCATCTCCATCTGAGACTGCCTTTGTTTCATCTGCACCAGCTCATCCTTGGCCTCTGCCAAGTTTACCCTCCAGCTTCTTCAGGCAGCCCAGCATCACGGACGAGGCACCGACCCTGATGCTGGACTCACTGCTTGCGTCGGAGCTGCTGCCGCCGCGGCCGTACCGCACGCCGAAGACCTCAACGGCCTCCCGGACAGACTGGAACGGCCGGGAGGTGTCGACCTCGGAGCGGCTCACCACGGAGGCGTCGGTCGGCTCCATGACCATGACTTCGGCAGGCTGCTGGCAATGCTGGGGAGGCTGAGGTGACAGATGGGGCGGAACATTGTTGAAGTAGACACTGTTCCTGGTCTCTGCCTTGGCTTCTACTTCAAACCCCAACCGGAGTAGCGGCAGAATACAGGCCTTGCGTCGAGATCAAGTAAAAACCGGCAGAGGGGAAGGGGACTTGTCACCAAAATGCACATCAGCCTTCACAAGTGGAGGCTTGACAATGCTGCGGCAGACAGAGTAAAAGTACCAGACGAAAGCAGTTGCTGTATTCGACCAGAGTCGATAGCAAGGAAAATTGGACCCTTCCAACCAACCCTGACTTCAGCAGACCTTCCAATCGCTTCAATTAGCACCCGAGTCAGCTTAGAATGGTAGCTGATGTACAGAAATCACAATGCAATCATGCTTGCGCAAGCGCAACTGAAACCGTTAGTGCACAACTCATTAGCTCAGCAGAGACAGCAGTTTGGGCTCGAATGCTGATGACAGTGTGTGGAAACAGCTAGTATTTTCCAACCAACAACATAGTATGAGAAAGGAATAAAGAAAAGATACAATTGTATTTCCAATGCTGGTGAAATTGTCAAGAACTCAAGTACGTTAAATTATAATACATTGCTAACTGGTAAATGTGCGTGCACTTAGCTATACAAATGGGTTAAATAAGATTCAAGCATATCATAAATTCCAGAAGACAATGCAGTAAAAAAGAGAGAAGGAAACAGAAAACTTTTACAAAATGAACAAAACTTATTGAAATGGCAAATAGCATGCAAAAAATGGAATACTTAATCTTCATATAGACCAATGTATCGACAAGTTTCATGGATCGTGGCAATCTATGCAGCAACTCACTTGAAAAAAGCAAAATGGTGACTTTGCATCCATCAATGTCGTGACCGGAAAAAACGAGGTTGGTTAGTGAATGTCCGACCGTTGGCTCTGACAAAATGTGTGATGCCAATACAAAGACCAGCCCACAGAAGTGACAGTAACAGATGGCGAACATCATTCCGGGCTGCAACGATATTTAAGTAATTAGCTGTGTACATCCAATCTCTACAAGTTTAAACAGCCTGTATAATTGATTTAAAGCTAACAAGTTAATACAGATTAGGATAGCTATAACTTTATTATCAGCCATATACCAACAAATTCAAGCCGATGCCAAATTTCATTACACTAATCAATTTTGAATTTAAATGTTCATATACCTAAATAGACAAAGCGATATATGAAATCAATATATTGAGCAACAAAATGCTTTTAAAAAGGGAGGAATTGAAAGGGAAAGCCCTTTATGAAAAGTTATGTTATTTAAAACAACAATTTTAAATATGAATAGAGTACAACAACAACAACAACAACAAATCCTTTATCCCAAGCACGTTGGGGTAGACTAGACATGAAACCCAACATTTTTTATTTGTTTTAAGTAAAAGAGAGGAAGAGATATAAGAGTAACAAGGAAAAAAGAAAAAGAAAAAAAAGACTAAAATTCTGGCACATGAATTGCTACTTTCCATGCAATCCTATCACGAGCTAAATCTCTTGATACATTCCAATCTCTCAAGTCTCGTTTTACCGTCTCCTCCCAAGTCAACCTTGGTGTCCTCTACCTCTCCTAATATTTTCTCTACCTCTTAAAATCCCCCTGTTAACCGGTGCTTCTAGAGGTATCCACTGGATATGTCCAAACCACCTTAGTCGATGTTGGACTGACTTCTCTTCAATCGGTGCCACCCCTATCTTATCACGAATCGTCTCGTTTCTTATTCGGTCTCTTCTTGTGTGCGCGCACATCCACCGTAACATGCGCATCTCCGCAACACTCATTTGTTGGACATGTTGCCGTTTAGTTGGTCAACATTTCGTCCCATATAGCATCGTGGGTCTGATCACCGTCCTATAAAACTTTCCTTTTAGCTTTTGTGAGACCTTCCTATCACATAAGATTCTAGAGATTTGTCGTCATTTGATTCACCCTACCTTGATCATGTGGCAAACATCCTCGTTAATATTGTCATTACTTTGTAACATTGATCCTAAGTATCGGAAAGAGCCCCTTCTCGGTTCTATTTGTCCTTGTAGACTAATATTTCCCTCTTCACAACTAACACCACTAAAGTCACACCTCATATACTTATGAATAGAGTAATGAACGGCAAATATTGCTGCTTGACACATTGCAGGCGAACAGTGAGCAGCATAAGTTTATTAATATTACAAGACATGTGGAAATGTGTGTTTTGTCCCACTTGTACAGTCAGAACTCTTACCTTGTCTTAGTGACATCATCATGAACATTAGACCTCCCATAACTAATGCAAAAGCAAGGCGGAAGGACTGTAAAAGAAAATTTGCATTAGTTCTCTTCTGTTAGAGAAGATAAGGAACACATTCCCGTAACCAATCCAGATGTCAGTGTGACCCATAAATAAAGAGTTGAGTATCATGAGATTGTAAATGCAGGTGTGCCTAGTCAAAACACTGACAAACACATCAGATAAATTGTGAATTATATCAGAGAAAAATTCCATTTAGTAATTTGCAATGTGATAAATCTATATGTAAAGAGAACCTCTATTGAAGTAGCAAATTTACCCACCGCATAAGTCTCTAGAAGTCCTGCTTTTCCTGGTACTGCCATGTCTCGACTAACAGATGTTATGTGATGTCCTTGCAGAAGGTCCATGGCATCCTAAGTAAGATGATAAGTTAATACGGGGGCACTGCCTATAAGGCAAGGACGTACATCTTAATAGAAGAGAGCTGAAAACATGTCGCCACATCATGGCTGCTAGATTGTGGGGAGTGGATACATTAGCAACATGAAGTTTCATGGAGTTGTTGATCATACATTACAAATGGTCCTCTTTGTTAGACACTGTAATTACGGGTGTGTCATAGGGGCATATTAGTCATTAGAGAGGGATTAGTGTTAGCGGTAGTTTAGTCTTTTCTCCCCTCCTCATCCCTCTATATAATCACACTTATATCCCAGCTTTTCCATCATCTCAATACAATTATCATTAGCCTTCTATCATGGTATCATTAGCTAGGAATAATTAGGATTAGGGCTAAACCTAACCCTAATGGCCCAGCCCTGGGCTCACGCCGCCGCCGCCGCCCCTGGTGCACCACCCGCCGCCGCCCCTGGCGCGCCGCCAGTGCGCCGCCGGATGGGGGCCGCACGCGCAGGGGGAGGGTGCCGCCTCCTATGGAGGGCCGCCACCGCCCCGGGGGGGGTCCGTCGCCGCCTCGGGGGGGGGGGGGGGGGGGGTCCGCCGCGCCCTGGATCGGGGCGCCTCCGCCCGGATTCGGGCCGCCCCCACCCGGTCCCCCGCCGCCCCCTGGTCCGCCGTTTCTGGAGGCACCGCAGCCTCTGGAGGGGCCGCCGCCCCCTGGTCCGCCGTTTCTGGAGGCACCGCAACCTCTGGAGGGGGCGCCGCCTCCTCTGGAGGGGTCGCAGCCCCCTGGCCTCTCGCTGCTGGAGGTGCTGCCGCCCCCTCTTTCTCGAAAACCGGTCCAGCTGCCGGTGGACCTCTCGTCGGTACCACCAGAAACCCCGCCACCGCTGTCACTTTCATGGCAGGTACTTCCGTGCTACGGGACTCGACCGGCCTCGACATCGACGGGAGCACCACGGCGATCCCGTCGATTCCGTTCCCAACCGCCGGTGCTACTGCTGAGAACACAACTTCTTCCTACGGCACCGACACTGCAGACACCTCTGACATCGCCGCAGCACTGACCGCCTCTCGCGAACGCGAGCGGGCACTCGTCCTTGCCCTAGAGCAGGAGCGTGCCTCCGTGGCGTCACTATCCCACCAGTTCGAGGAGAGTGCTCGCCGATCGACGAGCGCTGTCCAAGAGACTCCCTCGGACGCTGGTATGTACTCGACTTCACTTGTGGCCGCTCTTCATGCGCAGGCCGCAGAGATTCAGAACATCCGGACGCTCGTGCCGGTTGTCCTCAGCTCCGAGTCCACCTCATATGCCCGGTGGCGTGATATGGTGCTCCTCACGCTGAGGCGCTACTGCCTCGATGATCACGTCCTCCAGGACGAGTCTTCAGTACAGGTGTCCTGGATCAGCATGGACAGCCTGGTACTATCTTGGATCCTTGGCTCCCTGACAGAGGAGCTATAGGACATCGTCAGGCAGCGCGGTGGCGGCACTGCTCGACAGGCCTGGCTAGTCCTTGAGCAATGGTTTCTAGGGAACCGCGCGACTCGAGCCCTCCACATCAGCACTCGGTTCCAGAACACCGTCCAGTGTGATCGTTCTATCTCCACCTACTGTCGTGAGATGAAGGGCATAGCGGATGCCCTACGTGACCTTGGTGAGCCGGTCACCGACAACGCTCTTGTTCTTCGGGTCCTTCAGAGTCTGAACGAGCGCTATTTTCACCTACGGACGTGGCTACTCCGACTGGAGCCCCTACCTACCTTCGAGAAGGTATGGTCTGATCTTGAACTTGAGGAGATCACTGCAGGAGGCTTTACTGGCTCCGGATCTGCCACAACCTTCTATGGCTCCGGGCAGTCCTCTCGTCCACCCTTACCAGTTGCTGGTGGACCACCGTCACGACCCCCTTCTACTCCTACAAGTAGAGGAGGTGGAAACCGTCGTCGCCGAGGAAAGAACGGCGGCCGTGGTGGCAGCAGTGCAGGCAGCACCCCCACGGCTTCGACTACTGGTGGCAGTGGTGGTACCGGCCAGAGAGGCACACCCTAGCCCACACCCTACAACCCGTGGACTGGCCAGATCTACATGTGGCCTGGGTCGTCCCCGGGTTCTCAGCCTCCACGACCACCACGTCCCCAGCCGGCGTTCACGGCTACCCCCGGCTACAGTGGACCAGCCCACAGTGCTGGTGGGCCGACAGCTCAGGCCTATAGTGGGCCTGGATACTCTTCTGGCGGACAGTCAGCCCCGACCTACGGAGGCACTGACTACCCTGTTGGGAACTCGGAGCCATCGGCACCTCTCTAGGAGCCACCGTCGACGTGGGATCGACAGTCGATTGCTTCCTCCTTCAGCACCATGCACCTTACTCCACCAGGTGCCGACTGGGTAGTTGATTCCGGAGCATCATATCATACCACTCCTAATCCCGGTATACTCTCTTCCACCCATCCTCCCAATCCCTCTTTTCCTTCATCTATCGTTGTTGGGAATGGGCTCGTTCTTCCAATCACCTCAGTAGGTGATTCCGGTCTTCCGGGTACTTTCCAGCTTAAAAACATTCTGGTCGCTCCGGATATCATTCAAAATTTACTTTCTGTTCGCCGTTTACCACTGACAACAATGTTTCCATTGAATTTGATCCTTTTGGTTTGTCTCTGAAGGATCTTTCCACTCGGCGACCTCTTTTCCGATGTGATAGCTCCGGGCCCCTATACACACTTCGGCTTCCTACTTCTGCTGCATCACCGCCATTTGCTTTGACTACGACAGCTTCATCCACCATCTGGCATCGCCGGCTTGGCCACCCTGGTGCAGACGCTATGTCAAAGTTGTTCAGTAGCTCAGTTATCTCGTGTTCTAGGGGTACACATGACTCCCTATGTCATGCCTGTCAGCTTGGTCGCCATGTTTGCCTCCCTTTTCCCACCTTTGTGACTCATGTTGAGCACCCATTCGATCTTATACATTGTGATTTGTGGACATCTCTCATTTCTAGTATATCGGGCGTTAATTATTATTTGGTGATAATTGATGATTTTTCTCACTTCTCCTGGACTTTTCCATTACGATTGAAGTCTGAGACTTTCGTCACTCTTTCTCACTTCCTCGTTTGGATTTCTACTCAATTTGGGCGCACCATTCGAGCTGTCCAGTGCGATAACGGACGCGAGTTTGATAACTCCGCGTTTCGTAATTTTCTCTCCGCACATGGGGTACAGCTACGCATTTCTTGTTCGTATACCTCTCCTCAAAACAGCAAGGCAAAGCGCATGATTCGCACCATCAATGATGTCATACGCTCCTTGATGTTTCAGGCATCTATTCCAGCCCGATACTGGGTGGAGGCTCTTCATACTGCCACACTTCTGATTAATCGTCTTCCCACCAAGGCGATTCGTGCCTCCACCCCCTACTTTGCTCTATATGGCACTGATCCTCTTTATGATCACCTTCGAGTTTTCGGATGCGCTTGCTACCCTAATCTTTCCACCACCGCCCCACATAAGCTTGCGCCCCGCTCGACACGGTGTGTTTTTCTCGGGTATTCCCTTGATCATAAGGGTTAGCGATGCTTAGATCTCACTACCCACCATCTTTTGATCTCTCGGCACGTCGTCTTCGACGAGTCATCTTTTCCTTTCTCCACCACCTCTTCCGATTCCACCACAGAGCTGGACTCCCTTTTTCCTACTGACCCTGAGGCTGCCTCCCAGTTGCCTTGGCCTATTTCTTCTGCAGGATCGACACGAGCTACACCCTAGGTGCCCTCGACACCGACTGTTGCACCTCGTGTGGCATCGACGTCTTAGGCGTCACCCGCTGCACCCCGTGTGGCATCGACGCCTCCGACATCACCTGTTGCGCCACGCGCGGCCTCGGCTTCCCCGACGCCGCCTACTATACCTCAGGTGCCCCCAGCGTCACCAGTTGTACCACGTACGGCATCAGCACCTGCGGCGTCACCAGCTGCCTCCCCGACGTCACCTGCAGCGAGCACGACACCACCAGCCGCGCCACGCGCGGCACTGACGATGACTTCTCGCTTTGCTGACTCCGCACTTGTCTACAAGCGACGAGCGCGGGGAGAGGCTCCTGCTCCAGCGACGCCACACGCGACCTCGAGACCCACTCTCGTCTACCCACGACGAGAGAAGATGGTTGTACCCGAGCGGCCGGTGTACAACCCCCCTCTCCTTCACAGGGATCCTGGTCACGTCCACCCGATGGTGACTCAACGTGCGTCCAGCAGTCTTCGGCCAGTGGAGCGGTTCGATAGTGCCGCTTTCTCGTCGACGACATCTCCACCGACCGAGCCTTCTTCGATCTCGCCCATACCTACTTCCGTGCGTAGCGCCCTCGCCGACCCTAACTGGCGTCGCGCTATGGAGGAAGAGTATGAGGCCCTGCTTGCCAACCGGACCTGGGACCTGGTTCCCCGTCCTGGTCGTGGCAATGTTGTCACGGGCAAATGGGTATTCACGCATAAGAAGGCGGATGGCACCTTGGAGAGATACAAGGCTCGTTGGGTACTCCGGGGTTTCACTTAGCACCCTGGAGTCGACTACGACGAGACTTTCAGCCCGGTGGTGAAGCCGGCGACAGTTCGTACCGTATTGTCGCTGGCTCTCTCACGTTCTTGGCCTGTCCACCAGCTGGACGTCAAGAACGTCTTCCTCCACGGTACTGACCGAGACGGTGTACTGCAGTCAGCCGGCAAGATTTGTAGATTCAGCTCACCCAGACATGGTCTCTAAGCTGAACAAATCCCTGTACGGACTGAAGCAGGCACCACGAGCCTGGTACAGCCGGTTCGCCTCTTTCTTGGTTTCACAAGGGTTTGTTGAAGCTAAGTCGGACACTTCGCTGTTTGTCTATCGACGGGGCAATGACACAGCTTACCTCCTACTGTACGTCGATGACATTGTACTAACAGCATCTAGTCCGGCTCTGCTTCAGCGAACCATTTCTGCCTTGCAGCAGGAGTTCGCTATGAAGGATCTGGGCCGTCTCCACCACTTCTTGGGTATTACGGTCGAGGACCGACCGGGCGACCTATTCCTTCACCAGCGACAGTACTGCCTGGATATCCTCCAGCGAGCGGGCATGGCTGATTGCAAGTCGTGCTCCACTCCAGTGGATACTCAGGCGAAGCTCTCCGCTACCGACGGGACACTCGTCTCTGACCCCACTTCTTACAGGAGCCTTGCAGGTGCTCTTCAGTACCTCACCTTCACCAGGCCGGATATCTCATATGCAGTTCAGCAGGTGTGCCTCCACATGCATGACCCAAGGGAACCGCATCTCACCGTTGTCAAGCGGATTCTTCGATATCTACAAGGCACCCTCGACTACGACCTCCTTCTTCGGCGCGACACGGCCTCCGAGCTGGTCGTGTACACTGACGCTGACTGGGCAGGCTGCCCGGACACACGACGCTCTACTTCTAGGTATGCCGTCTTCCTGGGCGGCAACCTCGTCTCCTGGTCCTCGAAGCGACAGCCCGTAGTGTCGCGCTCGAGTGCTGAGGCGGAGTATCGCGCCGTGGCTAACGGCATGGCTGAGGCCTCCTGGCTTCAGCGGCTACTTCAGGAGCTCCACACTCCCGTCATCAAGAGCACCCTCATCTACTGCGACAATGTCAGCGCTATGTACCTCTCCACCAACCCGGCCCAGCATCAGTGCACGAAGCATGTGGAGATCGACCTTCATTTTGTTCGCGAGCGGGTTGCACGGGGCGAGGTTCGGGTACACCATGTCCCGACGACGACGCAGTTCGCCGACATCTTCACGAAGGGCCTGCCGTCGTCGCTGTTCTCCGAGTTTCGGTCCAGTCTCAACATCTGCAGTGGCTAGATGTTGTGACTGCGGGGGGTGTTAGACACTGTAATTAGGGGTGTGTCACAGGGGCATATTAGTCATTAGAGAGGGATTAGGGTTAGGGGTAGTTTAGTCTTTTCTCCCCTCCTAATCCATCTATATAATCACACCTGTACCCCAGCTTTTCCATCATCTCAATACAATTATCATTAGCCTTCTATCACTCTTAAACTAGTGAAAATCCTTGCCAGTTAAATTAATTGTACAGCATCATCAGAGTTGTCATAGCCTACCCCAACGTGCTTGGGATAAAGGCTTTGTTGTTGTTGTTGTTGTTGCATCAGAGTTGTAATCCCTCATCAGAAGTTTCAGAATTGGCACTAACATATCATTAAGATACCAGAACTACTAAGCTAATAGTTGACATTTGGGGCACCATCACAATGATGAATCTACAAAGTCAACAGTTTACCTGCTTAGTCCCATCAACAAAGTTGTTCAGGTAGTACCTAGCAAGTGAATTCCGTAAATCATTCAGAATTCCCTGAGTAGTTCGCTTCCCATACCTAACAAACAAAAACGGTGGTAAATTATAAATAAACCAGCCTAGAGTATTGGAATAAATAATAAGTTGCCACCACTGTGTTTCAGTTTTAAATGTCAAGCTATGAAACAGAATGAAAGTAAATAAGCAAGCAGTAATTTGTTATGGGAACCAAAGCATGCTACATAGTACATAGTATGCACACAATCAGTCTAATTATTAATCTGGTATTATCTTATGTCCGGTTGCACCAATATTTACTGATGGAATAGACATTTGTACCAGATGGTCATTAGAACGTATATGAGCTTTACAGTAGTCAATTATCTAGATGATGCTTCATCTCCATTGCCCTACAGCCCTCGGTTGGATGTTTCTCAAGCTGGTGGACCAATGCTAGATATCAGATTCCGAAGGAGCTGAGAGGATTTAACTCTCGTCATTTTGGTCACATGGGAAATTTAGAAGCGTTGAAATGATTGTATTTTCAATGGGTGTGTGCAACCTGGTGGCTCACAACTGCAAGGGCTACTCCTACGTTTGCTCCCTGCTGATTCTTAGTATAAGAAGCCTTTTGGTGTGGCGTGCCCAAGGGGTTAGGGCGTTGTGTGTGTGCGAGCGCGCGCAGCCGCGGACGCTCGCGTTTTCTATGTGTGTGTATCCGTGTCTGTGTGTGTGTGCACGCGCGCGCAGCCGCGCAAGCTCGGGTTTTGTGTGTGTGTCTGTGTGTGTCTCCGTGCGCGTGCATGTGCGTGTGTGTGAACTTTGGAGAATGGGGGTTGTTACCCATATGCTCTTGTACTATACCTTCTTAATGAAATGACTATTCTCCTGCGTGTTCGAGAAAAAATATCTGGATGATACCGGCACACAAATTCACTGCAACAATGGCTGTCCTCAATTCTTTGTACCCTCAAAGTGTCACATGAATATAAGTGCTAAGCTGCCACCATACTCGAGGCGACAAAGATATCTAATGTTCTTTTTAGTGCAAAATTGTAAGTAGTTTCTATTCTTGCTAACATAAAAAGGAGGAAATACACAATAGAACAAATGTGCTTGAAATAAGGAAAAAAAGGTTGTACCTAATGTCGAAGAGGTGGGGTCTAGGGGAGGGTTATTTCTATACAGCCTTAACTCTATTTTTGCAGAGGGGCGGTTCAAACCTAGGAAGTGTAGACACACTACCACTGCACTCGAAATAAGAAACATTTGAAAATTGTTCTTCAGAAATTACCGAACGAAATCTCCCTTCAAAGCAGGAGTTCCAGAGTACTGATTGCTTATTGCATCCCCATGGTTGGCCCACACTGAAAGAAGGGATCATTTCAGTCCAGCAACATAGCTATAGACAGGCATGTAGAAGTACAACCAAGAACCCAGATTAGTAAAATGGTCAAAATGATACTAACAGATTCTGTAGTTTGTATCAAAGGCTGGATGGTTGATTATTGCATCATTAACACCAAGAACTCCTATCCGTTGAAGTTGGCTTTCCAGAATTTTGCCCCCAATCATACTCTGTTTAGAGTGTCAGAGTTCAGACACAAATGAAAGTTCAATAACTAAATACAAAACATAAAAAGGACAAATAGAAAGGATCCATGATAGAAGGATGTATCAATATGTGCATAACGATTTGCAGTTAATCAAGAAATATACAGTTTGATGGAAGTGAAAATACAGCTGTGGTACATGTGAATAGGCGATAAAGCTTTACTTAAAAGTACTTCACCTGAGTTACATTTGTGCGATCCAGACAGTCAATACAATTTGTTCTAACAATGCCAGTCTGCTCCTCAATTTTCTCGCCTTTATTATTTACGAGAAAGTACCTAATAACATAACCATATTAGCAAGGTACACAAGGGAAAGATAACATGCAGAGAGGTAAAGAGTATCTGAAAACGAAGTATGAAAGGGATACTACTAAGCTATATAGAAAAACTTAGGTCAGGAATGTCTACCTTTTTCTTCGAGGAATCATATTTTTCCCATTTCTAGGAAATCTATAGAATTATTAGGCAAGATGATAGTCCATAATAAATAAATAACAATATGACTACACCAATGTGCTTGGGATAAAGGCTTTGTTGTTGTTGTTGTTGTTGTTGTTGTTGTTGTTGTTGTTGTTGTTGTATGACTACACCAATGACTAGGTTCATATCAGATCCCCTACTTAGCCAGGATCTTCAATAGCAAAAGCAAAATCTATAAAGTAAATCCTTGATGCATCTATAATAGGGTCAATGTCCCAACTAGTTGAAGTGTGCAAGATTAGATGGAATTTGCATGGGTGGAAAAGCTCAATCTGTGTCGGGCTGAGTTAGCAAACTGTCATCAACAAGATTAGAAAACTAATGATTCAGTGAAGCCTATGCAGTTGATTTTACATCCAACCTGATGCATAATTGGTCGTTATGTGGTAGACTTAAGTACAATTGGTGGCCAATTTGGCCTCATAAAACAAGTTTCCTTCCGCAAACAGCAAGAACGTACAAAATGATAAAAGGTTATGATGTGAAATACGGTACTAGATCATCACCATACCTATGTTTCTTAAGATAGTCCTCAATATTCTCGTACAGCTGAGAAAGGCGTTCAAAGTGAATATGACCGCAAATACGGTGAAAGTCGAAGTGCAAGTATCTGCAAGAAAGGCATGTATACTTAACTATAATACACCATGATAGGGGCCGTGAGCAGTCCTCAGTGGAGTTAAGCAGAAAACTTCATTACCTTAAATCTTCACTAAGAAAAGGTTCAATAGATTTTGCATATCGTTCATGAAGGCGGCCTTCACCACCACCCTGATTGTAGAAACCATACAGATAAGGATAATTGCCACAATGGAATACAGAATGACGTCAATATTATGGAAGATGTGAAGTTGCATTCTATCTAAATGATTGATCAGTCAGTGGCCAGTTAACCACTCCTTAAAAAGACTATACCCCATGACAAGACGGAAAGAATAACTTTATTTCAAGAAATAAATAGGGGAGAAAGCAAGAAACTATGCAGAATCAATATGGGGGGTCAATTCTAAAATGAATAATATGAATATGAATCTGATTATGCAAACCAGACATTCGAGGAGCTGAGTTTAGAAACAATGGTGTTTTCTCGAAGAAATATTTCTGACTTTCTTAGTTTGGAAATCAAACAACTAAAATTAGTTTTCAAGTCAAGGGCATTGTACTTACAGTATTGACAAGATCAACAGCCAAGACGGCTCCGTATTTCTTTTGTAAATCATGGAAGTGGCGCTCAAGTACACGAGGCTGAACAGTAGAAAAGAAAATAATGAACTAAGTTTCACAGTAGAGAACCAAAAAGCTAAGCTAAGACATTATACAAGTTCACTGAAAGGTATAGTTCCTTTACAGCAAGAAGGCAAAGAAAATAAAACAAGACATAATTTGAGTAAGCTCACTGCCTCCTCTTGTCTAACAATGTCAAAGCTAGGTTTATATGTCAAATCAACAATCTGCTCCCACAGGAATGGCATCGAACCTCGAACCTACAAAACATATAATAGTCAAGATGTCAGAAGGATTTCAATAACAGCCAAGTAATTAAGGCTAAAATACAACTTAAAAATGAGGGCACCCAAAAAACTATATTAAAAGACTGTTTCAAAATTGTGCTAATAACCTACTTGTACATAGGATGCTGTAAACCCTTTTGATTGCATTATCTGCTCGGATTCAACAAAATTTGCAGCATAACCCTCTTGATCAGCCCCTCGTCTCCACATCCGAGTACCTACATGTTTTTAATTTTTTATAAAGAAAAGCCTTGTGTTAGAGAGTCCTATTAGGATTCGGGTAAAGTCCTAGTTGGAGTCCGTAGGGGCGTGGCTGCACCCCTATATATGTAACACATATTCGATCAGTTCAATTATCCAATTCGATCATGGTATCCAGAGAAGTCAGGATCTTGTGACCTAGCTTCTACCTCTAACCCTAACCCTAGCTACCACCGACATCGCTGCCACTGCGGCGCTCCTCTCAGCTGCCACGTTGGACGCCATGCACACATCGGCCATGGCTCCCAAGCAACCACCGTCTCCCCCTGCGCCGGTCTCCGGCACCTGAAGAAGCGCCGGGTGGAGGACGGGAGGACTGCCCAGAGCCGTAGCAAGCGGTGGCAGTCGAGGTGATGACAGAGCCTCCAGAAGTGATCTTCTCGAGCTCGAGGTCGCACCAGACCTTCTCGAAGGTCGGTAGCGGCTCCACACGAAGAAGCGGCGTCCTGAGATGAGAGTAGTGCTCGTTCAGGCCCTGCAAGACCTGAAGAACCAGAGAAGTCTCCGGAACAGGGTCACCAAGGTCGTGAAGGGCATCCGCTATACCCTTCATCTGGCGACAGTAAGTGGAGATCGACAGGTCACCCTGGACAATAGCCCCAAACCGTGCCCGGATATGAAGAGCTCGGGTCACAATTTTCCCCTGGAAGCGCTGCTCGACGATGAGCCACGCCTGACGAGCAGTACCGCCACCACGCTACCCGACAATATCCTACAGCTTCTCAGAGAGAGAACCGAGGATCCAAGCAAGGACCAAGCTATCCGTACTGAGCCAGGAAGCATCCAACAAAGAGTCATCCCGGAGGACGTGATCGTCAAGACGAAAACGCCGTAGCGTGAGGAGAAGCAGGGGACGCCACCGGCTGTACGAGGTGGAGTCGGTGCTGAGGACAACCGGAACGAGCGCACGGATGTTCTGGACACCAGCAGCCTGAGCGTGAAGAGCGGCGACAAGGGAAGTCGCGTAGGTGGTGTGCGTTGCGCCGTCGCCTGAAGAAGACTCACGGGTGGCAGTCGACTGCTAGTGTGTGGCCTCTCAAGCTGGTGGGTGAGAGCCACCATGGACGCCCGCTCCTGCTCCAAAGCAAGAGCGAGAGCTCGCTCACGCTCGCAAGAGTCAGCCAAAGCAACGGTGACATTGGAAGCGGTCGCATTGACAATGACGGCGGCGGCCGACCCCGGGCCAGCGGCGGCAGATCTGGGCCCGAGGGCAGCGGCAGCGACCAGCCCCGGGCCGGTGACGACGGATCCAAGCCCGGCGATGGCGGCAGCGGCCAACCTGGAGCCAGCAGCGGTGAATCCAGAGCCGGGGGCGGTGGGGGCGGCCAGCCCTGGTCCGGCGGCGGCAGATCCGGGCCCGGCGGCGGCGGCCTACCCCGGGCCGGCGGCGGAGGCTGCAGCAGGCTCATACGGCACGGCGGTGGCCTGGGGCCAAGGGGCAGCGACGGCGGCCTGGAGCCAAGGGGCGACGGCGGCCTGGGGCCAAGCGGCGACGGCGGGATCCAGTAAGGAAGGAGGGGGAGGACCAGCCGGCGGCGGCGGTGGCGCACCGACGACGCTCGACGGCGGTGGCGCACCGACGACGCTCGACGGCGCAACCTGGGGCCACGAAACGGCGGCGGCGAGATCCAGAGGAGGGGGAGGAGCAGCTGGCGTCGGCGCAGCGCCGACGGGTGGCGGCAGCTCGGGCTGCTCGGCCATGAGGAGAGAGGAGGGAATAAAATTAGCCTGATACCAAGTGAGAATGCATTAGGGTTTCATTAGGGGTGTCAAAGGTACATATAGCCATAGTGGGCTAGATACATGGGCCTAGCCCAACACACTCACACCCGTACATATAGCAGTCCAACAAGTGGAAAAGAAAGATGTGAAGAAAACAAGTTCTGTTGTCTGATAACTCTCACCTATTCTCCGTGTGCACCTACGTGCAATCAGGGTCACATTTACCTTCTCCGACCCAACTTCTGTATGGATATTCTGAAAACCTGATATTTAGTTAAGTTGACACAACACACAATAAAAGAGGCTAAGATAATTCAAAACTGAATGTAACATATCCTGTATCTATAGCACTGAAATGTCACAATATGTCAAGGATACTGCCTTGAATTACTGGTAATAAGTACTGGTCCAGCTGTCAAGGGAAAAAACAATCAGAATACTTAGGATTTGGATACCAACCCATCCTCCAAACATTCCCTAAAGTAGTATTGATCTTACTTTGTTCTCGATCAGGGGTTCTAACAAGTAGCTGTTCCACAAAAATCTTAGTTCTGCCTGCAAAGGATAATGTTAATTGATCAGTAAGAGTAGTTAAAAATGCTGATGACTTCAACCTTACAAATCCAAAACATTCCATATTTAGTACAATCAATTCTCTGTACTGATGTTCAACTCGGTGAATCTAAACCTCATATTGATCCACTGTTTCTATTTTATGAAGTTGAAATCCGATATTTTTCAATGATAAGACTGATCTTTCCTCCGTCTCAAACCCCAACAATTCGACCAAGTATGCACTTATTAAACGTGTAAAGATCATCTTGTGAACTTTCAGCAAGTTACCAATGTCGCCACACGTGTGAACGGGTGAAAGGGCAGGTTGAACTATTGTTGCAACAAAAGAAAATCATGTTGCATCTTACCACCAAGTTCATCTTCTGGGATTGTAAAAGAAGCGTATTACAGCAATGCTAACATACAGGTTTAGTACTTCCATACTCAACAACAAAAGGAAAAAAAACGATTTTAACCACTCTTACTTTTTTAAAGTGAAGAAAAAAAGTTCAGCTATTTGACATTCTTAAGTATCTTAACAGCACCAAGCTTATAAATTCGTAAGGATAACCTGGTACTACATGTAACAATAAAGCATAGGCAGCAGAACCTCACGTGCTATAAGAAACAGAGGATAAAGATAAGGCCTCTGATCTATAACCAAACTCTGGAATAAGAAATGAAGGAGGCACACCTGTCTCCAAAGGGGAAGTGATTTGTACTCATCACCTAGATCATGTAGCTTCTGTGCACTGGAATAGAATGAAACAAAGATCAGCATGTGTATTACTTAAAAGCAATATAGGAATAAATGCCAAGTCCTAAATCAATTGAGCCACATGTACTCTATTCCATATTATCCATGCATTTTAGCGTTACATGCTTAAATTATTAATATTAAACATAAAGATGTCAACTACAAATTTAATAAGCAAGATACTCACCTAACCGTTAAGTTGATATCATATGATAAGTGAAGGCCTATAGTTCTCTCTGCAGCATCCAGGAGCTCTGAAAATTCTTTTTCCATTTTTTTCTGATGAATGGATACTTAAATATTCACAAATGTTCAAATGGAATATTGATGGAAACAATGTAACTGTTAACGAATAAGCAATATTAGACCTGGTCAGCAGAAGAAGTGCTCAGTGCATTATTGCACGGGAGAACTTTGAGTCCCGTCACTTTAAAAACTGCATGTCCCAGGTGGGACCCAACACAATCACGGTCTGTGATCACCAGAAAATATGACCCAGCTGCAAGTTTGAGCACTCCTATCACACCATAAATTGTTTGAACTTTAGGATTTGTAGAGGATCCACGTGATGGCAACTCTTTGACTAGGTTCATTGTTCCACTTGCTCGGCTAACTGACAAATACAAGTCAGCTAGCCCATCAATTGGCTCAAATATATAGCAGTCAGGAAATTCCCATAGTCTCAGTCTTGTATGAAGCTTAGATGATGGGCTTGCATCATTTGTCCCATCCATGGTGAGATGCACTGCAATAAATAGACAGATGCTGATAATAGTAAGTGTAATAATGAACAATCACACGACTGAATTATACTTTAAGTACTAGCAAACATGACCTAAAGAAGATATTAGGCATGTTAATATATTAAAAAATTTTAAAATACTACATTTGAATGAGGCTCCTTATAAAATAAGCAAGGGAAAGACCGCTTAGTAATCCCCCTTTCCCAGACACCATAACATGTAGGAGCTTTCAACGCTGAGTATGGCCTTTTATTTATGTATCAAGGTTTTAAAACAGCGCATAGACGCCTAGGCATCCAGCAGGTCAGCAGCGCAGGCCTGTGAGGCGGCAGCGGTCAGGTGCCGGCTAGGCAAGTAGACTAGCCATGGCATCCAGGCTGGGACGCCTAGGTGGTGCTACCAACACAACTAGTGCAATGCGTGCTGGCCAAAGGAAGGGATCCTGAAACTAGAGCAGCACACCTAGCCAGCGGCAGCTGCATTCCGCATCTCAGGCCATGGTGAATATATATATGATATTTCTCATGATCATGTAGGTTGTTGGAGGCGACAGATCAGGAGGACTGGAGGAGAATCGATCAGTAACTTGCTAATGAGAGCATGAACAGTAACTTGCTAATGAGAGCATGAACAGTAACTTGCTAATGAGAGCCAAACAAAATGCGAAATAGATCTTCATCTACTCCGCGCGCCGTAGAGGAACCCTTAGCTTCAAATGAGCGGCACATCGCAGGCACCGCAGAAATGCGAGAAACGCGGTGGCCTCGGGTATATCGCGGTCACGACCCAAACAACTTCATATTAGCTTCCCGTGAAATTAAGCGAAAAAGTGGCGCCATCCAATCCCGCGCCGCGCGCGCGGCGGACGGCCTCTTCGAACCCCCGCCACGCCTCGTGATTAACTGAAGGGACGACGATTTCTGGGTGCGCGAGGAGACCCGGGCGTACCTCGGAAACGGGCTGCTCCCTGCTGGACGTTGGCAGGACGGAAGACCGCCGGCCGGTTTGGTCGCCGGAGACTCCCCGAGGCGATCGGAGGCGAGGAGCAGGGAACACGATCTGCCTGTCTGTCTGTAGGGCCCGCGCGCGGAGGTGGGTGATGAACTGATGATTGATTGATTTTTCTCTTTTACTTTTCGGGATAACTCGTGCAGGCCCAACTAGCAGCCGGTCGAGACGCCAAAGGCCCACTGGGTTAGCCCTTAGCCGCGACCGGACAAGAGATTCAGTGCTCCTGCGCGGTAACGGAGTCGATCTGATCTCACCTGGCTGACGGTGGTGACGTCTAATAGGATACAATGCAAATTAGCCAAGGTGACTTTGTTGCGAGTTTGCCATGTCCCCAAACTACTAAGTAAATTGCTGCTAGGTCCATCAAATCCAAGTGGACAGCAGCTATTGGTTTAACAGGACTCACTAAGTCTACAAATTAAATGTAGCGGGCCATGTGGTGGTATATGCCTATGTGGGGTGTCCACTGTCCGCCTCACTTGCAGGTTGAGTAATAGGATATAATTCAAACTAGTCAAGGGTGACTTTATTATGGGAGCCTGCGATGTCCGTAAATTATTAAGCAAATTGCCGCTAAGTCCACAAACCCCAAGTGGACAACAGCTATTGGTTCAATGGGACCCACTAAGTCTGCAAATTAAATATAGTGGACAACGCTATGGTATCACACAGTCTGCTCCACTTGAGTCATAGGATATAATATAAACTAGCCAAGGGTAACTTTGTTGCGGGAGCCTGCGATGTCCTTAAACTATTAAGCAAATTGTCCCTAGGTCCACCAACCCCAAGTGGACATCAGCTATTGGTCCAATAGGACCCACTAAACCTGCAAATTAATGTGGTGGGCAACGTGGTGGTATGTGAGCTACCCACAACCCACCCCACTTGCAGATTGAGTAATAGGATACAATGCAAACTAGGCAAGGGTGACTTTGTTGCGGGGAGCCTGTGATGTCCTCAAACTATTGGTTCAATAGGACCCACTAAGCCTGCTAATTAACTGTAGTGGGCAACGTGGTGGTATGTGGGCTGCCCATAGCTCGCCCCACTTGCAGGTTGAGTAATAGGATACAATGCAACCTAGGCAAGGGTGACTTTGTTGCGGGAGCCTTCGATGTCCTCAAACTGTTAAGCAAATTGCCGATAGGCCCACCTACCTCAAGTGGACAACAACTATTGGTTCAACAGGATCCACTAAATTTGCTAATTAACTGTAGTGGGCAACACGATGGTACACAGCTCACCCCACTTTGCAGGTTTGAGGTGACGATGAAACGGCTGTCACTTACATATCTTTTGAAAATTTTATTTAAATCTCAAGAATAATTTGCATTTTGCTCAGTAATAAAAATTCTTCTCCACATGATGTTCAATCATCAGAAACATGAAGTTCAATCATCACAAAATCCCATAATGTATGGAACTTTGCATTGACTCAAGCTTTTCTATGGGACCCACACGTCATCCTCTTTCGCGCACCTCTCTCTTCCATGGCACTGGTGCCGGGCCGAGCGACACGCACCCCGGCTGGATTAAGGTGTCACTGTGTCACACCACTCATCGGTCACGTTCAGCTACACTACTGTACTGTACTAGCTAATCAGCAGCCATAGCCCGGGAGCCAAGAGCCTGACGAGCACACATACGCGGACCGGCGATAGATGGAGGACGACGACGACGACTTCAGCTTCCTTCCCAGCTCTCCTGCGTGCCACTGCCACGGTTGTTGACGACGAGGACAGGATGGACATGCCGTGTGACGACACGGCCGAGGCAGCAAGGAGCTTCAACGAGGAGCTCCTCCTGCGGCGCGCGCGCCCGTTCCACCGCGCGCGGCCGGCGAGGAGCTCTGCGTGGTGGCGCCGGGACCACTGGAGCCCGACTGGTACCCCTGCCCATCGTCGACGTCGGACGCCGGGTCCGAGGAGGAGTCGGCGGTGTCGCCGCCGTACGGGTGCGCGGCCCCGATGCTCCGGGAGGCTCCTCGCCGTCGACGACAAGGCGGCGGCCCGCCACCACAACATCCACGTACCGTGACGCTACTTGAGCTTGAGGATTCTTAATTAGTGGAAATTCACACATTCTACTCTTACTGAGAGGACTAGCGCAGTATCTACGTACTTGTTGATAAGCAGTGTGGTGATTTTAAAGGAAAAGGTGGCATCGCTAACTATTCCGCCATAATAAGTGGTAGCTCATCGACTAAGGAGTGAGGAATGCACGACGCTGTTCCACTTCTGTCAGGTTCACCGGACCGGACCAAATGGACTGGAACTTATTCCATGCAATTTACTGATGGTAAAGAAAACAAAAGTTTCAGCGATTCAAAATGATGATGAAATAAGTGACTAGATCATCTGGTCCTCTTTACTAAAGGAAAAAAAACTGCCTGACTGTCTGTCCTGAGCTTGCCTACTGGATCCCGTCACTTGCATTTCTGAATCTCGAGTATTCTTCGTGGTAAAAGAAGGCTAGCCTGACTGACACCTGCAAAACAACATTCTTTAGAAACTGCATACACCAAATATAAAAATTAACAAAATGCATCGTTTGTGTCATTCTGAAACACAGATCCTCAGTACGCACGCACCTTGCTCACAGTTCATCCTTGGCAGACACTGGTTCAGCTTCTTCCACCGCGCTGGCGTCGGTCTTAGCCGCGTCGTCCTCTTCAGCGGCTTCACCCGGTTTGGTGCCCTTGTTCTTATTGATGAAATCGATGATCGTTTCAGCCGTCCTCCCTCCTTCGTACGACACGAGGTTTCCAGCGGACGAGTAGAAGTATATGGCTGGGTAGCCCTCAACTGCGAAATCCGATGGGATGTCGTTGGTGGTAGCATCCTGCACAGCCAGAACGAATTGAGGTGGACGAACAATAAAGTTTTCGCTAAACGAAACGGTATCAGCCTGGGATTCAGACATGACGTCAGTTTACTTTTACAGAACATGATGCCGCCTACGGATCCTGTGATCATCAGCAGCTTTCTCTTAAGATTATAGATTATGCAACGAAATATAAGCATTATATTTACTTAGGTCGTTTCCAATCATGTATAATTTATTGGCACACAGAGCTTCTTGTTAGCCTGGCAGAATAGCTGCAGACGATGCACTACAACGCATGCATAACTGTTGTAAGTTGATTGTAAATACATCAAAGGGAAGCAATCAAGCAAAGCAATGAACAGGACTGTTTGAATCAGCATAGTACTGCACATCACGTACCATCTTTGCTATGATCACATCTCTATCATTCTGCAACGAGACTGCAACTTCGTCCAAGATTGGGGCCAACTTCTGACAATGGCCGCACCATGGCGCATAAAACTCGAGCAGAACTGCAGCCAAATGTCGTGTATTTGTGACCGATTTCGGACATATTAAGAATTGAGGAGGCAACGGAACAAGCATAGTGTTGAACCAGTTGCAGTGTGAAGAACAAACCATTCTTGCCAGAGTTGAAAACCACATCATTAAGACTTTTAGCAACGACGACCTTAACAGGCTGATCATTAACCTCCGGAATTGGATCTGACTTAACATATGGTGCCAGGATACCATCCTACATGAACAATCACATGGACCGGTTATGCGGAACTGTAAATTAAAGGTTTCAACAGGAAGTGGCTGTAAAGAAAATTACTTCAAGCCACAAAGAGCCTATAAAAAACAAAAATGATAAACAGAAGGAAAAGGAATATGGCATCATTCAAGAAGTAAGCCTTACAGTATAATCTTTTAACCAATGCAAGATTTGATCAGGCTCCACAGTTGGTTTGATAAATTTTGCATCGGATGCTTGTATGAATACGAGGGGCACTTCACTTTCCTTTAGCCCAAAGTACTGCAGGTTTTGAACCAGAAAGTGTTCAGATGAATAATCATAGGAAGTCACAACACAAATAGTGTAAGCTTCCAAAGAAAACCTGGAAAGCACCCTGCGCATCCGTAATATCGCCAATCAGAAAACTTATGTTATTTGCACCATACTGTTTTGCAGCTTCATAAAACTGACTCTTAAAGGTCTCAATTCTGTCATCAGTGAAGCTCAGGAAAAGCATTGCCTGCCCAACCAGGTTCGAGTGATCAGTTCACAAAGTAAACTGAAGTATGAGGGAAGCAATAAACGTGTCAAAATGTGGGACTGAAGAAGTACAACAGCGCAAGATGTGATGTTATACAAGCACAGAGCAGACATTCAAATCAATATTCCAGTTGTGAAGAATCAGAAACTTACTTTGTCCCCAGCACTCCCAAAATATTTTATGAGATATTTCTGGTTAGTCGGATCAGTGTCAAAGGTTACTACAGTTGGGAATCCAGAAACTTCAATGAACTTCGGTAGTGCATCTTTGTCAAAGTCCTGCAAATATGTAAAAGAAAAAAATGACCATGATGTACTACTGCCAGAAAACAAATATAGAAGGTTTTACACATAAAAGCATATCTAATGCACATAAACCCTGACAACAACATGAACACAACATAGAATTGTAAAAAATACAACAGTAACACAACAACAACAACAACAACCAAGCCTTTATCCCAAGCATGTTGGGATTGGCTAGACATGAAACCCAATATCAATGAAGTAAAAGAGAGGAAGAGATATAAGAATAAAAAAGAAAAAAAAAAAGAAAAAATAGACTAGGATTCTGGCACATGAATTGCTACTTTCCATGCGGTTCTATCATGAGCTAAGTTCTGGATACATTTCAATCTCTCAAATCTCGTTTTACCGCCTCCTCCCAGGTCAACCTTGGTCGTCCTCTACCCCTCCTAATATTTTCTCTACCTCTTAAAATCCCACTGTTAACCAGTGCTTCTAGAGGTCTCCGCTGGATATGTCCAAACAATTAGATTAGGAAAAGTAATCTCAATCAACAGCCTGTCAATGGGTTACATATATAGGGGGATACAACTTAAGGGTTAAGCAACCCTAATACCAAAAGACTAAAATACCCCTACCCCCTATACATGCAGTCTAACACCCCCCGCAGTCCCAACATCTAGCCACGGCAAATGTTGAGACTGGACCGAAACTCGATGAACACCGTCGAAGGAAATCCCTTGGTGAAGATGTCGGCGAACTGCGACGACGTCGGTACGTGCAGGACTCGCACCTCCCCGAGAGCCACCCACTCACGAACAAAGTGAAGATCGATCTCTACGTGCTTCGTGCGCTGATGCTGCACCGGGTTGGTGGAGAGGTAGACGGCGCTGATGTTGTCGCAGTAGACCAACGTACTCCGGGCGAGGGGAGAGTGAAGCTCCTGAAGCAGCTGCTGAAGCCAGGAAGACTCGGCCACGCCGTTGGCCATGGCGCGGTATTCCGCCTCGGCACTCGAGCGGGACACCACGTGCTGCCGCTTCGAGGACCAGGAGACGAGGTTGCCGCCCAGGAAGACGGCGTAGCCGGAGGTGGACCGACGGGTATTCGGGCAGCCCGCCCAGTCAGCGTTGGTGTAGACGACCAGCTCGGAGGCAGAGTCGCGCCGCAGAAGAAGACCGTAGTCGTGAGTGCCACGCAGGTACCGAACGATCCGCTTCACCGCCGTGAGATGGGGCTTCCGCGGATCATGCATGTGGAGACACACCTGCTGAACCGCGTAGGAGATGTCCGGCCTGGTGAAGGTGAGATACTGCAGTGCACCAGCAAGACTCCTGTAAGTGGTGGGGTCGGCTACCGAAGCGCCATCGGCCGAAGACACCTTTGCCTGGGTGTCCACGGGAGTGGAGCATGGCTTGCAATCAGCCATGCCCGCTCGCTCGAGGATATCCAGGTAGTACTGCCGCTGGTGGAGGAAAAGAGCACCCGGGCGGTGCTCGACCGCAACGCCTAGGAAGTGGTGAAGCTGGCCGAGATCCTTCATCGCAAACTCGCGCTGCAGGGCGGAGATCGTGCGCTGAAGAAGGGCCGAGCTGGACGCCGTGAGGACAATATCGTCCACGTACAGGAGGAGGTAGACGGTGTCACCCTCACGCCTGTAGATGAAGAGCGAAGTGTCCGACTTGGCCTCGACGAAGCCGAGCGAGACCAGGAAGGAGGCGAACCGGCTGTACCAGGCCCGAGGTGCCTGCTTCAGCCCGTACAGGGACTTGTTCAGCCGGCAGACCATGTCTGGACAAGGTAAATCAACAAACCCTGTCGGCTGACTACAGTACACCGTCTCCGTCAGTGTCCCGTGGAGAAAGACATTCTTGACGTCCAGCTGGTGGACAGCCCAAGAACGCGACAGAGCCAGCGACAGAACGGTACGAACTGTCGCCGGCTTCACCACCGGGCTGAAGGTCTCATCGTAGTCGACGCCGGGACGCTGCGTGAAACCACGAAGCACCCATCGTGCCTTGTACCTCTCTAGAGACCCATCCGCCCTCCGCTTATGCGTGAACACCCACTTGCCCGTGACAACATTGCCACGAGCAGGACGGGGAACCAGGTCCCAGGTCCGGTTGGCAAGTAGGGTTGCATACTCTTCTTCCATAGCCCGACGCCAATGAGGATCGGCGAGGGCGCTACGGACAGAAGAGGGGATAGGCGAGATGGGTGACGAGGACGAGGCAGGCTCCGGAGAGGTCGAGGACGAGAGAACAACCCCGGAGAAGCGCTCCACAGGTCGAAGGACGCCGGCAGCCCGTCGAGTCACCATCGGGTGAACGTGACGAGGGTCCCGGTGAAGCAGCGGAGGGTGGTACACCTGGTCCGCAGGGCGCGAAGAGGACGGTCCACCAACCCGCGCTCGTCGATGATAGACGAGAACGGGATCGGCGTACCGCGGTCCGGGGGCCGCAGGTGGTACGGCTGACGACGGCGAAGACACCGTCGGGGGCGTCGGAGACACGTGAGGCGTGACGGAGGACGCCGAAGACGGTGGGGCCGCGCGTGGTGCAGCAGACGTCGTCGGAGACGCAGGGGCCGCGCGTGGCGCAGCAGACGTCATCGGAGACGCTGGGGCCGCGCGTGGCGCAGCGGACGTCGTCGGAGACGTAGGGGCCGCACGTGGCGCAGCGGACGTCGTCGGAGACGCTGGAGCCACGCGTGGCGCAGCGGACGTCGTCGGGACCGTCGGAGGGACGGCCAGTAGCGGCAAGGCCGCCGGAACCGCGGGAGGCACGACAGGTGGCATCTGAGACACCGTGGTCGTGTCTGGCGCAGCTAGAGTAAGACCTGCAGAGGGTAAAAAACACGGTCGCTGGACAGGAGCGGCCATAGGATCAGTGGAAAAGAGAGAATCCAACTCGGAGACCGAATCAGGAGAAGACCCAGCGAAAGGGAAGGAGGACTCGTCGAATACGACGTGTCGGGAGACCAAGATACGACGAGTAGTGAGGTCTAGACACCGGTACCCCTTATGATCGGGGGAGTACCCAAGAAAAACACATCGAGTCGAACGAGGTGAGAGCTTATGAGGGGCGGTAGCAGAAAGATTAGGGTAGCACGCACACACGAAGACTCGAAGGTGCTCATAAAGAGGGGTGGTACCAAAAAGGGCGAAGTGAGGGGTGGGAGCACTAATCGCCTTTGTAGGAAGACATTAATGAGGAAGGTAGCAGTGTGAAGGGCCTCTGCCCAGTAACAAGCAGGAATAGAAGCCTGGAACATCAGGGAGCGCATAACATCGTTGGTAGTACGAATCATACGCTCGGCCTTGCCATTCTGGGGAGAAGTGTAAGGGCAAGACATGCGCAACTGGACCCCGCGGGAAAGCAAGAAGTGACGAAACGCGAGTTATCAAACTCGCGTCCGTTGTTGCACTGGACAGCCCTGATGATGCACCCAAACTGTGTGGAAACCCAAGCGAAGAAGTGAGAGAGAGTAGCAAACATATCGGACTTCTGTCGCAATGGAAAGGTCCACGAATAATGGGAAAAATCATCAACAATCACCAGATAATATTTGTAGCCAGAAACACTGAGAACAGGTGAGGTCCATAGATCACAGTGAATCAGGTCAAAAAGGTGCACCACATGGGTTACAGAATGTGGAAAAGGAAGCCGAACATGGCGACCCAACTGACAAGCATGGCATAAAGACTCATGAGAATCCCTAGTACACGAGATCACTGAACTACGAAATAGCTTCGACATAACTTCAGCACCGGGGTGGCCAAGTCGACGATGCCAAGTAGTCGACGGAGCTGTCGTAGTCAGGCGAAAAGGCGAGGGCGAAGCGGAAGCAGGAAGTCTCATAGTGTACAGGGGCCCTGAGCTCTCACATCGGAGAAGAAGACGTCGGGTAGTAAGATCCTTCACAGACAAACCAAGAGGATCAAACTCGATAGAAACATGGTTGTCAGTGGTAAATCGACGAACAGAAAGAAGATGCTGGATGATGTCCGGAGCAACAAGAACATCACGAAGACGGAAAGACCCTGACGAACCCGAATCACCTACTGAGGTGACCGGAAGGACAAACCCATTCCCAACAACGATAGAAGAAGGAAAAGAAGGGTGAGAAGGGTGGGTAGAAGAGAGTATAGCAGCGTTGGGGGTGGTGTGGTACGAAGCTCCGGAGTCCACAACCCACTCGGGGCTAGGTGGTGTGAGACTCATCGTACTGAAAGAAGACGCAAGTGACTGGCGATCCCAGCCCTGAGCAGGGTCAGAGTGTGGTGCCGACGACTCGGGCCGACCAACTGGGTTTCCCGAAGCCCAGTTGGCTAGAGAGGAGGGCCCAGCAGAGTAGCCTGGTCCACCAGGGGGCAGGGTCCACTGTCCACCAGACGCGTAGACCGGCCCGCCGAAAGTCGGAGTAGTCACGTAAGCCGGCTGAGGACGTGGTGGGCGAAGTGTCGGGAGATCCAGGGACGGCCCAGGCCACATCGAGATCTGGCCTGTCCGCGGGTTGTAGGGTGTGGGCCAGGTCACACCACCCTGACCCTGACCACCGCTACTGCCACCAGTAATACCAGCACCACCAGAGGTACCGCCAGTACTGGTCGTACCACCTCCACCAGTCCCTCCACCACGGCCACCACGTCGGCCACGACGACGGTTCCCACCACCACCGGAGGTAGCAGGGACTCCTGGTGTGGTAGGTGGACGAGGAAGCTGGCCCCCAGAACCAGGAGGTGGAGGAGGGCGTGAAGACGACCCTGAGCCGTAGAAAGCCGCGGCAGGGGAAGAAGCAGTAGAACTGCACTGGGTGATCTCCTCGAGCTCGAGATCCGACCAGACCTTCTCGAAGGTCAGGAAGGGCTTCTCGCGGAGAATCCACGAGTGAACGTGGGTGTAGCGCTCATTCAGGCCCTGAAGAACCTGAAGAACGAGAGTACTGTCCGGGATGGGATCTCCAAGGTCACGAAGGGCGTCAGCCATACCCTTCATCTGTCGACAATATGCAGTAATGGAGAGATCACCCTGGACAGTGGAACCAAAGCGGGCCCGGATATGGAGAGCTCGGGTCGCTTGGTTCCCCTGGAAGCGAAGCTCGAGTACCTGCCAGGCCTGACGAGCCGTACCGCCACCCTTCTAGGCGACGATATCCTGAAGCTCCTCAGAAAGTGTGCCGAGGATCCATGCAAGGACAAGACTGTCCATGCAGATCCACGAGTGGTCCAGTGGGTAGTCATCTCGCAGCACATGGTCTTCCAGCCGAAAGTGTCGCGGCGTCAAGAGAAGCAAGCTGCGCCAACGAGCGAAGGATGTAGAGTCTGAGCTGAGAACAACCGGGACAAGAGTCCGGATGTTCTGTATGCTAGCCGCCTGGGCATGTAGAGCAGCGACGAGAGACGCCGAGTAGGTAGTATAGGCAGCACCATCTCCTGGAGTATCCTGTGTGTCGCTCCTCTGTGCGGGCGAAGACTCCTCAAGCTGACGTGTGAGAGAGGCCGCAGCAGCACGTTCCTGCTCCAAGGCGAGGACGAGCGCTCGTTCCCGCTCACGGGAGATGGCCAAGGCAGTAGCGACGTCGGAGACGTGCGAAGAGGACTGTCCCCCGGATCCAGCAGGAACAGTATGCCCAGCGGCGCTCACAGCAGGACCAGCAGTGAAACCCGGCGGCCAGGCAGCGCTGGGGAGGCCGAGGGACCCACCTGCTGCCGGGCCGGCCACACCAGACCAGGCCCGAGGAGTCCAGCGGCTGTGTGCCCGGGGGAGAAGACACGAAGAGCACCCGCAGGGCTGGGAGCCCCTGATCTGGCGGCGGCAGCCCCAGCAGAGGTGGCGGGACGACCAGCGGCGCCAGGCCCGGTGGCGGCGGGCGTAGGGAAGAGGGCGGCCTGGTCGGCGGGGTCAGGGACACTGAACCCAGCAGTTGCCGCGACCTGGCAGAGAGGAGGGGGCGGCGGAGCAGGCGTACCCGCGGCGGCCGCGCCCGAGGTTGCGGTGGAGGCGCCAGAGGTCGCGGCGGAGGCGGCGGCGGCGCCCGTGGCCGTGGTGGCGGAGGAGCTCGTAGATGCCATCGGGAGAGAGGGTACGCGCGGCGGCGCGAGGGGGGGCGCGCGGCGGACGCGAGGAGGGGCTCGCGGCGGCGCGAGGGAGGGGCGCGCGGCGTCCGCGAGGTGGGGCGCGCGGCGGCCGCGAGGAGAGGGGGGCGCTCGCGCGGCGGCCGGGTGAGGAGAGAGAAAAGAATCTGATACCAAATTAGATTAGGAAAAGTAATCTTAATTAACAGCCTGTCAATGGGTTACATATATAGGGGGATACAGCTTAAGGGTTAAGCAACCCTAATACCAAAAGACTAAAATAGCCCTACCCCTATACATGCAGTCTAACACAAACCACCTAAGTCGATGTTGAATTAACTTCTCTTCAATCGGTGCCACCCCTACCCTATCATGAATTGCCTCATTCCTTATTCGGTTTCTTCTCGTGTGCCCACACATCCACCGTAGTATACGCATCTTTACAACACTCATTTGTTAGACATGTTACAATTTAGTTGGTCAACATTCCGCCCCATAGAGCATCGCAGGTCTGATCACCATCCTATAGAACTTCCCTTTTAGATTTTGTGGGACCTTCCTATTGTTAGGAGAATATCTCTATTTATGTTAGGAGATTATCTTTATCTCTATTTATGTTAAGAGATTATCTTTATTTATGTTTTTTCTTATACGAGATTATTCTCAATATTTGTACTCCTCCTGTACCTCTATATATTTGGGCACTTGCCCCATAATAATATATGCATCTTTCATAACATGGTAACAGAGCCAAGATTAGATTAATTTTTTTCGGCTTATCTCTGATTCGTGCCGTTATTCCCGACGTGCTTCTTATCTGCCGTCGGCGCGGCTTTTCTTCTCGGCGCTCCCCTGCTGCCACATCTTCGGATCCACCGGAGCTCCTCTGTCTTCGCCTCATTGTGCGTCCTTTCCTTGCCTTGATCCACCGGAGTCGCCGCGTGCTGTACCCAGAATTGTTTCGTGCTGCTTCGATCTACTGGAGTCGTCGTGCGCCCGCCCGAAGCCTTGGCCGCTGTGCTCGATCGGTGCACTTGATCCAGGAATATCCAGGAGGTTGCGCGCACCCGAACCTTGGCCGCTGGTGCGCTGGAGTTCTGCTGTCGTGTGCCCGCATGTTCTTCTACTGTCGTGTCATCAGATCTTGCTTGCCTGCTGCTGCGTGATCTGATCTTCTACTGTCGTGTGCCCGCGTGTTCTTGGGTCCCTGGCGCCGCCGCTCTCTGAGGGCAGCACCTCCGGTTTAGGGTTTCAACCCTAAAAAAAGAAAAAAAAAGAAAAAAAGTTGCAGCTTGCGCCGCTCTCTTTTGTGCTCTCGCCGTTGCCCGCCGCTGCTTATTTTGCGCTCTCGCCGTCGCCGGTTATCCTATCAGGATGACTTCTTCGGGTGGGGTTCCAGTCGTGCGATGTCTGGTACTTTTCAATGACACCAATTACCGCGACTGGGTTCCCCGTATGCGTCTGCACATGCGTGGTCTACGACTCTGGAAGTATCTTACAGGTGATCTCAAATGTCTGCCTTGTCCTGCGGTTCCTTCTGAGCCCGTTATTTCAGATAATGCTATTGATGATGATGAGAGGAAATTGCTTGCGGATTATGAGACTCGTCTGATGAGTCTCGTTTCAGCTTATATAGGACTTGGTTGGATGATGATGCTCGAGCTGCTGCTATTCTTGCTGCTAGTATGGAGGATCGTCTTGCTGCTGATATAATTGAGTTTGAGTATGCACACCAGATGTGGGATTTTCTACGCTCTCGTTACGAGCCTACTGGACAGTCTACCTATCTTGATGCTATTCGTCAGGAGCAGTTGTTACAGCAGGGAGATGCTACAGTGGAGGAGTTCTTCGGTCAGATGTCTGCTATTTAGCGTCAGCTTGATGCTCTTGCTCCTCGATTGTCGATAGATACTTGTCAGTCTTGTCAGAGTCAGAAGGCTGCACTTGAGTTTCGACACACTTATGATTTTCTGACCCGTCTTCGTGCCGAATTTGAGCCTCTTCGTGCTCAGTTACTTGCTCGTCACCCATGTGTCTCCCTTATGGATGCTCTGACGAGTGCTCGTAATGAGGAGACTCGTCTTCAGGCTGCTGGGTTACTGCTTACTTCTTCGGTATTGGCGGCTCGCTCTACGACACGTACGCACACGACTCCTCCACCGACCGTTCCATCTTCAGTTGCTCCTCCTTCTATGGCTAGGGGGCGTGGTGCTCTCCGCTGTGATTATTGTGGTAAAGATGGTCATGTGGAGGCGTATTGTTTCAGGAAGAAGAAGGCTCAGGCTCGTCGGTCTTCACAGGGTGTTGGTTGTGCTAGTACTAGAGGATCTCAAGGGAGTTCTGCTACTACGGATGCACAATTACTCATGCTTCTTCGTCGCCTTGCTACTTCTGCACCATCAGGAGCTGCTGGTTCTGTGACTCAGTCTTCTGCACCTTCGAGTACTGCTGCTGCTTCTTCGTCTTCCACTGAGGGACCACCTCCTACTTCTGCTCCAGGTACTTGTCCATGGATTCTTGATTCTAGTGCTTCCTTCCATATGACTCCTTATCGTACCAGCTTGTCTTCCTTGAATCCTTCGTATCGTTCTTCTACTGTTCATACTGCCGATGGTTCTCCTCTTTCGGTTGTTGGACAGGGCACTCTTTTATCTGACTCTTTTGTTGTTCCTGATGTTTCCTTTGTTCCTGGACTTACAATGCAACTTATATCCGTTGGTCAACTCACTGATAGTGATTGTCGAGTGATTCTTGATCATGATATTTGTTATGTTCAGGATCGTCACACGGATCGCCTGGTTGGTACTGACCCTCGTCGTCGTGATTCACAGCGTCTTTGGGAGCTTGACTGGCTTCGTCTTCCTTCCGCTGCGCGTGCCAGTCTTGTTGCTTCGTCCACTTCGACGTTTGCTCAGTGGTATCACCGTTTGGGTCATCTTGTGACTCTCGTCTGTCCGTTCTAGTTCGGCGTGGTCTTTTACGATCAGTCTCTAGTTCTGAGTCTTTAGCTCATTGTCAGGGTTGTCGGTTAGGGAAGCAGATTCAACTTCCTTATCATTCTAGTGAGTCGGTGTCTGAGCGTCCTTTTGATCTTATTCATTCAGATGTATGGGGACCTGCACCTTTTGCTTCAAAAGGAGGACATAAATACTATATCATTTTTATAGATGATTTTTCGCATCACACATGGGTTTACTTTATGAAACATCGTAGTGAGGCATTATCTATCTATAAGTCCTTCTCGACTATGGTCCGCACTCAGTTTGACACTTCTATTCGTATTTTTTGAGCTGATTCCGCAGGTGAATACCTTTATGATGCTCTTCGTAAGTTTCTTTCTGAGCAAGGTACTCTTGCCCAGTTTTCTTGTCCTGGTGCTCATGCTCAGAATGGTATTGCTGAGCGCAAGCATCGCCATCTTCTTGAGACGGCTCGTACTCTTCTGATTGCTTCCTCTGTTCCTCCTCATTTTTGGGCCGAGGCGGTCTCGACTGCCACTTATTTAATTAGCATTCAGCCATCGTCGACACTTAGAGGGGGGGTTTTTTTTTAGCGTCTTACGGGTAAGACGCCTAACTACACCAGCCTTCGTCTTTTTGGATGTGTTTGCTACGTGCTGCTCGCACCTCGTGAGCGCACTAAGCTGACTGCCCAATCGGTGGAGTGTGTTTTCCTTGGATATAGTTCGGAGCATAAAGGGTATCGTTGTTGGGATCCGATTGATCGACGGATGAGGATTTCACGGGATGTTGTTTTTGATGAGACACGTCCTTTCTATCCTCGTCCTTCTTCTGATACTTCTTCTGTATCTGTGGTCGATCCCATTTCATTTCTGTTCTTTCTAGATGCTCTAGTTTCTGGTGTACCACCTTCACACTCGGTGTCGCGTTCCACGGTTTCTTCAGAGCCTGCTTCTTTGGTTCCCGATTATACTCTGAAGGCTCCTGTGACGCAGGTCTATACTCGACGAGTTGTGCCTCCTTCAGACGTATCATCTTCTGATGAGCCGTCTACCCCAGTTAGGTCACCTTCTGATGATCCATCTTCTGCAGATCAGTCTGCCTCTCCTGGTACGTCCTCCTCTCCTGAGAGATCATCTCCTTCCGATGATTCTTCTCCTGAGCAGCCTCTTGGACGTGGTCATCGTCCTCGACAGCCTCCTGATCGGTATTCTCCTTCTAGCTTTGCTGTTCCTGCTCTGCATGAGCCAGCTACGTATCGTGATGTTGTTCCTCATTCGGAGTGGCAACATGCGATGGCCGAGGAGATTGCTGCTCTCGAGCGCACTGACACGTGGGAACTTGTGCCATGTCCCCCACGTGTTCGTCCTATCACCTGTAAGTGGGTCTATAAGGTTAAGACCCGCTCTGATGGTTCACTTGAGCGCTATAAGGCTCGTTTAGTCGCCCGTGGCTTCCAGCAGGAACATGGTCGTGACTATGATGAGACATTTGCTCCTGTTGCTCACATGACCACTGTTCGCACTCTACTTGTTATGGCCTCTATTCGTGGCTGGTTCATCTCTCAGCTTGATGTGAAGAATGCCTTCCTTAATGGTGAGCTGCGTGAGGAGGTTTATATGCAGCCACCATCTGGGTATTCTGTTCCTGAGGGTATGGTTTGTCGTCTTCGACGTTCTCTTTATGGTCTTAAGCAGCTCCTCGTGCTTGGTTTCAGCGTTTTGCGTCCGTGGTCACTGCTACTGGTTTTTCTGCCAGTGCTCATGATCCTGCGCTCTTTGCGCATATCTCGTCTCGTGGTCGTACACTTCTTCTCTATGTTGATGATATGATCATCACTGGAGACGACCCTGAGTACATAGCCTTCGTGAAGACTCGTCTTAGTGATCAGTTTCTTATGTCCGATCTTGATCCTCTCCGTTACTTCCTTGGGATTGAGGTTTCCTCTACCTCTGAGGGGATCTATCTGTCTCAAGAGAAGTACATTCAGGATCTTCTTGATCGGCCTTCTCTTACTGATCACCACACTGTTGACACTCCTATGGAGCTCAATGTTCACCTTCGATCCACTGATGGTGAACCTCTTGATGATCCTACTCGTTATCGTCATATTGTAGGGAGTCTAGTATATCTCGGTGTCACTCGTTCTGATATCTCATATTCCGTTCACATTCTGAGTCAGTTTGTTTCAGTTCCGACTCAGATTCACTACAGCCACTTACTTCGTGTTTAGCGTTACCTTCATGGGACTATCTCTAGGTGCTTGTTCTTTCCACGCTCTAGCTCCTTACAGCTCAAGGCGTATTGTGATGCCACTTGGGCTAGTGATTCCTCTGATCGTCATCTATTTCTGCTTATTGTGTTTTTCTTGGTGGTTCCCTCATTAATTGGAAGACTAAGAAGCAGGTAGCAGTTTCTCGTTCGAGTGCAGAGGATGAGTTACGTGCTATGGCTCTTGTGACTGCAGAGGTTACTTGGTTACGGTGGTTGCTTGAGGATTTTAGTGTTTCTGTTTGTATGCCGACTCCTCTTTTGTCTGACAGTACAGGTGCTATCAGCATGGCTCGTGATCCGATCAAGCATGAGCTTACCAAGCATATTGGTGTTGATGCTTCTTATACACGAGCACATGTACATGATGATGTTATTGATCTTCAGTATGTGCCTTCAGAGCTTCAGTTGGTTGATTTCTTCACGAAGGCACAAACCCGAGCTCAGCATAGCTTTTATCTCTCCAAACTCAGTGTTCGCGACTCACCTTGAGTTTGAAGGGGGGTGTTAGGAGAATATCTCTATTTATGTTAGGAGATTATCTTTATCTCTATTTATGTTATAAGATTATCTTTATTTATGTTTTTCCTTGTACGAGATTATTCTCCATATTTGTACTCCTCCTGTACCTCTATATATTTGGGCCCTTGCCCCCGTAATAATAATATGCATCCTTCATAACACCTATCACATAGGATTTCAGAGTCTTGTCGCCATTTCATCCACCCTATCTTGATCCTGTGGCAAACATCTTCATCAATATCGCAATTGCTTTGTAACATTGATCCTAGGTATCGAAAAGAGTCCCTTCTAGGTACTATTTGTCCTTTTAGACTAACATTTCTCTCTTCACGACCAACACCACTAAAGTCACAACTCATATACTCGGTCTTGGTCCTACTAAGTCTAAACCCATTGGACTCTAAGGCTTATCTCCATAACTCTAATTTCTTATCAACACCATCTCTAGTTTTATCTACCAGCACTACATTATTGGCAAAGAGCATGCACCAAGTGATATCCTTCGACAACAGTAACCAACAAGTATATCAAACTTGTAGCAAAGGATACCTGAGAATCAACAAAGAGCTCATCAAATGGTTTAAAGAGCCGAACAAGAGGCCCTTTGACCGTCTTGTCACCTCGTGGAAGAATACCGGCATCCAGTGTGTGGAGGAAGTCATAGTCAGCTCGCATTTTTTCTGCCACGGCCATGAAATTCTCGAACTCACTTCCATCAAAAGCAGGGAAGACTCCAACCTGCAGCATGTTTCGGGATATAGTCACAGATCTCACACTTTTCCTTCTAAATTATAGCATGACGCAAAACTGCAAAACAGCAAAATAACTTACAACGACCACGCCCTTGTCACCGATCAAGCTCGTGGCATCCTGGGCGGTTCTGATCTCAACAGATGCAGGACCGACTTGTTTCTTCAGATACTCCACTATGCCGTCCGCGTCCCTGCGGCCGCTGTAGTCCTGCACGTTGTCCCCTTGGTTCCTCAAGATCTTGATGGTGGGGAACCCCTGCACGTCGTACTTTTCGCCGAGATCCTTGTTCTTCTTGTCACTCGCGTCAACCTTGGCAAGGACGACAGGCGGATCGTGTTTGCTTAGGATGGACGCGGCCTTCTCGTACTGTATGTAGTATGAGACGCACGGGGGCCAAGGACAGTAAGCGTCATACATTGATCAGAATTTCAGAGGACTTGTATCATTCAGGCATTACCTCTGGAGCTAACTGTTTGCAATGGCCACACCTGTGGGTAACAACAGATCAAAGGAACATTTTTCAGTTCGTCACTACCAGACCATATATAATAAGCTACATTTTTTGTTTGAAAGAAAGATGAACTGTGATTTTTTTGTTTCAGTTTGAACCAGGCATCAAAGAGAGAATTGAAAAAGGTTGGTCCTAATTCAAAAATCCGTTCCTTTTGTTGCAACCTGTGCCAACTACAATGGAAACATGAGAAGACTTAATAACTACCATGCCCGTTCGTTCACAAGTCACTCTGGTTACAGTTTGAATTATCTCCCGTTCGTTTTTCTGCTTGCTTGCTTCCATCTTCCTACCAACAGAAAGTGATTCCGAGACCTGTGGGACTGCTGACTTGAGAGAGACAGCGGGGCTCGACTCAGAGCAACGGAGGGAGAAGAGAGCCGCGAGCTTGAACCGTACCAGGGGGCGTAGAACTCGACGACGATGAACCGGTGCTTCGCCACCACGTCCGAGAAGTTGCCCGCGTCCAGCGTCAGCACCGCCTCCTCTTCAGCGCGCGTCGACGACAGCAGAAGCGCCGCGAGGAAGGCGGTGGGGAGCAGCGAGGGGATCGCCATTGCCGGGGCACGTCCGGCGCCAGCGTCTCCAGGCGAGCATTTAATGCGGGGGGCCGGACCGCCGGCCCGTGCTCGCGATCGAGCGGACTGGAATCTTATTTCTTCGTTTTTTTGGCCTTCCCGGTTTTACTTTTGCAAGGCCACTACGGCACTACCTGCTACTACACCAAGTACTCATTCCTTCCGTATTTGCATTTGATGGGTTATTTTCCAAAAAAAAAAGAGATTAGATAACAAAACGTCATTAAAATAATAAATCTAATTTAAAATTAAACTAAATAGTTGTACTTGCGATAATAACGGAGGTGCTACGTCTCTTTTTTAAATCCTACATCATCAGACGTACAACTGTTTTATCACCCATAATAACAAAAAAATGGATTAGTTTAGGAGTTGGCATGTTACACTGACAACTTGATTAATCAAATGTCAGTGGCATCCTGAACATCCTCATCTCAGATTGGATCAAGGCAAGGCAAACTAACAGCACCAAGGTCAGTCCACTTCCACTAGTAAAAACAAAAGCAAATAGCTAGATGATTGGTCAGCTACACTGCACGCGCGAATAGTTACGGATAAATTGAAACCTTGTACCAGTACCACTACTGCTATTACAGTACTGCCATTGTGCAATCCTTTTTGCGACGAAAAAAAGAAGCAATGTCAACACAAATTATTTCACACAACAAAGTGACGGCAATTGTCTGATTTCATTTAATGGGAATATCATGGTTCCTTCCCAAGCCTACCATTTTCGTTCTAAGAGATACTGATACCATACTGCACATCAGGCAACTTGCACGAGACTTGAGACATCATCTACAACTACAACGGATTAAACTGACACTTAACATGTCAAACTAGTTCATATTGGTCTATGAAACAAAATTTTCAGTAGTGCCATAAAAGAGGACAAGCCAACGTCAGCCTCATTGCATCCTGCTTTTCCGTTGCATGAACTCATCATCTTTCATGTACTTCTCCTGCACTTCTGCTGTTGTATGAACCTTGTCAAGGAAACAAAAGGAATCTGCAAGTACATGTAACTGGTCATGAAGAACAAAGGTGCATTTCATTTCATGACCAAGAAAACGGCAAACATGCAGTAGCATGAAGCCTCGGTTTGGGATGTTGCTCTCCAAAAGTCTATTCTTTTTTTCCTCGCAGTTGATTGGAATCATGTTTTAAGACACAGCAGCAAAATCATGTATTATAAATAAAGATTCCCACAACTAGCACAATATAAAAATAATAAGCTGACAATAAATCAACACATGGTAAGACTTTCATATGTTTTGACTTGTGATCTAGCACCATGTGCTTACTACAAAATTTGATGGCACAAGCAGGCATGATCTGCAAGAAGGGTCCATTTCTTCTATTTCTATTACCTACATTCAGTATTTTATGCCTGTAGATGCAAGAGAGATGATCTAATAATGCTCTTCTGGATCAATGAAGGCAGAACACAAATTATGGTAGACAAGTGACTTGTTTTGACAATATTATTATCATTAAAGGTAAAGGATATCTGTAATAATCCCAACCAATAGGTCCTGCTGCAATTTTGCTAAACTCAACGGCACTGCTGTCAATAGAAGAAAATATATAACCATTGCTCTTGTCAATCAACTTCACAAGATTACCGACACTTTCCTTATCCTAAAAGGCAAAAGGCTCGTCAGAACTACAACAATGAGGTACTGGATTGAAATATCCAAGCCGTTCAAACACATACCTGGATGTCCAGAGTTGAAAAATTTACTAGACTGAAATTATCAATCACTTCACAGAGTTCCTTTGTAAATTTCCTGTTAGCAGGTTGTCAAGTTCAATCAAAAAGGTTATAAACAAGATGATATAAATGTTCTCGATCAAAATCAGATAATACAATTTTAACACAATGTCACCAACTAGACAACATTGGCACAATAAGCTGCGATTTGTTTGCTTTTTACAGGATCAGTGTCTGTATCTGTGGAATATTACACTGATATTTTTCATTTTTGGCAACAAAGGGATAATAATTGGTTACCAATCTAGAAATTACAAACGACACACGTATTCTTAACAAAAAACAACAACAAATCATTTGTCCCAAGTACGTTAGGGTAGGCTACACATATTCTCAACCCTAGTTTATGATTTCCACTTTTATCTCAGAGTTTATGTATGACTTAGTGCAACTCGGATGAACAAGAGACTCGAGATTTTTGAAGTAGGTAAATCAATATGCAGTTTTTTGTGTGTGTGCAAGGGCAAAGAACTAAAATGTAGGCATTCCATTTACGAGAGCATTTTCTTTAAGACGTGGGCATGTGCACACCCCCTCGACTATTAAATTCTGGTCAACTGTATATGTTAAATCCATAATTATGACATTGAACATCTCAAATAGTTAACTGTCTACATAATCAATGCGCCAAATCATGATTTGTCGTGTGGTAATGGCAGATTTAAGTATTTGGGTGCTTAAATCCATAATTACAAAATTTACATATACAATTGACCAGAATTTAATAGTCAAGGGGGGTGCACATGCCCACATATTCATAAGATATATTTTATTTCGTTCCATTTATTTCAGTATTTACCTATTTGATCAGGAAGTTGGTGTTGTCCACTAAGCCAATATTTTTTTTATTCAACCTTTAACTTTCGATATATGCAATATGGAGTGTATGTACTTCTTGCTGGCGCTGCAAAGTTAGGTGTTTGCTTTTCAGAAATACACCTGTACTTAGCAGAACGAGGATCTTTCTCAAGATGGTACTGAAGATATGAAAGATCTTGGACATCAGTGTAGAAGTCAAGGTTGAATGCTGCCAACCAAAAGGGTGAATACATACCATAGCAAATACATTCAATCAATTAAAAGCTGGATAAGTCTAATTACAGGAGCAGAAAATGTTCAAATGATCGGAAGACAGAAGACATGGCACCTAAATCTCCATAGTTCTCAATGAGGTCAATCTTTGACAATACATTGATGTGTGGCAGTTCCATGTGTAGCATTGTTGATAGTGAAAGAAGCAAAGCACTCACATACTTCCCAGGATCACAGCATAAATGGGCATCGATAAGGTGCACAGCAGTCAGCTGCAGAATATCGAAAAGAAAGATTAAACAATCTAGTTCATAAGCGTGTTGTTACGAATAGGATCAAGAACAAGTGCATACCCTCAAGTTAAGCTTTTTTATGAGGTTGTCAATGACATTTCTTGCATTTGAGTGAAGGAAGAAAAGTTCCACTTGGCCCGGAAAATCAAACAACAGATAGTGATCTGCAGACAATCAGGATCATACATCAATAAGGAAATCAGTACAATTTGAGCAGTTATTCAGCTAGTTCAGGGATCCTTTCCTGTGATCTCTATTATTACAAAATAAAACTTTGTAAACAGACTGAGGTGAGCCCACACCATTAGCTTTTCACAATATCATTATGATCGAATACAAGAACATTTAAAAAGAAACAGGGCAACCGAAATTAGCTATTTATATGGTTTTTTCATTTAAGTGCCCTGGCCTTTTGTGGTATGACCATTCTAATATATGTTGCAGCTGAAGTGCTTCTTTTGTGCAGAGAGCTATTTGAACCTGTACCTTCAATAAGAGGCTTCAACTTTTCCTCGAGCCAGTCAATGTTCTTCTCCAAGTAGTCCATACAGTAAACGAGACCTGACATAGATGTTAACATATGACAGCAAAAGTAGTCACACTGTTAGAAGCAAAACTGATACACTTGATTCTTGAGCAGCAGTAGGGCAGGGTGGCCAACCTCCATTAGGGCCAAGAGAATGCTCAGCCATGACATCACTGAGCTTTACGAGGTCCTCGATGTTTATAGCACACTCATATCTATTTCTTACTGTGAAGGACACATTTCAAGTGCAATGGGTGAACACCAAAGAAGTAAGCGACAAGAGAGAATATACAGGGAAAGGTCTACTTTAGTGCACAATGAACAGAGGATACGGCAACGCATCATTCGCAGGGTCGAGGTTCACAACTGCAACTTTCCTGCGAGCCAATAAACGAGCACATAAATACAATCTAAGCCACCAAACTATCAACTTCACCTTTGTTTCCCCAACTTTTACCCCCAATAAAACTATACGGTGCAGTGAGGCGCCTAATTAGTACCCACTTGCACAAGTTTTAGAACCAGCAACAATAGAGAATACTCAATCACACTGCGGGTGTCCAGGCAAGTAATGAACACGCTTGACAGTAAGAAAATTGCAAGCACATTCCACTTCAATTGAGCAGCTAGTGAGGATCAAGTCTGGCGTCAGAAAAGGTTTCGTGCCTTCCGAGTAGGGAGAGGAACTGCGACATCCCGTTGCAGTAGGTGGTCTTGCCGGAGCCCGGCGGCCCGATCACCACTTGCCCGAACACCATCCCTGATGGTCGAGGACTACCCCGCTCCGACTTCCCTTCTAAATATCCACCTTCCTACCAGCGGTCGAGAGCGCTGGGGAGGGCCGGCGGGGAAGGTAGGGTTTTCGCCGGAGACGGCCGCGGCGGCCGTGCGGCGAGGCGGAGCGGAGGATTCTGGAACAGCAAGGCGAGCGACAGACGGTGGCTTTGCCTTCGCATCACGTTTCAATCATTGGCCCATCAAGGTGGGTCCTGTCTTAGCGGCCGAACATGAGGCCCGATACCATCTACGGCCCAAGGCCCGGCGAGCGCCTGCCGTCCGGGAACGCAAGCGCCGCCTTCTCCCGCGAGCGCTTGCCGTCCACCCGGCGCGCCATGCGCTGCCGGCGTCGCCGTCTCGGAGGTTATCCCCGTAATCGAGCGCGCCATCTCCTCCGGCGACGTAATCCGCGTTGGCCGCGCGGTGCACGCACTCCTCGTCAAGACGGCGCTCACCAGGCAGGCAACCACACCCTCTTCTCCAACCGCCTCGTCGAGCTCTACTCCTGCTCCCGTCCCCGGAAGCCATCCGTCGCCGCTTTCCAAGAGCCCCCGCACAAGAACGCTCACTCCGTTCAATATTTTCATCCACAATGCAATCATTGACATGTACTGCAAGTGTGGTAATATGACGGCAGCCACGGTTATCATATAAGTCCAAGTCGCTCTTGATCGTGAGCACGGCTGTCATGACAGTTTTGACTCTACAGAGTTTGTACCACTGTACCCACATGTGGTGATTTCATCCCCCGTTGCCGGGTGGACTAAAAGAACCTCCATTATGCCAGTGGCTACGAACCACGTTCACACTTCCCAGATGTGTAGCCAGGAGATCACTATGAAGCCTTTACAAAGGGATTCCCGACGAGCGTGGGTCCACTGAGGTTTCACCCCTAACAGCATACAAGAGGCTTCAACCCCGCTGCAGTGGCCCCCTCTTGAGCCTTGCGGTTCATATGGTAGTCCAGCTGACATTTATTCCCCACGTCATCTAACACACCCATACTACGCCGGGGATACACCTAATTAATTGGCCAAGCTGCCCCATCTCAGCATGTGGTTGGCACGGTAAAGGCAGGTTACATGCTCTATGAACCAGTTCTTAGGATCCAGGCAAGTACTAGACACAAACCCGAGTCTCGTGCACTCAGCACCAACCAAAACATCCAACTTGCCTTGATCCCTACCTCTACATAACTCATAATATCTCATTCAAGAGTATGGTAAAATAAACTGATGATCTCATATCCCAAATATCCCATTCTAAGCATGGCTAAGCATATGCATAATAATAAATGACATGATAAAATAAATCACAAATCAAGCTACAAGGAAACAAGGTAATGCAATTCTAAGGAAACACCCTAGCATGGTTTCATATTTTCAATTGATAATGCAAATAATCCTATCTACACATCCTAGTATAGGATCAAAGTTATCAAGGACACTTGTCTTCTTTCTGCTGCTCTTGGAATGGGTAGTCCTGATCTTGTAAAGGAAAAACTTGCTCTGGAGAAGGTTCTACTCATACCATCACACATAGCAAAAGAAAACAACAATCCATAAGACATAGTTCAAACTTCCACTTCATACAAACCACACATTCATATTTATGAAATCCATTCACATTTCTATGTGTTGTGGTCACTCTATGTGTGTTAATTTTGGCTTACATGCACTTTAAAACATGTGCATATGATTTTACTTTTGTATTCATTTTTATGTTTGCCTACTATATATGAGTTTTCCAAATTTAAATACATTCATTATATTCAATTGATACACCTTTTAACTACCAAGTATGCATGGAAGGCATTTTCCTACTCCAAATATGTCTTCAGACCTTCTACCAACCCTAAACTGAATTCTTTAGATTTTGGAAACTTCAATTATCATTTTCTAGTTATTCATACCTAGTTTGCTATATTTTTAGATTTATTTTCTATGCCTAAATGTGAACTTTATTATAAAAATAGTAAGACACCTCATCTAAACAGAATAGGTTTGGGTCTAAAATATATAATAATATATATTTTTGAATTTCTCTTCTGATGTGAACTATTTTACATTTATTTTACTAATTTTCAGAATTATTCTCTATTTAAAAATGTGTCCCTATTACTAATAAATATGAATAATCAATTAAACAGATTCATTTCAGCCAAAAATCTATTTTTATCTCACTCCAAAGTTTTCCAAGTACTAGGAAAGTTTTTAATTTGAATTTGCAATGTGTTTGTCCTATCTTTTAAATTTTAAATACTAAACACATAGTCGAATTCCTAAATTTAATATCACATAGGGTTAAAAGGGTAAATTCACCCCACTACAGGGTCTATTATATTATTTTAGGAATTTTCAGGGGTCTAACTACACATAACAGAGGGATTTTGCTAATTTTTATTTAGTCCAGGGGCTAAAACTGATTTTAATTGAATTTACATGAATTTCTGAAGTTTCAGGGGCTAGATCAGAAATTTTCGGGGCTAGCTCGTATTTTCCGAGAACCCTAGGGGTAGCGCGTAAGAATTCCGGCCTTTATAACGCGGGGCTGACGTGGACCGTCCGATTTAAAACAGACGGCTGAGATTATAACGTCGAACCGGTACGCGGGGATTTAAATTCTACCGTGCGATTTAAAATAGACGGCGCACAAGCGGCCACGTCGCTCTGATCGAGCGAGGGCGGCGCTGCCCGGCGGCGGGAGGCGGCGATCTCGCCGGAGAGCTTCGGATCTTCATCAATTCTTTCTAAAACTGGGATTTCATGGCATAGATCGGTAGAGGGGAGGTCGGGGATCTTACCTCGGGGGTTTTCTTGAGCTCGGAGGTCCTGGAAAGCGATCGGCGACGAGGTCTGAGGTAAATTCACGGCGAGACTCGTCGGCGCTGTGCTTGAACCGTAAACCACCGAGTTTTCTGCACCTGCGAGGTTCCCCGGAGGTGGTGGATCAAGACGAGCGAGTTAGATCAGAATTCACGAGCGTAGATCGAGCAGAATTCGCTAGAGAAGCTCGGGTTCTCACCAGAGAGAAAAACGGCGGATCGTGGGGAAAAACGGGACGATGCCGTGGTTTTTATAGACGGGGGAGGGCGGCGTGTTAGTTTAGATCGAGTTGGAGTCCTCCAGAACCAGAATTCGGTGGAAATCCGGTCGGTTAAGATCACGCGCGCGCGGGGAAATAGTCCCGGGTTCGGACGAGCGGGGGTTAGGGATGACAGGTGGGTCCCGCCTGTCTGCGAGAGGGGGCGCGGCTGCGGGCTGGCGCGGGGGTTGAGTGGGCCGGCTGGTGGGTTTCGGCCCACTGGCCGGGAAGATTTGTTTTTTCTTTTTCTTTTTCATTTCTGTTTTGAGTTTAATTTGAATTCCAGTTTGAATTTGAATTTTTGCAACACATGCAATACGTCCAAAAATTTTTAAATTCCCCTCTTGACAGGATTTTGGGGTGTTACAGCTCTACCCCCTTAAAAGAAATCTCATACTCGAGATTGGTGGTTCTAAGAAAACAATTCCGAAAATTGTGACTTAAGCTCATCTTCTCGCTCCCATGTGGCTTCCTCTTCCGAGTGATGCTTCCACTACACCTTGCACATCCAGATTCTTTTATTTCTTGTGAGGCGTTCCATTGTCTCCAAAATCTTGAATGGTTGCTCGGCATAAGACAGATCCTCAACTACGTCAACCACATTCATGGGTAACACCTCCTCAGACGCTGTCAGACATTTCTTGAGCTGTGACACATAGAATACATCGTGCACATCCGATAGGCGAGCCGGTAATTCTAGTTGATACGCCACTTCGCCTTTCCTCTCCAGAACTTGAAAGGGTCCGATGTATCGAGGTGACAACTTTACTTTCACCTTGAACCGACGAAGTCCTCGGATAGGGGACACCTTGAGATAGACATAGTCTCCCACGTTGAAAACGAGCTCTCTTCTCCGTACATCGGCATAGCTCTTTTGTCGTGTCTGTGCTATACTCAAGTTGTTGCGAATTTCCCTCACTTTCGCCTCGGCTTCTTGTAGTACTTCGGGACCAAACACTTTACTTTCCCCTGTTTGGTTCCAAAATAGGGGAGTTCTGCACTTCCTCCCATACAAAGCTTCGAACTGTGACATCTTCATACTAGCCTGATAGCTGTTGTTATAGGAGAATTCCGCATACGGTAAGTTCTTGTCCCAACTCCGATTGTTTTTGAGTGCACATGCCCTCAGCATATCCTCAAGAATCTGATTGGTTCTTTCCGTCTGCCCATCAGTTTGGGGATGATAGGCAGAACTAAAGTTCAGATGGGTTCCCATGGTTTCGTGCAACTTCTGCCAGAACCTCGAGGTGAACTGTGTCCCTCGATCCGGCACTATCTTCTTCGGCACTCCATGGTAACACACGATCCTTGACATGTACAACTCCGCCAATTTGGATCCGCTGTAGCTTTCCTTCACGGGGATGAAGTGATCTACCTTAGTTAGCCTGTCGATGATGACCCATATTGAATCATATCCTGATTGGGTCCTAGGCAATCCCACTATAAAATCCATGTCGATTTCTTCCCATTTCCATTCAGGCACTTTGAGTGGTTGCAATAATCCCGCGGGTCGTTGATATTCTGCTTTTACCAACTGACATGTGTCACATAGGGCAACATGTTCCGTGACATCTCGCTTCATGCCATACCACCAATATCTGCTCTTGAGATCCTGGTACATCTTCGTACTCCCAGGATGAATGGAATAGTCAGAATCGTGAGCCTCCTTCAAAATCAATTCACGGATCTCCTTTACTTCAGGCACACAGATTCTTTTCCCGTGCCACACCATACCTTGTTCATCCTCTCTGAAACCAGGAGCTTTATTTTCCTTGATGAGTTGTCTGATCTCTTGTATCTTCTCGTCATTCTTTTGACCCTCGCATATGTCTCGCTCTAGTGTGGAGTCCACTTCCATGGCGATGGCTTCACCACTATTTACCAGGCATAAATTGAGTCTTATAATCTCGTCCTTCAACTCTGCAGGTATGTCCTTCAAGCTCAACTTATTGACCTCAACTTTCTGACTTAAAGCATCTGCCACGACGTTTGCTTTCCCAGGATGGTAGTTGATGCCCACATCAAAGTCATTGATTAGCTCTAACCATCTCCTTTGTCTAAGGTTGAGATCTCTCTGTGTGAAAATGTACTTCAAACTCTTATGATCAGTATATATCTCTGTCCTCTTCCCCATCAAGTAGTGCCGCCAAATTTTCAACGTGTGTACCACTGCGGCTAGTTCTAGGTCATGTGTAGGATAGTTCTTCTCGTGCTTCCGAAGCTGCCGGGATGCATAAGCCACGACATGCCCTTCTTGCATGAGAACACATCCCAACCCGTTTCCAGAGGCATCGCAGTACACCGTAAAGTTCTTCTGCATATCTGGCATAATGAGCACTGGGGCTGTTGTCAATCTTTCCTTTAACTTCTGAAAACTCGTCTCGCACTGCGGCGTCCATGTGAATGTTATTCCCTTCTCCAACAGTTTGGTGAGGGGTCTCGAGATTTTAGAGAATCTCTCAATAAACCGTCGATAGTATCCAGCCAATACCAAGAAGCTTCGAACTTTCCCGACATTTTCAGGGGTCTTCCACTTCTGTATATCCTCAATTTTGGCGGGATCCACGGAGATTCCTCCCTCCGAGATTATATGTCCTAAGAAGGGAACTCTCTTCAGCCAAAACTCACACTTGCTCAACTTGGCATATAGTTGGTGTTCTCTCAGCCTCTGCAACACCAACCTTAGATGTTTCTCATGTTCCTCTTCATCTTTGGAGAAAACGAGAATGTCATCTATGAAAACCACCACAATTTTGTCCAGATATTCCATGAATACCTTGTTCATGAGATACATGAAGTATGCCGGGGCATTCGTTAGCCCAAAAGGCATGACGGTGTATTCATACAATCCGTACCGAGATACGAAAGCTGTCTTTGGAATATCGGCTTGCCTTATCTTAAGTTGGTGGTATCCCGACCTGAGATCAATTTTCGAGAACACACAAGCTCCCCTCAACTGATCAAACAAGTCTTCAATGCGGGGTAATGGGTACTTGTTCTTGATGGTTACCTCATTCAGGGCACGGTAGTCTACGCATAACCTTTGGGTTCCGTCCTTCTTGGGTACAAATATGAGTGGAGCTCCCCAAGGTGAGGAACTAGGACGAATATACCCCTTCTTTGTCAATTCTCTCAAATGATCCTTGAGTTCTCCCAGCTGCTTGGAGTCCATCCGATAAGATCTCTTGTATATCGGGGCTGTTCCAGGCACTAGCTCAATTGCGAATTCCACTTCACGATCAGGAGGCATACCTGGCAACTCCCCTGGAAAAACATCTGGATATTCCCTGATGGTCCTGATCTCCTCCACTTTCACCTCAACTTGATTTAATTTAATGTCCCTCCTAGGCTCTTGTATTGTTATAAACTTTACTCTTGTGCCACTAGGGTGAGTTAGTTCCACCGTTCTGGTCGAACAATGGATGATTCCTTTATGTTTGGTCAACCAATCGAGACCCAAGATAATATCTATCCCTTGTGAATCTATCACTATGAGGTTAGCAGTAAATACTACCCCATTAATGTCTAGGTTCACTTTGGGACACACTTGTCTTGTCCTTATTTCTCCACCTAGAGAGTTTGCTGCTAGCATATGGTTCATTTGTGTTGTTGCTAGGTCATGCTTCTTAACAAACCCTTGGGCAATGAACGAGTGGGGTAGCACCAGAATCAAACAACAGGGTTGCAATGTGTAAATTGGCAGGAAACTTACCAACTACCACGTCGGGTGCCTCTTGCGCTTCCTCCATGGTGACGTGGTTCACCCGTCCTCTCGTTACATTCTGCTGTCGCGGCTGCGCGGGCTTCTTCTTTGGGCACTTACGGGCGTAGTGCCCCACTTCACCACAGTTAAAACATTGCACCCCAACCTTAGGTGCCTGGCCTTTGTTGTCTTGGGGTTGGTTTGGAGGTCCTTGTACTGCTGGTCGAGGTGGATATGCGGGGCGAGGCTGCTGTACAAACTGACATTGTGGCTGTGCTGGTGCTGCCGGAGGCCTGTAGTTAGGGTTGTACCCTCTTGGTGCTGAGTAGGGTACCGCAGCACGGTTCGTCTGCCCTGCGGGTTGCTGCATCAGACGTGGGCGGGTGTTGCTCCCTGAGGCTTGATGTGACCACCCGGCCTTCCTCTTGTTCTCATTTTCCAAGGCCTTCACCTTCCTTTCTACCACAAACGCTCTGTCCACCATATTTTGGAAGCTTTCATACTCGTTGGAGGACATTGCACACTGCATTTCTGCGGTAAGTCCTTCCACGAAACAATCCTATTTCTGCTCATCAGTCTCTATGTCCCGTGGGGCATAACGGGAGAGTTGAGTAAATTTAGTGAGGTATTCCCTCACAGTCATGTTTCCTTGCTGCAGCCCCAAGAACTCCTTCCTCTTGTTTTTGAGTTCACCCCTTGGTATGTAATGGTTGCGGAAGCTACGCTTGAACTCTTCCCAAGTGATGTTCTCAGGGTCATGATGGGCGGCCACGTAGGCGGTCCACCAATCAGCAGCAGGTCCATGCAATTGATGAGAGGCAAACAGCACCCTCTCATACCCTTGGCACTATATGATCCTCATCTTGCTCTCAATGGTCTTTAGCCAATCATCTGCCTCCAGAGGTTCAGCAGCACTAGCAAACTTCGGAGGTTGAGTTCCTAGAAACTCACTCAACCTTGGCTGGCGTGGTGCAGCTTGTGGAGGTGGAACTTGATGCAAATTAGCCACCACCTGAGTCAGGTTCTGGATAAGCTGATTTTGATTTTCAAGCATTTGGTGGATGGGATCGACTCCCTCACGGTGTCCACCCATGTCTTGGCTCCCAGAAAGATGAGGGTTGCAGGGCCCATCGTTGTTGTTGGCGGGGTTGGCAGCACGATCCTTTCCTCTTCCGGCCATCTAGCATGATCAACCAATGATAATTTAAAGCATTACGTATCATCTTACTACTTTCACTTGTTTTTTTTTACTTTGAAGTGTTGAGACTTTGTTATACTTTCTGGGGGTTAATGTCTCACAAAAATAAATGCATCATTATTTCATGCGGGTTCACACACCAAAGCAAAACAACCTGAAGACGAGGCTGTGGACAATTGCTCATGGCTTCCACAACTCACGTCACACACCAAGCATTAACACACCATTTACTAAGTTAACGACTCGACTACTCGACATCTCGCTAACTAAGGGAAAGACTCTACTGTGGCGGACCGGAATCCGCTCATCCAGGATCGCAGAGGGTGGTGCCGCGCGATGCGACACCCGACAGCACACGTCATAAGAACATAATATATTACATGGGAAACAACTGAAACTGTACAAACAGGTACAAACTTCAGTTACAACTATTGTTTATGTTACACAGCGGAAGTCTACACTACACAACTCACGCCCGCCTATCTAGCAAAAGTTGGTTGCCCAGCCCTAGGGCAACCCACACTAGCTGCACTCCTCAGCTCAGCGCGGCGTGTACGGCTCCCACTCAGCCGTGGTCCCCGACGGAGGGTAACCCTCGCCGGTGGACTCGTACTCCGAGTCCGTGGGTGGCTCCTCACCTGAAAAACACTTAAGCAGCAACCGTGAGCACGAAGGCTCAGCAAGGCTTAACCGACTCACCTAAGCATGAAACTCTACATGAGGGGTACAATAGACATAGGATAGTAACATTTCAGCCAAAACGACACGCCTACAAGTTCATCCTTAGTTCATCTTTTAGCAACAAGTTAACAGTTCATGAAATCTGAAATTTAGTAAGCAGTATTTGGTGGCACACATGTAGCAATACAATTATATCAATCAGCATCATTGAATCAACATATTTCATCCATTAGTCTACGTAACGACGCAGTGAACAAGCGGTACTCGTCACCGCGAGGGACGGCGAATCGACTCGATATACACCTGCAGGGAAAACCCAAAGAGCACGTCACGTACGCCCACCCGTGGAGCTGCACAGCATGCTCACTCGATGTCGTACGGGACAACCTTTCACCCAACAGCCCAAACGTCGAACCGGTCGCACCGAAACGAGCAGGAGGTTCCCCACACGGAGCATCTCTCTATGCCCGTTGGCAGATTTCCACCTTGCTGCCCTCAACCTACACCTATAAATCGGTGTGCTATGCCTCGACGCCCGGAGGTTTAGGCTACATCGGTTTATCGGGGCCCATATATCCGATATGCCTTCGGTACGTTCAATACTTGTTCAGCAGGGCCGCACACGGATCGGTCCTCAATCGACACGGACAGGGCTGCGCACACAAGACTCTCTCTTGCTGCGCCCTAGCCCCTGCCTAGTCTCATTTTCATTACTAAAGTGATCTCACATCACTCAACCGAACCCGTGTGTCCCAAGCCTATCTCGCGAGTAGATTCCAACTACTCGACTTGTACCGAAGTCCTATGACTCATTAAGCATAGCCTGTCTACTCGAGGTCTTAGACACTACCCCCACTCTTTTAGGAACCTTTGGTTATGCAAGTGGGGTTTCATTCATCCTATACCTAATGCACATACATACTTCACATGACACATGTAAACAAAGTAAAACTTTTTTTAAAAAGGGTTAATGCAAACCGGGGCTTGCCTTGTTGCTGCTGGTCAGTAGTTAGTTCCTCGTCCGGAAGAAGGAAGTCCAGCACTTCCGGAGTCTCTTCTTCAACGGCTACACGTTAATGAAATACTACATGTTAATTTAGATGTAAATGTGAGTTTTAGAGTAAGACTTCTACTATTAGTTCTAATAACCAGCCTCTAACACCTGGAACTTTGTTTAAGAATTTAAAGATGAACTGGTGTTGGTGGTTTGGCTTGGACTTAATCACATGGTTAAATGCTAAGTGGTTTTCCCCCCTTTTCCACCTTAATCCCTTAAGTGGTTAAACAGGACAGGGGTGATCTAGAGGTCCAATGGAGCTGAGAATTTTTGTGTGAGTTCCTTGTCACAAGAAAACTCTCTGGACCAAACATTAGCACTTTTCATGGAGTGGTTTGCTCAGAATAATTCTCTTGGCAAATCAGCAAGGAAGAATTTTATTCTGAGGTAATACCCCTGTTCATGCTCAACTTAATGAACTACAATTTCAATTATAGCTCATAGAGTTTGCCTGAACTTTCCTAACATTTTTGGGGTTAAGAATTGCCCAGAACTGAATTTCCAAGTTTTGGAAATTCTCTGAAAATGTTTCTGTATTCAAATGAACACAGCACCTTCCAATTTGAATTGCTCTGACCAAATCAACTCCAAATGGTCTGAAACTTTTACAGGGGTTTACTAATGTCCTAAAGAACATTCTGGCAAAATTTGGGGATTTTTGGATGAACCAAACTCCCTCTAAAATTCTTTTGCTGAAAAGCTTTAAAGAATTTTCCAGAATTAATTAATGGGTTTCATAAAAATTGGGTTGTATGTATGGACAGAGGTAGGCAGGATGAATCCAACCCAATTTGAATCACTAAATTTGGAGCTTCCTAGCAAAAGTTATGGGGTTCTAAAGTTTGCACTAAAACTGGAACTTTCAGAAATGTTTAAATCCTGCGGGTGGGTCCACGTACACGTGTCGACCGCTGGATCCGAGCCACACGGGGCCACAGACTCCTTCCCGCGCGGCCGCACTGGATCCCGGACCACAGAGAATCCCACCCCTTTATCTCCAGCCGCTGACGCGTGGGGCCTACCCCTTCGTCCTCCTCCGGCCACCCGCGCGATCCCGCCGCCGAGCTCGCCGGAGCTCTCGCCGGAGAGGGGTTCCGGCCTTCGGAGCTTGCTGATTATCGCCGCCTGTGCCTATCCCGGCCTGGGGAACACGGTGGTGCCCTTCCCGGAGTTTGACAACGGCCGGAACAGGGCTCCAGACGGCAACAGCGGCCGGTAGCTCACCGGCGACGTCGAACTCAGCCTCACCTGCACCTTTTTTGATGCGGTTTGCTCGGGGAGCTCCGCTGACACCTGCTGATCATGGATATGGACATCGATCCCCGTGAAAACGGCTGCAACTATGACCTCGTCGGCGACCTAGGCCGGATATCGGCTGTTGCTCGAAAAACTTGGATAACTGCAACCCTAGCCCATGATTCTTGCTGGTTTTCGATCCTAGGTGGTCGTGGCAGGGTGTAGATGGTGTGTTTAGCTCGGTACGCCCGGTGATAAGCCAATACTCGTGAATTTTGGGATTTGGGGGAGCTCGGCCTTAAGAACACCGAAGCGTTCCCAGAAGAAATTCTCCCCCGACGGTGCATGAAATGCCGAACGGTAAGGGCAGGCAGAACCAGCACCTTGTGGCGATCGTTTCTTGTGTTGAGCGTTGGGCAGGAGGAAGTCTGTGCCGTCCGGCCGCCGGCGATCAGAGGGCGGCGACTCCGGGTGAGCTGCTTCGGATGTAAGCGAGTGGAACCGAGAGGATGGGGAGCGAATTCTTGCCGACCAGGGTGCGATCACAGGTTTTGTAGCCGGCGCCCTCATCCCCCAGAGCAGGAGGTGGCGCGGTGGCTGCGTTGGGACGGGGTCGACCCCGTGCGCTGTCGGCCGCAGGGTGTTCGACCGCGCGCCCGAGTCGGTTTACCCCCCCTAGGGTGGCTGACCAGTGGGCCCTCTTCTCCCCTCTAAATCTTTCTCCCCCTTTCTTTTGTAAATATCCCAGCTACTGAGAATTGAATGGGAGACTTAACCCCCAAGTATTTGTTTGAATTTGAATTCTCAAATTCAAACTTTGTTTGGTTAAATGTGCTTCATATTTAAACTGAAATTCAAATTCAGTTTTGAATTCTGGCAAATTTAACTCCTGACAAGATGAACTCCAATGGGGATGAAAATTGGTGGGTTTACTCAGAAAAATGTGCTGAGTGTAGATATGAAGCTAACTTTTGAATTTGGGGGATGAAAGTTGCTGCAATTTGAATTTACATTCAAATTGGCCTCTTTTTGAAACAACCCAAAAGTGCCTCAAAAAGTGTTGAATTTGCATGAGCTTTGGACTGAACCTTCCCAAGACTTTTTAAATTCTAGGGGTGAGCTCAACATCTCATGTTCATGTGTAGAAACCCTACTTTGTGAAAGTGAAGGCTTTCCCCTCTAATCATTCTTTTGATGGAGGTTACTTGCTCTTCACAACATTTTCCTAAGGTGTCCACAATAAAAACTGTGGTGTTGTGAGGTGAAGAAAAGTTTTTGCAAGTCCCTTTTCTTGGGCTTTTACATCCCTCCCCCCTTAAAAGAATCTCGTCCCGAGATTATAAAAGAAGAGATAGCGATGTAATAGGGACTTACCCGTGTTGAGAAGCCATGAACTCCGGGTAATTTGAGCGAAGGAACTCCTCGCTCTCCCACGTCGCTTCTTCGGCGGTGTGGTTGCTCCAGAGTATTTTGTAGAACCACAACGTTCTGCTGCGTGTGGTCCTGGCTTTCTCATCAAGAATTCCCACCGGATATTCATCATATGTTAAATCCGGTTTCAGCTCGCCGATGTCTTCGGTAGGAACAGCAGCTGTATGCTTCAAGCATTTTCGCAGTTGCGAAACATGGAAAATATCATGGACACCAGCCAGAGATGCCGGTAGCTCCAATCGATACGCTGCTGGCCCACACTTCTCGGTGATAGCGTAGGGTCCAATGAAACGGGGAGCGAGCTTCCCCTTCACACCGAACCGGTGCACGCCCTTCATCGGAGACACGCGGAGATACACGTGTTCCCCAACGTCAAAGTGCAACGGCCTAAGCCTCTTATCAGCGTAGCTCTTCTGTCGGGATTGAGCGGCCTTCAAATTGGCTCGAATTGTCCGAACGCGCTCTTCAGCGTCGTTCACCACATCAACTCCGAATGTGACCCTTTCACCGGACTCACACCAATTTAATGGGGTGCGACATTTACGACCGTAGAGAGCTTCGTAGGGTGCCATCTGGATACTCGCTTGATAACCGTTATTGTACGAGAATTCCGCCAATGGTAGGTGATCATCCCAGTTCCTACCATGGTGGATGGCACATGCTCTCAACATGTCTTCCAGGACTTGATTCACCCTCTCTGTCTGGCCATCTGTCTGAGGGTGATAGGCGGAGCTCCTGATCAACTTAGTACCCAATGCAGCGTGTAGCTGCTCCCAAAAGCGAGATACAAATAATGCACCTCGATCTGAGACAATGGTCTTGGGTACCCCGTATAGGCATAGAATCTTCGCTATGTATAGCTCCGCATATTTGCCGGCATTGTAACGTGTATTCACCGGAATGAAGTGAGCCGTCTTGGTTAACCGATCAACGATTACCCATATGGAATCATGCTTGTTGGCTGTTAGGGGTAATCCCACAATGAAATCCATGCTCACATCTTCCCATTTCCATGCCGGTATCTTCAGGGGTTGCAGCAGCCCTGATTTCTTCATGTGATCAGCTTTCACTCGCCTACACGTATCGCACTCGGATACGTACTTAGCTACCTCCCGCTTCATCCGTGTCCACCAAAATTTCTTTTTCAAATCTTGGTACATTTTGTTGCTGCCCGGATGAATGGAGTATTTAGACAAGTGAGCTTCATCGAGGATCTTTTTCCTCAACTCCATATCTCGGGGTACGACTATGCGGTCATTGAACCACAGCGTCCCCTCACCATCTTTCCGGAAACATTTAATTTCTCCATTGTCTATCCGTCTCCGGAGATGTGCCATGCCTTTATCCGTTTTCTGAGCTGCAATGATGTCCTCCCTAATAGTAGGGATGAGGGCAAGGTTGTACAGCGATCCATAAGGAACCAAGTATAAATTTGGCTCTTCCTCCTCCACCGGTGTAATGGTGAGGTAATGGACATGCGATTTCCGACTCAGCGCGTCGGCAACCACATTCGCCTTGCCGGGGTGGTAATGGATCTCAATCTCATAATCTTTGATCAGTTCTAACCACCTCCTCTGCCTCATGTTCAGCTCCTTCTGGGTGAAAATGTATTTCAAGCTCTTGTGGTCGGTGTAGAGATGCACCAAGTTCCCCAGGAGATAGTGTCTCCACATTTTCAACGCCAAAACCACTGCAGCAAGCTCAAGGTCATGAGTAGGATAATGCTGCTCATGGTTCCGAAGTTGGCGTGAGCCATATGCGACCACACGTCCTTCCTGCATCAACACGCAGCCAAGCCCAATACCGGACGCGTCACAATACACGTCGAAGGGCTTTGTTTTATCCGGCTGAGCTAACACCGGGGCTGTTGTGAGATGCCTCACCAGTGTTCGGAACGCTCCTTCACACGCCGTGTTCCAAACATATTTCGTCCCTTTCTTCAGCAACTCTGTCATCGGCTTAGCGAGCTTGGAGAAGCTTGGAATGAATCTCCGGTAGTATCCCGCTAACCCGAGGAAACTTCTGACTTCATGAACTGAAGTGGGAGCTTTCCATTTCAGCACTTGCTCTATTTTGCTTGGGTCAACCGCAATGCCTTCAGCTGAGATGATATGTCCCAAGAATGGCACTTGGCTGATCCAAAATTCGCATTTACTAAACTTGGCGTAGAGTTTATGGTCTCGCAATCGTTGAAGAACGATCCGCAAGTGTTCGGCATGTTCGGCTTCCGTCTTGGAGTAAACCAAGATATCGTCGATGAACACTACCACGAACTTGTCCAGCTCCGGCATGAACACCGAGTTCATGAGATACATGAAATGGGCTGGAGCATTTGTGAGACCAAAGGACATGACGAGATATTCGTATAAGCCGTATCTCGTCGAGAACGCCGTCTTCGGGATATCCTCCGCCCGGATCTTGATCTGGTGATATCCAGAGCGAAGGTCCATCTTTGAGAATACACTTGCCCCCACAAGTTGATCAAACAAGATGTCAATACGGGGCAGTGGGTACTTATTCTTGATGGTGACGGCGTTGAGCGGCCGGTAATCCACACACAGCCTCAGGGTTTCATCCTTCTTCTTTACAAATAGCGCCGAGCATCCCCAAGGCGAGGAACTCGGCCTAATGAAACCCTTGCTCAACAGATCATTGAGCTGTTCTTTCAGTTCCGCCAGCTCATTTGGAGCCATCTTGTATGGTCTCCGTGATATGGGCGTAGTCCCGGGTGCGAGCTCGATCTTGAACTCGACATCCCGCTCAGGTGGCATGCCCGGAAGATCATCCGGGAACACATCAGGATACTCCCGGACTACGGGGATGTCTTCTAACTTGAGAACTTCAGCATTATTAATTGCTAAACCTTCCCGGATTGGCGTGTCTAATACCATGGAATGTGGACGGTGAAATGGAGAATTTAAGTGAACCGTCCGTGTCCGAGTCTCTAGGACAGCGCCATGGTATTGCAGCCATGACATCCCTAAGATTGCATCAATCTTTTGTCCCATCAGGATTATCATGGTGGTGGGATATAGTTTCCCACCTAAGCACAGAGGTGCCTTTGGAATCATCATATTAGCTGAAATCTTCCCTCCCGGTGAGCAGATCATATAAGTGCAGTCGGTTGGGAAGACTTGCAATTGATGTTTAGCCACATAGGATGCACTTATAAAGCTGTGGGTTGCACCAGAATTAAATAATATGACGATGGCTTGATGGTTGAGAGTAAACGTACCCGCCAGCACGTTGTCTCCCTCTGGGGCGTCCTCATTGTCGAGGTTGCGGACGCCCCCAGTCCGCTGACCAACCTTCTTCACCGGAGGTCGGCCTCGAGCACCGCCCTGGAACTGGGCTTGCCCGCTGCTCTGCTGCCCCTGGGGACAGTCCTTCGCGAAGTGGCCCACCTGGCCACACGTGAAGCAGGTGAAACGGGGCGGTCCCCCGCTAATCGGTGGACGGAAACCCGGGGCACGCTGTGGCGGTTGAAACGCCCGGGGTACCGTCTGCTGCTGCTGCTGTCTTGGTGGTGGCATCGGCGGACGGAACGGGGGTGCTTGGAACGAACGTCCCCCGAACTGTTGAGGTCGCGCCGGTGGACGCCACTGCTGCCCGGATGGTGTCCGATACACCATACGGTACTTCTGGGGAGCGCCACTCCGACCGCTGGGTGGAGCGTTGCGCTTCCGCTGCTCAGCTGCCAACTCCCGCTGAGCATCCTCTTGCATGATCGTGGCATTGACTAAGTCGTTGAATGTGCCGCGGTTCCACTGTACGAGGTGGGTCTTCATTTCGGGGTGTAACCCCCGATAGAAGTGCTCCCTCTTCTTCTCCTCCGTGGAGATGTAGTCTGACGCATACTGCGCCAGATGGTTGAAGGCACGGGAGTAGTCGTGGGCACTCCTCCCGCCCTGCTTCAGTTCCAAAAATTCTTGGAACTTTCTCTTCATTATTCCGGGAGGGATGTGATAGGCGCGGAACGCCTCCCGGAACTCTTGCCATTCCATGGCATGGCCAGCCGGACGTGAGGCGACATAATTCGCCCACCACGCACCAGCGGCACCGTGGAGCTGCTGTGCTGCGAACAGTGTCTTCTGCCGCTCCGTACACTGGAGCATCCCGAACTTGGACTCGATAGTCCGCAGCCAGTTGTCCGCCTCCAGTGGTTCTTCAGCTTCGGTGAACACTGGAGGGTGCGTACTCATGAAATCCGAGTACGACACTTCGCGGGGCTCACGAGGCCCTCGCTCTTGATGTCCTCCCGCCTGGGACGTATTCTGCACGATCGTGCGGAGCAGGTCGGTCTGCTCCTCACGACCTCCCACCAATGCTGCTATCACGTCCGCTAGAGTAAGCGGAGGCGGCGGTGGTGGCTGCTGCTGCGGGGTGCTGTCGTAGGCCGGTGGCTGGGAGTCATCACCTCCCTGTTGGCTAGAGCCACCAACCTCGTGCGTGATCCTAGTACGAACCATCTGCAACCACACGACATTAAACATCAGTCCCGCAACATTTTGCATGCAGTCTAAATAAAATAGGTGTAAAACATAATGACAATGAAAATATGCGATACATCTCGTAAGTAGATAGTGTAATAACTTTGCACAAGCTACACCATTACCAGACCAAACACAAGCTAGTTTAATCCAACTTGATGAACCTCCACTTTGGAAGCTCAACATAACTAGGTTTGGTCACTACGAGACATTACTATCGCGTTGTCATCACGCATACCACCCTTAGGGTACAACACCCTCTCCAATGAGCTCAACTGTCATTCTTCTGTTAGAATGACCAGTTTCTACCTATTCCAAGTTTTGATCTGGTTCTGTGCATCTTCATGACTCAAGTTGAATACCAAAGTTCAAGTTAACTTCAGTATCTTTCCAACGAGTACTCATTTGCCCCCAGATCAGCTTTTGTTAAAAATTTATGCTAATTCAAAGTTAGCAGAATTTCTGGAAGAATTTTAACAGCACCTCCCTTGGAAGTGACTGTTTTCAACCCTGATTTCCACTAAATTCTGTGCTGAAACTTCAGAAACTTTGAATTGCAAAGATGTCACACATCTTCTACTCTTTCTAAGGATGTATTATATGACAATTTCTGATTTTTCTACTGGGAGTTATATTTGAAAAACAGATCAGTTCAGAGGATGTTTTACTCTGCCCTGGTTCTGGACAGTTTACATTTCTCTGGGCTTTAAGCCATCTTAAGGTGAGTTTCAGCTCTGGAAGTCTACAACAAAGTTGTAGGGTACTTCAATACCTTTCCAGAACTATATAGCACACCTCTCTGGGCTAAAAGACCTGTGAGTTATTCCCTGTTGAGGATCAGCAAACTTGCTGTCCCAAAACCGAGCACTCTGTTTTTCAGTCTTTTTGGAACTACACTCATTACTATCCCATTCTTATACCCAACCAGGGTCCTAAATGTGGAACCTATAGATTTTAATTCTTTGTTATCATTATACTCATGCATATGCCTACAATATCTCGGTACTACGTTCCTCACAAAAGAAAATCCTAACCGGATTATACCGGCATATACGTCTCAAGTGTGGCACTAAACGGTCTGTCGCACACGTTTTCTACACGGATACATACGTGGTTAGTACCTGCAGAAGACCACACAATGATGGTGCACTCAAAGGTTGTTCATTTCAGGCAGTTCCATATTTAAAAGTAAATACAAACGCCCGTATCATTGTCATACGACCGTCCTTGAGCTAAGTCACGTCTCAAGGCACGTGATCGTGTTTCAACACCACACGACGGGGAACCCGAGTATGTCATGAACGGGTCGTCACGGTTGGGAATGTTATCAACCCAACAGATACCACCTACTGCCCTGCAGGGCACGCCGATGGCAAGCGCTGCGTATGTCCTCCTGGGCTATTTCCAGACGAACACACTCTCGCGTTACTGACCACGTGATGGGGTCTCCACTTACTTGCCTAATGCACGCTAGGGATCAGCGTTTCATATGAACTCAGGAACATGAAGAGTCCAAGAGATTCATATTGACATCTCACACCAAGCTGTGAGACTCTATCCCTGAGCCACGTTCCTCGTCAGGGGGAGCTAACCGAAATTGAACCGCTTTCGGTGGCGTTCCTTACCATACTTACTAGAGCGTAGGTGCGTCGTTACATAATTGAAATTTAGAATTATAACACATAAATTAGTCTTTGCCACTTTAAGTAACTATGCTAATATAGTCCTTACTTGGGCAACTACCGATTCCTCACTGTAACCTATGTTTTCCCATAATACAGTCCTTAAGTACTGTGCTATCCCCACTGCAGCTCTGATACCAGGCTGTGGCGGACCGGAATCCGCTCATCCAGGATCGCAGAGGGTGGTGCCGCGCGATGCGACACCCGACAGCACACGTCATAAGAACATAATATATTACATGGGAAACAACTGAAACTGTACAAACAGGTACAAACTTCAGTTACAACTATTGTTTATGTTACACAGCGGAAGTCTACACTCACAACTCACGCCCGCCTATCTAGCAAAAGTTGGTTGCCCAGCCCTAGGGCAACCCACACTAGCTGCACTCCTCAGCTCAGCGCGGCGTGTACGGCTCCCACTCAGCCGTGGTCCCCGACGGAGGGTAACCCTCGCCGGTGGACTCGTACTCCGAGTCCGTGGGTGGCTCCTCACCTGAAAAACACTTAAGCAGCAACCGTGAGCACGAAGGCTCAGCAAGGCTTAACCGACTCACCTAAGCATGAAACTCTACATGAGGGGTACAATAGACATAGGATAGTAACATTTCAGCCAAAACGACACGCCTACAAGTTCATCCTTAGTTCATCTTTTAGCAACAAGTTAACAGTTCATGAAATCTGAAATTTAGTAAGCAGTATTTGGTGGCACACATGTAGCAATACAATTATATCAATCAGCATCATTGAATCAACATATTTCATCCATTAGTCTACGTTACGACGCAGTGAACAAGCGGTACTCGTCACCGCGAGGGACGGCGAATCGACTCGATATACACCTGCAGGGAAAACCCAAAGAGCACGTCACGTACGCCCACCCGTGGAGCTGCACAGCATGCTCACTCGATGTCGTACGGGACAACCTTTCACCCAACAGCCCAAACGTCGAACCGGTCGCACCGAAACGAGCAGGAGGTTCCCCACACGGAGCATCTCTCTATGCCCGTTGGCAGATTTCCACCTTGCTGCCCTCAACCTACACCTATAAATCGGTGTGCTATGCCTCGACGCCCGGAGGTTTAGGTTACATCGGTTTATCGGGGCCCATATATCCGATATGCCTTCGGTACGTTCAATACTTGTTCAGCAGGGCCGCACACGGATCGGTCCTCAATCGACACGGACAGGACTGCGCACACAAGACTCTCTCTTGCTGCGCCCTAGCCCCTGCCTAGTCTCATTTTCATTACTAAAGTGATCTCACATCACTCAACCGAACCCGTGTGTCCCAAGCCTATCTCGCGAGTAGATTCCAACTACTCGACTTGTACCGAAGTCCTATGACTCATTAAGCATAGCCTGTCTACTCGAGGTCTTAGACACTACCCCCACTCTTTTAGGAACCTTTGGTTATGCAAGTGGGGTTTCATTCATCCTATACCTAATGCACATACATACTTCACATGACACATGTAAACAAAGTAAAACTTTTTTTTAAAAAGGGTTAATGCAAACCGGGGCTTGCCTTGTTGCTGCTGGTCAGTAGTTAGTTCCTCGTCCGGAAGAAGGAAGTCCAGCACTTCCGGAGTCTCTTCTTCAACGGCTACACGTTAATGAAATACTACATGTTAATTTAGATGCAAATGTGAGTTTTAGAGTAAGACTTCTACTATTAGTTATAATAACCAGCCTCTAACACCTGGAACTTTGTTTAAGAATTTAAAGATGAACTGGTGTTGGTGGTTTGGCTTGGACTTAATCACATGGTTAAATGCTAAGTGGTTTTCCCCCCTTTTCCACCTTAATCCCTTAAGTGGTTAAACAGGACAGGGGTGATCTAGAGGTCCAATGGAGCTGAGAATTTTTGTGTGAGTTCCTTGTCATAAGAAAACTCTCTGGACCAAACATTAGCACTTTTCATGGAGTGGTTTGCTCAGAATAATTCTCTTGGCAAATCAGCAAGGAAGAATTTTATTCTGAGGTAATACCCCTGTTCATGCTCAACTTAATGAACTACAATTTCAATTATAGCTCATAGAGTTTGCCTGAACTTTCCTAACATTTTTGGGGTTAAGAATTGCCCAGAACTGAATTTCCAAGTTTTGGAAATTCTCTGAAAATGTTTCTGTATTCAAATGAACACAGCACCTTCCAATTTGAATTGCTCTGACCAAATCAACTCCAAATGGTCTGAAACTTTTACAGGGGTTTACTAATGTCCTAAATAACATTCTGGCAAAATTTGGGGATTTTTGGATGAACCAAACTCCCTCTAAAATTCTTTTGCTGAAAAGCTTTAAAGAATTTTCCAGAATTAATTAATGGGTTTCATAAAAATTGGGTTGTATGTATGTACAGAGGTAGGCAGGATGAATCCAACCCAATTTGAATCACTAAATTTGGAGCTTCCTAGCAAACGTTATGGGGTTCTAAAGTTTGCACTAAAACTGGAACTTTCAGAAATGTTTAAATCCTGCGGGGGGGGGGGGGGGGTCCACGTACACGTGTCGACCGCTGGATCCGAGCCACACGGGGCCACAGACTCCTTCCCGCGCGGCCGCACTGGATCCCGGACCACAGAGAATCCCACCCCTTTATCTCCAGCCGCTGACGCGTGGGGCCTACCCCTTCGTCCTCCTCCGGCCACCCGCGCGATCCCGTCGCCGAGCTCGCCGGAGCTCTCGCCGGAGAGGGGTTCCGGCCTTCGGAGCTTGCTGATTCTCGCCGCCTGTGCCTATCCCGGCCTGGGGAACACGGTGGTGCCCTTCCCGGAGTTTGACAACGGCCGGAACAGGGCTCCCGACGGCAACAGCGGCCGGTAGCTCACCGGCGACGTCGAACTCAGCCTCACCTGCACCTTTTTTGAGGCGGTTTGCTCGGGGAGCTCCGCTGACACCTGCTGATCATGGATATGGGCACCGATCCCCGTGAAAACGGCTGCAACTATGACCTCGTCGGCGACCTAGGCCGGATATCGGCTGTTGCTCGAAAAACTTGGATAACCGCAACCCTAGCCCATGATTCTTGCTGGTTTTCGATCCTAGGTGGTCGTGGCAGGGTGTAGATGGTGTGTTTAGCTCGGTACGCCCGGTGATAAGCCAATACTCGTGAATTTTAGGATTTGGGGGAGCTCGGCCTTAAGAACACCGAAGCGTTCTCGGAAGAAATTCTCCCCCGACGGTGCATGAAATGCCGAACGGTAAGGGCAGGCAGAACCAGCACCTTGTGGCGATCGTTTCTTGTGTTGAGCGTCGGGCAGGAGGAAGTCTGTGTCGTCCGGCCGCCGGCGATCAGAGGGCGGCGACTCCGGGTGAGCTGCTTCGGATGTAAGCGAGTGGAACCGAGAGGATGGGGAGCGAATTCTTGCCGACCAGGGTGCGATCACAGGTTTTGTAGCCGGCGACCTCATCCCCCAGAGCAGGAGGTGGCGCGGTGGCTGCGTTGGGACGGGGTCGACCCCGTGCGCTGTCGGCCGCAGGGTGTTCGACCGCGCGCCCGAGTCGGTTTACCCCCCCCCCCCCCCAGGGTGGCTGACCAGTGGGCCCTCTTCTCCCCTCTAAATCTTTCTCCCCCTTTCTTTTGTAAATATCCCAGCTACTGAGAATTGAATGGGAGACTTAACCCCCAAGTATTTGTTTGAATTTGAATTCTCAAATTCAAACTTTGTTTGGTTAAATGTGCTTCATATTTAAACTGAAATTCAAATTCAGTTTTGAATTCTGGCAAATTTAACTCCTGACAAGATGAACTCCAATGGGGATGAAAATTGGTGGGTTTACTCAGAAAAATGTGCTGAGTGTAGATATGAAGCTAAATTTTGAATTTGGGGGATGAAAGTTGCTGCAATTTGAATTTACATTCAAATTGGCCTCTTTTTGAAACAACCCAAAAGTGCCTCAAAAAGTGTTGAATTTGCATGAGCTTTGGACTGAACCTTCCCAAGACTTTTTAAATTCTAGGGGTGAGCTCAACATCTCATGTTCATGTGTAGAAACCCTACTTTGTGAAAGTGAAGGCTTTCCCCTCTAATCATTCTTTTGATGGAGGTTACTTGCTCTTCACAACATTTCCTAAGGTGTCCACAATAAAAACTGTGGTGTTGTGAGGTGAAGAAAAGTTTTTGCAAGTCCCTTTTCTTGGGCTTTTACATCTACGCTACTCGTATTCCTGAGCTGACTCCTCGGGATCTTCCTCATTATTGCGGCTATCTTCTGACTCTGCTTTGGGTGGGGAGGCTGCTGGTGGAGAAGTGCGACGACGCCTGATTGCCCGGCGATCCGGGGAGTCAGGAGTCCAGGTATCATTCACGGTGACACACAGTTCATTCCCATCTCTTCTTTCTCTCGCCCTCAACCAGGCTCGAAGCAACGCCCCGGTTTCCTTCAGGGTGTCCCGAACATCCTGAAGCTCCTGCTGACACTCCTGCAGTCGAGTGCTGAGCATAGCAGCATCCTCCAAGCACAGGTCCATGTGCTCATGGGAAGTCCCCTGCTGCACTGGCGGGTACTTATACTCCGTGGTACCACTCTCATGCTGGAGGACATACATGTACTCAATCCTGTCCAGGTGGCGACGATAGATGTGACTCTAGCAGGTGATTGCCTCCCAGGTAACATCCTTCTCCGCATCGACCTGTGTCGCTCGACAGGCTGGAGAGCGGTGGATCTTAAGCAGCTGATTTTCATGGATAATCCTCATCTTTGAACTCCATTCTTCCCTCTTTTCACGGATCGTCCTGGTGGAGCTATAGTGTATGATTAGCTTGCCCGTATTGTCGGCGGCTTGGAGCATACGTCGAAGACGGCGCAACAAGCCTCCTACTGCCATTCCGTAGGAAAGGTACGTCACCGGACGACTCTCCTCTCTTTGGGCAAGGGCAACTACGGGAACTCTCCCTCCTGTGGACTTGCGAGCGGTACGAATCATGTGAACCATCTAAACAAAAAGTATTTAAACTTAGGTTAGATAAACTTTTAAACAAAAATCCTATTTTGAATGAAAGTTGGGGTAAGATGAAGAAAGTGACTCCATTAAATAACACTTTTCAACACACACCTTGTAAAATAGTTTTTAAGAAAATAGAGCCCTTAAATACGTCCATTTCTACCTAGGTCCATGTTCCTACGGGCAACCTTGGCTCTGATACCACTTCTGTCACACCCGGTTTCTCCGAAGAACAACCGAGTGAATATCACATGTATGCCAGGATCATTTTCTCATACATGTGATGACAAATAGTGAAGCATCATTTATTACAAGCCAGGTGTCGAATATAAATAAGTCTTACATAGCATATGTCTCCATGGACGATAATAAGTTCATCACAAATAAATAAACTAGCAGCAGAATATTATTCTTGTGGGCTCCGTCACAGGCGTTGCCCGGGGGACTCTATGAACCTAGAAACCTTCTTCGGGTCCAAAGTCTTGATCATTAAACACCACTTCATTATCTTGACCTGAGCAGCAATATAAACCAATAAATATGCAAGGTTGAGTACCGATGGTACTCAGCAAGTGTGGGAAAGTTATGTCATGCATGGCTAGAACAAGGAGAGGTTAAACTCATGGTTGAAGCACTACGCAATTATTGCCTACCACCTTAGCTTATTAAGCACCTATATTACTACACAGGTGTAATGGTCCCAATCTCCCATCCCATTATCATAATCAAATAACCATAACATCATTTCCGATGTTAAGCTCCCCGCTTAACATCCACAACCTCCAAGGTCATCATACTCTAATCATGAATAAGTCGAAGCCGCTCTTGACCGTGAGCACGGCTGTCATGATAGTTTTGACTCTGCAGAGTTTGTACCACTGTACCCACATGTAGTGATTTCATCCCTCGTTGCCGGGTGGACTAAAAGAACCTCTATTATGCCAGTGGCTACGAACCACGTTCACACTTCCCAGGTGTGTAGCCAGGAGATCACTACGAAGCCTTTACTAAGGAATTCCCGACGAGCGTGGGCCCACTGAGGTTTCACCCCTAACAGCATACAAGAGGCTCCAACCCCGCTGTAGTGGCCCCCTCTTGAGCCTTGCGGTTCATATGGTAGTCCAGCTGACACCTATTCCCCGCGCCATCCAACACACCCATACTACGCCGGGGATACACCTAATTAATTGGCCAAGCTTCCCCATCTCAGCATGTGGTTGGCACGGTAAAGCCAGGTTACATGCTCCATGAACCGGTCCTTAGGATCCAGGCAAGTACTAGACACAAATCCGAGTCTCGTGCACACAACACCAACCAAAACATCCAACTTGCTTGATCCCTACCTCTACATAACTCATAATATCTCATTCAAGAGTATGGTAAAATAAACTGATGATCTCATATCCCAAATATCCCATTCTAAGCATGGCTAAGCATATGCATAATAATAAATGACATGATAAAATAAATCCCAACCCAAGCTACAAGGAAACAAGGTAATGCAATTCTAGGGAAACACCCTAGCATGGGTTTCATATTTTCAATTGACAATGCAAATAATTCTATCTACACATCCTAGTATAGGATCAAAGTGGTCAAGGACACTTGCCTTCTTCCTGCTGCTCTTGGAATGGGTAGCCCTGATCTTGTAAAGGAAGAACTTGCTCTAGAGAAGATTCTACTCATACCATCACACATACAAAAGAAAACAACAATCCATAAGACATAGTTCACACTTCCACTTCATACAAACCACACATTCATATTTATGAAATCCATTCACATTTCTATGTGTTGTGGTCACTCTATGTGTGTTGATTTTGGCTTACACGCACTTTTAAATATGTGCATATAATTTTTACTTTTGTATTCATTTTTATGTTTGCCTACTATATATGAGTTTTCCAAATTTAAATACATTCCTTATATTCAATTGATACACCTTTTAACTACCAAGTGTGCATGGAAGGCATTTTCCTACTTCAAATATGTCTTCAGACATTCTACCAACCCTAAACTAATTCTTTGGATTTTGGAAACTTCACTTATCATTTTCTAGTTATTCATACCTAGTTTGCTATATTTTCAGATTTATTTCCTCTACCTAAATGTGAACTTTATTATAAAAATAGTAAGACACCTCATCTAAACAGAATAGGTTTTGGGTCTAAAATATATAATAATATATATATTTTTGAACTTCTCTTCTGATGTGAACTATTTTACATTTATTTTACTAATTTTCAGAATTATTCTCTACTTAAAAATGTGTCTCTATTACTAATAAATGTGAATAATCAATTAAACAGATTCGTTTCAGCCAAAAATCTATTTTTATCTCACTCCAAAGTTTTCCAAGTACTAGGAAAGTTTTTAATTTGAATTTGCAATGTGTTTGTCCCATCTTTTAAATTTTAAATACTAAACACATAGTCAAATTCCTAAATTTAATATCACATAGGGTTAAAAGGGTAAATTCACCCCACTACAGGGTCTATTATATTATTTTAGGAATTTCCAGGGGTCTAACTACACATAACAGAGGGATTTTCCTAATTTTTATTTAGTCCAGGGGCTAAAACTGATTTTTAATTGAATTTACATGAATTTCTGAAGTTTCAGGGGCTAGATCAGAAATTTCCGGGGCTAGCTCGTATTTTCCGAGAACCCCAGGGGGTAGCGCATAAGAATTCCAGCCTTTATAACGCGGGGATGACGTGGACCGTCCGATTTAAAACAGACAGCTGAGATTATAACGTTGAACCGGTACGCGGGGATTTAAATTCTACCGTGCGATTTAAAATAGACGGCGCACAAGCGGCCACGTCGCTCTGATCGAGCGCGGGCGGCGCTGCCCGGCGGCGCACGGCGGCGATCTCGCCGGAGAGCTTCGGATCTTCGTCAATTCTTCCTAAAACTGGGATTTCATGGCATAGATCGCTAGAGGGGAGGTCGGGGATCTCACCTCGGGGGTTTTCTTGAGCTCGGAGGTCCTGGAAAGCGATCGGCGATGAGGTCCGAGGTGAATTCACGGCGAGGCTCGTCGGCGTTGTGTTTGAACCGCAAACCACCGAGTTTTCTGCACCTGTGAGGTTCACCGGAGGCGGTGGATCAAGACCAGCGAGTTAGATCAGAATTCCCGAGCGTAGATCGAGCAGAATTCGCCGGAGAAGCTCGGGTTCTCACCGGAGAGAAAAACGACGGATCGTGGGGAAAAACGGGACGATGTCGGGGTTTTTATAGACGGGGGAGGGCGGCTTGTTAGTTTAGATCGAGTTGGAGTCCTCCGGAACCAGAATTCGGCAGAAATCCGGTCGGTTAAGATCGCGTGCGCGTGGGGAAACAGTCCCGGGTTCGGACGAGCGGGGGTTAGGGATGACAAGTGGGTCCCGCCTGTCTGCGAGAGGGGGCGCGGGCGCGCGGCTGCGGGCTGGCGCGGGGTTTGGGTGTGCCGGCTGGTGGGTTTTGGCCCACTGGCCGGGAAGATTTGTTTTTTTCTTTTTCTTTTTCTTTTTCATTTCTGTTTTGAGTTTAATTTGAATTCCAGTTTGAATTTGAATTTTTACAACACATGCAATACGTCCAAAAAATTTAAAATTCTCCTCTTGACATGATTTTGGGGTGTTACACTTGGTTGAGTGGGTTCGGCCAACCCATGTCACTTTTCTTGCTGTTCTCACACAGCCTGCAGCCATTCTGGTCTGGTATCTGATGGTCGCCTCATTCTCTGAACATTATGCTGCCTTCATAGATGATCTTGGTCGGAATTGCCAGCTGGATGAAGCAAGTGAGTTCATCAGAAGTTTTTCATCCAGGATTGGACCAGGCTTACAGTTGGATTGACGCGCAGAGCGCGAAGCACGTATTCATTACTGATGACATGTCTCGTCAAGAGGCAGATGACATATATGAGATGTTGGGCAAGCTTTTCGATCATATGCGCTTACCAGTGGATCCTAACGAGCACCAGCTCGATTTATGCGGAGGGGGACTGCACATGTATAAAAAGCATTGTTCTAGTATTGCTGGGACAATCACTCTGATATAAGTCATGTCGGGCGAGATCCGGTGCCTTGCCTACAGCATCCTTGTCCCTTATGATGAAGGTGTTGATCCTCGTGAGGCAGGATGGCTGGAAGGAGCTCTAGAACCCAGGACTAGTGTTCTTGCACGGATTTGAATCTTCATGTTTAGAGCCCAAGGGACTTTCAACATCGAGAGGGTGGCCACAATCTCTGAGGATGAGCAATATGATTGTACAAGGCCCAAACAAGGAGGACAAAATGATTCGCTGAAGAAAAGAAGAAAAAAGGATTTTTTTAATTTTTAACACTGTAGATAAAATATTTAATATTAATAACATCTAATTTTTTTGTAAAAATAACCACTCTCTCGTCACTAAAAGAATCCCGACAATAGACGACGGCCAAAAACCGTCGTCAATAAGCACAGTACCGTCGTCAATAAGCTTATTGACAACAGCTAAAGTTGGCTGTCGTCAATAAGCTACAACAGTTTATTGACGACGGTCAGGGTTTGACTCTCGTCAATAAGCTAGCTTATTGACGACGACCAGGGTTTAGCTGTCGTCAATAAGCCAACTTATTGACGACGGTACGTTTGTACCGTCGTCAATAACAATGGCTTATTGACGACGGTTTCTGGTAACTTGCCGACGTTAATACTAATGGTTTATTGACGACGGCTAGGGTTTGGCTATCGTCAATAAGTCAACCTATTGACAACGGTACGTTTGCAACGTCGTCAATTGTGGCGGACCGGAATCCGCTCATCCAGGATCGCAGAGGGTGGTGCCGCGCGATGCGACACCCGACAGCACACGTCATAAGAACACAATATATTACATGGGAAAAACAGCTGAAACTGTACAAATAAGTACAAACTTCAGTTACAATTATTGTTCTATTACACAGCGGAAGACTACACTAAACAACTCACGCCCGCCTATCTAGCAAAAGTCGGTTGCCCCGCCCTAGGGCAACCCACACTAGCTGCACGTCTCAGCTCAGCGCGGCGTGTACGGCTCCCACTCAGCCGTGGTCCCCGACGGAGGGTAACCCTCGCCGGTGGACTCGTACTCCGAGTCCGTGGGTGGCTCCTCACCTGAAAAACACTTAAGCAGCAACCGTGAGCACAAAGGCTCAACAAGGCTCAACCGACTCACCTAAGCATGAAACTCTACATGAGGTGTACAATGGACATAGGATAGTAACATTTCAGCAAAACGACACGCCTACAAGTTCATCCTTAGTTCATCTTTTAGCAACAAGTTAACAGTTCATGAAATCTGAAATTTAGTAAGCAGTATTTGGTGGCACCCATGTAGCAATACAATTATATCAATCAGCATCATTGAATCAACATATTTCATCCATTAGTCTACGTTACGACGCAGTGAACAAGCAGTACTCGTCACCGCGAGGGACGGCGAATCGACTCGATATACACCTGCAGGGAAAACCCAAAGAGCACGTCACGTACGCCCACCCGTGGAGTTGCACAGCACGCTCACTCGATGTCGTACGGGACAACCTTTCACCCAACAGCCCAAACGTCGAACCGGTCGCACCGAAACGAGCAGGAGGTTCCCCACACGGAGCATCTCTCTATGCCCGTTGGCAGATTTCCACCTTGCTGCCCTCAACCTACACCTATAAATCGGTGTGCTATGCCTCGACGCCCGGAGGTTTAGGCTACATCAGTTTATCGGGGCCCATATATCCGATATGCCTTCGGTACATTCAATACTTGTTCAGCAGGGCCGCACACGGATCGGTCCTCAATCGACACGGGCAGGGCTGCGCACACAAGACTCTCTCTTGCTGCGCCCTAGCCCCTGCCTAGTCTCATTTTTATTACTAAAGTGATCTCACATCACTCAACCGAACCCGTGTGTCCCAAGCCTATCTCGCGAGTAGATTCCAACTACTCGACTTGTACCGAAGTCCTATGACTCATTAAGCATAGCCTGTCTACTCGAGGTCCTTGACACTACCCTCACTCTTTTAGGAACCTTTGGTTATACAAGTGGGGTTTCATTCATCCTATACCTAATGCACATACATACTTCATATGACACATGTATACAAAGTAAAACTTTTAAAAAGGGTTAATGCAAACCGGGGCTTGCCTTGTTGCTGCTGGTCAGGAGTTAAGTCTTCGTCCGGAAGAAGGAAGTCCAGCACTTCCGGAGTCTCTTCTTCAACGGCTACATGTTAATTTAGATGCACAGGTGAGTTTTAGAGTAAGACTTCTACTATTAGTTCTAATACCCAGCCTCTATCACCTGGAACTTTATTTAAGAATTTAAAGATGAACTGGTGTTGGTGGTTTAGCTTGGACTTAATCACATGGTTAAATGCTAAGTGGTTTTCCCCCTTTTCCATATTAATTCCCTTAAGTGGTTAAACAGGACAGGGGTGATCTAGAGCTCCAATGGAGCTGAGAATTTTTGTGTGAATTCCTTGTCACAAGAAAACTCTCTGGACCAAACATTAACATTTTTCATGGAGTGGTTTGCTCAGAATAATTCTCTTGGCAAATCAGCAAGGAAGAATTTATTCTGAGGTAATACCCCTGTTCATGCTCAACTTAATGAACTACAATTTCAATTATAGCTCATAGAGCTTGCCTAAATTTTCCTAACATTTTTGGGGTTAAGAATTGCCCAGAACTGAATTTCCAAGTTCTGGAAATTCTCTGAAAATGTTTCTGTATTCAAATGAACACAGCACCTTTCAATTTGAATTGCTCTGACCAAATCAACTCCAAATGGTCTGAAACTTTTACAGGGGTTTACTAATGTCCTAAAGAACATCCTAGCAAAATTTGGGGATTTTTGGATGAACCAAACTCCCTCTAAAATTCCTTTGCTGAAAAGCTTTAAAGAATTGTCCAGAATTAATTAATGGGTTTCATACAAATTGGGTTGTATATCTGGACAGAGCTAGGCAAGATGAATCCAACCCAATTTGAATCACTAAATTTGGAGCTTCCTAGCAAAAATTATGGGGTTCTAAAGTTTACACTAAAACTGGAAATTCCAAAATGTTTAAATCCTGCGGGTGGGACCCACTCCTCGAGCCGGCCCACTCAGAAAGCGGCCACACCGCGGCCCACGGGGTTTTACCCGCGCTTCTGCACCGAATACCGGCCGCAAACCCGATCCCCGCGCGAGATCAGAGGCTGACCGGTGGACCCGGCCCCCCCTTCGTCTACCTCGCGCTCTCCCGCAGTTCCCGCGGCGGCGCTTCGCCGGAGCGCTCGCCGCCGGGCGTTTCCCCGCCCGACCTCCGACAACACTTGCCGCCTGTGCCTAACTCGACTCGGAGAACACGCAGCCAAGCCCAATACCGGACGCGTCACAATACACGTCGAAGGGCTTTGTTGTATCCGGTTGAGCTAAGACCGGGGCTGTTGTGAGATGCTTCACCAATGTTTGGAACGCTCCTTCACACGCCGTGTTCCAAACATATTTTGTCCCTTTCTTCAGTAACTCTATCATCGGCTTAGCGAGCTTGGAGAAACTTAGAATGAATCTCCGATAGTATCCCGCTAACCCGAGGAAGCTTCTGACTTCATGGACTGAAGTGGGAGCTTCCCATTTCAACACTTGCTCTATTTTACTTGGGTCAACCGCAATGCCTTCAGCTGAGATGATATGTCCCAAGAATGACACTTGGCTGATCCAAAATTCGCATTTGCTGAACTTGGCGTAAAGCTTGTGGTCTCGCAATCGTTGAAGAATGATCCGCAAGTGTTCGGCATGTTCGGCTTCTGTCTTGGAGTAAACCAAGATGTCGTCGATGAACACTACCACGAACTTGTCCAGCTCCGGCATGAACACCGAGTTCATGAGATACATGAAATGGGCTGGAGCATTGGTGAGACCAAAGGACATGACGAGATATTCGTATAAGCCGTATCTCGTCGAGAATGCCGTCTTCGGAATATCCTCCGCCCGGATTTTTATCTGGTGATATCCAGAGCGAAGGTCCATCTTCGAGAATACACTTGCCCCCACAAGTTGATCAAACAAGATGTCAATACGGGGCAGTGGGTACTTATTCTTGATGGTGACGGCGTTGAGCGGCCGGTAATCCACACACAGCCTCAGGGTTTCATCCTTCTTCTTTACAAATAGCGCCGAGCATCCCCAAGGTGAGGAACTCGGCCTAATGAAACCCTTGCTTAACAGATCATTAAGTTGTTCTTTCAGTTCCGCCAGCTCATTTGGAGCCATCTTGTATGGTCTCCGTGATATGGGCGTAGTCCCGGGTGCAAGTTCAATCTTGAACTCGACATCTCGCTCAGGTGGCATGCCCGGAAGATCGTCCGGGAACACGTCGGGATACTCCCGGACTACGGGGATGTCTTCTAACTTGAGAACTTCAGCATTATTAATTGCTAAAACTTCCCGGACTGGCGCGTCTAACACCATGGAATGCGGACGGTGGAATGGAGAATGTAAGTGAACCGTCCGTGTCCGAGTCTCTAGGACAGCGCCATGGTATTGCAGCCATGACATCCCTAAGATTGCATCAATCTTCTGCCCCATAAGAATTATCAAGGTGGTGGGATATAGTTTCCCACCTAAGCACAGAGGTGCCTTTGGAATCATCATATTAGCTGAAATCTTCCCTCCCGGTGAGCATATCATAAAAGTGCAGTCGGTTGGGAAGACTTGCAATTGATGTTTAGCCACATAGGATGCACTTATAAAGCTGTGGGTTGCACCAGAATCAAATAATATGACGATGGCTTGATTGTTGAGAGTGAACGTACCCGCCAGCACGTTGTCTCCCTCGGGGGCGTCCTCATAGTCGAGGTTGCGAACGCCTCCAGTCCGCTGACCAACCTTCTTCACCGGAGGTCGGCCTCGAGCACCGCCCTGGAGCTGGGCTTGCCCGCTGCTCTGCTGCCCCTGGGGACAGTCCTTCGCAAAGTGGCCCGCCTGGCCACACGTGAAGCAGGTGAAACGGGGCGGTCCCCCGCTGATCGGTGGACGGAAACCTGGGGCGCGTTGTGGCGGTGGAAATGCCCGGGGTACCGTCTGCTGCTGCTGCTGTCTTGGTGGTGGCATCGGCGGACGGAACGGAGGTGCCTGAAAGGGACGTCCCCCGAACCGTTGCGGTCGCGCCGGTGGTTGCCACTGCTGCCCGGATGGTGTCCGATACACCATACGGTACTTCTGGGGAGCGCCACTCCCACCGCTGTTAGGTGGAGCGCTACGCTTCCTCTGCTCAGCTACTAATTCTCGCTGAGCGTCCTCTTGCATGATGGCGGCATTGACTAGGTCGTTGAATGTGCCGCGATTCCATTGTACGAGGTGGGTCTTCATTTCGGGATGTAACCCCCGATAGAAGTGCTCCCTCTTCTTCTCCTCCGTGGAGATGTAGTCTGACGCATACTGCGCCAGATGGTTAAAGGCACGGGAGTAGTCGTGGGCACTCCTCCCGCTCTGCTTCAGTTCCAAAAATTCTTGGAACTTTCTCTTCATTATTCCGGGAGGGATGTGATAGGCGCGGAATGCCTCCCGGAACTCTTGCCATTCCACGGCATGGCCAGCCGGACGTGAGGCGACATAATTCGCCCACCACGCACCAGCGGCACCGTGGAGCTGCTGCGCTGCGAACAGTGTCTTCTGCCGCTCCGTACACGGGAGCAGCCCGAACTTGGACTCGATAGTCCGCAGCCAGTTGTCCGCCTCCAGTGGTTCTTCAGCTTCGGTGAACACTGGAGGGTGCGTACTCATGAAATCCGAGTACGACACTTCGCGGGGCTCACGAGGCCCTCGCTCTTGACGTCCTCCCGCGTGGGACGTATTCTGCACGATCGTGCGGAGCAGGTCGGTCTGCTCCTCACGACCTCCCACCAATGCCGCTATCACATCCGCTAGAGTAAGCGGAGGCGGCGGTGGTGGCTGCTGCTGCGGGGTGCTGTCGTAGGCCGGTGGCTGGGAGTCATCGCCTCCCCCTTGGCTAGAGCCACCTACCTCGTGCGTGGTCCTAGTGCGAACCATCTGCAATCATACGACAATAACATCAGTCCCGCAACACTTGCATGCAGTTCCATTATAATGGGCGTAAAAATATTATGACAACAAAAACATGCGATATATCTCGTAAGCCGATAATGTAATAACTTTGCACAAGCTACACCATTACCAGACCAAACACCAGCTATTTTAATCCAACTTGATGAACCTCCACTTTGGAAGCTCCATAACTAGGTTTGGTCACTACGAGACATTACTATCGCGTTGTCATCACGTATCACACCCTTAGGGTACAACACCCTCTCCAATGAGCTCAACTGTCATTCTTCTATCAGAATGACCAGTTTCTACCTATTCCAAGTTTTGATCTGGTTCTGTGCATTTTCATGACTCAAGTTGAATACCAAAGTTAAAGTTAACTTTAGTATCTTTCCAGCGAGTATGCATTTGCCCCCAGATCAGATTTGGCTAAAAGTTATGCTAATTCAAAGTCAGCAGAATTTCTGGAAGAATTTTAACAGCACCTCCCTTGGAAGTGGCTGTCTTCAACCCTAATTTCCACTAATTTCTGTGCTGAAACTTCAGAAACTTTGAATTGCAAAGATGTCACACATCTTCTACTCCTTCTAAGCGTGTATTATATGACAATTTTAGATTTTTCTACTGGGAGTTATATTTGAAAAACAGATCAGTTCAGAGGATGTTTTACTCTGCCCTGGTTCTGGACAGTTTACATTTCTCTGGGCTTTAAGCCATCTTCAGGTGAGTTTCAGCTCTGGAAGTCTACAACAAAGTTGTAGAGTACTTCAATACCTTTCCAGAGCTATGTAGCACACCTCCCTGGGCTAAAAGACCGGTGAGTTACGCCCTGTTGAAGATCAGCAAACATGCTGCCCAAAACAGAGCACTTTGTTTTTCAGTCTTTTTGGAACTACAATCATCACTATCCCATTCTTATACCCAACCAGGGTCCTAATTGTTGAACCTATAGATTTTAATTTTTTTTTGTTATCATATACTCATGCACATGCCTACAATGTCTTGGTACTACGTTCCTCACAAAAGAAAATCCTAACCGGATCATACCGGTATATACGTCTCGAGTGTGGCACTAAACGGTCTCTCGCACACGCTTTCTACACGGATACATACGTGGTTAGTACCTGCAGAAGACCACACAATGATGGTGCACTCAAAGTTTGTTCATTTCAGGCAGTTCCATAATTAAAATTAAATACAAACGCCCGTATCATTGTCATACGGCCGTCCTTGAGTTAGGTCACGTCTCAAGGTACGTGATCGTGTTTCAACACCACACGACGGGGAACCCGAGTATGTCATGAACGGGTCATCACGGTTGGGAATGTTATCAACCCAACAGATACCACCTACTGCCCTGCAGGGCACGCCGATGGCAAGCGCTGTGTATGTCCTCCTGGGCTATTTCCAGACGAACACACTTTCGCGTTACTGACCACGCGATAGGGTCTCCACTTACTTGCCTAATGCACGCTAGGGATCAGCATTTCATATGAACTCAGGGACATGAAGAGTCCAAGAGGTTCATATTGACATCTCACACCAAGCTGTGAGATCAATCCCTGAACCACGTTCCTCGTCAGGGAGAGCTAACCGAAATTGAACCGCTTTCGGTGGCGTTCCTTACCATACTTACCAGAGCGTAGGTGCGTCGTTACATAATTGAAATTCAGAATTATAACACATAAGTTAGTCTTTGCCACTTTAAGTAACTATGCTAATATAGTCCTTACTTGGGCAACTACCGAATCCTCACCGTATACCTAAGTTTTTCCCATAATGCAGTCCTTTAGTACTGTGCTATCCCCACTGCGGCTCTGATACCAGGCTGTGGCGGACCGGAATCCGCTCATCTAGGATCGCAGAGGGTGGTGCCGCGCGATGCGACACCCGACAGCACACGTCATAAGAACACAATATATTACATGGGAAAAACAGCTGAAACTGTACAAATAAGTACAAACTTCAGTTACAATTATTGTTCTATTACACAGCGGAAGACTACACTAAACAACTCACGCCCGCCTATCTAGCAAAAGTCGGTTGCCCCGCCCTAGGGCAACCCACACTAGCTGCACGTCTCAGCTCAGCGCGGCGTGTACGGCTCCCACTCAGCCGTGGTCCCCGACGGAGGGTAACCCTCGCCGGTGGACTCGTACTCCGAGTCCGTGGGTGGCTCCTCACCTGAAAAACACTTAAGCAGCAACCGTGAGCACAAAGGCTCAACAAGGCTTAACCGACTCACCTAAGCATGAAACTCTACATGAGGTGTACAATGGACATAGGATAGTAACATTTCAGCAAAACGACACGCCTACAAGTTCATCCTTAGTTCATCTTTTAGCAACAAGTTAACAGTTCATGAAATCTGAAATTTAGTAAGCAGTATTTGGTGGCACCCATGTAGCAATACAATTATATCAATCAGCATCATTGAATCAACATATTTCATCCATTAGTCTACGTTACGACGCAGTGAACAAGCAGTACTCGTCACCGCGAGGGACGGCGAATCGACTCGATATACACCTGCAGGGAAAACCCAAAGAGCACGTCACGTACGCCCACCCGTGGAGCTGCACAGCACGCTCACTCGATGTCGTATGGGACAACCTTTCACCCAACAGCCCAAACGTCGAACCGGTCGCACCGAAACGAGCAGGAGGTTCCCTACACGGAGCATCTCTCTATGCCCGTTGGCAGATTTCCACCTTGCTGCCCTCAACCTACACCTATAAATCGGTGTGCTATGCCTCGACGCCCGGAGGTTTAGGCTACATCAGTTTATCGGGGCCCATATATCCGATATGCCTTCGGTACGTTCAATACTTGTTCAGCAGGGCCGCACACGGATCGGTCCTCAATCGACACGGGCAGGGCTGCGCACACAAGACTCTCTCTTGCTGCGCCCTAGCCCATGCCTAGTCTCATTTTTATTACTAAAGTGATCTCACATCACTCAACCGAACCCGTGTGTCCCAAGCCTATCTCGCGAGTAGATTCCAACTACTCGACTTGTACCGAAGTCCTATGACTCATTAAGCATAGCCTGTCTACTCGAGGTCCTTGACACTACCCTCACTCTTTTAGGAACCTTTGGTTATGCAAGTGGGGTTTCATTCATCCTATACCTAATGCACATACATACTTCATATAACACATGTATACAAAGTAAAACTTTTAAAAAGGGTTAATGCAAACCGGGGCTTGCCTTGTTGCTGCTGGTCAGGAGTTAAGTCTTCGTCCGGAAGAAGGAAGTCCAGCACTTCCGGAGTCTCTTCTTCAACGGCTACACGTTAATGAAATACTACATGTTAATTTAGATGCACAGGTGAGTTTTAGAGTAAGACTTCTACTATTAGTTCTAATACCCAGCCTCTATCACCTGGAACTTTGTTTAAGAATTTAAAGATGAACTGGTGTTGGTGGTTTGGCTTGGACTTAATCACATGGTTAAATGCTAAGTGGTTTTCCCCCTTTTCCATATTAATTCCCTTAAGTGGTTAAACAGGACAGGGGTGATCTAGAGCTCCAATGGAGCTGAGAATTTTTGTGTGAATTCCTTGTCACAAGAAAACTCTCTGGACCAAACATTAACATTTTTCATGGAGTGGTTTGCTCAGAATAATTCTCTTGGCAAATCAGCAAGGAAGAATTTATTCTGAGGTAATACCCCTGTTCATGCTCAACTTAATGAACTACAATTTCAATTATAGCTCATAGAGCTTGCCTAAATTTTCCTAACATTTTTGGGGTTAAGAATTGCCCAGAACTGAATTTCCAAGTTCTGGAAATTCTCTGAAAATGTTTCTGTATTCAAATGAACACAGCACCTTTCAATTTGAATTGCTCTGACCAAATCAACTCCAAATGGTCTGAAACTTTTACAGGTGTTTACTAATGTCCTAAAGAACATCCTGGCAAAATTTGGGGATTTTTGGATGAACCAAACTCCCTCTAAAATTCCTTTGCTGAAAAGCTTTAAAGAATTTTCCAGAATTAATTAATGGGTTTCATACAAATTGGGTTGTATATCTGGACAGATCTAGGCAAGATGAATCCAACCCAATTTGAATCACTAAATTTGGAGCTTCCTAGCAAAAATTATGGGGTTCTAAAGTTTACACTAAAACTGGAAATTCCAAAATGTTTAAATCCTGCGGGTGGGACCCACTCCTCGAGCCGGCCCACTCAGAAAGCGGCCACACCGCGGCCCACGGGGTTTTACCCGCGCTTCCGCACCGAATCCCGGCCGCAAACCCGATCCCCGCGCGAGATCAGAGGCTGACCGGTGGACCCGGCCCCCCCTTCGTCTACCTCGCGCTCTCCCGCAGTTCCCGCGGCGGCGCTTCGCCGGAGCGCTCGCCGCCGGGCGTTTCCCCGCCCGACCTCCGACAACACTTGCCGCCTGTGCCTAACTCGACTCGGAGAACACGCTGGTGCCCTCACCGGAGCTCGGCAATGGCCGGAACTATGCCCGCGACGGCGACAGAGCCTACCTCTCAAGCGGTTTGCTCCTACAGCTCCACCGTGGCATGCTGCGCACGAATATGAGCTTGGTTGGCCATGGAAATAGCCGGGGCTGGGACCTCACCGTCGACCTAGGCCCGATATCGACTGTTTCTCGAAAAACTTGGATATCAGCGCAAAGGCTCGATGGTTTTCGATGGTTTTGGATCCTAGGTGGCCGTGGGGGCGTGTAGAACCTATGCTCAGCTAGGTTTACGCTGTGCAGGACCGATCGCTGCGAATTTCAGCAGTTCTGATCACTCGTTTTTGTCGAGCACCGAGGACTAGACGGGGAAATACTCCCCCTACAAAGCATGGAAGAGGGTAGGGTCTTCACCTTGAGCTCGAGCAGTCCCCGGCGCGTGTCTTTGCTGTTGAACTCCGGTCGCGATGTCGCCTGGATCAACGGCGCGACGAGGAGCCGAGGGGAGCGGCGGTGTCGTTTTTCGTTTCGGGTAGGAACGGGCAAAGCGGAGGAGATGAGGCTGGCTCACGTGGGCTGGGGACTTAAACCGCGTCGGGCACGCGTGCGCTCGGTCGTCGAGCAGGGGGTGGCGAGGTGAGGCGGTCGGACGCCGGTGCTGTCCGCAGCTGGCGCGAGGTGTTCGACCGACGTCGGGAGAAAACAGCCACGCTCGGTTTGGGAAACAGTCCTCCCACTGACTTGTGGGCCCCCTCTCCCCCCTAATCTCTTTTTCCAAATTCTGCTGCAAATATCTCAGCTACTCTCCATTTAATGAGAGACTTAGCCTACAAGTATTGGTTTGAATTTGAGTTCTCAAATTCAAACTTTGTTTGGTCAAATTTGCTTCATATTTAAACTGAAATTCAAATTCAGTTTTGAATTCTTGCAAACTTAGCTCTTGACAAGATGAGCTCCAATGGAGATGAAACTTGGTGGGTTTACTCAGAAAAATGTGCTGAGTATAGATATGGAGCTAACTTTTGAATTTGGGTGATGAAAGTTGCTGTAATTTGAATTTACATTCAAATTGGCCTCTTTTTGAAATAACCCAAAAGCGCCTCAAAAATTGTTGAATTTGCATGAGCTTTGGACTGAACCTTCCCAAGACTTTTTAAATCCTAGGGTGAGCTCAACCTCTCATGTTCATGTGCAGAAACCCTACTTTGTGAAAGTGAAGGCTTTCCCTTCTAATCACTCCTTTGATGGAGGTCACTTGCTCTGCACAATATTTCACAATCTACCCACAACAAAACTGTTGTGTTGTGAGGTGCAGAAAAGTTTTTGCAAGTCCCTTTTCTTGGGCTTTTACATCAATGACAATGGCTTATTGACGACGGTTTTTGGTACCTGGTCGTCGTCAATAACGACGGCCAGTACTAGAAACCATCGCCAATAACCTTTGTAATTTTTTTAAAAAACAGAAAATACTGCCCTGGCTTCGAGGCCAGACCTGGCTCGATGGCCATATCACATGCAATCAAAACACACATCACAGGCAGGCACAAAAACACTATACGCACGCCACACTACCCTACGCTACCCCGACCGCTGCCACCGGAGTCCAGGAAGTCATCGCGCGCTCGTCCAAACGCCGGATGCTGAGGGGATGGAGTTTCCTGAGCCTGCGTCGCCGATCCCTGTGATGTACATGTATAGTTAGACAAATTAGAAATTCACAAATGTGTATATGACTAAATAAACTCATTACAAGTTAGAATTGAGCAAGTTAGCTAGATTTGGCTATGTTTGACTAAGTTTGCTCATATTTTACTAAGTTTGAGAAGTATGGACTAGTAATGTTTATGTTTGAGCTAGTTCAACTAGTTTTGGCTATGTTTGGGTAAGTTTGCTCATATTTGACTATGGTTGAGTAAGTTGTATCATATTTTACTAAGTTTGAGGATGTTTAACTAGTTTTTCTAAGTTTGAGTAAGTTTGATCAAAATCAACTAAATTTGAGCAAGTTTAACTAGTTGCAACTATTATGAGAAATTTTGTACCTGTGCTCCTGATGTCGGCCCTTGTGGTAGCTGTATCGGTGGCGGCGCCCACTGAGGAAAGATAGTTGGCTGTCCTGCGGCCATAGCCTACAAATATAAAGTAAATTATTATACATGTCATTCATATATTAGAAACATTGAGTACAACGATCTGAACTTACCTGCATGGCAGCTTGCAGCTGTAGCATGTACGAGTGTTGATACTCGTCCCTAGCCCGGAGCTCGGCTGCCTGTCTCTCGTCCCTAGCTCTAAGCTCGGCTGCCTGTCTCTCGTCCCTAGCTCTGAGCTCGGTTGCCTGCCTCTCGTTCGCGAGCCTCAGCGCTTCCTGCGTCCTCTGGAGCTCCTCCTGGACACTCTGGAGCTCCAGATCTCAGCTACCACGCATGCTGGATCCACCTTGCAATGAAGAGGCCCTCGAGGAAGACCGGCATCCCTCGAGTCGACTACTCCATCGAAGATGGCCAATTTACACAACGAAGTAAGAGTATTAAAGTTTTGTGTCTCGAAGTTCATGAAAGTAAATGAAAAACAACAGAACTCACCGGCCGTGAGATTTACCACCATCGCTTGCATAGGCGGCTTCAGGTACGATCGGCGAGTTCTGCCAATCGTAATCGTCGTATCGAAGCCTCCGCACCTCCTTCCCATACTTTTCCTGAAAATACAGAAAATTAAAGTCATCAGAAGTTTTAAAGAGAATACAATTAAGTTAACTAAAGTACTCACCAACGTCTCCGTCGCCGTCTAAGAAGACAACTGATCAGGATGCGAGGGGTCACTTCCCATGTGACCCCTCCTCCACACCTGGATAGCGGTCGGCTCCTAACCGATCTCGCGCTCCTATCGATACGTGTTAGCACAATGATAGCGATAGAAATTAACTAGAATAAAATTCGAGTATCACTTACCATCCATTTAGCAAGGCGTACGTAGCCGTCCCCGCCAAGACGGTGTTTCCCGTCCGTCCCTCGACTCTGTCGGCGGGTCATCGACACGCTTTGGAATCCCTGGCTCGCCCAACGAGCACACAGGAAACTGTAGGCGTCCGGACAGGACTCAAGCCACGGTACGCTGATCTGCACACATTTGTTATTGGATTAAAACATTGATCAAAATCGAATAATGAAGCAAAGTAAAATAAACATTTTACCTCTGCGTACTGTGCCTCTGTCAAGTACTTGTCCGCCACATCCTTAAACTGCACCTGCTCACCCTCGTCCGGATGCAACTTATAGTACACCTTCGTAGCCTGAATGCGAGCCGTTGATATCGACTACGTCAGGAGCTTCCTAGCGTTGTTGTTGAAGACCAGGCGAGCGTGATCTAGCTGGGCCTCGTCCTCCAAACGGTAATATTTCTACAATAAGAAATATACAAGTTAATGTATTTAACATATAATAGGTTCGCATTTAACGAATAGACGATTTACTTACCATGAATTCATGCCACACATGCTCCTGGTGGTTGCCGTAGGTAATGTACTGGGCCGTAGCGTAATCGTCCCAAGACGTAGCAGCCCGCCCGTTCACTAGACCGGGGTAGTGACAACGGATGAGCTGGCCCAGGACAGCATTGACGTGGAGGTGGCGTCCTTGACCCGTGAACGAGTCATCGGCCCAAGATCTAATACACGATTCTCAATTAGTACATATATAAGTGTTAAAATATCTAAATTGATTTGTTATAGATTTACTTACCTATCGCCAACCGGACGAATAACGACCCGATCTTCTGGCCGTGCAGGAACCAGAGAAGGAGCCACGTAGTGGCTCCTCCTGTAACGTTGCTGTGGAGCCGGCTCCACATCAGGCTCTATGGAAGGCTCCGAAGCAGGGTTTGAAGCCTGCGGTGCCGGAACCTGAAGAGGATCCGAAGCAGGATCTGAAACAGGCTCCGAAACCTATGGTGTCTGAAGAGGACCACCGGCCTCTGTCTCCTGAGACGTAGAGTTGTCCTAAAAATTTGAAGATTTGTAATATAGATTTAAGAAGTTACTTATATAATTTATGTAATTTAATGTTCTTTACCTGTCGTGACCGCTCTCGTGACCCCTGGCCTCTGTCGAGGCCCAACAGCTGAGACAGTCTACCCTCGCTAGACTGACAGCCCTGGAAAATGAAGTCTGCTCTCGGCGGCAGAAAGACCCGCGTCCCCCGTCATCTACTGCTCGACGACATCCTGATGAAAGAAAATTTGATAATGAATTTAAAGGAATATATAGAAGACGAAAGAAGAAATGAAGGAAATGTTACTTGTACTCAATTTCAAAATTCATCAGTATCACGATCATGTACTCTACTTCGTAAACCGGACCATCGATCTTTTGTCGTGGTTGTTCGCCATTTTCGTTTTTTCACATTATGAGTCTGTACATATTGTGCATCTCCAACTAATTCATCGAGTCGTAGACCAGGCTCAACGACAAAAGAATCCGGCAACTCTTCTTCTTGGTAAACGACATCAACCTCATCAAGGTAACCAGTATTGTCTGGTGTATATAACCGCTCACGAGGATTCACCTTTTGTACAACCCACCATGCACTAAGCTTTTCACATGGATATTGTATATAGTACACTTGTTCGACTTGGTGTGCAAGGACAAAGGTGTCGTAGCCTCGTAGTCGGTCCTTGTGTTTGACTTCTACCATGCCAAATTGGTTTTGTCGAGTTCCATTGTTATGATCAAACCAATCGCAGTCAAAGAAGACTACTTTAAGTTTTTACTTCCGGTAAAACTAAATTCTAGAATTTTTTTTATGATTCCATAAAAATTAGTTTCATCCTTCGGCATCGGCGGCCCTCGTCACAACTCCGGTGTTAGATGTTGCCCTTAGAGGACATTGAGCTTCAAATTGAGTTGAACGAAATCGGAACCTATTGACATCATATCGACCAAAGAGTTTAACTTTAATGGATCCGTTGGACAGTTGTCGCAAATCTTCATGAACACCGGATTGTGTCTTGCACTGTCTAACATATGAAGTAAGAAGACTATTTTATGCTATGAACATAATTACTAAGAGGAACAAGACAAGGAAAATGTTACATGATTTCGAAACCAGGTTTGGAAGTTAGGTCCTCCATTTACTCCATAATGTCGCATTGTTTGTATTTGCTTGCTCGTAGGTTGCTGCTTAGACTTCCAATTTTGTCGATCGAACTCACTAAATAAGTACAAAACAGAATTATTAGCATAGATGTATAACACACCACGCAAATTAGTATAGATGTTGAACAACCACTTACTGAAAAAAATTGTCCATCCCATCTATGTTAGTGTACATGTATAACAAAGCAGCCGTCTTTTCATCTGTTGAAACATCATAACTCGTGATACTACCAACAGTGGTGCCTCTCGTTCCAAAAAGTGAGAGTTCGCTACAAGAGGTTGCTTCAGCCATATTGTACCGCAAGACCGATGCATTAACATTGTGTTCTTCTGCAAAGTAGACACTTGAAAAGTATCCTATCTCCTGAAATGTAAATGCTTCGGCGATGCATCCTTCAACCCTTGCCCTATTACGAACCATCGCCTTCAGACATCTGAGTGCTCTTTCAGTGTGGTACATCCACCTATATTGAACAGGGCCGCCTACTTTAGATTCATATGGAAGATGGATTAGAAGGTATTGCATTGGATTGAAGAACCCTGGAGGAAATACTTTTTCCATCTTACATAAAAGCACGGGTATCTCTTTTTCCAACTTCTCCATCATCTCCCTTTTGATTTCTTTAGCACAAAGCTGTCTATAAAAATAGCTAAGCTTGGCTAACACCTTCCACACCTCATCGTCAAGATAGCCTCGAAACATAACCGGCAGAAGTCTTTCCATGATTATGTGATAATCATGACTCTTCAAACCAGTGAGATTTCCAGTCTTAACATTAACGACTCTTGTCAGGATAGCAGCATAACCGTCTAGGAACTTCAACTGTTTCAACCACTTGAAGAATTATTTCTTTTCTTTTGGTCGAAGATAGAAAGAAGCTCCTGGTTTGCCACCAGCTTCGGAGAGCTCAAGACTTGGCCGGTTACAAACCTCTGCCAAATCCTTCCAAGCTTTTATATTATCTTTTGTTTTGCCCGTCATATCCAAGCACGTGCTTATGATGCATTCACCCATGTTACATTCCTGATGCATGACATCAATGTTATGCATTAGAATTAAAGACTTCATATACGGTAACTCCCATAGTGCACATATATGAGTCCAATTGTGATCCTCTCCGTAACCAACAAAATATCCAGGACGACCTTCATCTAGCACTAGATTGTTGAGTTGTTCAACAATTTTCGACCCGTTCAGACGTTGTGGTGGTCCCTTTTTTACAATGATACCCTTCGTGAAGACATTTCTCTATTGCCTAAACACGTGATTTGGTGGTAACCAACGTCCATGACAATCAAAGTAGCATATCTTGCCACCATGACTTAGATGAAAACAATCCGTGTCCGAAGCACATATTGGACATGTCAATCGACCATGAGTGCTCTAGCCAGAAAGCATGCCGTAAGCTGGAAAATCATGAACAAACCACAAGTACGCAGCTCAAAGGTTGAATTTCTGTTTACTATAACAGTTGTACGCTTCGATCCTGTCTATAACATTTTCAACTCTTCAATCAATGGCTGCAACATCACGTTCAGTCGTGAACCAGGATGATCCGGTCCAGGTACAATAAGGCATAGGAACATGAACTCATACTTCATACAAAGAGATGGTGGTAAGTTGTACGGAATAGCGAACATGGGCCAACAAGAGTATGGTGTGGCGTTTGTAATGAACGGTGAGAAGCCATCTGTCGCCAACCCAAAGCGAATATTTCTCGCGTCACTGGCGAAATATGGATCGAAGCGGTCAAGCGCCTTCCATGCCTCATCGTCCGACGGGTGCACCATCATGCTGTTGTTCTCACGTACACCTTCTTTATGCCACCACATGTGTCTAGCTGTTTTTTTAGATAGAAACAAACGCTTGAACCTAGGTGTGACACGCAAGTAGCGAAGTTGCTTATATGCGACTTGAGTCATTACTTTTGAACCGTCGTCATTAACAACTTCGACAAATCTCGCTTTACCACATTTTAAGCACTTGTTCTCGTTGGCATGCTCTCTCCAAAAAAGCATGCAATTGTCTAGACACATATTGTCGGTACCTGGGATATGGGGTACCCCGCGCACAGGAAGAAATCCCTAAGGAACTCACCCTTCTCCGCAGGGAGAGCTCTAAAGGGCGCCACGCGTCTGGCGGGGCCGGACCTCCCTCTCCTCAGAGGGGAGCTCCGGGCCCGCCACGTGGCATACAGAAGCCGGACCTCCCCCTCCGCGGGAGAGAGGTCCGAAGGCGCCACGCGTCCAGCGGGGCCGGACCTCCCTCCCCTCAGAGGAAAGCTCCGGGTCCGCCGCGTGGTCGACAGAAGCCGAGCCTCCCCCTCCGCGGGGAGAGGCCTGAAGGCGCCACGCGTCCAGCGGGGCCGGACCTCCCTCTCCTCAAAGGAGAGCTCCGGGCCCGCCGCGTGGCCAGAAGAACGGTGCTGCCTGCCCCCGAGAGAAAGGCAGCGAGCGTAAAGATGCCCCATACCTTGCCCGTACAAGGTATTCAAGGCCCGCGTCTTCCCAAGACGCGGAGACGCGGAGCACGCCTCTGTCAGGTGCCGTTGCGCCCAGTCGCATCACAGATTGGCGCGCGGTGTCAGAACCTGCCAGCTAATAAACACCGCGACAAGACATCCCATTGCCGCCTGCGCCGTCATCAACCACTACAACTAGCATGCGGCATGGGCAGGGCGGCAAGAGGAAGACTCAGAAGCCTTCGACCAGGGACAACTACCGGCATAACTGCAGATACGGTAGATAATGGACAATCTTCCCGGGACCACCTGTCGGGTCCCGGCTCCCCTTGTAAGCCGCCCGAGTCTTGGATTATAAAAGGCTCGGGTAGGCGACGATAGCAGGGGTTCGCACTTTGCAACTCATACGCTAGATATACACTCTCAAGCTGTAACTCTCCTCCGAGCTCAGGCCTCCGGTCCTGAGCAGCAAGCAATACAGCGAGCTCCATAGCTCGCCGTGGACGTAGGGTTTTACGCTCCGGCGGCCTGAACCACGTAAACCTCGCCGTCTCAAGCTCTTACTAACTCGTCCATCTGCGCAAGCTCTCCGCTAGAGACTAGCCCCACCGAAAAAAGAACCTCCGCGGGCTGCCCAGTGCAGGCCCGGGGGAAGTGTCGACTGAACACTTCGACATTTGGCGCGCCAGGTAGGGGGCCTTTCTCTTAGCGCGACGAGTTTCCGCCGACGAAGATGACCAAGCTTCCTTCAGCGGCAAACTCTCCCCCTCCGCGTTCACGGCGAACCGTGACCACTGGGGAGTACATGTCGACACACTCGGAACGGAGTGTGTCGGCACAAGCTGGTAGCCAGCAGCCGACTCCGGCAACGCCAACTCCGGCGATGCAGGCTCCGACCAGTGTGAGATCTTCTGCAGCGCTGAGCGTACACCATGGAGGTGCGCTAGCTGCGGCAAGAGCGCTGCTGCGCAACCCACCTGCTGGGGATGCGCCCCATTCAGCGAACCAACAGTGGGTCCGCGAAGTGGACCGCCTCGTCGTCGCCGCCGCGAACCCTCGGTTTCGGCGAGGGCGACGTCCCGGTCAACCGGCTGTGTCGCTGACGCGCACGCCAACGGTTGACGGGCAAACGGCGGATTCCATCTCCTCCAGGCTCCCGTCGACGGACCTGAGAAGGGAGCTGGAACGGTGCCACTTGGGCCAGGACGCCCGGGTGTACCTCGAGCGACGCCGAGAAAGGCGTCGCAACCATGAGGCTGGCGGCAGCATGTCGTCGGCCTCGACACAACCTGAAGGGCAGGTCTTCGCCACGCGAGCCCTGCCTCAGGCATATGCCGCAACCATATGCACCGCAAGCAGCGCCCCGGTCTATGGTGCAGCCTTGCCCATGCCGGGATACACGGTGCTAAGTGCGAACCAAGCGTTCGCACTGCCAATACCTGCGGCGGAAGGAGCAGGATGTGCGGCTCTCGCACCCCACCTTCGCTTCGCGATGTGGCCACGCAAGTTTCGCCCGCACCTGCCTGAGAAGTACGACGGTAGCGTCAACCCGGCGGAGTTCCTCCAGATCTACTCCACCGCCGTACTTGCCGCGGGAGGGGATGAGGCTGTCATGGGCAACTACTTCCCCTTCGCCTTCACCGGCCTAGCTCGGTCTTGGCTCATGAACCTACCTCAGGGGTCCATAACTTCCTGGGGAGAGCTCTGCCGACAGTTCGTCGCCAACTTCGGCAGCTCCTACACCCGTCCCGGCACGGAGCTTGACCTCCACGACGTCAAGCAACAGCCTGGGGAGTCGCTGCGCTCTTTCATCCAGCGGTTCTCCCAGGTACGCAACACCATCCCGCATATTCAAAGTGCTTCTGTGGTGGTGGCGTTCCGTCAGGGTGTCCGGGACGACAAAATGCTTGAGAAGCTCGTGACCAGAGAGGTCCGCGACGTCTCTGATCTCTTCAGTCTGGCGGACAAATGCGCTAGAGCAGCTGAAGGGTGGAACTGGCACGCTCTGCCGGCCTCCGAGTCAAGAGGACAGCCTGGGTCCGGCGCTGCTGCCTATGGAGGTGGCAAGAAGGCCAAGAACCGGGGGAGTGGCAAGATGAAGTCACCGTTCACGGCCCCCGTCGCCGCAACTGCGACGACTAGTGGAGCTCGGGGGCCACGCCCCGACAAAAGGCAGCAGCAATCACCAGCCCCAGACAGAGACCAGGGTGAGCTATGCCCCGTGCATGGCACCGGAAACCATACTGCTGCCGAGTGCTGGGATATCCAGAGGTTCGCAGAGCGCTTCCGCAAAGGAAGACAGCAGAGGGCTGAAGCACCGTCCTACCTACCCTCAGAGGGATGGCAAACAGAAGGTCGATGCCCCAGTCACCGCTGCCCATCAGGTGGGGTTCCAGGAGCCTCAGCGTGTCATAAAGACAGTGCATAACGGTGAGGACTCCAGTTCCGACGGTGACGGGCCAGGGCGTTAGCCAACTGCGGCGCGCCTCCGTGCCTCAAACATACCTCTCGGGAGCCGCCTAAGGTCTGTCAACCCCTTGAAGGCCTTGCCAGAAGGGGAAGACACCTTAGGTCATCCAAGACGAGCCCGGGCCCACCTACCCCTTGAAGGCCTTAGCCAGAAGGGGAGAACTCCCCGGGGGCCCCCAGGAGAAGCCGCGCAGGACCTGATCCAGCGCGAAGATAACAACCTCGTCGACAAGACTCGGCTGCAGGGAACACCCCACAACGCGCGGTCTCGCCTGGTGCTCTAAGCACTACCGCCAAAGAACCGAACGTGTCGAGGGCCTGCAGGAGGGCAACCTGGTGTAGCGGCACGCTCTATCCCAAGAAGGACCCATAAACTCTCCCCCAGCAGGGAAGGTCCCTTCAGAATCATGAAAGCCGCCGCCCCAGGTACACATGCATTTCAACCGAGTGTGGGATCCGTTCCCAAAAGACTATTGCCATGAAGCAACACTGTAAGTCCTACTTCTCGAGCATCAGTAGAACAGGGTTATTCCCTTCTGTAATGGATCCCATAGAATTTAGGAACAGAGCTTGGGGCAGCTAAGTCTCAGGGGACGGTACAGGACTACGTCTAGTTTAGCCTGGTTCCGACCCTAAGCGCGTAGAGTCTTGCTTCCCTTGTAGACGAGGCGGAATATTGCCTCCATGTACAGCCAGAATTCCATCTATGGGCACGAATACATAGACCTGTTCTACTTAGCTCTCTCTCATGCGCTCATTTAAATTATGCATTAATTTTTATGATCACACTATCTTTGTATGTTCATCGTACATCTAGCTCCCCCTCTCCTGCGCTCATCCATAGTCGGCATTCGCTATCCTGCCAAAGGCGGCTGCGCTTGAGGCACCTGCCGATGGCCGAGTGTGTCTCTCGGGCCTCCCCCAGTCAGGTGTTGCGGTGCCAGTTGGTTACCTCCAGGAAAGGCCTACGTTGTGCATGGGGGGTCCAGGGTGCGTATCCAGCTTAGCAGGCCATGAGCCCAAAGCATGCGCATCCTGCCCTCCGGAGGTACAGGGGAGTACAACCGCTTTGCCTGGTCATGAACCCAAAGCACGTGCACTCTGCTTCCTCAGCGCATGGCCCGGTACTAGGGATCGGACGGCCGTACCCGGACCATGGAGGGAGCCGGAGCTCCGGCGCCTCGTGCACAGAATTGCCCAAGCCCCGTATAGCGGATCAGGATCGTAAGACGGATAAGACTAGGAGACGGGAGGGGAGGACCCCCCGAGGAGAATTATGTTTCCTCTGCCTGTGTGCAGGACCTCCAGGTTACGGCAACAGGGACTGCATGATGCAGGGAGAAAGGAGCTACCAACTACTCCGGCCTTGGACTGGAAGGACCGGGACCTGCCCCTCTAGCAGGGGCGGGGCCTGGGGGCCCCACGTGTCCAGCGGGCCCGGAGCTCTCGCCTCCCCTGAGGAGGGCTTCGGGCTCGCCACGTGGCAGGCGAAAACCGGACCTCCCCCCGGTGGGAGGGCTCCGAAAGCCCTACGTGTCCCGCATGGCCGGAGCTCCAGCCTCTTAAGGAGGGGCTCCGGACCCGCCACGTGGCAGGCAGATTTGGAGCTCCCCATGGGGCGAGATCCGGAGACCCCCGGGGGCCCCTAACACGGTTAGGACCCGGGGAAGGTGTCTATGCGGAGCTCCGAGATTAGAGATGGCCTCTGAGTACCTTGCGGAGCTAAGGACTCAGTCAAGCAAAGCCAAGAAGGAGAGAAAAAGCATCACAGACACGGATATCTGAAAGAGTCGAACTAAGCGAGGCTCCATGAGCTGGACTACAGACTCGATAAAAAGAGAGAAACAAGTCCTAAGGACCTCCCGGCTCCCGCCGGAACCTTGCGGCTACAAGGGCGGCCACATCCTCGACTTCTGCCCTGGCAGCTTGCTCCCGCTCTGCGGCTGGGCCCTCTCTCGCTGGTTCTAGCGAGAAAGAGGGGTCGCGGCTCTTAAAGCATGCCAGCACATGTGAGGCCACCTCTAAGGCTAGGCTGCGTCCCTCGGCCTCAAGCTCGCTGGCGACCACCGAGTCTAGCCTGTCCAGCTTGGCGCCGATCGACTCCATCGCGGGGATCACCTCCAACGCAGGGGCCGCGGCCCTCACCGGACTGAAGCCAAGAGGGATCAGGGCGGACCCCGCTCGATCCACGAAGCTCGAGACCGCAAGGGCCTCGGAGGACCGCAAGGCCGAAAGCTCCTCCACCTCGCGGCGGACCGCCTGCAGAGCCTCCAGGTTCCTCTCGGAGAATTCCTTCTCCTTGGCCGCCAGGGAGCTCTCCCGAAGATGGAGAGTCTTGGCGAGCCGCTCCAACTCAGCGGCCTTGAAGTCGACGGTCAACTCCCGGTCCAAGACTGCCCGACAATCACGGGAGACCTGTTCCTCCCTCAAGTCGAGGTCTGCCTTCAGGATCTCCAGCTCCTCGATCCGAGCTCGAAGGTCATCCTCGCCCGCCGCCAGCTACGCGGCGACCCTCTCCGCCTCAACTGCCATGGAACGCTCCCGTTCCTCAACGGCGAGTTCACGGCGCTCCAACCGCTGCCGTATCTCCACAGCAGCAGAGAGGCTCTCTTCGGCCCGGGCGTGTGCCTCCAGAGCCTCCCTGTTGATCCGCCGCGATTGGGTGTCCATGCGGTCGACAGCCCGCTTCATCCGGTCGAGGAGCACTTCCCTGAAGTCGAGCAACTCCCGCCTGGAGTCGAGCTCGCTCTTAACCTTCGCGGTCCTCTCCCCCAAAAGGTTCCCCCAGGTGAGGAGGCGATCCCATTCAACCGTATACTCCTCCCGCTCGCGCCCTAGTGCAGCCAAGACCTGCCGAACGCTCGCCTCGGCAAGCGCGAAGGCATCCGCCAGGGGCAATGGAGCAATAGAGGCCGGGGAAGTCCCCCCGACCTCCTCCATTACCTCGTCCTCAGGAAGAGCCGACGCACCAGCAACCGAGACGAGACGCCAATCAGGAGAAATTGGCTCCGAGGCTCCGGCAGCCGGGCCAGCCGGGCTCTCTTCAGCTTCTGGCTCCTTGATCTGAGGAGAGGGGCGAGCCGGGGAAGGCGGTGTTGGAGAAAAGGCCGGGCCGCCTAGTGCAGGGTCGACCTGCGCTGGCTTGGGGGCCGCGGTGGCCGTCTCGGCAGGAAGAGACGACGCAGCCGCGGAGTTCGGGCACACCGGAACAGGAGAAGTTCGCGCTGGCCTGGGGGCCACGGCAGCTGACCCTAGCTCCGAGCGCAGCGGCACAGATTAACCGCGAGTCGGGGATGGCCGGGAAGAGCAGACACTCCAGCGGGCTCTGAACCCCGACTTCCGAGGCGGGGTAGGACTCCCAGAGCCAGCGGTCTCGAGCTTCGTGGATCGGGCAGGGTCCGCCCTGATCCCTCTTGGCTTCAGTCTGGTGAGGACCGCGGCCCCTGCGTTGGAGGTGATCCCCGCGCTGGAGTCGATCGACGCCAAGCTGGACAGGCTAGACTCAGTGGTCGCCAGCGAGCTTGAGGCCGAGGGGCGCTGCCTAGCCTTAGAGGTCGCCTCACATGTGCTGGCATGCTTTAAGAGCCGCGACCCCTCTTTTTCGCTAGAACCAGCAAGAGAGGGCCCAGCCGCAGAGCGGGAGCAAGCTGCCAAGGCAGAAGTCGAGGATGTGGCCGCCCTTATAGCCGCAAGGTTCCGGCGGGAGCCGGGAGGTCCCTAGGACTTGTTTCTCCCTTTTTATCGAGTCTGTAGTCCAGCTCATGTAGCCTCGCTTAATTTGACTCTTTTGGATACTTGTGTCTGTGATGCTTTTTCTCTCCTTCTTGGCTTTGCCTGACTGAGTCCTTAGCTCCGCAAGGTACTCAGAGGCCATCTCCAATCTCGGAGCTTTGCACAGACACCCTCCCCGGGTCCTAACCGTGTTAGGGGCCCCCGGAGGTCTCCGGATCTCGCCCTATGGGGAGCTCCAAATCTGCCTGCCACGTGGCGGGTCCGGAGCTCCTCCTTAAGTGGCGGGAGCTCCGGCCATGTTGGACACGTAGGGCTTTCGGAGCCCTCCCACCGAGGGGGAGGTCCGGTTTCCGCCTGCCACGTGGCGAGCCCGGAGCCCTCCTCAAGGGAGGAGAGAGTTCCGGGCCCGCTGGACACGTGGGGCCCCCGGGTCCCGCCCCTGCAGGAGGGGCATGTCCCGGTCTTTCCAGTCCTAGGCCGGAGTAGTTGATAGCTCCTTTCCCCCTGCTTCTTGCAGTCCCTGTTGCCGCAACCTGGAGGTCCTGCACACAGGCAGAGGAAACGTAATTCTCCTCGGGGGGTCCTCCCCTCCCGTCTCCTAGTCTTATCCGTCTTACGATCCTGATTCGCTATACGGGGCTTGGGCAATTCTGTGCACGAGGTGCCGGAGCTCCGGCTCCCTCCGAGGTCCGGGTACGGCCGTCCGATCCCTAGTACCGGGCCATGCGCTGGGGAAGCAGAGTGCACGCGCTTTGGGTTCATGACCAGGCAAAGCGGTCGTACTCCCCTGTACCTCCGGAGGGCAGGATGCGCATGCTTTGGGCTCTAGGCCGGCTAAGCTGGATACGCACCCTGGACCCCCCATGCACAACGCAGGCCTTTCCTGGGGGTAACCAACTGGCACCACAACACCTGACTGGGGGAGGCCCGAGAGACTCACTCGGCCATCGGCAGGTGCCTCAAGCACAGCCGCCTTCGGTAGGATAGCGAATGCCGACTATGGATGAGCGCAGGAGAGGGGGAGCTAGATGTACGATGAACATACAGAGATAGTGCGATCATAAAAATTAATGCATAATTTAAATGAGTGCATGCGAGAGAGCTAAGTAGAACATGTCTCTGTATTCGTGCCCATAGATGGAATTCTGGCTGTACATGGAGGCAATGTTCTGCCTCGTCTACAAGGGAAGCAAGACTCTACGCGCTTAGGGTCGGAACCAGGCTAAACTGGACGTAGTCCTGTACCGTCCCTTGAGACTTAGCTGCCCCAAGCTCTGTTCCTAAATTCTATGGGATCCATTACAGAAGGGAATAACCCTGTTCTACCGATGCTCAAGAAGTAGGACTTACAGTGTTGCTTCATGGCAAGGATTTTTGGGAATGGATCCCACTCTCGGTTGAAAGGCATGTGTACCTGGGGCGGCAGCTTTCATGATTCGGAAGGGACCTTCCCTGCTGGGGGAGAGCTTATGGGTCCTTCTTGGAATAGAGCGTGCCGCTTCACCAGGTTTCCCTCCTGCAGGCCCCCTACGCGTTTGGTTCTTTGGCGGTAGTGCTTAGAGCATTAGCCGAGACCGTGCGTTGTGGGGTGTTCCCTGCAGCCGAGTCTTGTCGACGAGGTTGTTATCTTCGCGCTGGATCAGGTCCTGCGCGGCTTCTCCTGGGGGCCCCCGAGGAGTTCTCCCCTTCTGGCTAAGGCCTTCAAGGGGTAGGTAGGCCCGGGCTCGTCTTGGATGACCTAAGGCGTCTTCCCCTTCTGGCAAGGCCTTCAAGGGGTTGACAGACCTTAGGCGGCCCCCGAGAGGTATGTTCGAGGCACGGAGGCGCGCCATAATTGGCTAACACCCTGGCCTGTCACCGTCGGAACTGGAGTCCTCACCGTCATGCACTCTCTTTATGACGCGCTGAGGCTCCTGGAACCCCACCTGGTGGGCAGCAGTGACTGGGGCATCGACCTTCTGTTTGCCATCCCTCTAAGGGTAGAGCGGCGCTTCAGCCCTCTGCTGTCTTCCTTTGCGGAAGCGCTCTGCGAGCCTCTGGATCTCCCAACACTCGGCAACAGTATGGTTGGCGGTGCCATGCACGGGGCATAGCCCGCCTTGGTCACTGTCTGGGGCTGGTGATTGCCGCTGCCTTTTGTCGGGGCGTGGCCCCCGAGCTCCACTGGTCATCGCAGCTGCGGCGACGGGGGCCGTGAATGGTGACTTCATCTTGCCACTCCTCCGGTTCTTGGTCTTCTTGCCACCCCCATAGGCAGCAGCACCGGACCCGGGCTGTCCTCCTGACTCGGAGGTCGGCAGAGTGTGCCAGTTCCGCCCTTCAGCTGCTCTGGCGCACTTGTCCGCCAGGCTGAAGAGCTCCGAGACGTCGCGGACCTCTCTGGTCGCGAGCTTCTCAAGCATTTTCTCGTCCCGGACACCCTGTCGGAACGCCACCACCACAGAGGCACTTTGGATATGCGGGATGGTGTTGCGTACCTGAGAGAACCGCTGGATGAAAGAGCGCAGCGACTCCCCAGGTTGTTGCTTGACGGCGTGGAGGTCAAGCTCCGTGTCGGGACGGGTGTAGGAGCTGCCGAAGTTGGCGACGAACTGCCGGCAGAGCTCTCCCCAGGAGGTTATGGACCCCTGAGGTAGATTCATGAGCCAAGACCGAGCTGGGCCGGCCAAGGCGATGGGGAAGTAGTCGGCCATGACAGCCTCGTCCCCTCCTGCGGCAAGTACGGCGATGGAGTAGATCTCGAGGAACTCCGCTGGGTTGACGCTGCCATCGTACTTCTCGGGCAGGTGCGGGCGAAACTTGCGTAGCCACCTTGCGAAGCGAAGGTGGGGTGCAAGGGCCGCACATCCTGCACCTGCTGCTGCAGGTACTGGCGCTGCGAACGCTTGGTTCGCACTTGGCACCACGTATCCCGGCATGGGCAAGGCTGCACCATAGACCGGGGCCGCTGCCTGCGGCGCATATAGTTGTGGCATATGCTGCGCAGCATATGCCTGAGGCAGGGCTCGCGTGGCGAAGGCATGCCCTTCTGGTTGTGTCGAGGCCGACGACATGCTGTCGCCAGCCTCATGGTTGCGACGCCTTTCTCGGCGTCGCTCGAGGTACACCCGGGCGTCCTGGCCCAAGTGGCACCATTCCAGCTCCCTTCGCAGGTCCGTCGACAGGAGCCTGGAGGAGCTGGAATCCGCCGTTAGCCCGTCAACCGTGGGTGTGCGCGTAAGTGACACAGCCGGTTGTCCTGGGCGCCGTCCTCGCCGAAACCGAGGGTTCGCGGCGGCGACGACGAGGCGGTCCACCTCGCGGACCCATTGTTGGGTCACTGAATGGGGCGCATAACCCGCAGGTGGGTTGCGCAGCAGCGCTCTTGCTGCAGCTAGCACACCTCCATGGTGTACGCTCAGCACTGCAGAAGATCTCACACTGGTCGGGGCCTGCATAGCCGGAGTCGGCGTTGCCGGAGTCGGCTGCTGGCTACCCGCTTGTGCCGACACACTCCGTCCTGAGTGTGTCGACATGTACTCCCCAGTGGTCACGGTTCGCCGTGAACGCGGTGGGGGAGAGTTTGCCGCTGAAGGAAGCTTGGTCATCTTCGTTGGCGGAAACTCGTCGCGCTAGGAGAAAAGCCCCCTTCCTGGCGCGCCAAATGTCGAAGTGTTCAGTCGACACTTCCCCCGGGCCTGCACTGGGCAGCCCGCGGAGGTTCTTTTTTCGGTGGGGCTAGTCCCTAGCGGAGAGCTTGCGCAGATGGACGAGTTAGTAGGAGCTTGACACGGCGAGTTTTACGTGGTTCAGGCCGCCTGAGCGTAAAACCCTACGTCCACGGCGAGCTATGGAGCTCGCTGTATTGCTTGCTGCTCAGGACCGGAGGCCTGAGCTCGGGGGTGAGTTACAGCTTGAGAGTGTATGGCTAGCGTATGAGTTGCAAAGTGCGAACCCTTGCTATCGACGCCTACCCGAGCCTTTTATAGTCCAAGACTCGGGCGGCTTACAAGGGGAGCCGGGACCCGACAGGTGGTCCCGGGAAGATTGTCTATTATCTACCGTATCTGCAGTTATGCCGGTAGTTGTCTCTGGTCGAAGGCTTCTGAGTCTTCATCTTGCCGCCCTGCCCATGCCGCACGCTAGTCGTAGTGGTTGATGACGGCGCAGGCGGCATGGGATGTCTTGTCGGGGTGTTTATTGGCTGACAGGTTCTGACACCGCGCGCCAGTCTGTGATGCGACTGGGCGCAACGGCACCTGACAGAAGCGTGCTCCGCGTCTCCGCGTCTTGGGAAGACGCGGGCCTTGAATACCTTGTACGGGCAAGGTATGGGGCGTATTTACGCCCGCTGCCTATCGTTCGGGGCAGGCAGCGTCGCTCCGCTGCCACGTGGCGGGCCCGGAGCCCTTCTCAGAGAAGAGAAGGGTCAGCCCCGCGGGGCACGTGGAGCCTCCGGACCTCTCCCCGCGAAGGGAGAGGCTCGGCTTCTATTGGCCACGTGGCGGGCCCGGAGCTCTCCTCTGAGGAGAGGGAGGTCCGGCCCCGCTGGATACGCGACGCCTTCGGACCTCTCTCCCGCGGAGGGGGAGGTCCGGCTTCTGTATGCCACGTGGCGGGCCCGGAGCTCTCCTCTGAGGAGAGGGAGGTCCGGCCCCGCCGGACGCGTGGCGCCTTCGGAGCTCTCCCTGCGGAGAAGGGCGAGTTTCTTAGGCATTTTACCCTGTGCGCGGGGGTACCCCATATCCCAGGTACCGACAGGAACTATACACGAGGGAGGGGAATTGGGGGAAAGGGGCGGAAGAGATATTGGGAAAAGAGGAGTAGAATTCTGTTATAAGTCAGTTGGCGCCGTCCACCAAAATTACAGCTATCTAAACTCCCTCATGGGCCATGGGCCAGCCTCCTGACAGCTGTTGTGGCCCTTGTATTCACCGGCGCCGACTCAAGCCGAACCGGTATCGCGGCACTGTACCTCGTCTAACAAGTCGCCTGTTGCCGCGGTGACTGTACCCGCAGCTGGAGAATCAGCTTGCCGCCAAGCTGGAGCCGAAGGAAACCGAGTCTTGACAACATGATGGTCTTCCCATGTCGCCGCTGAAGCAGGCAAGGCAGACCACTGAATCAACACTTGCGTAACACTTGCGTAACCATGCCCAGAATAAGAAAGTTCTTGTTGTGCAAAGACACACTTCCTAGCCTTTATAAACAGATGTTCTTTTAAAGTCTGAAACATCAATCTGAGATGAGAGACATGATCATCCAATGATTTACTATATACCAATATATCATCCCTAAATATCAGGACAAATTTCCTCATATATGTTGAAAAAGTTGCATTCGTTAAGAACTGAAATGTTGCCGATGCATTATGTTATGAATAGCACTTGTTGTATTATTATGAGGGGGGAGGGGGCGGGATAGAGGCGGCCGGTGGTCGGCGGCTCGGCCACAGGTGGGGGGGCGGGGGGAGGGCCGGAGGGGGAGGGGCCGGGCCGAGGGGGACGGGCGAGGGGCCGGAGAGGCCAGATGGGGGGAGGACGGCGAGGCCGGCCGGCCGGTGGCCGGCAGCGAGGCCGGGGGGGGCGACGAACCGGAGAGGGGAGCGGGGGAGAGGCCGGAGGGGGAGGGGGAAGGGGACTTACCTCGGGCCGGGGACAGGGCGGCGGGGACGGGCGGCGGCGACGGGGACGGCCGGCGGCGATGGATAGAGGCTCGAGTCGAGACGGGTTATATCTACCGTTATTGACGACGGTGATAGGTGACCGTCGTCTATAAGGATCTTGTTGACGACGGTGCTAGGTCACCGTCGTCAATAACTCCTCGGGTGGGTCCGGATTAAGTTAAAGACGACGGCCCCCGTCGTCAATAATTTATTGACGACGGTTCCCGTCTAGCCGTCGTCTAGATAAAGCCGTCGTCAATAATATTAAAGACAACGACCCCGTTGTCAATAAATTTGGTCGTCGTCAATGATCGTTTTTCCTGTAGTGCGTCCACGGCGTGGACGATTTGTCCACGTGGGCATCCTGTCGTCCACGCCATGGACGATTGGGCCACGTAGGCAGCTCTGTCGTCCACAGCATGGACGACACAGCCACGTGGACCCTTCTATCGTCCACGTCATGGATGACAGGCCACGAAGGTAGGATTCCTCTCTACGACAAATATTCTAAGATTAGGTTTTTAGCACCCATTTAAAAATGCTTAGAGACATTTTTACAAATTGTTTATAGAATTTAATGTAGTATATTGTGTTATGATTTTATGTAAGTTGGTTAATATGACTTTTGTTTAAGAGATTCTATGTTAATACGATCACAAATTTGATTATGACTTGTTATGAAAGTAAATGTAACTAAATTTAGCAAAATAACACCAGCACTTGATTAAAAATATTCATCATTGGATACATTACGAAGTTTATTAAATAGCAAATATAGATTCTACTGAGTGCAACGGGGATATTTTTCCTTGCGCAATGCATCCAGTCCGGTGTCCCTTACGCGACGTGCTCTCTCGCGTAGGCGCTCCCGTTCATCCTCTCTCGCCTGATGAGCAATACGTTCTTCCTCCTGAGCCTGGCGACAATACTTTTCCTCGATTCTATGAAGTTCTTCCCGACGTTTGCGCCGACGCTCCGCCTGTTCAGCCGCCTCCTTCCTCTCCTGCTCAACCCGCTTTTCGTACTCCATCTCGTAGTTGAACTTGTCCGAGGCAGCTCTATGCATCGCATGTACGTACTCGACATCTTCCGTTGTTTGTTCGTTGTCGATGTACTGTGTGAACTCACAAAGGGGCGGTGGGGACTGCATGATTAATTATGTGTTGTTATGAAGATTTGACATAAAATGTTAATAAAATATTCATAGATCTGTGAAGTAAATATGTTACCTGACATCTACCATTCGGGAAAAATGGCGTGGTCCTATGCGGGGGTCATATTCATAGTTGTTGCACATCCATAGCCTCAAACCGTAAGTGACCCCAGTCTTAAATCTATTACGAACCGACAATCAGTGCCACATAGACACATTGGCGGTTGTAATCCCTCTGGAACGCGAACTCTCTCTTTTTGATTTGGTGGTGAGTATGGTGAGTCCATGTCCGTGAGAGTTGGGTCTGTGAAGTGTGGTTGTGGCGAATGTCCGGAGTGCTCTTAAATAGACAATCGAAGCTAGACGATCCGTCCACAAGATGGATGATTCGTCTAGTAGGTGGACGAGTCGTCCAGTACATGGACAACTAGTCCATTAGTTGTATGACTCGTCCATCAGTTGTACGACCACCACGTAGATGAGTCGTCCAGTACGTGGACGACTAGTCCATCAGTTGTACGACTCGTCCATGAGTTGTATGACTCGTCCATCAGGTGCACGAGTCATACACCACGTGGACGAGTTGTCCAGTAGGTGGACGACCATCACTTGTACGGCTAGTCTATTAGTTGTACTACTCGTCTGTCGGTACCCTCAATATGAGGTACCCCGCGCATAGGGGAAACTGCCTAAGGACCTCGCCCTTCTCCGCAAGAAGAGTTCTGAAGGCGCCACGTGTCCCGCTGGGCTGGACCTCCCTCTCCTTAGAGGAAAGCTTCGGGCCCGCCATGTGGCCAACAGAGCCAGACCTCCCCCCTCCGCGGGGAGAGCTCCGAAGGCTCCATGTGTCCCGCGGGGCCTGACCTGCCTCTCCTCAGAGGAAAGCTCTGGGCCCGCCACGTGGCCAGCAGAGCCGGACCTCCCCCCTCCGTGGGGAGAGCTCCGAAGGATCCACGTGTCCAGCAGGGTCGGACCTCCCTCTCCTCAGAGGAGAGCTCCGGGCCCGCCACGTGGCCAGCAGAGCCGGACCTCCCTACACCGCGGGGAGAGCTCCGAAGCTCCACGTGTCCAGCGGGGCCGGACCACCCTCTCCTTATAGGAGAGCTCCGGGCCTGCCACATGGCCAGCAGAGCCGCACTACCTGCCCCCGCGCGGTAGGCAGCAAGAGTAAAGACGCGCCATACCTTGCCCGTAAAAGGTATTCAAGACCCGCGCCTTCCCAAGGCGCGGAGACGCGGAGCACGCCTCTGTCAAGTGCCGTTGCGCCCAGTCACGTCGCAGTAAAGACTGGCACGCCGCGTCAGAGGCTGTACGCCAATAAACACAGCGACAAGACATCCCCTGCCGCCCCTGCCATCATCAACCACTACGACTAGCTTGCGGCATGGGCAGGGCGGCAGAACAAAGACTCAGAAGCCTCGCCAGAGACAACTACCGACGTAACTGCAATATACGGTACATGACAGGCAATCTCCCCGGGACCACCTGTCGGGTCCTGGGTCCACCTTGTAAGCCGCCCGAGCCTTGGACTATAAAAGGCTCGGGTAGGCGACGTTAGCAAGAGTTCACTCCTCAGCCATTCGCACCTGAGGGTTCGACTCTTTGCACACTTGTTCCCTAGACATTCTAGCACTCAGGTCATCCTCAAGCTCAGAACTCTGGTTCTGAGCACCAAGCAATACAACGAGCACCTCTGCTCACAGTGGACGTAGAGTTTTACGCTCCGGCGGCCTGAACCACGTAAAAATCTCTGTGTCAAGCTCCTCCTTCCATCGTCCATAACGCGTAAGCTCTCCGTGAGTGACTAGCCCCTCTGAAAAAGAACCTCCGTGGGCTGCCCAGAGCAGGCCCGGGGGAAGTGTCGACAACATACTTCGACATTTGGGGCGCCAGGTAGGGGGATTTTCCCTTACGCAACGATCTTTCGCCGGCGAAGATGACAAAGCTTCCTTCAGCGCCAAGCTCTCCCCGCCCGCGTTCACGACGAACGGTGACCAGCGGGGATTACGTCTCGACACACTCAGGACGGAGTGTGTTAGTGCAAGCGGGAAGCCAGCAGCCGACTCCGGCAGCGCCGACTCCAGCAAGCCCAAGATCCACTGCAGCGCTGAGTGTCTCCAACGGGAGTGCACTAGCTGCAGCACGAGCGCTACTGCGCAATCCACCTGCTGGAGACGCGCCTCAGTCAGCGACACAGCAGTGGATTCGCAACGTAGACCGTCTCGTCGTCGTCGCCACCAACCCTCGACTTCGGCGGGGACGACGTCCCGGTCAACCAGGTGTGTCGCTGACACGCACGCCAATGTTTGACGGGCAGACGGGAGACTCCCGCTCCACCAGGCTCCCATCTGCGAACCTGAGGTCGGAGCTGGAGCGATGTCACCTGGGCGAAGACGCCCGCCTGACCATCGAGCGACCCCGAGAGAGGCGTCACAACCGCGACGTCGGCGACAGCATGTCGACCGCCTCGACTCAGCCTGGCCTGCAGACGTTCGCTACGCGATCTCTGCCCCAAGCATACGCCACGCAGCATATGCCTCAGCCATATGCCCTGCAAGTGGCACCCCCGGTCTATGGCGCAGCCTTGCCCATACCGGGGTGCGCGGTGCCGACGGCGAACCAAGCGTTCGCGACACCAACACCTGCAGCAACAGGAGTAGGATGTGTATCCCTGGCGCCACACCTTCGCTTCGCGAAGTAACCGTGCAAGTTCCGACATATCCAGAATGCTTCTGTGGTGGTGGCGTTCCGACAAGGTGTAAGGGACAAGAAGTTGCGCGAGAAACTCGCGACTAGAGAAGTGTGCGACGTCTCAGAGCTCTTCAACCTGGCGGACAAGTGCGCCAGGGCAGCAGAAGGACATAACTGGCACTCACAGCTAGTCTCCAAAGACGGAGCACAACCCAGACTAAATGCTGCCCCCCATGGGAGTGGCAGAAAGGTCAAGAAGGCCGGCGGCAAGATCATGCTGCCGACCGAAGCTCCAGTTGCAGCAGCTGCAGCACCCACTGGAGCTCGGGTGCCACACCCCGACAAGAGACCACGACAGTCACCAGCCCCGGACGGTGACCAAGGCGAGCCGTGCCCCGTGCACAACACCAGCAGCCATACTGCTGCAGAGTGCCGGGAGATCCAGAAGCTCGCGGAGCGCTTCCACAGGGGGAAGCAACTGCGTGCTGACGCCCCTCCCTTCCGTCAAAGAGAGGGTGAGCAGAAGGTCGACGCCCAGGTCAACGTCGGCCAGCACATGGAGTTCCAGGAGCCCCAGCGCGCCGTGAAGGCAGTGCGCAACCACGAGGACTCCAGCTCCAGCGACGACGATTCATGTCGGTAGCCCACTACGGCTATTTCGTCTTGAAGGTGCCTACACCGACAGGAATCTTCAGGATCTGTGGAGACTGCACTGCTGTTGTGTCAGCCTTGGAAAAGCTCCAAGCATCTGCAGCAGCCCGGGCACCAGCCCCCGGCAGCGCAGAACCGGTCCACCTCCACCCGAGCGCACGCCTCCGTGCCTTGGCCTCACCTCCCGGGGGCCGCCCTAGACCTGTCAACCCCGTGTCGGCCTGAGCCAATGGAGGAAGACATCCTGGGTCCCCCAAGAAGGGTCTGGGTCTGTTTACCTCTTGTTAGCACGAGTCAATGGAGGAGGGTACCCCGGGGTTCCCGGAAGAAGCCACGTAGGACCAGTTCCGACGTGAAGATATCGACCTCGTCGACGAGGCACGATTACAAGCAATGCTCCGCAACGCACGGTCTCGCCTGGCGCTCTGACGTTACCGCCAAAGGACCAAGCGTGTCCGGGAGCTCCAAGGAGGCGACGTGGTGCCGCGGTGCATACTTTCTCGCGAAGGGACCAACAAACTCTCCCCCAGCTGGGAAGGTCCCTTCCGAGTCACAAAAGTTTGCCGCCCCGGGTGCGCACGCCTCCCCACCAAGGATGGGGATCCGCTTCCGAGCCCTTGGAACGAAGCACACCACGGTAAGTTCTATCCTCAGAGCATTAGTAGCGTAGGTCTTTTCCTTTCTGCAATAGATCCCATAGAGTCTAGGAGCAGCGCTCGGAGCTACTAAGCCCCAGGGGACGGTGCAGGACTACGTCCAGCTTGGCCTAGTTCCGACCCTAAGCGCGTAGGATCTTGCTTCCCCTATAATGGGGTGGTCGTTGGCTCCATGTTTAGCCTGATTTCCTCCTATGGGCGTTCATACAAGGAAAAACCTGATCTACCACGCTCTTCCTTTTGTGCTCATTTAAATTACGCATCAATTTTAATGACCGCACTTTCTATGTACGCTCATAGTACATTTAGCTCTCCTTTCCCACTCTCATCCCTAGTCGGCATTTGCTATCCTATCGAAGACGGTTCGCTTGAGGTACCTGCCGATGGCCAGGGGGCCTTTCGGGCCTCCCCCAGTCAGGTGCTGCGATGCCAGTTGGTCACCTCCAGGAAAGGCCCGCGCTGTGCATGGGGAGTCCGGGGTGCGTAGCCTGCTTTGCCTGGTTCCGACCCAAAGCGTGCGCGTCCTGTCCTTCGGAGGTCCAGGGGAGTACAACCTGCTTTGCCTGGTTCCGTACCGAAAGCCTGTGCACGCTGCCTCCCCGGCGTTGCGGTCCGGTACTAGGGGCCGGACGGTCGTACCCTGACATCGGAGGGAGCCGGACCCCGGTGCCGGGCGCACAGAATTGCCCAAGCCTCGTATACCGGACCAGGACCGTAAGCCAAATAAGACTAGGAGACTAGGAAGGGAGAGCCCCCGAGGAGAATTACGCTTCCTCTACTTGTATGCAGGACCTCCAGGCTTTAGCTGCGAGGACCGCGCAGGGAAAGACCGGAGCTCGAGACTACTTCAAGGCAAGACAGGAGGAGCCGGACCTCGCCCTCTCCGCGGGGGCGAGCTCCGAAGGCTCCACGTGTCCCGTGGGGCCGGACCTCCCTCTCCTCAGAGGTGAGCTCCGGGCCCGCCATGTGGCCAGCAGATCCGGACCTCCCCGTCCTCACGCGCGCGAGATCCGAAGACCCCTTGGGCCCTTAACTCAACAGAGACCCGAGGAAGGTGTTTGTGCAAGACTTCGAGATCGGTGAAGACCTCCGAGGTCCTTGCGGAGCTAAGGACTCGGCCAGGCCAAGCCAAGAAGAAGATAAGCACGAACACAAGAAACAAAGAGTCTGTTCACTTATCAAAGCTCCACGAGCTGGACTACAGACTCGACAAAAGAAAAGATACAAGCCCTAGGAATCCCCGGACTCAAGCCGGAACCTAGATGCTACGAGGGCGGCCACATCCTCAACTTCAGCCCTCGCGACTCCCTCCCGCTCCGCAACGGGGCCCTGCCTCACCGGCTCCAGAGAAAGGGACGGATCCCGGCTCCGGAAGCACGTCAGCACAAGCGTAGCAACCTCCTTCGCCAGACCCCATCCCTCCGCCTCGAGCTCGCCGGCGATCACTGCTTCGAGCCCACCCAGTTTGGCGCAGATGGACTCGAGCGTCGGGATCGCCTCGGCCACCTTCTGCGCCGGAGCCTGTGTCCTCACCGGACTCAAGCCGAGGGGAACCAGGGCGGATCCTGCCTGATCGACAAAGCTCCAAACCGCACGGTCCTCGATGGACCGTGAAGCCTGGAGCTCCTCCATCTCTTGGCGGATTGCCAGTAGGGCGTCAGGACCCTCCTCGGAGAAATTCTTCTCCTTAGCCGCCAGAGAATCTTCCCGAAGCTGGAGACCCTGGGCGAGCCACTCCAACTCCGATACCCGGAAGTCGGCAGCCAGCTCCCGATCCAGCACTGCCTGGCGCTCCCGGGAGACTTGCTCCTCCCTCACGACTAGAGCGGCCTCCCGAGTCTCCAGCTCCTTAGCTCGGGCCCTCAGGTCGCCCTCGCCAGCCACCAGCTGTGCGGCGACCTTCTTCGCCTCAGCTGCCAAGGCGCGCTCCCGGTCCGCGACGACGCGCTCGCGCCGCACCAGCTTCAGTTGCAGCTCCTCCAGGGCAGAGGAGTGCCTCTTGGCCTTGGCATAAGCCTCGCGAGCCTCCTGATGGAGCCGCCGGGTTTCGGAGTCCAAGCGGTCGACGGCCCTCTTCTTAGCGTCGAGGAGCGCCTCTATGGCATCAAGCTTCGCCCGCCTCGAGTCGAGCTTCGCCCTAACCTCCTGAGTCCTCTGTCTCAAGAGGTGCCCCCAGCTAAGGAGGCGACTCCTCTCCCCTGCCTGTGCCCCCCGCTCACGCTCAAGCGTGGCCACGACCTGTCTGACGCTCGTCTGAGCAATGTCCAAGGTGTCCGCCACGGGCAGCGGGGCGACAGAGGCCGAAGTCGTGCCCCCCGACATCCTCCATCACATCATCGTTAGAAGGAGACGATGGCTCTGCAGCAGGGACCGCGACAAGGCGCTGATCCGGAGAAACAGGCGCAGAAGCAGGACCGCTTTCGACGCGCCCCTGCTCGCTGCCCGCCGGAGGGCCAGACGCCGCTCCCACCACCTCCTCAGCACCGGAGGGCTGGGAGCCGCCAGTCGGCCCCGCGGAGCCCTCGGCAGTCGCCGGCTTCTGACTTGGCAACGGAGGATGGATGGGAGCTACCGCCGCCGCCGCAGGAGTCGTTCCAGCCGGCACGGATGAGGCCTGCACTGTCGTAGGGGCCGGCGAAGCCGCTGCAGCTTCCAGACGCTGCGGCGCGGATCCTCCGCCAGCCGGAGATGACCGGGGAACAGACTCTCCCCCAGTAGCCGGTGAATCCCGAGGGGCGCGGACGCTCCAACGGGCACGGAGCCCCGGCTTTCGAGCTGGGGTAGAGCCGCCGGAGCATCGCCGCACCAACATCCCCCCTTGAAGCTCCACCGCCTGAAGAAGGAGGGTGAGGTGCCGGAGGCCCCTCGGACCGCCGCTGTCCGAGGGGAGTCTCGTTAGAATGAAAGGACCGAGACCTCTTGGGGCCGCCATCTGACGAACTAACACCTCCAGAAGGAGGATGTGAAGATACCCCGGTCCCCTGGCTTGGCACGAACGACGCCGTCGGAGGGGACCGTGCGCGTTTCTTCTCTAGCAGGCCGGAGGCCGGCTCCCTACCTCTCCCCCTGTTGGCGGTCCGAGCTCCGTCAACCTTTGGAGGAAGGTTGGAAGCTATGGCCAACAGAAGCTCAAGAACTTGGAAGACAAGGGTGCAAGAACTCACAGAACAAGAAAGGTTCAAGATCAGGGAAGTGCAAAGGGAAGCCTGTGATGCAGATAAGATCCCCTTTTATACTTCCCATACTTGATTCAAATCAATTCGAAACTCTTCGAATACACTGCTTGGACAACCGCTTCAGCTCCAAGACCAAGCGTCAATGACAAGTGGACCCGAGCAATCCAGCAGAAGCGTTGGGCCAAGAAGTCAGTCTCCCGAGAAGTCGATACGGCGGGACGCTTCGGCGGTTCCCGAGAAAGCGCTGCGACGTGCAGAAGTGGCAGCCTTGGGAAACGCCGCAGTAAAAGCAGCCATCAAGCAGGGCACAGGCTCCCATGATCCCACGACAGTTCATGCTCCGGCAGCAGTCAAAGTGGGTCTTCGAGAAGGTGCGCAAAGTTGAAGAGACGGGGGCCCCACCTCGGGCTCACTATCTCCCCCAAGATGGGCCCGGGGGCCACTGTCGGTACCCTCAATATGGGGTACCCCCGCGCACAGGGGAAACTGCCTAAGGACCTCGCCCTTCTCCGCAGGGAGAGTTCCGAAGGCGCCACGTGTCCCGCGGGGCCGGACCTCCCTCTCCTCAGAGGAAAGCTCCAGGCCCGCCACGTGGCCAACAGAGCCGGACCTCCCTCCTCTGCGGGTAGAGCTCCGAAGGCTCCACGTGTCCTGCGGGGCCGGACCTCCCTCTCTTCAGAGGAAAGCTCCGGGCCCGCCACGTGGCCTGCAGAGCCGGACCTCCCCCCTCTGCGGGGAGAGCTCTGAAGGCTCCACGTGTCCAGCGGGGCCGGACCTCTCTCTCCTCAGAGGAGAGCTCCGGGCCCGCCACGTGGCCAGCAGAGCCGGACCTCCCTCCACCGCGGGGAGAGCACCGAAGGCTCCACGTGTGCAGCGGGACCGGACCACCCTCTCCTCAGAGGAGAGCTCCGGGCCCGCCACGTGGCCAGCAGAGCCGCGCTACCTGCCCCCGCGTGGTAGGCAGCAAGAGTAAAGACGCGCCATACCTTGCCCGTACAAGGTATTCAAGACCCGCACCTTCCCAAGATGCGGAGCACGCCTCTGTAAGGTGCCGTTGCGCCCAGTCACATCGCAGTGAAGACTGGCACGCCGCGTCAGAGGCTGTACGCCAATAAACACAGCGACAAGACATCCCCTGCCGCCCCTGCCATCATCAACCACTATGACTAGCTTGCGGCATGGGCACGGGGGCAGAACGAAGACTCAGAAGCCTTCGCCAGAGACAACTACCGGCGTAACTGCAATATACGGAACATGGCAGGCAATCTCCCCGGGACCACCTATCGGTTCCCGAGCCCACCTTGTAAGCCGCCCGAGCCTTGGACTATAAAAGGCTCGAGTAGGCGACGTTAGCAAGGGTTCGCTCCTCAGCCATTCGCACCTGAGGGTTCGACTCTTTGCACACTTGTTCCCTAGACATTCTAGCACTCAGGTCATCCTCAAGCTCAGAACTCTAGTTCTGAGAACCAAGCAATACAACGAGCACCTCTCCTCACCGTGGACGTAGGGTTTTACGCTCTGGCGGCCTGAACCACGTAAAAATCTCTGTGTCAAGCTCCTCCTTCCATCGTCCCTAACGCGTAAGCTCTCCATGAGTGACTAGCCCCTCCGAAAAAGAACCTCCATGGGCTGCCCAGAGCAGGCCCGGGAGAAGTGTCAACAACACACTTCGACATCGTCCATCAATTGTACGACTCGTCTATCAGTTGTACGAGTCGTCTAGTAGGTGGATGAGTCGTCCAGTTAAAAGTCACTATTGATTTTTGGCAAAATAGATAATTTGTACTTTAAACCACCAATAACGGTTCATTTCACTTTAGTGCGAACATCATAGAACACTAGTAGTTACTCTCGTCCATATTTATTAAAATTCGAACTAGAAGATCATACATTACAAAGATACATTACGAGCATATATGTTGTTGCACATTAGTGAAACCTAGTTTTAACGGTTAGAGTTTGGCTTGTGTTGAGGACATTCGTAATATCTGGTGTCGCAGACGGGCCTAGCACCTATGTACTCGAATAGTTGTGATTCCATTTCCGCAAGTTCAACAATCATCCCTCGATTTCGATCTTGTAAATATTTAATGTAATCTTTAGTTGGCTTGATTGGCGGTGGGTCAACCTAGAGTGTGTATCCACAGTTATCATCATCGAAGTAGCACTAGTTAATAGCAAAAAGGGCCAAAAAATAACAATATTGTAGCTAAAAAATAATATATATTTTAAACTTATTTCATCGTTAGGACACCGAAAGAATCGACGACCGCTGCCTCCCTTCCATCCTTCATTTGCACAACACAATCAAGGCCACAATGGCATTTGGGCCATTCGTTTTCGTGCTATCATATGGACGAATAGGATTGAACACACCAAAATCAGTCTTGCTTAGGACCAGAAACCTGTCTACCGGTGGTTCATACCAATCAGGACCACCCACCAAGTAGTCGGAACACTAAGATCTAACATTAGCCACTCCTATCCTACCACGACCTCTGCTCGCCATTGTTTTAGTACTCTCTTCGCTCACTCTCAGTTTGTAATGGTGACTCTTGAAGACACTACGACTTTCATAGGGCTAATGTCATCCACGTCGTGGACGACTCTTTTACTATATGGACGAGTAAATTTTGATTATCACCATCAACTCCAATAGCTGTTAGAATTTGACATTTGTACTTTCCGGTTAAAAACGTACCATCCATACACAGAATGGGCCTACAATATCGAAATGCGTTTATATATTGACCTAGTGAAAAGAATACACGGTGAAGAATAAGTTTCCAAGGATGCCGAAGGTTTGGAACATCCACGATATCAATAGCTGTGGCCATATTCTGACTTCTGATAGTATGAAGTAACTTCGGAAGATTATCATAAGATGCTTCATAAGTTTAAATCTTGTCTCAATAACCTTTTGTTTCGCCTTCCAAGCTTTAGAGTAACTTATTGTGTATTTAAAATAAGCTCAATTGTGTTGATAATAGATTTAGGCTCAAAAAATATTATCAACCACACGGGCATACATGTGATTTGCAACAAACTATGATGTAAGAGCGTATTGCATTTTTCAAGATGTTGTAACTCGCTCGCATGATCAGTCACAATAGCACACTTTCAAAGGCCACTCCATTTCTCTATATATCCGCGGACACAAAATGGACAACTGGTTGATAATCATCCGACATCATAAAGTTTTTTAGTGAACCGAGAAATCTTAAATGATCTTTTCAGTGAAAGCGACCAATATTTCACAGCATCTTGCAAAGCTTCTTTATTTTTTAAAAGAGACCCCGCTGTTATCGTATTTCCGTGGTAATCTAACGGCAAATGATACCCTTCGGTTACTCTTAGGTTTTCAAAATTTAGATGACTCCAATCGGCAGGGACAGGCGGTTGATCTTCCTCGTCAGATGAATCGGAATCAGGAACATTATTATAATTCTTATCATCAACAATCATCTGATGAACTATATGTTTTATATGCTCTCTTTCATCTGCTTGACCAGTTGTCTCAGTAACAACAATATGTGACAATTTATTATAATCATCCTTTTCGCCATCACCACCATCATTATATTCTTTGTTATCATTTTTGTCCTGCGTCCCGTCGACTACTTACTTGGCTTCAACCCGAATAAAAAATATTAGAGGTCACCCATATTGCAGAGCCCTTGCAACATAAGCACGCCACACGGGTGTTCCATTTAACGACAGTAATCCCCAAAAATGGTCCTCACTTGAACGGCTGATAACTCCGTTTATTTTTCAACTCATATTCATACTCACTCGGTTTAAAAACTTTCAACAACCATCTGTATATACCCATAAATATTCGTTCTGTTGGACTAGTTATTCCCCGATTTATAAAAGAGAGTCATGATAGATCTACTTCACTCAAATTATAACTAATTTAGCCATCTTCATAAAATATATAAAATTCTACTTTATTCGACATACCTAACATATGTATATACACAATTCAATAATTGTAAAAAGAATAGTAACAAAAAATTGAATTGAGCATAAGGTAATATAAATTATGTTAAAACAGACTATACTTAACTATAAACTAACCATAATTCTTAAATTCAAATCAAAATTATAAATAAACTTAACAATATCAAAAGTAACCTAATCAAAATTATAACTAAACTAAACCTAATCAAAATAATAAAAAGTTTTTTAAAAAAATTATAACTAAGCTAAACATAAATTAAAACTAAGCTAAAATCCTAAAAAAACTAAACTAGACTATAACTAAAAGTAGGAAACAAGATCTCAAAACCAATTACAAATAACATAAACTAAAATTTAAACTAAAATAAAATCTAGATTACAAACTAACTAAATTCTAATAATAAATAAAAACTAAATTAAACACTAAAACGTAAAATAGAAACTAAACTATTACTATAAGTTTAAATTATTATTTAAATCTAAAATATCTAAAATGCGCAATTAATATAAGTAATTTCAAAATCTTAATTTATTTTTAAAGATTATACCTTTTTCTTTTTTTCTTTTTTTTTTCTTCTTTTCCTCTTCCTCTTCCCCTTTTTTCTTCTCTTGTTTGTTTGGTTGGATGTGGGGAGAAGCCCCCTGGGGTGGCTGGTCATATAGGAAATCCCTGTCGTCCACGCCGTGGACGTCAGGACACGTCGGTCCAACAGTCCCGTGACTGTTAGGCCGACGTGGATTCCACGTGGGCCGGTGTCGTCCACGGGGTCTGTCGTCCACGGTGTGGACGACAGGATGTCCACGTGGATAAATCGTCCACGCCGTGGACGAGAGGGTGGTTAGTTTAAAAAATTAGATGTTATTAATATTAAATTGATTATTAACAGTGTTAAAAATAAAAAATCAGAAAAAAAGACTAGTGCCTACCTCAACGTGTTTGGGATAAAGGCTTTGTTGTTGTTGGTAAACAAGATTTGAGTGATACGGGTGAGCTATTCTGTACTTGAACAAACACACTACAAAGTGGATCTCTAGTTCATGCTGATGATTATTTAAGCAAATGAAACTTTGTTAAATGGGTACGGCAGTGCATTCAATCAGATGGTGGATACATGGTCCAAAAGCGTCATCACCAGAGAATATGAGGAGGGCGCATCATCGAGGAAACGGGAGCACCGGTATTGGTAGGTTGTGGATGAACGCAGATAGTTGGAATTTGGATGAGGAGAAACCAACACGCTGAGCGGTGGCTGTTGCCGGGCAACACCGTTTTGACAGAAGCATACGCATGCATCCACGTGCCACGACTGAACCCAAGTTGAGGTGGTCACACTAACGCTGCTCCGCACGATCCGGACAACCCAGATTATCACTGTCGGAGATAAAGCACGTGTCACTTTTCTTAGTCTAATGACACAGGAGAACAGAGAACCCCATGCAGGCTCACGACTCTCTCAGGTGGAAAAGAAAATGCTACTCCACACAAAGGAAGAGTTCGAGCAATCGTCACGGGTGATGTCGACATGCAGTAACAACCCATGAAACGCGAAGCCAATCCGCAGCTGAGCTTGCTCCCATTCACACGCCACCACCTCCCCTATCCATCTCACCCAGGCACGCGCGCGCGCGGCGCTGCCAACCAGCACGAGCCGCTCAAGCTGCTCGGTTGACACAGAGACAGCCTCTGATCGAGCGCCGATCGAAGCCGGAGGCCATGTGGCGCCACCAACAAGAGACGGACGACGAACCATGCGCCGCTGCTCTTTTCGGTTGCCTCAAAACAAGCTCTGAGTTCTGTAGAACACGAAAGCGGAATCAGTCATCACACGACATCAGCATTCTCAGAAATCTGCAAACAGGAGAAATAAAAAAGGATCACATGTTGAACTCGTACGTCACCTCGAGGATGATCTGACGCACTCACCTGACAAACTCCAGAACCGCAAAGGCAGACAGTACAGTACACCTGCGCGAAGAGATCATCTGATCACGGCCACGTTCGAAGGATCCGATCCTGCAAATGTGGACGCTAGATCATTGAACGCAGAACTGCATCATCAGGACGTCACGATGAGGATGGCGCCAAAGAAGCCTCCATTTGCATGACAGGCGGGGCCCATCTCTGACCGTGGGGGATTAGGATTGCCTGCGCCTGACGCGTGCTGGCAATGGAATACTACTCGGCAGCACCGGCTCCGATGGTGGACGCAGCGACCTCGTCTTTCATGGCCTGCCATAAAGAAGCAGAGCATGCATGAGCCCCCCCCCCCCCCCCCGAAAGGCAAAGCGAAAGGAAGACGAAAGGATGGTAGTGGCCTGGAAACAGCGTGGGACAGCGAGAGGGGGGATGATCGTGCACCATGGCATGGTGGCGCCATATCTTTTTCTCAGAGCACGACTAAGTGGTTAGGGTACTTGCTGGAAGATTCGAAGTCCATGATTATGCCCCTAAGCCTCATGAAGTTAAGTGTCTTGCAGGCTGTTAAAGAAATCGCTAATTAGGCATTATAGTGCGTTACTGAACGACTTTGCATGTCTATATTTCTTATTTCCTCAGGATACCAAAGCTTCCACTCCTGGATAATCATTATGAGATGGATACACTTACTGCTACCAAGGAAGACAGATGTCGGATGGGGTCTTACCACTTGAGCCTACTTGCGTTGGCATGGCTGGTTCTGTTGTCCACCAATGCAATTAGATCGATGTCGCAGCCTAAATCCCTGTGACAAGATCTTGTTTATCCTTGTAAGTTGCAATGATGGCAATGTGCCTGCAAAGACAAAAGACACAGGCTTCACTAGTTGATGCACGAATTATTTGAAATGATTGATGTATGCGTTTGATGAAGCAAACGCTGAATAGAAGAACGGCAACGACAAATCGCTCCTGGGTTGCTTCCTCACCAAGTGATGCTCTTGTGTACTTCCAAGTCCACAGAACTGTATGCGGCCCGGTGGTGGCCGCTCTATATATGATATGGATAATAAAGATAGCTATGGTCAAGGGGCTTAAAGCAGCATGCCAGCATATGGTTTGAGAAGAGTGACGATTGCATGACATGAGGAAGCATGCAACCGTCACCTGCGGAACAGCATGCACAGAGGTCTTTGGGATGATGACACCTAATCTTCCTAACAGCAGCTGATATTAACCAGCAAATAAATTATCATGCAACTAATAGCAATAAAATATAAACTGTCGAAATGGCAAAGTATTCAACTGAAAGCTGCAATAGATTTCCTCTTAGCATGAGGATTCAGGAGGGCTTGAGATGCCTAAGTACTGTTACTTACCGTACAAACATCATAATTACCGCCTAAGGAGATCTTGAGTGAAGAGCCTATAGTCCTAATAATAATTTAGTACTAGGGTTCTTCGTTCTAAAATCAATAGATTTGTATTCTACTGCACATTATATTACACACCATGGCGAATAGGCTACCGTCATGATCTAAAGGAACGTCTCCTCATAGTATCATCGGTTCCGTCCACGAAAGAGGTAAAGGGGGAGAAAGGCATAGCACATTTAATCTCCTTACATATGTTACCTGCAGCCGCCTCGAAAACCTCTCATAACACTCCTTGACTTGCACGTCCTCCCTCCCTCCCTATAAATACCACTGAGTCACTAGAAATCAGCATGAATTCCTTCACTTCAACCTCTTTCTAGCTCACCCCTCTTCTCCAGTTCCGGCTCACGTAAACTACAGCAGAATCCCGCTGCTAGGATGGGAGGGACTACTAAACTACCTCCTGGTTTCCACTTCTTCCCTTCAGATGAAGACCTTGTTGTTCATTTTCTCCATCGCAAAGCCGCCAATCTCCCATGCCACCCTGACATCATCCCCGCAGTACTTCTGCACCGCTATGATCCATGGGAACTGAATGGTTTGCATTCTCATTCATTTCTCTAGTTGTTAACGTACGGTTAATATCGTGTACTTATAAAAAACTAATCTTTCAAGGCAAAGCACTGCAAGCTGGACATCAGTGGTATTTATTCAACCATGCAGCACAAGGTAGGACCTCACCGAGTGGATACTGGAACCCCATTGGCGCCGATGAAACAGTTATAAGCAGTGGGTGTAGTGTTGGCCTGAAGAAGACATTCATCTTCTTCACTGGGGAACCTTTCAAGGGTTTCAGAACCAACTGGATTATGCATGAGTACCACTTGCTAGATGGAGGATACATTGTCAGCGGTAGCAGCACCTCAGGTAGCTCAAGTTCGACTAGAAAATCCCAGAGGAAGAGAGTTCACTCAAGCACGGTGAGTATCACATTGTATATCCTCTTGTTTCACTGCAGCCAACATGTAGGACGACTGACTAGGGTACAAAATCAACCAATGATCACTGCAGGTATCCAGCAACTGGGTGATATGCCGAGTATTTGAATCAAGCTGTGGTGCACAAGCGAGCTTCCATGATGAGGGCACGGAACTTTCTTGCTTAGATGAGGTGTTTTTGTCACTAGATGACTATGATGAAGTGAGTTTGCCAAATAATATTTAGAGCCCTAGTCAGTAGAGCCGACGGTAGGTCCTATGCCTATCACACCATTTAATTAACCATGATGGTGATATCTGCCTAAGTGGCTGCAAGTTGCATTATGTATGATCAGATGGCCTGATAGGCAACGTACCTAATCCAGTATATCCTATATCATTACCATGTAATTAAGTATCATGCAATAAGTACAAAAGTTAAGCTTGTGTTAACTGAGACATATCTGATATGTGTGAATCCAGGTCCTAGCTATGCTCTAAGCAGATATTCTCGGGCATTTGGTGGTTTACTTTGACTTACATGCTTATCTGGATAATCACTTGCCACTTGTGGTTGTGGGTTAGGAGACTGATGTAGAAACAAGACCAGAAGATTGTGCAGTTACTTGCTTTCTCCCAAACTTATCTTGGCAATTGCGTGAACAACGGTGTTCATACCTTAAGAAAAAGATGACAATGAGTTGCTTCTATTTAACGGAGCTTAAAAAAAAAGGGATGTGGGTGGAGCATACGCAAGCATATCACCATCTATGCCATCAATAAGATAAGATTTCAAGATCATATGATTGTACATGTTCAAGTTCACAACGCAACGCATGCATAATGTGTGCGGGAACTTGTGCTCCCATGAACTCGCCAAACCAGTTAGCAGATGGACCCTACTAAAAGTGCAAAGCGCTGATTGATTGTTCATTGCCTAGTGAATGACTTTAGGTAACTATTTGTGGGAGAATCACTACAGAGTAAATCAGTAACTTTAAATCATTTCTATTATGCTCATTCGAAAAATGGACCAATGAATAATTTCATATGGTCTTATATACCACTGAGAGCCCCACTGGCACTGGTTTGAGCCCCTAATATTCGCCTGACAAGCCACAACCAAGTTTCCACTTATTCAGTGGCACCTGAAGACTTTCCTCTATAAATAATATGCAATATGCATGTACGGGATCAAGTTGATAATTCACATATACATGATTTGAGATTCATGCCCCACTTTTCTGACTTACCAAACATGATGAAGACCCAAATTATTTAATTAATGTGCTTTCTTGACTTAAATAAACATCATCAAGGTCCAACATATATAAGTGAATGGGGACACTTGAATGGAAAGATAACAAGAAATCGCTTATAGCTATTTAGTGGTCTAGATATATCATCATTTTGATTGTTCTGTCATGATTCTTCTGACAACATAATAGATTTTTGGCTGAATTGGAGTTCAGATGCTGGTAGTTTTCAGATGCGTTTCGTTGAGCATCCCATATACATATACACTAGCATTTGTATATGTCAGGAGCATATGGAGTGTCAAGGTAGTTTTCGACCAAGCATATCATTTAGATAAGTCCTACTTCTGACATATACAACAGCGATATATACTCGTCATATATCATTACTGGGATCTGATGTCATCTTGCTTGAATCATTAGTCTTCCACCCAAGCATAATCGACTTAAAGTCTTAAACACAATCACCATAATGCATATACAACACCCTATATAGTCTAGCTAGACGTTCATTTTCTATCATGCAAACCTAAACAGAAGTGTCAGGGCAGTAAATAATCAGTTTGACCTGACCATAAACAGGTCCAATTGGCAAAGGCATGCCGCATACACCTGAATTTTCTAGAGATTGAAGAATCATAGTAATGGGTGAAGAGTATGCAGTGCTCCGAAAATCCCTGCTGGAGAGCAACATGTCAGTTTGGTATTTTTTAGTTCAAAGATTTATCAATGTCCTTTCCTGAACTATATCAGAATACTATTTTGAAATCCTGGCACACTTCAAAGAGGATGCATGCCTAACTCTCCAGATAGTGCACCACATGCCCTTCCAAAAGTTAACAATGTTCAGAATGCCATCTCTTTCTTTACACATATCATAAAATGGATAACTGTGAACTCTAAAAATGGATAAAGTGCATGTAGTTGTCAACAAGTACATATGGTGTGCATATGATGGTGACATAACATTACCTAATCCTCTGTGGATGCAGTTTCCAGCAGGGCGACACCCGTACTTCTTCCCCAGGCACTAACTGTGCTTATGAAATGTAAAGTGTGGCAAATTTCACTGTAATACTGTCAGACCTATTAAATATACGATTAAACAGGTGTTCATTAGAGGTTGAAGAGCAAAAACATGTAAAGGCTGCATATGTACCCTTCAAACATGTAAAAGCAGCGCTAAGTTGAGCTCATTTCACCTGCTGCTATATAATCGCAGAGGAAACTATGGTAGTGTGCTGCTATATGGTATGTGGTCATCAATTAATTATTAGCAAATCATGAAGAGTTGACAACAGCTAGAACCTGGTGTTACAGTTTCATCAATTATCTGCCCCCATAACAAATGATCAAATCCAACAATTAGAAAAGATCTGCAATAAACACCAAATTGTTGTGTGCACATTTTGTTGGTTCATTGAGCATGTCAGATATGATTATAACCATTGACCATTGTTCGAAGCAAGGCTCATTCAAGCCCATCATGATACATGCTTTCTGCCTCTGTCCTTTTTGCTGTTAGATTTCATCCAGATTTGAGAAGCCTATCAGAAGTACCCTCAATTCAGACATTGCAACCGTTTAGTACGATGCAATCTTGGGCTACTTCCTACATAGGGCTCAATTAAGCCCAACACACAGACTGCTTTCCCTGGTGAGGCTTTCTTCCACTAAATTTGTACCATAACTATGTATTGTTTCCACAGATTTGAACCTGACACGCATAGCTATTTGGGGAATAAATTAGGATGAAATTTTTTAGCCTGTTTCACAGATCACTAATTCCTATTTGCACAGTTACGAATTTTGCTATCTTCAGCCTCTGTCTAATTGTGCCAAAACTAGCTTTGCTAATCCTCACATTATTACAGAAACAACTAAATCATTCAAGCGAAGAAATTTTATAACTCTTTATGCCCGATCTGACCATGCTGGCAGCTAGCCTTATTAAATTTTCACATTATCGCAGATACAGCTGCACCCAATCAGTAGGATTATTGCGTTTTTGTACCATAATTTGTGATTGTCATGCATTGTGAAACCGAAATATCTCACCATGTATTGTGAGAACCTGGCATATATTCGCTCGCACAGAGCAATTTCATTCACTCCTTGCATTTGCAACCTTGCCAAGTTAAACTGTAAAGCCCGCAAAATATAAACCCAGCACAGAATTTGGACCACTCCCACAAAGAAAAAGCCCACTAAAATCACGATTCCTCACTCTGGGAGCCCAAATCGTCATCTGAAGTCTAGCCTCGTGGAACATATTAAACGAGATTCGTGCAATTATGCGGGTGACTGAAGGGGTGCTTCTGGTAGGAAGATCACCTGGTAACGGGCGTTGGAGTAGGGTCCCCGCCGGAGAATCTCCAGGACCTGTGGCTCCGCCGACCGCCGCTGGAGCTTGGGACCCAACGCGTAGTTTTTTTTTTTGAGGTAACGCGTAGGGTTTTGGAGGGGAAGAAGAGGAGTGATTTTGATTCCGGAGTGGTTTGAAAGGTTCAGGGGGTAACTAGTAAATTTCTGCAGTTAGCGATCCTCTTGTAGTCTTGTACTGCTTAGTGGATTTTGGACGTGATAGATTGAATTTTGATTATTTTTCGTAACATTTATTGCACTATATCTTTCAAACCGAGTGCATGGTTTGGAAATAAAACCATGATATTTCACTATATCAATATCAATGTGTTTTAGTTTGTAAGGTGATTTCTTTAAAGCTCAATAATAATTCAAATATATTACCTTAACATATGAGAGTACTACTAAGTCAAGATGAAAGTGGGGCGCCCTGCCGCCGGGCTGTTGCGGGCCGTGGCGGCAGGCCCGCCATCAGCTACCGATGCCCACGGCAGTTTACCGCGCCCGCCGTGGTCATCACACAGAGAATAAAGATGTACGAGTTAGATTAAGCAACTTCGAAGAAATATTCGATAGTCATGAACGAAATATTGAAGGGATATGCCTCCGTAGTAGAGTAACATTTATAAACACGAGCAGTGGATTGCAAATGCTAAAGAGTTACAGGCTTTTATTTAGAATTCTCAAACAAGAACTTTATTTATATCCGAAGGTATTATGGCAAATTATATTTGATACGATACATTACATCAACTCACTGTGGCAGACAAACTTGACCACCCAGAGCACTTTATTCAGAAAACACAAACTATAGCACTATAATATAAGCATATGAGAAATCTGGCTGGCTGCTTTACAAGAGAATCAGGATCAACAAAAGCTAAACAATATCGGGTTGATTCTCTTCGATCTTCGGCATAGCACAATCAGCGTCAGCGTTTCATTTTCTTTGCTTCCCTCCCCTATGTCTCCACGGCATCCGCCTCCCAGCACAGGGAAGCATCAGAACTACCGTTCCTGGACACATTCTCCACATCGTCGTCAGAAAAGCTATGAATCACAGACCTTGACGACCCAACCGTACTTTGCCAGTAGCAGTGAAGCTCTGATAAATGAGCAAGCCACCAGAAGGCAGTTCCTGCTCCACCATGTTGCTGCAGGCATAGCTCTCAACATCAAGCTTCTTCCCCCAGGTCTTGTGCGAGGCCGCAACAAACCGAGGAGATCGGAGGCAGCGAGGGGTGAGTCGGCCATAGGAGGCGACGACGGCCCGCTCGCCATGGCGCTCGCTCGCCCTGCGGCTCCTCTCACTTGGTTGCCGACTCGTCGACGCTCGCCAGTCGCCAGTTACGGAGTCGCCCACTCGGGGCCTTGCGGGTTGTTGCGGCGCCGGTGGAAGGGTGCGGGTTGCGCTAGCGTCTCCACTTCGCAGTTGCGGGCCGGCTGAAAGGAGTTATGCGGGCTACAGTGCGGGCCGGCCCAGCGGGTTAGCGGCTCGGCCCACGCTACTTTCATCCTGACTACTAAGTCACATACTCTCTGTTCTTTTTCATTTAAATTTTTTTAGCTCAGTTTAATATAACCAGCGTCAAATAAAAAGTAACATAAATTATAGTGTGATGAATGATAACATAATTAATAGAGGCTCTCTTTATATTTAGTTAGGATATCTATCATTGGACCATTGTACGAAATCTAGCTACTGCCTTAACATAGATCTTAAGCCAAAATTGAACAATGTAGGCTGTCTGAACCGTCAAAAAATATGGACTACTGTGGAACTTGTGAAATGGTTTTCCTCCTCTGCCTCTCTCATCCCCTACTCCTTTTTTTCCGATAAAGACTCATCACTACATGGTGGCATAGGCAATAAAAAAGATAGGGCACAAAGGAACATATGGTATATTATTGAGTCACAAAAAAAATGAAGAGCACCTGAACAATGGCCATTCCTTTTGGACCAATGATTGGCTGTGCCAGCTGCCGTGGGCCCATGGCCACCAGTATGCAGGACGCGAGTCATATCTCACTATGGCTTAGGCCTACAAGCACAAAAATGAGACGACAGCTACTTCCGATGGCGTCTGACAGTGCGTATGTAGATCAATATCTTAAAACAGCTCGTCAATTTTTGTGAATCAGCTTAAGATAGTTATAAGAGTAGGTTTGAGATGATTATACAAATTCAGCAGCATAAACATCTCTAGTTTCACCACCTGAATTATCAAAATTATATTAAATTAAATCTGCATTATGCCAAACAGACCTATGGCCTTTCTTAAGCTCCTTGCCTCAACTTTCTTGAGCCAAAGTCTTGAGTAAAAGCATGAAAACTATGACCTTCTAGTTTTTCTATAAGATAAGTGTGCCTACCATTAAAAAGCCAAATCTAATAATTATGTTCCAGAAATTGACAAATTAAAGCATCAGTTCTTTGTATCTCTATACATTATAATATAATCAATGCTAGACTCATCTCGCTCTTGGTTAACTGATATCAATTATGACAATTTTAGTTTATTATCCCTACTATAAAAGTAATTATAAAATTTATGCTCTAATTGTCCTTATTTGTGAATAGAAATAGGAACAATGATAAAAACCATGAAAATACAATTCTAGTTAATGGTTAAAAAATAAATACACATTTAAAGCATAAATAGAACTATTCTCTTCTAATTGTACTAGATATGGAATAATATGCTATCATATGGTTTTGTTATCTTCTTTCTTAAATTTTATAAAATTAGAAACATGCCAACCAATGGGATGAAGAATCAAAATAGTATATATGGAAGATATGTTTTTGGTAAACATGATTTTACTTTTTAAGTATGTTCTGTTGGATAATTGCGTATTATTCTAAATCTAGATTCAACATTGAGGCAAGTTTCACATATATTTAAAACTACCATACGAATTTCACTGAGCAGTAGGTAGATCAATACAATAAAAATTGGGGAGGCATATGGACTCACTTTGATTTTGTCGGTGCTTTGATAAGCACAAATTATAGTTAAGACGATTGAAGTAAAAGTTGCAGTTCGTCCGTGAGGCAGCGCAGAACGATGTCAATCACCTTTGAGCGGTCGAGCAGATGCACTACCCAGAAACCTTATTACCGTCCCTCGTGCAGGCTTCACGACGACAACGGTTCGGAGATACGGCTCACCCTCCTCCTCGGTGCACGCCAAGAAAGAGGATCGGTGAAGTATGGCCACTCAAACACCACAACACAGAATTCCAAAGGAAGGAAGAAGAATAGATAAGAGGAAATTTCCTCTGTGCTTAAACCTGAACATATCCAATGCCTTATATAGACACGGCTACTCTCTAGAAGGCATTTCCCCTCAATAACAAACACTAAAGGTCGATGGCTAATTAATGGTGTTTATGATAATAAAAGAATGATATTTATGGCGATGAAGAAATAATGTTTATGACAATAAACGAACGGTGTTTATGACAATAAACGAATGGTGTTTATGGCAATAAAAAGAATGGTGTTTATGGCAATAAAACATGCACTAATTCTCTATTAGTACAAATTAAATTAGATATTGTGAAGGATGCAAGTGGCAAAATACACTCAATGCAGCCGCGCCTCAGTCGCACGTCGCAGGTCATAAGTCACGCGGAAGAACACGCGAAAAATCGCGGATACGCGCGCGCGTGCGTGTGTGTGAGTACATATATAGCCAACCTCTCATTATATTATTGTTTTCTCTATTCAACCATGAGTATGAGGGCTACTATATAAGTTGGTTTGCACCATTTTGAACTAGCAATATGGGACTAAAACCAATAGCCACGTTGCTTTAGAATTCCAACAATCCTCCACCAATTCCAAAGCAAGGAATGGAGGACAAAAGATCATTGTGTTGTAGTGTTGTTTTATATATCAGTCTTTTGGTATAAGTCCTGTACGGGTTGAACTTATACCTAGAATAACAAGATTCATCTTCCCACGACTGAAGAATGGACTAGGCCTTGAATTCTCAGCCTCTTGTGTAAAGATTTCACTTGAGATCATAACTGATACTAGGCTGCCACACAACCTCACCTATCTTCTCATGAGCCTTTATGAGAACGCCCTATTCTCATGAACTGCGACCTACAGTTGAGCTCAAGTAGGTGTTTCCCTTCAATATATCCTGTAGGCTAATATCTTTACAACAGAAAATATTAAGGCTTAATTTATGCCAACCTTCCATACAGTAACGAGTACTTGGTGTCATTTGAACATGCGTACATTTTTTTATTTACAATGTACTCTTTGATTACATCAGTCAACTTGTTTTTCCTAGTACCTAAATCACGAGATCTACGATCAAAAGGACAGGTTACCAGTGTGATGTAACTTCAAGTGGGCCTCATACCCATGTTCTTAGACATCACGAAAATCACATTTCGTGATAATCCCTTTGTGAAATAGTCTGTCAGATTATTTTCACTCCTCACATAGCTCACAGCTATAACTCCGGAATTTTTCATCTTCCTGACAGATTTCAGTCTACGTTTGATGTGCTTGTTGGACTTTGAATTATCCTTTGTATTCATTACCTGAGCTAGCATTGATTGGTTATCGCAATACATTAGGATAGGCGGTAACGGCTTTTCAACAAAAGGTAAGTCCATCAATAGCTCTCTTAGCCATTCATCCTCATTGGTAGATGTTTCTAGTGCTACAAGATCTGCCTCTGTGGTGTACTTTGTTAATATAGTCTGCTTACAAGACCTCCATAAAACTGCAGCACCAACAAGCGTAAACACAAAGCCACTCGTGACCTTCATCTCATCCGCATCTAAGATCCAATTAGAATCACTATATCCCTCCAACGTTGGGGGATATCCAGTGTAGTGAATTCCAAGTGAGGTCGTGCCTCTCAAATAGCGCAACACTCGTTCAAGTGCCTTGCAATGATCATCTCCTGGGTTTAATATAAACCGACTAAGTTTGCTCACAACATAGGAGATATCAGATCGCGTGGCACCAGTTAGATACATAAGAGAACCGATTATTTGTGAATATCTCAGTTGATCTTTTCCCTCTCCCATGAATTTTTTAAGCTTGATGCTTGTATTATAGGGAGTTGGAGAGACTTTACAGTTCTCAAAACCAAAGCGAGAAAGAATTTTCTCTGTATAGTGAGATTGATTTAGAGTGATCCCATCTTCACTTTTAATCAACTTTATATTCAGAATTACATCTGCCGATCCCAAGTCTTTCATGTCAAAGCATCGAGACAAGAAAGATTGGTCTCATCAATCACGCTTGTGCTTGTTCCAAAAATTAATATGTCATCGATATACAAGCACAATATTACTACTTGACCCCATCATAACGATAGTACACACACTTGTATGCCTCATTCACGCTGAATCCACCTGATGTCAAAGTGAAGTCAAAATTTTCATGCCATTGTTTGGGTGCTTGCTTTAGACCATACAAAGATTTTATTACTTTACACACTTTATTCTCTTGCCCAGGAATTTTATAACCATCTGGTTGCTCCATATATATTTCTTCTTCTAACTTCCCGTAAAGGAAAGACATCTTTATATCCATTTGATGTACAAGTAGACCATAGGAAGAAGCAATCGCAAGCAACACTCTAATAGTGGTAATTCAGGCAACACGAGAGTATGTGTCAAAGAAATCCTCTCCTTTTTGTGTAAATCTCTTGGCCACAAGTCTAACCTTGTACTTCTCAATAGTACCATCCGACTTCAATTTGTTTTTGAATATCCACTTACAGCCAATTGGTTTACACCCACTTGGACAATCGGTGATCTCCCAAGTCCCATTTGACATGATGGAGTCCATCTCACTATGGACTGCCTCTTTCCAATACTTTGCATCTGGAGAAGCATATGCCACTGAAAGAGTATTGGGCACATCATCTATAAGATAAATAATAAAGTCATCACCAAAGGATTTCGCAATCTTTTGTCTCTTACACCTGTGAAAAAAATCCTAGATCGACTAAATTGTTATCATCTCTAGATGGTTTGTTTGTTTCGTCGTTTGATTGAGGTGGTGTGTAGTCCTCAGGAGCAGTTATATGAGTATGGTTATTTTCATTATAAGATGTGCTACCTACTGCTCTCATTGGAAATATATTCTCAAAGAATGAAGCATCTCTTGACTACATAATAGTATTCAAATTTTGCTCTGGGGTGTTAGATTTAACTACTAAAAATCTATAGGCCGTGTTGTTATGTGCATATCCCAAGAATGCACAATCTACTATTTTGGGTCCAAGCTTTCTCTTTTTCGGCTCAGTTAGATTGACCTTTGTCAAACAGCTCCAAGTCCTCAAAAAATTGATGTTGGGTTTTATTCCATTCCATCCCTCATATGGTGTGACTTCTTTATTTTTAGTCACTACTCTATTTAGGACAAAATTTGTTATCAAAATAGCTTACTCCATAAATGGACATACTGGCGCTCTCTAACATGGCATTTACCAAATCTGTTAGAGTTTGGTTTTTCCTTTCAGCCACCCCATTGGATTGAGTTGAATATGGTGGTGTCACTTCATGGATAATACCATGTTCAGCATAAAACTGAGAGAAGTCGATTGAGGTATACTCTCCTCCACGGTCATTGCACAACCGTTTAATTTTTCTCTCAAGTTGGTTCTCAACCTCGGCCTTATAAATTTTAAAGTAATTTAAAGCTTCATATTTAGTTTTTAGCAAATAAATATGACAAAAACGATTAACATCATCTATAAAAGTCATAAAATATATGTTGCCTCCTCTAGTCAATAATCCATTCATCTCACACAAATCAGAATGAATAAGATCTAATGGTGCCAAGTCTCTCTTTTCCTCTAAACTTTTGAATGGTTTTCGAGGTTGTTTTGCTTGCACACAAGATTGGCACTTTGATACTTTGACAATATTAAACTTAAGAATTAAATCTAATCCAGACATTCTAGCAATGGTGTCAAAACCAATATGACAAAAACGTGAATGCCATATATCAGCTTCACAAGCTTTATTACTCATGGATGCAAAGTTCAAGTGATGACTCATATCAAAAGTACTTAGGCGAAATAGGCCTCCGCTCACATAGCCTTTGCTTATAAAGTTTTCAAACTTGGATATTACAACTTTATTTGACTCAAATACTAACTTATAACCATCTTAACATAACAAGGAAACACTAATCAGATTCCTATTTATTGATGGAGGATGTTGTATGTTCTTCAAATGGACAGTTTTCACTGAAGTGAGCTTCAGTTCGACCGTACCAACACCAAGAATAAAAGCAGCTGACCCGTTTCCCATCAAGATGGTGGAAGACCGTGTTCTCTGGTAATAAGAAAATAAAGACAAGTCAGATCACACATAAACATTGGCACCTGTATCAACCCACCAATCTGAAGATTGTATGGCTGAAAAAACAAATGGTAAATTATCATACCCAGAAGGATCGGCTCCACTGCCGTTGTTTTTGCCAATGGTCACATTCACAGCCTTCTTTTGTTGTCCATCATCTTTGATTTTGCGGTAACGTCAATCTTTTGCAAGATGACCTTCTTTGCCACATACAAAACATACCCTGCTGTCTTTCTCATTTTTCTTCTTTTTAAAGTTAGTGGTTTTCTTGGCTTTACCAACGGCTTGCATCTTACCCTTGTAGTTATTTTTATGGTAGGCTTTCTTCTTAACTATGTTTGCACTAGCACCATTCTGTACAACAGCAAATGTGCTAGAAGCGTCTTTTGCCCTTGCCTTTTCTTCCACGTCGAGGGCTATAATCAGATTCTCAGTAGAGATATCTTCCCTCTTGTGTTTCAAGCTCGTTGCAAAATCCCTCCATGAAGTAGGAAGTTTGGCAATAATGCGTGCAGCCACAAACCTGTCAGGCAAGGTACATCCCAAACTTACGATCTCTCCAGCCAACAACTGTATCTCGTGAGCTTGGGCAACAATAGACTTTGCAGCATCAATGCTGAAATCGAAGAGTTGCTCATAAGAGTACATCAAGCAACCGGCTTCAGAGACGGCATATTTACGCTCCAGTGCTTCCCACAACTCAGTGGGGTCAGTGTAATTCATATACACATCATAGAGATTATCAACCAAAAGGGTTAAGATGCAGCTAAGCGCGGAGTCACGCGCACTTGGATAGGTGGCGGTCTGCTCAACCGTGAACGGCATTACAGGGTGGATCACCCACGACAGCCCCATCGACATAAGCCAAAATTTGACTTTAGTCTGCCATCTCCGAAAGTTTTCGCCACCTCCAAACCTCTCAGGTTTCATTGCATCCGAAGCACCAGTCGTTACTAGAGTAATAGAATAAACGCAACAATAAGATTTCTGGAATGTTGGATAATTGCGTATTATTCTAAATCCAGATTCAACATTGAGGCAAGTTTCACATATATTTAAAACTACCATACGAATTTCACTGAGCAGTAGGTAGATCAATACAATAAAAACTAGGGGAGGCATATGGACTCACTTTGATTTTGTCGGTGCTTTGATAAGCACAAATTATAGTTAAGACGAACCGTTGAAGTAGAAGTTACAGTTCGTCCGTTAGGCAGCGCAGAACGATGTCAATCAGCTTTGAGCGGTCGCGTAGATGCACTGCCCAGAAACCTTATTGCCGTCCCTCGTGCAGGCTTCACGACGGCAACGGTTCGGAGATACCGCTCACCCTCCTCCTCGGTGCACGTCAAGAAAGAGGATCGGTGAAGTATGGCCACTCAAACACCAAAACACAGAATTCCAAAGGAAGGAAGAAGAATAGATGAGAGGAAATTTCTCTGTGCTCAAACCTGAATGTATCCAGTGCCTTATATAGGCACGACGGCTCTCTAGAAGGCATTTCCCCTTAATAACAACCACTAAAGGTCGCTTGCCAATTAATGGTGTTTATGATAATAAAAGAATGATATTCATGGCAATGAAGAAATGATGTTTATGGCAATAAACGAACGGTGTTTATGACAATAAACGAACGGTGTTTATGGTAATAAAAAGAATGGTGTTTATGGTAATAAAACATGCACTAATTCTTTGTTAGTACAAAATAATTCAGATATTATGAAGGATACAAGTGGCAAAATACACTCAATGCAGTCGCAAGTCACAAGTCACGTGGAAGAACACGCGAAAAATCGCGGATACGCGCGCGCGCACGTGCGTGTGTGTGAGTACATATATAGCCAACCCCTCATTAATTATTGCTTTCTCTATTCAGCCATGGGTATGAGGGCTACTCTATAAGTTGGTTTGCACTATTTTGATCTAGCAATATGGGACTAAAACCAATAGCCACGTTGATTTGGAATTCCAACATTTACCAAATATTTCCGGGGTTAGATAGACTTGTCTATAATTATTAAATTGTCCATTGGTTAATGAATTATATGAAACACGGTACCTACATGTGAGATAGGTGGAGTATTATATGTCAGATTTCCACGAGTTGAGGATCGCCGGTTTTACTCATTTTTTATGGTCAACACAACTCTCGCCATTGGCATGGAAGCAACGAAGCAGACTTTCTTGATGCGATGTTCAAAGACCCGAACAAGGCGGGCAAGACAACAAGGAAATTGACGCATGCCTGCTAACCCCTCCCTCGCGTGGGCTTGTCGTCGGTGACAGCTAACCAAATGTTCAGCGAGAAAGTGATGGCCCCCGGGGCACGGCGTTGGCTGCATGTGGAGGTGGAGCCTGACCGAACTGTGCAACGCACACAGTTGCCAGCGGCAAAATGCATTGGCAGAGGCTAGGCTAGGCTAGGCAAGCAGCTTCCTCTGGCACAAGCATTCGAGCTCTGCTGCTACTGTTGTAAATGCTGCTATTGCCGCACAAGCATGGTGCTGATGAATGGAGAGTTGGGCCGGGCTAAGCTACAAGCTTAGTATAACAGTAGACCTTTTTCTATCTTCTCAAAAAGAGTGTCCCCGTTCGGAAAGCCTATATGATCCGGAAAAAAGATAATTTTTAATAGATTTACCCCTATTTTTACATATAATATTGATCGAGCTAAATAATAACTCTGGGCATAAGTGAAGACACACTGGCACTAGATACGCCCTTCCTTCTACCCTCTCAAAAGAAAAAAAAGAAAAGAAACCGTGAGGGAGAAATTTCAACAAAGAAATGTTTTTTCGCTCTGAACAAGGAGTGTATATGTCTGTCATCTTAGAGAACATAAGGTCCTCCAGAGAGAAATATTGAGAACGATCCATCTTAGAACGTACAACGGAGAGAAACGAGCCGAGTTTCCGTTTTTGTGTACCTGTTTAGAACAGATTGCCCATATAATCTGTGTAGATAACCTTGCACGGGGGACATCCCATCTTAAAGCTTATCTCGTTATCTGAATAGTGTACAAGGTACAAGTGGTGGTCACTCTGGGTGCTGAAGCGCCTTATGTTAGGAATCCAAATGCTTCACATCCAGATCTGGACATTACTATGCGAAATTCTGAAAGCTCTGCTCTGTTTCGGTTTCTGATCGCAAGACAAGTTGTGCTAACCTTGCTGTTTGCCAAATAATATCCACTCTTGTCTTGTCTGTTCTCTCACTAGATCATCAAGGCACATACGTATGGCACCTAAGCATTTTACGAGAGCGAACTGTCGCTCAAAGTTGACTTGCAATCATTTTCCGGAAATTCTCTCTCTCCCTCTCTCTCTCTCTCTCTCTCTCATGAATCTTGCCTTATGTCAGCCACAGAATATTTTGCTCCTGTTTGTGTCCATACCTTTTTTTTCTTTGGCTGCACCAAAGCTAGTAGAATATAAACCCTTTGCTGTTTTCTAAATAAGATGCTAATTAGTTAAAAGTGACACGCACTCCATTTTGATTTTCTAACTAAGTGTAGAAGTCAATTTTGCTCGTCCATCACTTATTATAGGTTTATAATGCGTATATTATTTTCGGTACCAGATTTCCCATGTTACAAACAAAAAATCTTTAGTCGCGCCAGCTACCTATAACATATTATCTCTGTTTCGAATTATTTGAAGCTAGTTAGTTTAAAATTAAACTAGACAGCGTTAAATAGTTTGAAACGAAGAGAGTATCTTACTATCATTCATCATTAAAAATGAGAATAATCGCGTGATCCTAGCTCGTAAGGTAAAGATACCAGTGTCGTCCGGGTGATTACCTGGCTCAGTGGCTCTGCCGCCTGTCGTACAGCTTCCGAGGAACGTGTTTCACGGGAGGAGGATCTGCGTGTGCCTGGCCGCCGCCTGCGCTTAGCATTTCCGATCGAGGCCTAGCCTATATAAACCTGGTGGCTGGCTACAGGGAGGGGGCGTAGAGTGTCAAGTGGCGGCCGGGCACTCGCACACAGGCGCCCGGTGAGTGCTGCTAATACAGTGCTCGCTGAGGAGGGCCACATCCATTTGCCACCCCCTCGCCACCCGTTTCCATCCATATCTCCCTCCCTTTCGCCACTCCCTTTCCCCGATTTGATTCTCCCTCCCTCTGTTCGGTCCTATCGTATCCTCGCTCACCACCGGCTTGTCCACCCTCTTCTTCCTCCGCCGTGAGACGTAGGAACGCGGCAGGTCGAGCGGCGAGGACCAGAAGCACGCGGCGGCGGAGAGCCGGCGAGCGAGTCGACACCCCGGCATCGATCGCACGCAGGACACAGAGGTCAGGACGCCTTGCCGTTTCCTCCGCTCCATCTCGTTCTCTGCCGATTAAGCTCGGTGCCTGCCGCCGGTTCGGAGTCGAAGCGTTTACCACGGCCGAATTTTTGTTACTGTTCTTCCTCCTCTCGTCGTTGCTGGTGGTGTCGTCTATGCCGTGGCGCCTGAATCATCGTTGTTACGCTAGCCGCCGGGCCGGGAGGGCGTGTCGTGTCGTCGCGAGGTGGTGGTGGCTGACGAGGATCCCGCGTGCGCGTAGCTCTCCAACCTGGTCACGCTGCGCCGCTCTACCCTCGTGTCGCTGACGTGTGGGGTCCGCGCGCGTAGGCGACCGACCCGACCCGACCCTTGGGTACCGTAAGATGGTATGGATCCGATCGAGTGGAATCCCTAATTCCTTCTCCGGCTGACGTGGAAGATTTCGAGCCTCTCTCGTTCGTGCCCATGAGCCACCCCCCAGGCGCGGCGGTTAAAGCCGCGCGGGAATCTGACGGCGCGCCGCGCAGCGCAGGGCCAAGGGCATCCGTCGTGGTGTCCCTTCGGTCCAGTCACCCTGACGTGGCCCCTGATTCCTCGGTGCCTAGCCTACTCTACCGCAAACCAACCGCGCCGCCGTCGGCCGGTGCGCGCGCGTGCGCGCGCGTGTGGTGGCAACTCGTCGGAATCGTTCTTTCCGCCCGACCGCTTCCAACGGATGCTACGCGGTCTGGATCCGACGGCGTCGCCGTTCACGGACCGCGTGATACACGCCACCGCACTTTGGCCGCCGCTCGCTTCGGTCCAGCCAAAGAGGACTTGCCTCTTGCCTGCTTCTCGTGCCTTCTGAGGTGATCGGTGAGGATGGGGCCATGGCTTTTCTGGTGGCGGTGGTGGCCTGTGGTCTCCAGCAGAGATGGTCCGACCACCATCGCTAGCGTAGCTATCGATCTATCTGCCTTATTGCTATGATGGGCCAAGTTGGCTTGTTTTGTAATCAGCATAAGGCACGGGTTCGATCAGGCTTGTGATTGGAGAGATGTAAGCCGTTTTTTTTCCCTCTGCAGTTCCGTACATAAACGCCCGTCTGTATTTCAGTGGACGATCTGAATCCATAACAAGTTCTTCCGAACCGTCCAAATCTGTTTTCAGAATCTGATGGAGATCCGCTACTCACCTTTTCAGTTCTGCACAGGCTTAGCTTTTAACTGAAGCTTCCGATTGTTTGCAGTGAAGGGGAACTTCGAGGTCTCCTGAAAGCAGAATCTGGTGAAAGGTAGGTCTGTTCAGTTCTCGGAAATGGTTACATCTTCTTTGCGACGAATTGCATCCTGGATGATTTTGTGGACTGAGGCCTCTTACTCTCGTGATTGGAAAAAAATATAACATGGCTCACATAACGAGGCGTGTGTGTACTGATTTTATTTTATTTTATCTTTATTTTTAGAAAAGATATTTCTCGGCTTCAATTGTGTACTGCTTTTATGGTTACGCGCCTTCTGTTTCGGCGTGATATTGCTACGCTGGATAACGATTTTGTCTCATGTTTCTATCAGTGGGAGGATCCATCGCCTCAACAAGATGTTGCCGTATTTTGATCCGGAGTACGAGAACTTCAACCAGCGGATCAACCCTCCTAGGTCCCCAATTTCCATATTGAATTTCAGAACTCAGTCCAATTTCGGTAGAGCAACCATCTGCTTCTCCTGTACTTACAAAACAGTGGCATTTTTTGTTGCAGGGTTTGCATTGACAACAGCACATGCAGCGACTGCACCTTAGTGAAGGTAAGACTCAATTCCGATCTCTTGAACCCCAACGATACAGATGTTTCCAAGAAATGGTTTCATTTCGTCTCTGTTCGCCTTTGGGATTCAGGTTGACAGCATGAACAAGAATGGCATTCTGCTGGAGGTGCTGCAGGTCCTGAGTGATCTCGACCTCCACATCTCCAAGGCGTACATCACCTCGGACGGGGGGTGGTTCATGGATGGTAAGAATCGGGAGTGGCTAGTAGCACCTGAAACTCGAACTCAATATGTATATCTATAGTTCAGAGACTTACCGGGTATGCGATGTTGCAAAATTGATGCAGTTTTTCATGTTGTGGATAAGCAAGGACAGAAGGTAACTGATGACAAGACCATCAAGTACATTGAGAAGGTTGGCAAATTTCACCTCCCGTCTGCCAGTCTCTGCAACAAACTATATATTTCGCATCGCTGAATTCTTGTTCCGTGTTTATTTTCACGAACCTTTGCCAGGCGTTAGGTCCGGAGAGCAATTTGTTGGGCGCCAAGGGCAGCAACTCGACGGGAAGATCGGTGGGGCTGCACTCGATCGGCGACCATACCGCCATCGAGCTCAAGGGGCCCGACAGGACCGGCCTCCTCTCCGAGATCTTCGCCGTGCTCGCCGAGCTTCAGTGCAACGTCCTGGCCGCCGAGATGTGGACGCACCGGACGCGGGTCGCCTGCGTCGTGTACGTCAACGACGTTGCCACTGGCCAGGCCATCGACGACCCGGGCCGCCTGTCCCGGATCGAGGACCGCCTCCGGTACGTGCTCCGCGGGTACGGCGGCGGAGACGCCCTGGGCGCGCTCGCCAACTTCGCCGTCGGCCCGACGTCGCACGTGGACCGGCGGCTGCACCAGCTCATGCACGCCGACGTGGACGTCGACAGCGCGCCGGCGGCGGCGACCGACGGCGAGGGCGACAGGCCGGTGGTGACGGTGGAGCACTGCGTGGAGAAGTCCTACTCGGTGGTGAACGTCAAGTGCAAGGACCGGTCCAAGCTGCTGTACGACATCGTGTGCACGCTCACGGACATGGAGTACGTCGTGTTCCATGCCGCCGTCTCGTCCGAAGCCTCCTACGGCGTCCAGGTATTTTTATTTTTTTTTCCGATTCAGCTCACGTCAGCAGGAGGCATGGAGATTCTCATTTCCTTTTTCAGGAGCTGTACATCCGTCGCAAGGACGGCATGACGCTTCTGAAAGACGAAGCAGAGAAGGTGATCAGGTGCCTGGAAGCAGCCATCTTCAGACGAGTATGCGAGGTACATAAAGTTCAAAAAAGCGCGGAAAAGTCCTGCACCCAACTAATCTCCTGCTCTGCTTGTCGCGCCACATTCTGCACCTGACACACCTGCAACGCCATCGTCTGCAGGGCTTCACTCTGGAGCTGTGCGGGCGGGACCGGGTGGGCCTGCTGTCGGACGTGACTAGGTTGCTCCGGGAGCACGGGCTGACGGTGACCCGCGCCGACGTGACGACGGTGGGGGAGCAGGCCATGAACGTCTTCTACGTGCGGGACCCCTCGGGCAAACCGGTGGACATGAAGACCATCGAGGGGCTCCGCGGGGAGGTCGGTCAGACCGTCATGCTCAACGTCAAGAGGGTGCCCGCCGCCACCACCAAGACGCCGGAGCCCGCCGCCGGCATGGCCAGGACCAGCTTCTTCTCCTTCGGCAACCTCTTTGCCAAGCTCCGGGCCTGATCAATGGATTGGTCGATCCCGGTCCCGATAATGGTACCGATCTCGATATTGTAATTGCTGTAGAGATGAAATGAACTAGACTGAATGTGACATGTGGCAGCTGTGGGTGTATAGTTCATAAGGAGCTCTACCAGGGTACAAGGTACCGGACTGGTGGTTCTGTACAATGCAGGCTGCAGACTGCTTGTTGAGGGGTATCAGTGCACTTGGTTTTCTGCAAGCTCATCTGATTTGCATCATTTTGCATCCAAGATGCTTCTGTAGCCTACAGAAACTTAAATGACCATTCACCCCCTGAGCTGCTGAACATTTCAGTTTTTGGCTCGACTTCCTTCAATGCTTCAAGTAGAGATAAGGAAGGCACTCTCTTTGGCAATGAAAATCAAGATTGTCAACTCAAGTTATAAAATGCCCGAAATTACATGTCCATGCCAGAATTTCAGAAGGATCTGTATTTTTCTTCTTTTAACAACATCACAAATCAACAATTACAGAAGCGTGACTCAGTTGATCTGAATATATTTTCCAAAATAAAAAGGAAAAAGATGACTGATCACCTTTTCATGGGAGAGGAGAGGGAGAGTCTGAATTCTCATTTTAACAGTGCTGGATTAGCATCTACAGGTGTGTCCTTGGGTACTGATGTATGATCCTGATCCCCACTGTTTTGAAGCATATATTTAACAAACCAATTAATACACTTGCTGGTAACTCATCTTCTTTAACATTCATTTTTTGTGGGGATCAAAATCATCATCAACGTCATAAGCAGGGTTGCATAAACATCTAAACAGCCGACCGATTCCCTGCACACAAACACATGACATTATGACTTAATGATGACTTCGATGTAAAAAATCATTTCCATACCATAGACGGGACTGATGATTGAAAAATTGCCTGAGTAAATGCAGGAGTTCGATATGGCACAGTTCGAGCCACATCATCATCTGAACTATCATCTGAGCTGCTGTCATCGTCGAGTACTGTCTTTTTCGACGGCCCTGGCAGTGCCTGCTTTTCCCTCTATTCGTGTTCCAAGTGAGAAAACATTTTATTTTCAAATCATAATTGTATCAGTGCACCTCAAGATATAACACACAGCCATATAAGTATGATACAAAGAGTTCAATTAATGTACCTGAAATGTTTTCCCAAGAATTTTCAAGGCCATTGTGCGGGCCTTCAGATCCTCTTTCTTGACATTGTTTTCATGTAGCACCTAGGAATAGAAAAACTTGTCAAACTGAATGTCTGATTTGCTGATCGTTCTAATAGATAACCTAGCTTAGAAGAATGGCATGTATTCTATTAATAATCCTGACAGTACTAAGAAGTCAAAACCTTGTCAAATTAAATGAGTTGTGTGTTCATATCAACAGATACAACTGGCTTATACAGTTTTCCATTTTCTAAAAAAAACAAATATAACCTGGAACTGAAAAATATCATGTTGTAGATGGTCATAATGATGAAAAGCATATACATATCAAGAAACATACCAATTCACAAACATGCAGAATGGTAATCTCAATGTCCACGACATTGAGCTTCCACAGTGAATTCATCATCAGATCCTTGTTCATCCTCATCTGCAGGTCAACATCCTGCTCGGTGGCGCAGCCGTCCTTGGCGCTCTGCCTGCAAGCTTCCTCTTGCAGCTGAAGCAACTGTAGGGCTCCTGCATTATTCCTTTTGCCTCCTAATCAGTCAGCAATTTTAATCAATTTATGTGATCTGCAGCACAAAGAAAGGTTTAACCTCTCGCTGCCGTGATCTGTGACTTCCACAGGTGGCCCTTGTTCCTCACCCACTCAGTCACGAATGGCACCCCTAGGTACATGGCCTTCTTGCCAAGCTCCTTTGCTGCTTGCCGGGAGTATATATACCCAATGGTCCGAAGAATGTCTAGCCCAGATGCTGCAGGTGGAAATTTAACAGTTTAGATGAAACATTTCTGGGGAACAGATGCAAGGAAATAGATTGATCAGGGTTCACAAGACTGACATGTGCCAGAGAGCCTCTTTGCCTCAGATTCAGCACGATCGACAAATCCTTCTTTGTCGCCGCGGACATATTGTGAGAGGAATTCCTTTAGGAATCGGGCTAGCTTCTCTTCTCTTTCTCTTTGCACATTCTTGGTCACAATAAAATAGAATCAGATCAATAGTTCCAGAAGCACCCCTAGTATTCCATACGAAAAGAAAAGATGACATTGGTGTTTGGTATACATCACAGATAGAGTCTGCTTATTCAGTCCACTAACCCTGAGCCTATCCTGAAGCTTTTCGGGGTTGTCATCGTCGCTTGCCAGCTCAGAGGAAGCCATTGTTGCCATTGCAAGATTGCCAATGTAGTCCTCAAATACCTCACTCCCGAAAAGAAGGGTGAACACTACAGTGCCATCCAGTATATTATCCCTGATATTGGCAACAAGCATCCAGATTGTGTTTTTTTTCCAGGATGAACATCCAGATTGGTGCACACATTTACATGAAAAACAAAGATTGTTGTTCTGCTGACATAATAAGCATGATCACCTGAGGTGGGTACTTACCGGGATATGCTGTTTTTGCCGTAGCCGTCGTAGGCTTTCCTCTGCAGGGGGTCACTCAGCACCTGGTAGGCCTCTCCAAGAGCCTAGGGATCAAATCATCCACAGAAAGAAGCTCAGCTGGTCAGCACAGCACACATCCAGTCCACTCCACCAAACCAATAACAGATTGATTTCAGTAGCACGGTAGCAGTAAGAACTGAGAACCTGGAACTTCTCGGCCGCCTGGGGATCGTTTGGATTCTTGTCAGGATGCACCTGCCTCGCCTGAAGAACGAAATGGAATCCAAACTAGTCAAATCTTATCTTATAAAAACAAAAAAAACACATTCTTTTTCCTTGTTGGGACCTAAAAGACTAAAACCAAGATGTTGCGCACTGAAGGATATGAAAAATAATGCTAGAAAAAAAAAAGAATATGAAAAGAGCATGAAGGGCGGGGGCAGTGTGTGACCTTGATATAGTAGGCCTTGCGGATCTCGTCGTCAGAGGCGTAGGGGCTGACGCCCAGCACGTCGTAGTACTCCGTCTCCTTCGCCATCCTCCGCCGATGCTGCTTCCTAAGCCTACGCAACTACTAGTAACCCCTACGCTGGAAGCAGAGGAAGCAAGAGAGCAGTCGCAGAGCATGGACAGGAAAGGCGCATCATTTCGTTTCATTCATGGCGCCAGGAGGGTGAGGGAGCTAGGGGGGGCGTCCCCACCGGCCCATCTTTCCAGTGATGCGCGCACGCGGCCGCGGCGGCAGAGCCGGGCACGGGGAGGGCAGCGCGATGTGCGCGGGGCGTGGCGGCCGCAGGCAGCGCGGAGGCCGACCGATTTAACAATTGCGCGCGGCGTGCCGGGCGGCCCGCCTTTCCAGTGTGGATCAAAGGATTCAACACCCAATGATGATCTGCTCGCTGCTTCCGTTGTTCTTTTTTTTTCTCGCGTCTCATCGTTTTCTTTTCTCGTTTGCTTTAATCCGTCTTATTACTTTTCTAATACAGAATTATCTTATTACTCTCCTCTCGTTCTTCAGTTCCATGCCATTCCCCTCCAAACCTTATTTGCTGCAGTTCGCTTTCCTCCCTCACCATCTTTGACAATTGGGGGTTAACTGTTGTTGCAACGGGGTGTATGATTATGGCTTGTGGTTGCTGGCGTTGCTTAATTTGTGCAGTAACGGGCCAATGATGCATGTACTAATATGATAGTTTTTGTCAAGTCCATACTTTTTTTTTCGCGATAGCTGGATGCTCCATTGAAATTTGTTTATTTACGCAATTCAATTAACAAATAGTAGTCATGGGTTTATGGTTATTGAACCCACGTACGATAGGGTCAAAGTGTCGAGTAGTCGATTGTATTTTGGTATTTGTTTCACCAATTTCCTTCCTGGATGTTAGGAGTCTTCAAAAATGCTTGAGATAACAAGATTTCTTACGTCTCTATTTTTTTTCATATTTCATTTCATGATAAAGGATTTACAGTACTTACTTTCTTAATAAACACAGCACAACAAACACACTCATACACACGTAGGAGACAGGACACACATATACACTCTTCCTTTACGAGCATCTTTGACGACTAGAACAACTGATTTTAAGATTCATTGTTGATGGGATGTCGCTTAGAACTCAAATTTGTTACATAAAAAAACTCCCCACATGGCTATGCCACCAAAATATTCATGTCTAATTTTTTGGCTCGTTACAGTACCGGTAAACGGTACCCCCGTTTCGAATTATTTGACACGGGTTATGTAACACCCCAAAACTTGTTAAGAGGGAAATTTAAAAAATTTTGGACGTATTGCATGTGGTGCAAAAATTCAAATTCAAATTGGAATTCAAATTAAACTCAAAACAGAAATGAAAAAGAAAAAGAAAAAGAAAAAAAAACAAACCTCCCCGGCCAGTGGGCCGAAACCCACCAGCCGGCCCACCCAGCCCCCGCGCCAGCCCGCAGCCGCGCGCCCGCGCTCCCTCTCGCAGACATGTGGGACCCACCTGTCATCCCTAACCCCCGATCGTCCGAAACCCGGACTATTTTCCCCGCGCGCGAGCGATCTTAACCGACCGGATTTTCGCCGAATTCTAGTTCCGGAGGACTCCAACTCGATCTAAACCACCCCGCCGCCCTCCCCCGTCTATAAAAACCCCGGTATTGTCCCGTTTTTCCCCACGATCCGCCGATTTTTCTCTCCGGCGAGAACCGAGCCCCTCCGGCGAATTCTGGCCGATCTACGCTCGGAAATTCCGATCTAACTCGCTGGTCTTGATCCACCGCCTCCGGGGAACCTCGCAGGTGCAGAAAACTCGGTGGTTTGCGGTTCAAACACAGCGCCGACAAGCCTCGCCGTGAATTCACCTCGGACCTCGTCGTTGACCGTCTTCCAGGACCTCCGAGCTCAAGAAAACCCCCGAGGTGAGATCCCCGACCTCCCCTCTACCGATCTATGTCATAAAATCACAGTTCTAAGAAGAATTGACGAAGATCCGAAACTCTCCGGCGAGATCGCCGCCGTGCGCCGCCGGGCAGTGCCGACCCACGCTCGATCAGAGCGACGTGGCCGCTTGTGCGCCGTTTATTTTAAATCGCACGGTAGAGTTTAAATCCCCGCGTACCGCTTCGACGTTATAATCTCAGCCGTCTGTTTTAAATCGGACGGTCCACGTCAGCCCCACGTTATAAAGATTGGAATTCTTATGCGCTACCCCCTAGGGTTCTCGGGAAATAAGAGCTAGCCCCGGAAACTTATGATATAGCCCCTGGAACTTCAGAAAATCATGTAAATTTATTTAAAAATCAGTTTTAGCCCCTGGACTTAACAAAAATTAGGAAAAACTCCTCTGTTATGAGTAGGTAGACCCCTGAAAATTGTTAAAATAATATTATAGACCCTGTAGTGGGGTGAGTTTACCTTTTTAACCCTGTTTGATATTAAATTTAGGAAATTGAATATGTGGCTAGTATTTAAAATTTAAAAAGTGGGACAAACATATTGTCAAATTTAAATTATAAACTTTCTCGGTACTTAGAAAACCTTGGAGTGAGATAAAAATAGATTTTTGGCTGAAATGAATCTGTTTAATTTATTATTCATATTTATTAGTTATAGGGACACATTTTTAAGTAAAGAATAGTTCTGAAAATGAGGTTTACATCAGAGGAAAAGGTCAAAAATATATTATTAAATATTTTAGATTAGAATCTATTCTGTTTAGATGATGTGTCTTATTATTTTCATAATAAAATTCACATTTAGGCATATAAAATAAATCTAAAAATATAGCAACTAGTAAATGATAAATGAAGTTTATAAAATCCAAAGAATTCAGTTTAGGGTTGTAGAAGTTCTGAAGACACATATGGAGTAGGAAAATACCTTTCATGCATACTTGGTAGCTAAAAGGTGTATTAATTGAATATAAGGAATGTATTTAAATTGGAAACTCATATCTATAGTATGCAAGTATAAATGTGAATACAAAAGTAGGAATCATATATACATGAATTAAAAGTGCATGTAAGTCAAAGATCAACACACATAGAGTAACCACAACACATAGAATTTGTGAATGGCTTTATTACATGTGAATGTGTGGTTTGTATGAAGTGGAAGTGTGAACTATGTCTTATGGATTGTTGTTTTTCTTTTGCTATGTGTGATGGTATGATGTAGAACCTGCTCGAGAGCAAGTTCTTCATTTCCAAGATCATAACTACTCATTCCAAGAGCAGCAGGAAGGAGGCAAGTGTCCTTGACCACTTTGATCCTATACTAGGATGTGTAGATAGAATTATTTGCATTGTCAAATAAAATATGAAACCCATGCTAGGAAGTTTCCCTAGAGTTGCATTACCTTGTTTCCTTGTAGCTTGGGTTGGGATTTATTTTATCATGACATTTATTATTATGCATATGCTTAGCCATACTTAGAATGGGATATTTGGGATGTGAGATCATCAGTTTATTTTACCATACTCTTGAAATGAGATATTGTGAGTTATGTAGAGGTAGGGATCAAGGCAAGTTGGATGTTTTGGTTGTGTGCTGGGTGCACGAGACTCGGGTTTGTGTTTAGTACTTGCCTGGATCCTAAGGACCGGTTCATGGAGCATGTAACCTGGCTTTACCGTGCCAACCACATGCTGAGATGGGGCAGCTTGGCCAATTAATTAGGTGTATCCCCGGCGTATTATGGGTGTGTTGGATGGTGCGGGGAATAGGTGTCAGCTGGACTACCATATGAACCGCAAGGCTCAAGAGGGGACCACTGCAGCGGGGTTGGAGCCTCTTGTATGCTGTTAGGGGTGAAACCTTAGTGGGCCCACGCTCGTCGGGAATCTCTTTGTAAAGGCTTCGTAGTGATCTCCTGGCTACACACCTGGGAAGTGTGAATGTGGTTCGTAGCCACTGGCATAATGGATGTTCTTTTAGTCCACCCGGCAACGGGGGATGAAATCACTACATGTGGGTACAGTGGTACAAACTCTGCAGAGTCAAAAACTGTCATGACAGCCGTGCTCACGGTCAAGAGCGGTTTGGACTTATTCATGATTAGAGGAGTGATGGTTTTGGAAGTTGAGAATGTTAAGCGGGGAGCTTAACATTGGAAATGATGTTGTCGTTATTTGATGATGGGATGGGAGATTGGGACTATTTCACCTGTGTAGTAATGTAGGTGCTTAATAAGTTAAGGTAATAGGTACTAATGGCATAATGCTTTAACCATGAGTTCAACCTCCCCTTGTTCCAGCCATGCATGACATAATTTCCCGCACTTGCTGAGTACCATCGGTACTCAACCTTGCATATTTGTTAGTTTATATTGCTGCTCAGGTCAAGATAATGAGGTGGTGTATAATGACCAAGACTTTGGACCCGAAGAAGGTTTCTAGGTTCATGGAGACCCCCGGGCAACGCCTGTGACGGAGCCCTCAAGAATAATATTCCACTGCTAGTTTATTTACTTGTGATGAACTTATTATTGTCCATCGAGACATTTGCTATGTAAGACTTATTTATATTCGACACCTCACTTGTAATAAATGATGCTTCACTATTTGTCATCACATGTATGAAAAAAATGATCCTGGCATACATGTGATATTCACTTGGTTGTTCTTCGGAAAAACCGGGTGTGACAGAAGTGGTATCAGAGCCAAGGTTGCCCGTAGGAACGTGGACCTAGGTAGAAATGGACGTATTTAAGGGCCCTATTTTCTTAAAAACTATTTTACAAGGTGTGTGTTGAAAAGTGTTATTTAATGGAGTCACTTTCTTCATCTTACCTCAACTTTCATTCAAAATAGGATTTTTGTTTAAAAGTTTATCTAACCCAAGTTTAAATGCTTTTTGTTTTAGATGGTTCGCATGATTCGCACCGCTCGCAAGTCCACAGGAGGGAGAGTTCCCGTAGTTGCCCTTGCCGAAAGAGAGGAGAGTCGTCCAATGATGTACCTATCCTACGGATTGGCAGTAGGAGGCTTGTTACGCCGTCTTCGACGTATGCTCGAAGCCGCCGGCAATACGGACAAGCTAATCATACACTATAGCTCCACCAGAACCATCCGGGAGAAGCGGGAAGAATGGAGTTCAGAAATGATGATTATCCATGAAAATCAGCTACTCAAGATCCACCGCTCTCCAGCTTGTCGAGCGACACAGGTCGATGCGGAGAAGGATGTCACCTGGGAGGCCATCACCTGCCAGAGTCACATCTATCGTCGCCACCTGGACAGGACTGAGTACATGTATGTCCTCCAGCGTGAGAGTGGTACCGCGGAGTATAAGTATCCGCCAGTGCAGCAAGGGACTTCCCATGAGCACATGGACTTGTGCTTGGAGGATGCTGCTATGCTCAGCACTCGACTGCAAGAGTGTCAGCAAGAACTTCAGGATATTCGGGACACCCTGAAGGAAACGGAGGCGTTGCTGCGATCCTGCTTAAGGGCGAGAGAAAGAGGAGATGTGAATGAACTATGTGTCACCGTGAATGATACATGGACTCCTGACTCCCCAGATCGCCGGGCGATCAGGCGTCGTCGCACTTCTCCACCAGCAGCCTCCCCACCCAAGGCAGAGTCAGAAGGCAGCCGCAATGATGAGGAAGACCCCGAGGAGCCATCTCAGTGAATACGAGTAGTGTAGAGTCCTTCCCTTAGTTTAGCAGGATGTCGAGTAGTCGAGTCGTTATCTTAGTTAGTGGTGTGTTAATGATTGGTGTGTGACGTGAGTTGTGGAAGCCATGAGCAATTGTCCACAACCTCGTCTTCAGATTGTTTTGCTTTGGTGTGTGAACCCGCATGAAATAATATTGCATTTATTTTTGTGTGAGATATGAACCCTCCGAAAAGTATAACAAAGCCTCAACACTTTAAAGTACAAACAAGTGAAAGTAGTAAGGTAATAAGTAATGCTTTAAATTAACATTTGGTTGATCATGCTAGATGGCGGGAAGAGGAAAAGGTCGTGCTGCCAACCCCGCCAACAACAACGATGAGGCCTGCAACCCTCATCTTTCTGGAGGCCAGGACAGGGGTGGTCGCCATGAAAGAGTTGATCCCCTCCACCAAATGCTGGAGAATCAAAATCAGCTCATCCAGAACTTGACTCAAGTGGTGGCCAACTTGCATCAAGTTCCACCTCCACAAGTTGCACCACGTCAACCAAGGTTGAGTGAGTTTCTAGGAACTCAACCTCTAAAGTTTGCAAGTGCTATTGAACCTCTGGAGGCAGATGATTGGCTTAAGACCATTGAGAGCAAGATAAGGATCATACAGTGCCAAGGGTATGAGAGGGTACTGTTTGCCTCTCATCAATTGCATGGACCTGCTGCTGATTGGTGGACCGCCTACGTGGTCGCCCATCATGACCCTGAGAACATCACTTGGGAAGAGTTCAAGCGTAGCTTCCGCAACCATTACATCCCAAGGGGTGAACTAAAAAACAAGAGGAAAGAGTTTTTAGGGTTGCAGCAAGGTAACATGACTGTGAGGGAATACCTCACTAAATTTACTCAACTCTCCCGTTATGCCCCAGGGGACATAGAGACTGATGAGCAGAAACAAGATTGTTTCGTGGAAGGACTTACCGCAGAAATGCAGTGTGCAATGTCCTCAAATGAGTATGAAAGCTTCCAAAAGATGGTGGACAGAGCGTTTGTAGTAGAAAGGAAGCTGAAGGCCTTGGAAAATGAGAATAAGAGGAAGGCCGGGTGGTCACATCAAGCCTCAGGAAGCAACACCCGCCCACGTCTGATGCAGCAACCCGCAGGGCAGACGAACCGTGCTGCGGTACCCTACTCAGCACCAAGAGGGTACAACCCAAACTACAGGCCTCCGGCAGCACCAATACAACCACAACGTCAGTTCGTACAGCAGCCTCGCCCTACATATCAACCTCGACCAGCAGGACAAGGACCTCCAAACCAACCCCAAGACAACAAAGGCCAGACACTTAAGGTTGGGGTGCAATGTTTTAGTTGTGGTGAAGTGGGGCACTATGCCCGTAAGTGCCCAAAGAAGAAGCCCACGCAGCCACAACAGCAGAATGTAATGAGAGGACAGGTGAACCACGTCACTATGGAGGAAGCACAAGAGGCACCCGACGTGGTAGTTGGTAAATTTCCTGCCAATTTACACATTGCAACCCTGCTGCTTGATTCTGGTGCTACCCACTCGTTCATTGCTCAAGGGTTCGTTAAGAAGCATGACCTAGCAACAACACAAATGAACCATATGCTAGCCGTAAACTCTCCAGGTGGAGAAATAAGGACAAGACAAGTGTGTCCCAAGGTGAACCTAGACATTAATGGGGTAGTATTTACTGCTAACCTCATAGTGATAGATTCACAAGGGATAGATATTATATTGGGTATGGATTGGTTGACCAAACATAAAGGAATCATCCATTGTTCGACCAGAACGGTGGAACTAACGCACCCTAGTGGCACAAAAGTAAAGTTTATAACAATACAAGAGCCTAGGAGGGACATTAAATTAAATCAAGTTGAGGTGAAAGTTGAGGAGATCAGGACCATCAGGGAATATCCAGATGTTTTTCCGGATGAGTTGCCAGGTATGCCTCCCGATCATGAAGTGGAATTTACAATCGAGCTAGTGCCTGGAACAGCCCCGATATACAAGAGACCTTATCGAATGGACTCCAAGCAGCTGGGAGAACTCAAGGATCATTTGAGAGAATTGACGGAGAAGGGGTATATTCGTCCTAGTTCCTCACCATGGGGAGCTCCAGTGATATTTGTGCCCAAAAAAGACGGAACCCAAAGGTTATGCGTGGACTACCGTGCCTTGAATGAGGTAACCATCAAGAACAAGTACCCATTACCCCGCATTGAAGACTTGTTTGATCAGTTGAGAGGAGCTTGTGTGTTCTCGAAAATTGATCTCAGGTCGGGATACCACCAACTCAAGATAAGGCAATCTGATATTCCCAAGACAGCTTTCGTGTCTCGGTACGGACTGTATGAATACACTGTCATGCCTTTCGGGCTAATTAATGCCCCGACATACTTCATGTATCTCATGAACAAGGTATTCATGGAATATCTGGACAAATTTGTGGTGGTTTTCATAGATGACATTCTCGTCTTCTCCAAAAATGAAGTAGAACATGAGAAACATCTAAGGTTGGTATTGCAGAGGCTGAGAGAACACCAACTATATGCCAAGTTGAGCAAGTGTGAGTTTTGGCTGAAGAGAGTTCCCTTCTTAGGACATATAATCTCGGAGGGAGGAATCTCCGTAGATCCCGCCAAAATCGAGGATATACAGAAGTGGAAGACCCCTGAAAATGTCAGGGAAGTTCGAAGCTTCTTGGGATTAGCTGGATACTATCAACGGTTTATTGACGGATTCTCTAAGATATCGAGACCCCTCACTAAACTGTTGAAGAAGGGAATCACATTCACATGGACGCCGCAGTGCGAGACGAGTTTTCAGGAGTTAAAGGAAAGATTGACAACAGCCACAGTGCTGGTTATGCCAAATATGCAAAAGAACTTTACGGTGTACTGCGATGCCTTTGGAAACGGGTTGGGGTGTGTTCTCATGCAAGAAGGGCATGTCGTGGCTTATGCATCCCGACAACTCCGGAAGCACGAGAAAAACTATCCTACACATGACCTAGAACTAGCTGCAGTGGTACACGCGTTGAAAATTTGGCGGCACTATTTGATGGGGAAGAGGACAGAGATATATACCGATCATAAGAGTTTGAAGTACATTTTCACACAGCCAGATCTGAACCTCAGACAAACGAGATGGTTAGAGCTAATCAATGACTTCGATGTGGGCATCAACTATCATCCTGGGAAAGCAAACGTCGTGGCCGATGCTCTAAGTAGGAAAGTGCAGGTCAATAAGTTGAGCTTGAAGGACATGCCTGCAGAATTGAAGGACGAGGTTATAAGGCTCAATCTATGCCTCGTAAATAGTGGTGAAGCCATCGCCATGGAAGTGGACTCAACACTCGAGCGAGACATACGCGAGGGTCAAAAGGATGACGAGAAGATACAAGAAATCAGGCAACTCATTAAGGAAAATAAAGCCCCTGGTTTCAGAGAGGATGAACAGGGAACGGTGTGGCACGGGAAAAGAATTTGTGTGCCAGAAGTAAAGAAGATCCGTGAATTGATTTTGAAGGAGGCTCACGATTCTGACTATTCCATTCATCCTTGGAGTATGAAGATGTACCAGGACCTCAAGAGCAGGTATTGGTGGTATGGCATGAAGCGAGATGTCGCAGAACATGTTGCCCTATGTGACACATGTCAGTTGGTGAAAGCAGAACATCAACGACCCACGGGATTATTGCAACCACTCAAAGTGCGTGAATAGAAATGGGAAGAGATCGGTATGGATTTCATAGTGGGATTGCCTAGGACCCAATCAGGATATGATTCAATATGGGTCATCATCGACAGACTAACCAAGGTAGCTCACTTCATCCCCGTGAAGGAAAGCTACAGCGGATCCAAATTGGCAGAGTTGTACATGTCAAGGATCGTGTGTTACCATGGAGTGCCAAAGAAGATAGTGTCGGATCGAGGGACACAGTTCACCTCAAGGTTCTGGCAGAAGTTGCATGAAACCATGGGAACCCATCTGAACTTTAGTTCTGCCTATGATCCCCAAACTGATGGGCAGACGGAAAGAACTAATCAGATTCTTGAGGATATGTTGAGGGCATGTGCATTCAAAAACAATCGGAGTTGGGACAAGAACTTACCGTATGCGGAATTCTCCTATAACAACAGCTATCAAGCTAGTATGAAGGTGTCACCGTTCGAAGCTTTGTACGGGAGGAAATGCAGAACTCCCCTATTTTGGAACCAAACAGGGGAAAATAAAGTGTTTGGTCCCGAAGTACTACAAGAAGCCGAGGCGAAAGTGAGGGAAATTCGCAACAACTTGAGTATAGCACAGACATGCCAAAAGAGCTATGCCGATGTATGGAGAAGAGAGCTCGTTTTCAACGTGGGAGACTATGTCTATCTCAAGGTGTCCCCTATCCGAGGACTTCGTCGGTTCAAGGTGAAAGTGAAGTTGTCACCTCGATACATCGGACCCTTTCAAGTTCGGGAGAGGAAAGGCGAAGTGGCGTATCAACTAGAATTACCGGCTCGCCTATCGGATGTGCACGATGTATTCCATGTGTCACAGCTCAAGAAATGTCTGAGAACGCATGAAGAGGTGTTACCCATGAATGAGATAGACGTAGTTGAGGATCTGTCTTATGCCGAGCAACCATCCAAGATTTTAGAGACAATGGAACGTGTCACAAGAAATAAAAGAATCCGGATGAGCAAGGTGCAGTGGAAGCATCACTCGGAAGAGGAAGCCACCTAGGAGTGAGAAGACGAGATTAAGGCACAATTTCCGGAATTGTTTTCTTAGAACCACCAATCTCGAGGACGAGATTTCTTTTAAGGGGGGTAGAGCTGTAACACCCCAAAACTTGTTAAGAGGGAAATTTAAAAATTTTTGGACGTATTGCATGTGGTGGAAAAATTCAAATTCAAATTGGAATTCAAATTAAACTCAAAACAGAAATAAAAAAGAAAAAAGAAAAAGAAAAAAACAAACCTCCCCGGCCAGTGAGCCGAAACCCACCAGCCGGCCCACCCAGCCCTCGCGCCAGCCCGCAGCCGCGCGCCTGCGCTCCCTCTCGCAGACAGGTGGGACCCACCTGTCATCCCTAACCCCCGATCGTCCGAAACCCGAACTGTTTTCCCCGCGCGCGAGCGATCTTAACCGACCGGATTTCCGCCGAATTCTGGTTCCGGAGGACTCCAACTCGATCTAAACCACCCCGTCGCCCTCCCCCATCTATAAAAACCTCGGCATTGTCCCGTTTTTCCCCACGATCCGCCGATTTTTCTCTCCGGTGAGAACCGAGCCCCTCCGGCGAATTCTGGCCGATCTACGCTCGGAAATTCCGATCTAACTCGCTGGTCTTGATCCACCGCCTCCGGGGAACCTCGCAGGTGCAGAAAACTCGGTGGTTTGCGGTTCAAACACAGCGCCGACGAGCCTCGCCGTGAATTCACCTCGGACCTCGTCGCCGACCGCCTTCCAAGACCTCCGAGCTCAAGAAAACCCCCGAGGTGAGATCCTCGACCTCCCCTCTACCGATCTATGCCATAAAATCATAGTTCTAGGAAGAATTGATGAAGATCCGAAACTCTCCGGCGAGATCGCCGCCTCCCGCCGCCGTGCGCCGCCGGGCAGCGCCGCCCGCGCTCGATCAGAGCGACGTGGCCGCTTGTGCGCCGTTTATTTTAAATCGCACGGTAGAGTTTAAATCCCCACGTACCGGTTCGACGTTATAATCTCAGCCGTCTATTTTAAATCGGACGGTCCACGTCAGACCCGTGTTATAAAGACTAGAATTCTTACGTGCTACCCCCTGGGGTTCTCGGGAAATAAGAGCTAGCCCCGGAAACTTCTGATCTAGCCCTTGGAACTTCAGAAAATCATGTAAATTCATTTAAAAATCAGTTTTAGCCCCTGGACTTAATAAAAATTAGGAAAAACTCCTCTGTTATGAGTAGCTAGACCCCTGAAAATTGTTAAAATAATATTATAGACCCTGTAGTGGGGTGAGTTTACCTTCTTAACCCTGTTTGATGTTAAATTTAGGAAATTGAATATGTGGCTAGTATTTAAAATTTAAAAAGTGGGACAAACATATTGTCAAATTTAAAGTAAAAATTTCTCAGTACTTAGAAAACCTTGGAGTGAGATAAAAATAGATTTTTGGCTGAAATGAATCTGTTTAATTTATTATTCACATTTATTAGTTATAGGTACACATTTTTAAGTAAAGAATAGTTCTAAAAATTAGAAAAATAAATGTAAAATAGTTTACATCAGAGGAAAAGGTCAAAAATATATTATTAAATATTTTAGATCAGAACCTATCCTGTTTAGATGATGTGTCTTATTATTTTCATAATAAAGGTCACATTTAGGCATAGAAAATAAATCTGAAAATATAGCAACTAGTAAATGATAAATGAAGTTTCTAAAATCCAAAGAATTCAGTTTAGAGTTGGTAGAAGTTCTGAAGACACATATGGAGTAGGAAAATACCTTTAATGCATACTTGGTAGCTAAAAGGTGTAGTAATTGAATATAAGGAATGTATTTAAATTGGAAACTCATATATATAGTATGCAAGTATAAATGTGAATACAAAAGTAGGAATCATATATACATGAATTAAAAGTGCATGTAAGCCAAAGATCAACACACATAGAGTAACCCCAACATATAGAATTTGTGAATGGCTTTATTACATGTGAATGTGTGGTTTGTATGAAGTGGAAGTGTGAACTATGTCTTATGGATTGTTGTTTTTCTTTTGCTATGTGTGATGGTATGATGTAGAACCTGCTCGAGAGCAAGTTCTTCATTTCCAAGATCAGAACTACCCATTCCAAGAGCAGCAGGAAGGAGGCAAGTGTCCTTGACCACTTTGATCCTATACTAGGATGTGTAGATAAAATTATTTGCATTGTCAAATGAAATATGAAACTCATGCTAGGAAGTTTCCCTAGAGTTGCATTACCTTGTTTTCTTGTAGCTTGGGTTAGGATTTATTTTATCATGACATTTATTATTATGCATATACTTAGCCATGCTTAGAATGGGATATTTGGGATGTGAGATCATCAGTTTATTTTACCATACTCTTGAAATGAGATATTGTGAGTTATGTAGAGGTAGGGATCAAGGCAAGTTAGATGTTTTGGTTGTGTGCTGGGTGCACGAGACTCGGGTTTGTGTTTAGTACTTGCCTGGATCCTAAGGACCGGTTCATGGAGCATGTAATCCACCTTTACCGTGCCAACCACATGCTGAGATGGGGCATCTTGGCCAATTAATTAGGTGTATCCCCGGCGTAGTATGGGTGTGTTGGATGGTGCGGGGAATAGGTGTCAGCTGGACTACCATATGAACCGTAAGGCTCAAGAGGGGGCCACTACAGCGGGGTTGGAGCCTCTTGTATGCTGTTAGGGGTGAAACCTCAGTGGGTCCACGCTCGTCGAGAATCCCTTTGTAAAGGCTTCGTAGTGATCTCCTGGCTACACACCTGGGAAGTGTGAATGTGGTTCGTAGCCACTGGCATAATGGAGGTTCTTTTAGTCCACCCGGCAACGGGGGATGAAATCACTACATGTGGGTACAGTGGTACAAACTCTGCAGAGTCAAAAACTGTCATGACAGCCGTGCTCACGGTCAAGAGCGGCTTGGACTTATTTATGATTAGAGGAGTGATGGTTTTGGAAGTTGAGAATGTTAAGCGGGGAGCTTAACATTGGAAATGATGTTGTGGTTATTTGATGATGGGATGGGAGATTGGGATCATTTTACCTGTATAGTAATGTAGGTGCTTAATAAGCTAAGGTAATAGTTATTAATGGCATAGTGCTTTAACCATGAGTTCAACCCCCCCTGTTCTAGCCATGCATGACATAATTTTCCCACACTTGCTGAGTACCATCGGTACTCAATCTTGCATATTTGTTAGTTTATATTGCTGCTAAAGTCAAGATAATGAGGTGGTGTATAATCACCAAGACTTTGGACCCGAAGAAGGTTTCTAGGTTCATAGAGACCCCCGGGCAATGCCTGTGACAGAGTCCTCAAAAATAATATTCCGCTGCTAGTTTATTTACTTGTGATGAACTTATTATTGTACATCGAGACATTTTCTATGTAAGACTTATTTATATTCGACACCTGGCTTGTAATAAATGATGATTCACTATTTGCCATCAAATGTATGAAAAATATGATCCTGACATATATGTGATATTCACTTGGTTGTTCTTCGAAAAAAACGGGTGTAACAGGTTAGTTGAAAATTAAATTAAACAACGCTAAATAATTTGAAACGGAGGGAGTAATAATCTTTTGTACTGAAATTTGTCAATAGAAGATGGTGAACCGGCCGGTCCATGTAGCACGGCGAACGAACACCTTAATTGTTTTCAGAATTTTTCTGACACCAGTCGTATTTTCTGAAACGGGAATCTTGATGATGATGATGATGGCAGTTAAGAACTCTGCTAGAACACTGTGGACCCCGGCTAGCTCCGGCCTCCAGGAAATGTGGCAGAAGTGACGAAGCCCCAACACGGCGCAAGGCGGAGCGGTCGGGGACCAGAAGCTGTAAAGCATGTGCGAGGTGGTGGTGGCTTTGGAGTCGAGGCGAGGTGGTCTCATGATGCATGTCTCCATATCGGCTGCACGGTGGCATGGCGATCGCGTCACATGCGCCAAGGATTCGCACCGATCCGATGGGTTGCGCCTGCCAACACATGCTTGGACGATCAGGTCGTCTGGGATATGTGTAACCCATTATTAATTTGATTCCGTTACTGAAAACACAACATCCACTCAGCGGGGATAGCTCAGTTGGGAGAGCGTCAGACTGAAGATCTGAAGGTCGCGTGTTCGATCCACGCTCACCGCATTACTATTTTTTATGCGACCAAAAAAGTCTTTTCGAACGAAAGCTTTCCTCTCTGGCACAAGTCAACTCTTGTCACATTTTCATTGTAAAAAATAACCAGAAATCGTGTCAAATAACAGGCTTCCGCCCGCAGCTGTATATTGGTCCTGCCAGTTTTTATAATAAACTTAAAAAAAGAGAGAAGACGGGCACAAAATTAATAAGTTTCACCAAAACTTTTTAAATAATCTGGTTTCTGAACCAGCTCAAGTTTCGTGGGAAGGGCCAGCGAGCAGGGTCACGTCGCGTAAGTGAGTGAAAGCTGCTTCGGCGGAGCCCGTTGGTCCTCATCTCATATGGGCCAGAGATCGATTTCGGGAAAGGAGCAGTTGGGCTCATAAGCAGCACGTGAGCCTTCGGCCCTTTTCCATCCTGGGCCTAACCAGCCCGTCGAACCAGAGCAGAAGGAAAACCCTAGTTCCAGGAGGGGCATGGCCGCTGTTAAATAGGACCCCCCGTCCTCTTCCTCCACCCTCGCCACCGTTCGCGATTCTTCTCTTGCTCTGCCTGCCCTATGGCTTCTGCGCCCTGATCTGGTTTCAGCCGCCGATCTGCTTTTGTTTTTTTGTTTGTTTTTTTCTCGTGGAGATGTTCTTGTTGATTTGATCTAACTGTAAGGCTGGGGCACCGGCGATGATGAGAAAAAGTATCTAGTCATGCACCACGCTGAAGGTGTTTCACCTCTCCGTGATGACAAACAAACTACTACCCATACTTTCGTCTGAGCCTCGTCGTCCCGTTGGTTCCGTCCCCAACAAATTTTTTTGGTGATTCGCTTCTCGAACCTGCGCTTTACTTTTGCCAAGTGTTTTTCTAGATGTGCTGCGGCTTGGGTGGGGGATGCTTGTTGATTTTTGTCGAGTTTGGCATTAGTTTGTTGGAGGGAAGATTCCTTTTTTTTTGGAGAACCAGATGATGTGGGTTTGCCCTCGCGGGCGATCCAACCATGATGCGGACTGAATTTGTTTGAGGTCAAAACATATTTGCCGCTGATGGCTCTCCTTGCACTTCCTGTTATCCAGGGTGTTGTATTTCGATTCTATTTAAGAGTTTTTTGATCCGGTAATTTCAAATTGTATTCATCAGCTTGTAGATTTGATGTTTGGTCACACGGAACGGAGTTGCAGTTCTGGTGTCTTAAAAACTATACTCATGAATTAAATTTATCCTACACTACGCAGTTGGAGAATAAATTAAATGAGAATCGAAAAGGAAAGAACTGCTAAGTGAAAACATTGTCAACAGCGCGACTCGTGCTAATCTGTGCAAACAACAGCTACCAGCATTGAAGATCTCAATTGAAAGATAGTAGGATCTATGGCAGTTCGGCAAAGGACAAATTTTCTTGGGCATGATGCCATATGCCAGGCAAGATGATTAGATCGTACATCCTGCCTCTAAATCCTCACGATTCAACTATAAACATGTCAGCTGGGACATTTGTAGCCATAACGTAGTGTTTTTCCACGGGAAAGATGCTCCTGATGCACAAATAACTAATGCCGTCTTTTCTATCCCACGAAAATGTCATACGTTGGGACATGCAAGCCTGTTTCATTGCCACAATCCTTGCCAAACTTGTGGCTACGAACCAATCACACCCTAAGACGTGCATTTTATTCATAACGAATAATTTGCAGCACAAAATCAGAAATATATCACGCCCCACCAAATATCCTGGGAAACAAGAATGCAACTCTACTGCCATGTCAACATGGCAACCAGGTTGAGTTGTTAACCAAGAAATACAACAGGATACATATGTAGTTATTAACCAAGAAATACAAGACGCAGATTTAGTTCTTAACCACGAAATACACAGGATGCAAATACAACTCATGACCTGTGTCTAATGGACTGATCCCGTCGTATGAACCTCTCTGGAACAGATGTATATCTAGCAACTTCTATTAGCTAATAAAATTGGCACGTCGGCTCAACTGAAAGTGAAAGGATACAGAATACCAGCAAGATCGCCTTCTTTTCCATGCAACTACAGATGGAGTTAGCAGCTTCACCACTACACATACTTGCCCCTGTACTTGGGCTTTGAGTCCCTGTCGAGCTTGGACTTCCCGTCAGGCGTCGGCTCCACAGGGCTGAACACTGCAGAGTGTAGATTGCCCTCCTCTAGCCATTTCTGGTGGTTTTCCCTGAAGTCCCTGTGCTGCTCCTCGGCCATCTTCTTGATCTCCTCGGTGTAGGAAGCGACCTTCACCATGGTAAGGAGGACCCGGCTGTACCGGATGAGTATCTGCTCGCAGGAGCAAATAAGCTTGAAGCAGGGATGTTCAGGGAACCGAGTGTTGGAAGAGCTGTCTTCACCACGCAAGACTGGGTAGAAGAAGACAAGCCTGCCACCCATAACAAGCATCCTTGCGGCAAGGTGAAGAAGGTCGTGCACGCACTCTGCAAGGCTGTATGCTGCGGCTGATGGAATGTGGCTATCTCGTTTCCCTTCTGGAACTGTGTACGGACCTTTAACGCCTTTTAGAAGCTTCCGACCACCAGACTTCCTGCCACCAGCACGGACTCCATATGGTGGGTCACAAATAATTGCATCGAATATCTGATTGAAAAAAAGCAACCAATATCCAGTATTATGAATAGATACTGGAGCAAAGCAAGTCTAACGATTCAGCAGTAAGTTTACAGAGTAGCTTGCAGCGTATAAGCAGAAACTAACAATTCCCTAATAACAGCTAAAGGTTTTAAAAGACCATAAAAAACGAGGGCTTCAATTAAATTTCATCCAGTGATTCGGTTGTTTTGTTCCACAACAGGTTTACATCATGCAGATAAAGAATTTCAGATGTTAGCATTAATTACGAAAAAGTCATTTTCTAGAGAAGACAGAGAAACAAAACTGTATGAAATTCATTTTTGCATGCTTCTAACTTTGTAGGCTACAATAGATAGATAGATGTAGCCGTGTTGCTTTATTAGGCAAATGCATTGTTGTGTTTCTTTATTAGGTAAACTTTATCTGTGCCAGCAGACAGCGAAACGAAAAAGATCAAACGTTTCCTTATTACTATAATTCTATATAGTATATACAGACACATTTCATGCTGCTTTGGCTCCAGGACATGTATAAATAAATAAAGGCCATGCGAGAATGCAAATATCATGTGTAAGACTTCTACAGCAGAACCAAAATAAAATTCTGCAACACATCTTGCAGGAAGGGGCATAGTTGCTGAAATTTAACATTAATTAACAACTGAAACTTAATCCAAAATGCAGGATAATTACCTCCTTCAATCCTGGACGCCAAGGTGGGAGATTATTATCCGCTCTCAGCAGGCATAACGGCTCTGGCAACTTGTACTGACGAACAAAACAATGTGGTTATTACTGATAGTAAATCCAGGAACCCGATGCTACTAACCAGTGGCTGACTAATACCTGTAAAATCTTGTGTGTTATAAAGTAGTAAATAAAAGAAAGACAAATCTTCTTATGAACTCACAAAGCTAATATAAGGAACTGATTGATGCTGGCACTAAGATGTCAAATAGCATGCTGAACCAAACATAGACTGCAGCTGAGACACGACCTAATTACCTGCTCAAAGTTGCTCCAGACATTACAATCTGGACCACGACCATCTCGCACAATCCTTATGTCAATATCTGCACCCTGAAAAACCTTTATCAGCAAGGCATAGCAGCCAACAAATGTCTAAGGTATATTTGTTCACAGAACAATACAAACCATTGTCATGGCTCCAAAATGCGCAGCTGCAACCAAAATGCTACCAGTTCCGACAAAAGGGTCATACACAAGCTTCCCAGACCGTGCCAGACCCTGATTAGCCATGAGAAAAGCCATTTCAGCGTTCATTGCAGTGGGACCGATGTACTTCCTACTTTTGAGCTGATACGTCGGCAGGAGATGCCTATCTGCCACCCCAATCTCCCGGCCAAAGAATATGGTCCTCTTCATCACCGGCGGGAGACCATTGTTTGGGCCATAGTCATCAGTCTCAAAGACAAAGAACTTGTGTCCGGGATTTTTCAAATTAACACGGCCCTGAAAACAACAGAAAACCAAACCCTTGTTACACAACTTGTCATAATCAGCATCCGTAAGATCAGCATCATTAGAAATGAAACAACGATGACATCAACCTTGAATGGTATGTAGGTAAGGCTATTCATGATCTCGTTCTGCTCATGGGAGCTGATCGCCTTGCCGAAGGTGTCGACGACAATCTTGAAGGTGCTCTCCGGTGTCAAGTACGGCAGCTTCCTCTCGTCAGGGTACTCCATGACCGACTTTTCCAGCTCCTCGTAGGAAGTACCCTGCCCCCAGAGCTCGTAGATCCCCTTCGCGAGCAAGCCTAGCCATACGACGCCCAGGAATCAAGGAACGGCGATGGGAAGGGTTGACGGGAAGGGACCGAGAGAGGTGGGCGCTTACTGCGGTTGGCGACCTGAGCGACGAGGCGCTCGTCGCCCGGGAGTCGGACGAGGTGGAAAGGAGAGTCAGCGTGGTGGCCCTCCGGCATGCGCCACGCGACGGCGTTCCCGGCTCCGGGGCCCCCGAAGAGCTCGGCGAGGGACTCCACCTCCGGCCGCCGGTAGTCCAGGAGCCTGTGGTAGAACACGCACAGGTACCACATCCCTCCGCTGCTATCGTTCTGCCGCCCGCTAACTCCTCCCGCGAGACGAGGAACGCGGGAGCCGTGGCTGGCTTCTCCGGCGGCGGCGGCGGCGGAGGGAATCGAAGCGAAGAAACTGATAGCGAGACGGGGAACGGAAAAAAATACCAAAACCCCGGAGTACTTCGACTGACTTGTGGGTCCGGTGGCAAATAGGCTGGGCCTTTCATAGGGTTACTCTGTGGCTTATCAATCCGTACAGAAATCTCATGGGGAAAAAGTTCAGACCCGTGACCTTGATTCTTCAAAGAGATGATCGGGAAAAAAATTAAAATTGTTTTGGAGATGCGGGGGATCGAACCCCGTGCCTCTCGCATGCAAAGCGAGCGCTCTACCATTTGAGCTACATCCCCTATGATGCTACACTGAGGAGGACAAATGTTAATTAAAGATCCGAGGGACCGACGATTCCATCGGCAGTTCGGCACAGAGCTCGCCGCGAGACGAACGGAACTGGATCGGACTCGGAGATTGCTTGCGGTTGCGGGTGGGGTGGCGAAGCACACTATTGGGGTCAGGGGAAAAAACAGTAACATTTAACGGCAAAACTTGCATCCACGCCATGTGGCGATGGCATTTTCGTACCGTCAGTGCACTGACCGAGCAACAGCGCGAGTAATGCAAAGCCGCTCCGTCGAATCCGTCCCTCGACGGCGTCCGTCCATCCACCCAGCCGTCGGCCCGCTGCCTCCTCAACGCTTCCCGCGAAATCACCAAAACACCCACGGAAACCCAGATCCGCCGACATTTTTTTTCGAGGAGCCGACGACACGAGCAGGAAACGGGAGTCGCGCCGAGTCGGGTTCGCGTGTCACAATCCGAGGATTCCAGCGCGGCGCCGGCGAGCGGTTTCGCGGTAACCCGGGTCCGTCCGGTGTGATCGGGCGGCGGGATGGGGGTGCCGGAGGCGGTGGCGCTGGAGATACCGGCGGACGAAGGGTCGCCGCCGGCCAGGGTGCCGCCGCGGATCAGGAGGAGGCTCCTCCGAGGGGCGGGGGACGGCGGCGGCGGAGGCGGCAAGGCGTCCACGGCTGAGGAGATCGAGGCCAAGCTCCGCGAGGCGGATCTCCGGAGGCAGGTAGGCTCGTGCTTTCCCTTAACCACTTCTGGCTCCCGTGGCTTGGAGATTACTTCACTCGCCCATTTCATCCGCGTTGCCGTTGTCTGTCTATTGATCGAGATTACGACAAGTTAATGTAGTTTAAACCCAACTCGCAATTTGAATTCCTGTTTTGCTGGCTCATTTCATTCTGCAGAGCGAGATTCAGCATGCTAGCCCCTTTTATGTAAACCTCGGTCTTGTAATTCCATTTCTGAACTACGTGGTAGCTCTTTAAGTTAGGGTTACGCTGATCAAATTGGGGAGCTGGTCGGCACTTGGCTTATTTGTATATGTGCTTCGCCAGGAATGTAACCCCAGCGTCATGTTATGATGGGATTGTTCATATCCTGTTTACGTGTTAATGCACATTCTATGGCTTTGCAAATTTCACGCTCTCTCATGTTGGAGGTTTATGTGCCACATGGAAAAAATATAATTCACTATGACTCTGAATTTAATGCAAGGATTGGTAGAAATATGTTATTGCCATGGCATATGTCTCATCTGAGATATTGTCCTACAGAAATTCCACAAAGCGTTGTCCTCCAAAGCAAGACACATGTTTAGGATCGCTCAATCTCAGGAGGGGGTTCCTACTGGGCAGCACCTTGAAGCAAAGCTTGTGGCTGCCGAGCAAAAGAGGTATCCGATAAAGGGATCTAGTACAGTAGTTCAATTTACTTGGGAAAAGGAAGCATAAGAATACTAATGCCAATTGCAGGTTGAGTCTGTTGGCAAAGGAACGGAGTCGGTTAGCTAAGTTGGACGAGTTACGACATGCTGCTAAGAATGATGCAGAGATGAGGTTCAAGAGCGAAAGGGAGGAACTTGGTATGAGAGTTATTTTGCGACTCAAGCAGGCTGAAGAGAAGCGTAAGCAACTCCTGCATGCTCGTTTGCAGAGACAGGCTATGCTGGAGGAGAGGACAAAAAGGTTCTTTGTGCAGAAGTTGACAGGGGAGAACAAGTACAAGGAGCATGTACGATCTGTAATCCTGCAGAAGAGTAAAACGGCTGAGAAGAGACCGATGAGACATATGGAATCTAAGGAAAGTCAGGTGCAGGGTAAGCTCTTGCAGGTCCAACTTGCTGCCAAGATTGCCTCTAGCCAGAAAGAAACTGAAAGTAGTATGTTGAAGGAACGATTAGAAGATAAACTCCAGAGAGTATGTATTTTAGTGCTGTTGCATTGATCCGATTTCTTCAACTCTTTAACTTGAATCATGATCATCTATGTCAAACCAGGCAAAGTGGCAGAGGGCTGAGCATTTGAAGCAGCGAAGGAGTCCTTCCAGCTCTATGTGCAGTGATTCAATTGAAAATGGAGAGTTTCTTTCAAGAAAATTGGCAAGGTATCATCTTGTAGTACATTCCACAATTTTTAAATAATTGTTTAGTATCCATGTGCAGCTTAGGATTCATTAGATCTTAGGGTAAATTTAATACTTTTATCACCCCATAAGAGATAATAGATATCTCCATCAATAATTACTTAGCTTGAAATGAAACAGTACTTTGGGTTTTGCCATTAATGAATGTAATTTTCACTACACATATATCTTATAAATTTCAATTACACCATACAACAACAACAACAACAACCAAGCCGTTGTTTCTCTACCTCTTAAAATCCCACTGTTAACCGGTGCTTCTGGAGGTCTCCGTTGGATATGTCCAAACCACCTTAGTCGATGTTGGACTAACTTCTCTTCAATCGATACCACCCCTACCCTATCACGAATCACCTCATTCCTTATTCGATCCCTTCTCGTGTGCCCGCACAACCACCGTAGCATGCACATCTCTGCGACACTCATTTGTTGGACATGTTGCCGTTTAGTTAGTCAACATTCCGCCCCATATAGCATCGCGGGTCTGATCACCATCCTATAGAACTTCCCTTTTAGCTTTTGTGGGACCTTCCTATCACATAGGATTCTAGAGGCTTGTCACCATTTCATCCAGCCTACCTTGATCCTGTGGCAAACATCCTCATCAATATCGCCATTGCTTTGTAACATTGATCCTAAGTATCGGAAATAGTCCCTTCTAGGTACTATTTGTCCTCGTAGACTAACATTTTCCTCTTCACGACCAACACCACTAAAGTCACACCTCATATACTTGGTCTTGGTCCTACTAAGTCTAAATCCCTTGAACTCTAAGGTTTGTCTTCATAACTCTAATTTCTTATCAACACCATCTCTAGTTTCATCTACCAGCACTACATCATCGGCAAAGAGCATGCAACAAGGGATATCCCCTTGTATATCCTTCGACACCTCATCCATCACCAGGGAAAAGATGTATGAGCACAAAGCTGATCCTTGATGTAGTCTTACCGTGATAGGAAATACATCAGTCTCACTATCACTTACGCGCACACTTGTCCTAACATTATTGTACATGTCGTTGATAAGGGTAATGTACTTTGTTGACACTTTATGTTTCTCTAGTGCCCACCACATGACTGACATTGGTATCTTGTCGTACGCCTTCTCTAAGTCAATGAACACTATATGTAGGTCATTCTTCTGCTCCCTAACTCTCCATAAGCTGACGAAGCAAAAAAAATCGCCTCTGTTGAAATATAAGTGAATTGCCCACCCTTCCCCATAAGCTTAATCTTTTGGGGTCAACTGGTCGGTGCATAATAGCTTAACATGGTATCAGAGCCAGAGGTCTCGAGTTCGAATCCTGGCGGGCGCAATTTATTAAAATAAATTGCAGCCGACTCCTATTCCACGTTTGCGGCCCAAGAGAGCCTGCACGTGAGAGGGGGTGCTGAAATATAAGTGAATTCCCCACCCTTCCCTATCAGCTTAAGCTTTTGGGGTCAACTGGTCGGTGCATAGTAGCTTAACAGCCTCCATATTAGACCTCTCAGTCATAAAACTAAACTGATTTTTAGTGACATTGGTCACTTTCTTCGGGCGGTGTTCAACCACTCTCTCCCAAAGCTTCATAGTATGACTCATAAGTTTAATCTCTCGATAATTAGTACAACTTTGAATATCTCCTTTATTTTTGAAGATAGGTACTAATATACTTTTTCTCCATTTTTCAGGCATCTTGTTTGACTGAAAAATGTGATTGAATAGCTTTGTGAGTCATACTATTGCCACGTCCCAACGCATCTCCACACCTCAATAGGGACATCATCAGGGCTGAGGGGCTTTCCTCCTTTCATCCTTTTTAAGGCCTTCTTAACCTCAAACTCTTGTATCCTCTGCACGAACCGCCTGTTGGAGTTATCAAAGGAGTCATCCAACTCAACCATAGTGCTCCCATTCCCATCCTTGAATAGTCCATTAAAGTAATCCAACCATCTATTTTTAATCTCTTCATCCTTCACTAGAATGCGGTCAGTCTCATCTTTGATGCATTTAACTTAGATTGAAATCACTCATCTTTCTCTCGCGAATTTTTGCTATCTTGTATATGTCCTTTTCACCTTCTTTTGTCTCTAGTCTCTCATATAACTCATCATAGGCATGTATTGTTGCTTTACTCACAGCTCGCCTTGCGTTTTTTGGCCTCTTTGTACTTAAAATTTCAATTACACCATGCAGATTTAAAATTCAAATTTGTAAACACTTCTACAGATATTAAAATACTAACAACGAAACTTTGAATTTGATATTAATTTTCATGGTTCATATCACCAAGAAATAATTTGAGCTTTTACTTTGTTTACGGTGGATAACTTGAGGATTATTTAAATCATAATAGTTTCATATAAATACATTAACGTTTTATACTACAGATGCTTTTTCCTCTGAGTGCAACTTTGTTTGAGAATTGAGATGCTACTCTCACTCTGTGATTTAATAATTTGTAGATCCGCCAACTATCAATCAGTGGTTCTATCTTTTGGTAGGACTGCATTGATTTCCTGGATTGTATGCATGCATGATTAAATTTTTAGATGGAGATGAGTGTTTGCATTAGTACTTTCTGGCTGCACGCATTAATTGGTGAGTTGGCCAACACCATGATGGTTTAAGAAGGAACAGACCAGGGCTCCATCCTGGTGGCACCAAGAAAAGGCCCCTCGCTGTAGGCTGTTTTCAGATTTATACGTGACCGCCTTTGGTGGTCTTTCCTTGGTCCTGCAGCGAGAAAGTTCTTCTGCAGTTCTGCAGGCAATACCTTGGTGGAGGTCTTCCCCTGGGAGTTTTTTAGAAAGAAATTGGAGAGCTGTTTATGCAAAATAAATCAATAGTCAATGTCTTGGATTTATCACAATGTACCTTAAAAGAGTCTTAATGTTTCTATTCCATTTTATAACACTTAAATCAACACTTAATATTTTTAATTTGTTTTATGTCACTTCAGATGCTGGAGGAGATTCATAACTTCTAGGAAAACAACAGTGGTGCTGGCTACGGCCTTTGATGCATTGGGGATAAATCAGCGTTCTATTATGTCTATGCCGTTTGAAGAATTAGCTTGTTGCATAAAAAATCCTACAGTTCTTCATACCACTAAAGCATTGCTTGACCGACTGGAAAGTCGTTTTGTTCTCTCTCAGTCATCAAGTTCATCGAAACCAGAAAGGACTAAATTATCACCAAAAAAGGCAGCTGGAAATTCTGACACGAGCAAGCTGCCTAGATATTCACTAAAGGTGGTACTTTGTGCTTACATGATACTAGGTCACCCAAAATTTGTTCTTAGTGAACAAGGTGAGCGAGGCGAACAGCTCGTGGAATCAGCAGCAAGCTTTGTGAAGGAATTTGAGACACTGGTTAAAACAGTACTTGGTTGGCCAGATGGTGCATGCATCTTGAGTCATTCAATGCTAGATTTTGGCTCTCCTGGATCTTCTAATTATCAGGAATCGTCATCCAATTCCACTCATAAAAAGAAATTTAGAAGTCAGTTAGTTGCATTTGACAAAGCTTGGTGTGCTTATCGTTACCATTTTGTGATGTGGAAAAGAAAAAATGCTAAGTCAGTAGAGGAGGATCTTATTAGAACCGCATGCAAGATGGAACTATCAATGATGCAAACTTGCAAGATAACTACCAAAGGCCAAGCAAATAGCATCGATGGTGATTTCAACGCTACCCCAAAACAGGTATGATTTATTTATTTATTTATTCACTGCCTGTTTTTTATTCATTTTTTCTATGGTATGCAAATGCATGAGTAGTGTGGTGATTGGTCACCAAGTAGTGGTGCCGTCCAGCCTGGGTTTGAATCCTGGCTTGTGGCAAAAAAAAAAGAAAAAATCCCCTTGCCATGCTTCTCCAAAAAGTGGCACGGGGTCGGCTTGAGGTAACAGTGCAGCTCTACCAGGGGTAGTGGCAGTGGCTGCCGGCCCAGATTACGGTGTGGCCCTATAGGGTGATGCCGACATTTGGGGGTTTTCTTGGCCGGTTTAGCGGAGGCTTCTTCTTAGTGAAGAGCTGTGGGGGCAGCCTTTTCCCACCTGTCATTTTTTTTTTCTGTAGTATTACTATTGTGAATCTGCCTTTATTGCATTTAACTAATCAATTAATGGAATATGTTCTATATAGAATTTGATACAGTGTTCATTCATTTTGATATCCTCCTGTTGCCCCTTTCAAAAGTGGACTATCTGTTAAAGTAAGTTCCAATTTTTGTCCAGGTTGTTGAAGACCAGAAACTTGTAAGAGGGGTGATCCGGAACATGAGCGGTGAAGCTGGTATCAGAAGGATGGAATCTGCTTTATCAGAAACAAGGTCAAAGTTCCTCGTCGCAGAAGAAATTGGAAGATCCATGGCAACTATGGTTGCAAATACAGCATCTCCCACAGTCACATCTTCTCCTGGAGACTCCAATCTTTCTGATAATATGGAGAACTCTAACATGGATGTTGAAAAGACGAGCTGTGTAATCAAATCTTTGTTCAGAGTTCCCTCTTCACCATCTGAAAGTAGCAAAGGGGTCAAGGTCGTGAGTGCCACACTTAGCACTGCAGTGACCGAGAAATTGCCAACTGCAAATGAACAAATGGTCAATGAGATACTTCATGATACCCATAGTTCTTTGGCTGGCAACTCTGATAATGTGGGTAGTATTGAAGGTGATTTCAAGGTCAGCTCTGATCATATAATACTACTGATTTATTATGGAATAGCAGCACAGATAATTTATGAACCAGAATGTATATCAAGGAGAAATATCTATCAGCTCTGAGGATCTTTTTGGATAATTCACTTAACTCAGATTGTGCATTCATTCAATACAATAGGATCCCATTGTTGTGTAATTTGTACTTTTCCCCTTCTGTATTTATTAGGCAAAAATCAAGGAAACAATGGAGAAAGCTTATTGGGACGTGGTTGCGGATTCATTAAGAGGAGACACACCAGACTACAGCTATCTGGTCAACCTGGTAAAGGAAGTCAGGGAAACATTGCACGAGTTAGCTGCTACGGGATGGAAGGATGAAATAAGTAACAATATAAACCTTGAAGTTTTGTCCCAGGTAAGAAGAGTTCAATTTGTGTTTTTCGGACTTATGGTGAATCTTGAACTATGTTTGACAAAATTATACTCTATTATTTTTTATGGAAAGGTACTTGACTCAGGCTCCCAGGACAGACAATATCTTGGGCAAATTCTGCAGTACTCCCTGGGTATGCTGCGAAAACTATCTTCTCCTGCCATGGAAGACGAGATGAAGAAGGATCATGACAAATTATTGAGAGAATTGATCGAAGATCCTGAATCTAAATATAGAGACCCCAATTCATTTGTTATTTCTGTCATTAAGGGTCTGCGCTTCACTATGGGAGAATTAAAGGTCTTTAAATCATTGATCTTGTTCTTGAATAAACTGATGTGTTACTCCATACTTAACATTCCTCACTGAACATAGGCTCTGAAGGCAGAGGTTGGTAGAGCACGCATCAGACTAGTGGAACTAATAATAAGGGGCTCAGGTGGAATAGAGTATCTGCGGAAGGCTTTTGCTGATCGCTATGGTTCCCCTTCTGATGCATTAGCTTCAATCCCTTCAACTGCCCAGTGGTTTTCCTCCTTGAAGGATATTGTGGAAGAAGAATGGAGTGAACATGTCAGCTCTGTTTCAGTTCTGACAGCTACAAACCATGTTAGTATATTATTTTCTCTTGACTTCAACGTCTGGGCCTGCAGTCAGAATGCTACAATCATCCCCATGATTTTATCTAATCATTTTCACCTGTTCTGATTTATTCTGTGGTTCCCCAATCGTCGTAACAGGTCCAGCCTCTTGTTGCCACCCTCCGAACTGGGCGTGGAGTTCCAGACCAGACACAATCCTTGAGACCTCCAGCAGGTATTGTGTTTGTTTTGTCCTCTTTTGGGACACAAGTTGCTATATATGCATATTCTTTCCTGTGATTGCATCTTGGCATATTGTGAAGCAGACATCGGAGGGTTACCAGAGTGCACCGGAGAAGGACTTGGCATAATCTTAAGGATTGGGTTATTACATCTCATCAGTGACGTGGAGGGTATGACAGGTCATTCAGTTCCGGAGACCTTTAAGCTCAATTGGTCGAGGTTACGATCTGTTCAGAGTAGTTTCCAACAAATGATTGTGATTGCGACAAGGTGAAACAATCTCAGATTTTTAACCATTTTTTATGTGGCACACCGCAGAATCACTTAGACCAATTACGTTTTTTTTTTGTTGCGCAGCATGCTTGTCTTGCACCAGGTCTTATTGAGTGAGAACCCAAAAATTGCTCCTTCAGAATTGGAAAACGCGACCATGGAACTGTTCAATACTCTAACAAAGCTACTAGACAACTTCTCAGATGCTGGCACCGAGCATATCATTGAGGTGATGATGCATTCATCTACCGCAACCTGCGCTTCATCAGATGAAATGATCGAGACCAGGAAGCAGATATTGACCAGGGTTTTCCTTAAAAGCCTCCAGACCGATGACACGGTCTTCAAGAAGGTCTCCAGATCTGTTTACTGCGCTTTTCGCGCAGTGACCCTGGGTGGCAGTGGGGCAAAGGGCCGGATGCTTACCGATGCTGCCCTGAGGCGCATCGGTGCGGTAAAACTCACTGATCGGGTGGTGAAGGCAGCTGAAGTTCTGATCAAAGCAGCCATGGTCTCGGAGCAGGTCCATGGCCCGTGGTACAAGCAGTTGCTGTGAAAAGCTCTTTTCCTGAAGCCATTTCATTGATGGAAGTTTGTGTGAAGCATCATGGAGATAATAACGTTTCTGCACGAGTCCCGAGGTGTTTCATATCCATCACACTCGGATGCTGAATTCATTATATGTATACATGAAACTAGTACACTTTGGAAAATGCTTCATCACGTGTCAATGTATATATGTCTTGTTCTACAAGCTCATCTGTAAGCTGGCACAAAACTGGATTCGAGTTACAAAGACGCGCAGCAGCTCAGCTCAGCTCAGGAGCACCGCTGCTCCGCGGATGCCTCCACGGTGAGCACCGTCTCCGGGGCGGGGGCCTCCACTGGCGGCGCCTGGGGCTGGAACTTGGCGACGTAGTAGCTGAGTGGGGGGCCGGTGTATTCGGCGGCCCGGCGCCCGGCCGGCATCTGCGGCTGCTTCTTGCTCACCTGGATGAGGTGATGAGGCCACGGCGACGGTGATGAGGACCAGCCCGCCCGCGATGGCCGCCGTGTTCTCGCCCCCCCCCCCCTTCCGACGACGTCCCCGCCGCGCCGGAGCTGATGGCACCCTCCGCCGTACACCGTCGGCCGCGCAAGCACCAGGCCATGCTCGAGCGCCTCTCCAAGCGCTCCTCCTCCTCCTCTGCCACCGCGGCCGCGCCCTCCTCGGACTCCACCGTCGCGTGCCCTGCCGAGGCCTTCCTTTCCCGCTTCGCCGCCGCCGGCTCGCCGCGCCTCCCTCTCGGCCGCCATCGACGACCTCGACCGCATCGCCGCCGAGGCGTCCCACGCGCTGCCGCCCTCGCGGCCGACATCCGCGCAGCTCACAGGGTCGCCGCCTCCGAGCTCCGGCCAAAAGAAGTCGCGCACTGTACGTCCACGAGCTCAGAAAAATTGCCGGGTGTTCTTCGTCGGAGCCGTTCTTGGCTCGGTGCTCATTGAGGACGTCGAAGGCTGCGCATTTCTGACGGCAGCACGCCAGATCAGGATCCACGAGCGCGAGGGCCACGGATTTCCTACTTGCGGGTGAGGAGCGGGCCCGATCCGATCATTGAGGATTGCGGTGGTGTCAGGTTCGCACCGCATGCTTTGAAGTAGGAAGGGAATTGAAGAGGATTTGAAGGAAGAGTTGGCATCCGTCGAGGCCCGAGGGGTTTAGCAAACCGGTGACCAAGTCAACCGCTTCCCCAAATCCGTCTGTCGGCGGTCGCCACGTCACGCAAAGCACTCGCTCTGCGCGAGACACGAACGGAACAGATGCGACGAGGACGACGATCCTGGCCTGGCCTGGCCTGGCCTGGCCCACCGTGATGTATGGTAACAACATAAATAAACTCTCCGCCTACGCGCTGGCGCGACCCGCACGCCGGGGAGGTAAACAGACCGCGACTCTCGCTTCCGCCTCCTTCCTGCGCCCGCCGCGCCGCGCCGCCGGTCCTTCGCGAGCAGGCAGAGTACTCGTCGCGCCCCTCCCTCTCCCTCCCCCTCCTCCCCTCCCCGCTTCGCGCCCTCGTGCTTGTTTTTTTGGCTCTGCCGGCCTGGCCGCGGCCCCCGGCGCGTAATTTCCGCCGTGGGCGTGCCGCCCGGTGATCCTCTTCCCGCTTGCTGACTGGATTGATCGATCGGGTGAGGCCTAGTCTTTGTCCGATTCAGTAGCGGATTGACTTAGATCGATGGGCGCGGCGACTGCTCCTTTCTTCACTGCAAGGCTGCGCAGCCTGGGGCCGTGCTTCGCAGCGGCGGATCGTGTCCTTGGCATCGGCACAGCAGTATTCGGGCCTTTTGACTGTACAGATTCGTTCTGCCGAGATTAGGACTTATATACTAGTACTATTTAGGGTCGAGATGAGACTGATGAGTTTTAGATGGGTTTCGCACGCTGTTTTTGCACTCGTACCACGTAACAGATGCTGCGCTACGGCTTTCCTGTTTGATCTAACTGTGCACAGCCAGATTTACTTTTTATTGGTTCCTCCGATTAAGGATGATCTGCCCCATCCTTTTTTTCTTTTCAATAGATCGTATGCCATCCTTCACTTCTCTTAATGTGAAATAGATTTCCTCAAATAAGTGCAGGGCATCGATTGCTTCTCCAGTTGCTCTAGTCCCCTAGGAGGTTCTGGTAGGCAGTATATCATCAATTTCTTGTACTTGCAACTTGTAATGAGTCTTTTTGCACCTGTAATATCCGCCATGTCATGGTTTTTGTTTCCATATACGAATCAGTTTGAAGATAAAAAAAGAAGTAAATGATAACTTAGGTGATTCTAGTCTTGCCTTGATTTTGCCTATTGCGTGAGCCTTTGCCTTTGTAGTTCTTACACTGAAACATAAAGTATGAGTTCGATTCAGTCTATGTCAAAACATCTAACTTGTTCTCTACTTCAATTATTAGAAATTCGTCTGTTATGAAAGTAATACTTTTCAAGTCCTGAATGTCTTTTTGTGGCTCAGTTCACACTGTCGTTTAAGTTGTTTCACATCACTCAAGTGTGTTAACTTATGGGTCGAGTCCTGATGTCCTGATTTCATTCATGAACAGAAGGCTACGCTTGCAATGGGTGGAAGCGACTACGATGATGAATGGGTGTTGCCCAGTGCTGACATCACTCTTGTTCTTGTTGGGAAACTTGGTTATGGCAAGAGTGCAACTGGCAATAGTATCCTTGGACGGGAAGCATTTGTGTCAGAATATTCCCATGCTAGTGTTACTAATACCTGTCAGATGGGTAGCACCACCCTGAAGGATGGACGTACCATTAATGTTATCGATACACCAGGTGAACTCTATGTTCAGTGTTATTGCTGTATATTCAATCTGTGTTGCCTTTTGGGTGTTATAGATTTATGATGCCTATGATCTTGTTCCTCATGTCTTGTTACCCTTTTTCCCCCTTTAGTTATGTTGTTATGGCTATCCACTTATCCTTTTTGTCATAGGAAATAGGATTGGAAATTCATCATTGTTATTGGGGATGTGCATAAATATGTTCCACATAGGATCTATAATTTTTGGACTTCAAACATTCACACTTAGCAGGGAAGACCGAGAAGCCGTCTACCACCCACATGCACTAAATAAAACATTGTGCAGCTTGGTGTTGTATGGCTTACTGTTTGCATGGAAGTCACTGAAAATCCTTTTTATCTTAATAAAACTAAAAGTCTGATATTTGATATTAAAGGTCGTACATGATGAATTCTTATTGTTCTGCTTTTAGTTTGATGTATTATAAAGAAGTTTATTATCTGATATAAAAAGTCTCATACTTAAAAGTGCTTATAAACCACAAGGATTCACAAGGGTTTGCCATGCCAGATCATATTAGTTATCCCTCCAAAAACTTTCTTAATTATATCGATCCTTACTGCTTTCATTTCCCAATTGCATACCAGAGCATATCAGTTATCCTTCCTTTTCATAATTCTAAGGATCCTGCTTCATTTATTTCATGTTCAGAGGCAAGATTTGTAGTGTTAACATGTTCAATCAGAAATGCTACTCCCAAGGTTTTAAATCCGCGCCTGAACGCCCCAGCGCCCGCCTAGGCGCCCAGGCGGCGCCGGCAGGAGGGCAGAGGCGGGCGGGCGGGCGAGCAAAGGGCAGGCAGGCGTGGGCGGGCGGTGCGAGCGGGCTGGACCCGACCCGATTGATGTGGACCGTCGGGCCTCATCTGACAGTCCTAATTTTATATTGGGCCATATAAATTTTACTCACCCCCTAACCCTAAATCCTTTCCTCCCTCTCTCCCTCCACCGGTGGCGGGCAGAGACGGCGACACGGCAACAGCAGTGCCGACCTTCGGCTAGGCGAGGCGGCCGGCCATGGCGTCCAGGCTGGAGCACCTGGACGCCTAGGCGTCACCTTTTAAACACTGGGTACCATAGATTTTAAGGCGTCGCTTAAGCGTCGCCTTAGTGACGCTTAAGCGCTAAGGCGGCCCGGGGACGTAAGGCGTCCATGTCGCCTTAGACCCGCCGTAAGGCGACCGGCAGGGGGGTGGCGTCGCCGGCGGAGGAAGCCAGCGCCGCAGGGAAGGGGGCGGGGGAGATCCAATTGGGGGGAGGGGGCGGGCGCACTGACCTTCGCCTGGGGAGGCCGCTGGCGGATCGGAGGGGGCGCCAGTGGATCGGAGGAAGTCTCCGGGGAGTCCAGCCTCCTGTGGGGTCCGCTCGGAATCGGGAGGGGGTGGGGCGCTGGCAGAGGAAGGCAGCAGGCTTGGCGGCGAGGCCGCGCCACCAGGAGATCCGCCGGTGGGGCGCGGGTGGGGAGCGCCGGACAGGACACAAAGATGTGGCGGCAGCGGCTGCGCTCGCTCAACCGTGCGAGGAGATGGGCGGGTGGGGAGCGGCTGAGGTTAGGGTTGGGGGATTATTAGATATAAACAGAAAATGAGATGGGCTGGTGCTAGTGGGCTGGATGGGCCACTGAAATGTAGTCTTTTCTTCTCTTTTTCTTTTCTTTGTTCTTTTCCATTTTATTTCTACTCCTATTTTTTGCTATATTTAAATAATTGTAAGGCGTCGCCTCGCCTTACGCCTTACCGCTTAAAAGATAAAAAGGGGGTATGTCGCCTTACCGCCTTAATAACTATGCTGGGTACTCCTTCCCAAATTATCTATCATTCTAGTCTTCTACAGATTTCCCAAAATAATTGCAATTCTCGTTTTCCAATACACCTTTCTCTTTTTCCAATATATCTCTATCTGTACCTCTCTCCTCGTTTCTTGTGCACCACACATTTTCTGCCTCTTCTTAATTCCCATGCACAAAACTAGAACAACAGATAAAACGGGATGGAGTAATTATGATTGACATAACACCTTAACCTTCTCAGAAACAGGAAATGGAAATACCGAAATAGAAAATACTGCTGTTGATCCTCCGTGTTATATATATAGCACCCCACATGTAATCATGGATCTGTATGTTGTTAAATTCTCTTGGCTAACTACTCATTTCAATGTTGTTTTTTACGGGAATCATTTCAATGTTGTAGGGCTATTTGACATGACCATTACATCCGAGGAGACTGGTAAAGAGATTGTTAAGTGTATGAACATGGCTAAAGATGGAATACATGCAGTTCTGATGGTTTTTTCTGCCACTTCTCGGTTTTCTCGTGAGGATTCCAGTACGATTGAGACTATTAAGGTCTTTTTTGGGGAAAAGATCATTGACCACATGATTTTAGTTTTTACGTATGGAGATCTTATTGGTGAATCTAAATTGAAGAGCATGTTAAGTAATGCCCCAGAGTATCTGCAGGTTACCTTTTTTACCCTTTTACTAGTGCTGAGCAGCAATAAATATACCTCTATCGTTCACTTAATCATACGAGGCAATGTGCAAGCACTTATATTTGTGTGTTCCATTTACAGAAAATGGTTGAGCTATGCAAAAATAGAGTTGTGCTCTTCGATAACATGACCAAGGACCCAATGGTTCAAGCAAAGCAACTTGAAAAGTTGCTTGATGTCGTGGACTCTGTTTGTGAAAATAATGGAGGAAAACCATTTTCAGATCAAATGTTCACTCGCATAAAGGTAAATTATATTTTCTGTTGTTCTTCATGCGTATAGATTTTTGGTTCTTATCTGTATATCTTATCTTGCATAGGAAGTGCATGATAGAGAAAAGGAAGTGCATGCCATGGGATATTCAGAAGAGCAGATATCCGAGCTGAAGAAGGAGATCCACAGAACTCGTGATGAGCAACTTGCAAACATTACCAGCATGGTAAGGGCTCTCGTGTTCATTCAAAGTACTTGGTTCAAAAAAAAATCTTGTGAAACAGAGTTATCTACATGCCATGTTGCTTAAGGTCTAGGGATGCTACATAGCATTTGGAACATTGTTGTGGCCTTGACACCATGGATGGTCGCCTAGGTGGGTGTCTTGGGCGCCTTGGCGTCCAGCTGCCTAGCGGTCGACTAGGCGTCTAGGCGCCCTTTTAAAACACTGCTTGCAACATCTATAAGTTTAATGTGCTTGCAATATGTATGCCTGGAACCTCAAGGTCTTCTGATAAAACATGCCTCTTCTACGATGCGTCCATGGTGATTGGATAAATTTGCAATCATTAAAACTCTGCTGCTTACTAAATGGAGCCCGTGTACTGGTTCATTCTCCCGCCATTAAAGCCAGTTGTATGTAGTATGGTCAAGGAGAATCGCTCCTTCCGACTTAGATTTGATCTTCTCAACATTCATTTTGCAATTTAGATACTCGTCTGGAGTTGCATTGACCTGGGCCTATTTGTAGGTGGAAGAAAAGCTGAACTCCACCGTGGAGAAGCTGCAACAGCAACTCATGGAAGAACAGAACGCAAGGCTAGAAGCGGAGAAGGTTGCTCTTGCAGCCATGAGGAAATCGGAAGAGGAGATCCGCGAGCTCAAGGAGAGCCTCAAGAGAGCTCAGCAGGAGAACGAGGAGTTCCGTAGGATGGCTCAGAGCAAGAGGTGTCCTATTCTGTAATTTGTCGAAGAGAAAAGAAGCAGCTTGCCAAGCCCTACTATTTTAGGAATGTTAGTGATACCCGGCAATAGTCCCTATATGTGCATCTCCAACAGAGGGTATCACAAACTTTTGCTACCGTTAGTGCTGTGTCATATGTACACATTTTCTTAGTAGTATTACTAATGTTGAAAGAGTCAACAAGCATAAGTAACTATATATTGTCAGTATGGCTCCTCAACTTTTCTCGTTATGTTTCTTTGAGTCTGGCCGTCTGGGAAGCTATTATGTTGTTGTTATGAGTAGGGCTGCACCGGTCAATTTATTCTAGCCACGCTATCAGCTGCCATCAGTACGTTTCAGAGCCACGGCTCTCTAGCTACACCCAGGTCATGCACATGCCTTCATGTTATGTGTAACGTGCGAGTGTGGTTGCTTGCAAGAATGAGTAATTTGTATTCATAGGGTATATGACGGGTAGCTGTTAACAATATCAGCCTGACAAGTTTTGAGTATGAAACAATGTCGAAGCGTGTTAGCACCCTTGGGTGCGCACAAGATTTATTTATAATCACCAGAAGAGGTACAAGATCGACTCAAATACAATTGTAACAAAAGCAAACTCTATTTCTAATCTCCGACTCTATCTCTGTCTTCACGTTTGATCCCCCTTCTAATAGCCCCTCAATCATAAGATTGTGCTGAAATCTCTTATGTAGTTGCGTTGTCAAAGGTTTTGTAAAACCATCTACCACTTGATCTTTGGAAGATATATGTTGAACTTCAATTTGTTTGTTAACCACTTTTTATCTCACAAAGTGGTAATCAATTTCAACATGTTTCTCTCCCATGAAATAATGGATTCACTGTTAAATAAGTGGCTCCTAAATTATCACACCAAAGGCATGGTATATTATTTTCTTTAATTCCAAGTTCATGAAGAATAAACTGTAACCATATCACTTCGACAGTAGCATTTGCCATAGCTTTGTACTCAGCTTCAGTGGATGATCTAGATACTGTGGGTTGCTTCTTTGTACTCCATGAAACAAGATTCGATAAAAAAAATGGCAAATCCACCCGTGGAATGTCAATCATCAATACATCCTGCCCAGTTAGCATCTGGAAAAACACTAATTCTTTTTGACATTTATCTTCTAAATAGTAGCCCAGTTTTGATTGTTCCATGAACAAACGAAGTAGTCTTTTAACAGCTGTCCAATGATCATATATAGGAGCATGTAGATATTGAGAAACTTTATTCACAACATAAGCTATGTCTGACCTAGTAATTGTCAAATATTGTAGAGCACCTACCATGCTCCTATAAATTGTACTATCTTCAGTATTGAGCGGTTTACTTTTGTATACCGACAATTTTTCAGTTACTGTCAACGGGGTTGGAACAGATTTACACTTGTCCATACTCACCCGTTTGAGAATATCAAAAGCATATTTTTCTTGTGACAATAACAGACCATCTCGCACACTTTTTACCTCAATTCCAAGGAAATAATATAGATCTCCTAAATCTTTTAATGCAAAGCTGGTTTTTAACTCATCAATCAACTTGGTTACTGTCTTCTCACATGAGCTTGCCATTATGATATCATCAACATAGATTAACATAAAAACTGTTACCTCTGATTTTTTATATAAACAGTGACTAATCTAATTTTGAAAGAATAAAGCCCAGTTGTTGCAATCTCGTGCTTAACCTTGAGTACCATGCCCTTGGCACCTATTTTAATCCGTATATAGCTTTAACTAGTTTGCACTCATGAGAAGGAAATTTTTTATCTTCATTCTCAGGAGGCTGTCTCATATATACTTCCTCTTCTAGAATGCCATGAAGAAACGCATTCTGTACATACAGCTGTCTTAGGCACCAATTATTTGATACTGCAATTGATAGAACTAGACGAACAGTAGCAACTTTCAAAACAGGAATGTATCCTCATAGTCTATTCCATACTTTTGTTTGAATCCCTTTGCCACTAATCGAGCCTTGTATCGATCAATCGACCCATCAGTCTTTCTTTTAACTTTATAAACCCACTTACAATCAATTATATTGCTCCCTTGTCTTGGGGGTACTAAATGCCATGTTTGATTATCTTTCAGGGTTTGAACTTCTAAATTCATTGCATGTCTCCACTTTTCTCATTTTTGAGTGCTTCTTGTAAATGTTGTGGTTCACCGGTTGATGTGAAGTAGGAATATCTGATAGTGCCATCAGTGTAAATTTTGGGCTTGAAATTTCCTGAATGTTGTCTTGTACGCATCCTTTTGACTCATTTGTTTCATTCACCATGTCCGAGACAGTAGCAGCAATTGACATTATTACCTCATTATTGCTTATCATTGGTGTGCACAGGCGCCACACTTTCAGTCTGTTGCACAGACAAGTCAGTCTTGGTGGATTGTTGCACATAAATTTGTGTCTGACTAGATTCTATCTCTGATCTCCTGCTAGCTTGTCGGTCAGGGGAGACTGCTCCATGCATCAACCTAGGATCTGGCGCCTGATCAGTTCCTGTGCAATTACTTATATGCTGCAAATTTTCTTGTAGACCCCCAAAATTTCTCATATTTGAGATGGGATTTTCCAGCAAATTTCCAAGGTCTCTTCCACTTTCTCTTGTATCCTGTAATTCATTTTCCTCATGATCAAGGTAAGTAATATCAGTTAAATCAGTAGTACCTGATCTATCCCCTGAATCATTAGTGTTTAAATAAAGATTGGATGGTAGCAGGAGTATTTCTTTTCTAACTTGAGCACCAACATTTTTGTGTAACTCGGAGAAGGGAAAATTTTGTTCATCAAAGATTACATATCTAGAGATATATACTCCCCCTATTTTTGGTTCTAGACACTTGAACCCTTTGTGCATAAGGCTTGGCTAGCCAAGGAAAACACACTTTGTGGATCTAAAGGCTATCTTCCTAGTATTGTCGGGTCTCAAATTAGGCCATGCAGCACATCCAAAAATTCTCAAGTTGAGATAGGTAGGTTTGTGACCAAGTAACAATTCTGTGGGTGTTTTCATCTTGGTCACACGAGATGGTAGAATGTTTATAAGATATACTGCAGTTATGAATGCTTCATCCCAGAACTTTAGTGGTATAGACGCATTTGCAAGCAATGCATATCCAAACCTCTACAACATGGCGATGTTTTCTTTCAGCCGCACCATTTTGTTGGTGTACATGAGGACACGAGACATGATGAATGATTCCTATTTTATGAAAGAAAGAGTTCATTTTTTCATATTCACCACCTTAATCAGTTTGGATGGTGAGAATTTTCCGGCTAAACTATCTTTCCACTAGATTATGAGAGTTGTGGAACACTTGGAACACCTCAGATTTGTTTTTGAGAAGATATATCCAAGTATATTTGTTGTAGTCATCAATCAAACTAACATAGTATTTATTTCCATTTATAGATTTTGGTGCTGGCCCCCATACATCGGATTGAATAAGTTCAAGGGATGATTTGATATACTATCTGATTTCTTATAAGGAAGTTGATGACTTTTTACTTTCTGATATGCATCACAAACAAGTCCACTACTCACTTTTTCGGAAAAAGATAAAAAAAATTTCAGGACATGATCTACTATAACAAAAGATGGGTGACCTAAGCGACTATGCCATGACTCTATGGAAGGCTTGGTTGCAGCTAAGATACTCTTGTGATTAGATTTGGTTGTAGACTTGATTGGATAGAGACCTCCTTCACACTTGCCTTCAAGAATTATGTTCTTCGTGGCTCGGTCCTTAATGAAAAAACACCAAGGATGATATTCAAAGAACACATTATTATCCTTCGCAAGTTTGTGAACGGAACAAAGATTTATCTTAGAATTAGGATAATGAAGAACTTTATCAAAATGTAATGATTTCTTAGGGGGAAATATCGAGGCACTTCCAACATGACTAACATACATACTTTTGCCATTGGCAGTGTGAATTTGATCTTGTCCTTGATACCTTTGCCATTGGCACTGTGAAGCCTTTCTGTATGAGTAGGGCTGCACTGCTTAATTTATTTGAGCCACACTATCAGCTGGCATCAGTACGTTTCAGAGCCACGACTCTCTTGCTACACCCGCTTAATTCATGCACATGCCTTCATGTTATGTATATGTGCGAGTGTGGTTGCTTGCAAGAATGAGTAATTTGCATTCATAGGGTATAATGACGGCTAGCTGTTAACAATGTCATTCTAACAAGTTGAGAGTATGAAACAATGTCGAAGCGTGTTAGCACCCTTGGGTGCGCACGAGATTTATTTATAATCACCAGAAGAGGTACAAGATCGACTCAAATACAATTGTAACAAAAGCAAACTCTATTTCTAATCTCCGACTCTATCTCTGTCTTCACGTTTGATCCCCCTTCTAATAGCCCCTCAATCATAACTTATTAAGTTAAGATTGTGCTGAAATCTCTTATGTAGTTGCGTTGTCAAAGGTTTTGTAAAACCATCTACCACTTGATCTTTGGAAGATATATGTTGAACTTCAATTTGCTTGTTAACCACTTTTCTCTCACAAAGTGATAATCAATTTCAACATGTTTTACTCTTCCATGAAATAATGGATTCGCTGTTAAATAAGTGGCTCCTAAATTATCACACCAAAGGCATGGTATATTATTTTTTCTTTAATTCCAAGTTCATGAAGAATAAACTGTAACCATATCACTTCGACAGTAGCATTTTCCATAGCTTTGTACTCAGCTTCAGTGAATGATCTAGATACTGTGGGTTGCTTCTTTGCACTCTATGAACCAAGATTCGATCCAAAAAAATATGGCAAATCCACCCGTGGAATGTCGATCATCAATACAGCCTGCCCAGTTAGCATCTGAAAAAACACTAATTCTTTTATGACATTGATCTTCTAAATAGTAGCCCAGTTTTGATTGTTCCATGAACAAACCGAAGTAGTCTTTTAATAGCTGTCCAATGATCAGATATGGGAGCATGTAGATATTGAGAAACTTTATTCACAACATAAGCTATGTCTGGCCTAGTAATTGTCAAATATTGTAGAGCACAACCATGCTCCTATAAATTGTACTATCTTCAGTATTGAGGGGTTTACCTTTGTATGCCAACAATTTTTCAGTTATTGTCAATGGGGTTGGAACTGATTTACACTTGTCCATATTCACCCATTTGAGAATATCAAAAGCATATTTTTCTTGTGACAATAACAGACCATCTCGCACTCTTTTTACCTCAATTTCAAGGAAATAATATAGATCCCCTAAATCTTTTAATGCAAAGCTGGTTTTTAACTCATCAATCAACTTGGTTACTGTCTTCTCACATGAGCTTGCCATTATGATATCATCAACATAGATTAACATGAAAACAGTTACCTCTTATTTTTTATATAAACAGTGACTGATATGATTTTGAAAGAATAAAGCCCAGTTGTTGCAATCTCGTGCTTACCCTTGAGTACCATGCCCTTGGCGCCTATTTTAATCCGTATATAGCTTTATCTAGTTTGCACACATGAGAAGAAAATTTTTTATCTTCATTCCCAGGAGGCTGCCTCATATATACTTCCTCTTCTAGAATGCCATGAAGAAACACATTTTGTACATCCAGCTGTCTTAGGCATCACTTATTTGATACTGCAATTGATAGAACTAGAGGAACATTAGCAACTTTCACAACAGGACTGAATGTATCGACATAGTCTATTCCATACTTTTGTTTGAATCCCTTTGCCACTAATCGAGTCTTGTATCGATCAATCGACCCATCAGTCTTTCTTTTAACTTTATAAACCCACTTACAATCAATTATATTGCTCTCTTGTCTTGGGGGTACTAAATGCCATGTTTGATTATCTTTTAGGTCTTGAACTTCTAAATTCATTGCATGTCTCCACTTCTCATTTTTGAGTGCTTCTTGTAAATGTTGTGGTTCACCGGTTGATGTGAAGTAGGAATATCTGATAGTGCCATCACTGTAAATTTTGGGATTAAAATTTCCTGAATGTTGTCTTGTATGCATCCTTCTGACTCATTTGTTTCATTCACTATGTCCGAGACAGTAGCAGCAATTGGCATTATTACCTCATTATTGCTTATCATTGGTGTGCACAGGCGCCACACTTTTAGTCTGTTGCACAGACAAGTCAGTCTTGGTGGATTGTTGCACATAAATTTGTGCCTGGCTAGATTCTGTCTCTGATCTCCTGCTAGCTTATCGGTCAGGGGAGACTGCTCCATGCATCAACCTAGGATCTAGCGCCTGATCAGTTCCTGTGCCATTACTTATATGCTGCACATTTTCTTGTAGACCCCCAAAATGTCTCATATTTGAGATGGGATTTTCTAGCAAATTTCCAAGGTCTCTTCCACTTTCTCTTGTATCCTGTAATTCATTTTCCTCATGATCAAGGTCAGTAATATCAGTCGAATCAGTAGTACCTGATCTATCCCTTGAATCATTAGTGTTTGAATAAAGATTGGATGGTAGCAGGAGTATTTCTTTTCTAAGTTGAGCACCAACATTTTTATGTAACTCGGAGAAGGGAAAATTTTGTTCATCAAAGATTACATCTCTAGAGATATATACTCCCCCTATTTTTGGTTCTAGACACTTGAACCCTTTGTGCATAGGGTTGTAGCCAAGGAAAACACACTTTGTGGATCTAAAGGCTAGCTTCCTAGTATTGTAGGGTCTCAAATTAGGCCATGCAGCACATCCAAAAATTCTCAAGTTGAGATAGGTAGGTTTGTGACCAAGTAACAATTCTGTGGGTGTTTTCATCTTGGTCACACGAGATGGTAGAATGTTTATAAGATATACTGCAGTTATGAATGCTTCATCCCAGAACTTTAGTGGTATAGACGCATTTGCAAGCAATGCAAGTCCAACCTCTACAACATGGCGATGTTTTTTTTCAGCCGCACCATTTTGTTGGTGTACATGAGGACACGAGACATGATGAATGATTCCTATTTTATGAAAGAAAGAGTTCATTTTTTCATATTCACCACCCAATCAGTTTGGATGGTGAGAATTTTCCGGCTAAACTATCTTTCCACTAGATTATGAGAGTTGTGGAACACTTGGAACACCTCAGATTTGTTTTTGAGAAGATATATCCAAGTATATTTGTTGTAGTCATCAATGAAACTAACATAGTATTTGTTTCCATTTATAGATTTTGGTGCTGGCCCCCATACGTCGGATTGAATAAGTTTAAGGGATGATTTGATATACTATCTGATTTCTTATAAGGAAGTTGATGACTTTTTACTTTCTGATATGCATCACAAACAAGTCCACTACTCACTTTTTCGGAAGAAGACAATTTTTTTTCAGGACATAATCTACTATAACAAAAGATGGGTGACCTAAGCGACTATACCATGACTCTATGGAAGGCTTGGTTGCAGCTAAAATACTCTTGTGATTAGATTTGGTTGTAGACTTGATTGGATAGAGACCTCCTTCACACTTGCCTTCAAGAATTATGTTCTTCGTGGCTCGATCCTTGATGAGAAAACACCAAGGATGATATTCAAAGAACACATTATTATCCTTTGCAAGTTTGTGAACAGAACAAAAATTTATCTTAGAATTAGGAACATGAAGAACTTTATCAAAATGTAATGATTTCTTAGGGGAAAATATCGAGGCACTTCCAACATGACTGACATACATACCTTTGCCATTGGCAGTGTGAATTTGATCTTGTCCTTGATACCTTTGCCATTGACAGTGTGAAGCCTTTCTGTATGAGTAGGGCTGCACCGCTTAATTAATTTGAGCCACGCTATCAGCTGGCATCAGTATGTTTCAGAGTCACGGCTCTCTAGCTACACCCAGGTCAATGGTCATGCACATGCATTCATGTTATGTATATGTGCGACTGTGGTTGCTTGCAAGAATGAATAATTTACATTCATACGGTATACGACAAGCTAGCTGTTAACAATGTCAGCCTGACAATAATAGGCTTTGCACGAGCCTCGAGGGCCAGTTTTGATGGTTGCAACACGCAGATCGTGCATGAGGACCTCGTCGGCCCTCGGGGTGGCCACCAGGCCAGTGGGGGGGGGGGGGGTCTGGTCTGTTGCACTGGGCTCGTCACGCAGCAGGCCTGCTGCGGCCATGTCGTGGTCCCGCGAACTCCACAACTAAGCTAGCGGGCGGACGGGCGAGCGGATGCTGGATTCCTGGGAGAGTAGTACAAGAGGGTGGACTCAGGAAGTTGACTCGTTAATGTGGGAGGGAGAATTTTTGAAACTACGTAGAATTGGAGCCGACTCGTTGAATTTTCGTGAGACGGAAGGTGCTTTTGTAATGATTTTTTTTCTGTTTCGGTCGGTGAGTTGTTGCCTTCGACTGGTTTGTCGGAGGATCTGCAGTTTTGCTAGTCCGCGCGGTAAATTATCTGAATCGGCCGTTTTTCTTTTGGCATGTAAAATTGGTTCTGTGAAATTCGGGAAATATGTAAAAATTATGGATCTGGAAACGGAGCCGTGGTTAACTAGCAATTGCAGCGTGTTCCGTCGTAATATTTTTACAGCTAGCTTAACAATTGGTTCTGCCGAACTGATGAAATAAAATAGGAGAAATTGAAGGATCTGTGTCTATAACGCTACTCCTACTTTTGAATTGTGTAGTTATTATTTCTCTTAATTAAATCATCACGAACAATTGCACCCTTTCCTGTCATATTAGGGAATTATAAATGATAAAAGGTTCTTGATGTATGCTTTCTAATCAAAATTAGATGCCTTGGTATAGGGGGCCCTTGTGATGCGTTGTTCCGGGAACTCTGGCATGCTTGCGCTGGTCCGTTGATCACAGTTCCTCGTCAAGGCGAGCTGGTTTACTACTTCCCCCAGGGTCATATGGAGCAGGTATTGCTCCATTGCGAAGGAGTCTAGCGCTTATTTGCATTTTGCAAGCAGTATGCTACTAATATTCTATTCATATAATTGTTCTGCAGCAATGCAGCTCTTTCTTTTCTGCCTTGTCATTCAACTGATGAGCAAACATCTTTATATAGCTTGAAGCATCCACGGATCAACAGCTTGATCGGCAGTTACCTTTGTTTAATCTACCATCCAAGATCCTATGCAAGGTGGTTAACATAGAACTTAGGGTAAGTGCTTGTTCCCATTATCAATTGAATGCTTTGAAATTAGCATCTGCAAAACAGGCATCCTTTAGTTTCTCACTACTTCAGCTCTTGGGTGCAGGCTGAAACTGATTCTGATGAAGTATATGCTCAAATTATGCTGCAACCAGAAGCAGATGTGAGTAGGCTTGCTTATAATTTCCTTCTGGGTCATAATCCCCTCATTTTGTATTTCTTTATATCTTTCTATTCTTGCAACTGATTATTTTATTCAATGGTCATTATTACATGTACATGAGCTGATTTCTTTTCCCTGAATTCACTTGATTAGCAAAGTGAACCCACCAGCTCAGATCCTGCGCCACAGGAGCCTGAAAAATACAATGTTCATTCCTTCTGCAAGACTTTGACTGCTTCAGATACGAGCACCCATGGTGGATTCTCTGTCCTTAGGAGGCATGCCGAAGAATGTTTACCCCAACTGGTAAGTGCCATGAGTGTTTGACGACTTCACCCACTTGTTATACTGTCTGCTCTATATGATAGTCAACTTGTGTGGTCCTATCTCTAGGATATGACTCAGAATCCACCATGGCAAGAACTCGTTGCTAAAGATATCCATGGAAATGAATGGAATTTCCGTCACATCTTTCGAGGTTAGTTTCTAATATCGTCCTAATGTGTAAATCTTATCTTTTGGTGTTTTAGTGTTACGATATGGTTCTTATAGTTTTGGCATGCCATTCATGTCAAGTCTACTTAGTTCCTCTGATTTAAAATCACTTCAATGGCAAACTGTGATGCTTTCCACAGTGATTTAGGTTGGAATCTCTCATGAAGTACTTCCTATTTCTTTCAGGACAACCAAGGAGGCATCTACTTACAACAGGCTGGAGTGTTTTTGTTAGCTCAAAAAGATTGGTTGTCGGTGACGCATTTATCTTTTTGAGGTAGGCTATAACATTGCATGTTGAAGACATTTGGCATGCATTTGTCTCCTGGCACTGCTGGGTCTGGATGAACTGTCTATTATGATTACTCCAGTTAACTGTCCTTCTAACAGAGGTGAGAATGGAGAACTACGAGTTGGAGTAAGGAGGCTCATGAGGCAACTAAATAACATGCCTTCATCAGTTATATCAAGCCACAGCATGCATCTTGGAGTTCTGGCAACCGCATCTCATGCCATATCCACTGAAACTCTCTTTTCTGTTTTCTACAAGCCTAGGTTCGATCTTTCATTTCATACCACCTTTGTGTGATGCTTTCTTTACTAGAGGCATTATCTTTTGTTGGAGTGTACTGTATGTCTGTACTTCGTAAAGGAACTAAATGTGCTATAAACTTTCCTGAGCGTGCCTGCGTTGAGCCGCTGTTGCAATGCTAATCTTTTCTGACCCTACCCCAACTTGCTTGGGATAAGGCTTTGTTGGTGTTGGTGTGTCTGCGTTGATGCCTATTCAACTTTACCCATGGGATGAGTTTTCTTTTTCACCTAAGCTATCCTTGAGAGCATGCTGTGAATATATGTCATGTGCTGCTTTTTTAGGCCTTGTTGCTTGGTCTGGTGTGGCGTATTAGGTATTGACATGTTGAAATCATTCTTTGTTGACTTGCGCTGGAAAGCTTACATTATCCATCTTTTTGGTCCCCAGAATGAGCCAATCAGAGTTTGTCGTTAGCGTTAAAAAGTATCTTGAAGCTAAAAATCGCAAGATGTCTGTTGGAATGAGGTTTAGAATGAGATTTGAGGGTGATGAATCTCCTGAAAGAAGGTATTTCATGGTTGCATTTTCCATAAACTGATATTTCATGATAAATTGCATAGGTGCCTTAAGTAACTAGTCTCTTTATCGTCTACAGATTTAGTGGGACAATTATTGGTCTAGGAAGCATATCAACTAACTCAACATCTCCATGGGCAGATTCTGACTGGAGATCTTTGAAGGTAATCAATATTCGTGAATTCCTTGCCAGAGTTGAAATTTTCTTTGCGTATTAGTTGTATTCATCATTTCTTGTGTATCTTCAGAGATTTCAATCCATGCTTTTCCCACTAACAGGTCCAGTGGGATGAACCTTCAGCTGTTCTGCACCCAGATAGAGTTTCACCATGGGAACTAGAACCACTTGATGCAACCAATCCGCAACCGCCTAAACCTCCTTTGCGAAATAAACGTGCTCGACCTCCTGTGTCACCTTCTATTGCTCCAGAACTTGCACCAGTTTTTGGTATGTAATTGCTAAGCTGTTTTATGCCAAATTACTCTGCTTTTGTTACATCAATACTCAGTCTAGGGATAGGGACTGCCTTTTCTACTGTTTTGTATTTAAACTCCATCTATGTCTATCTTAGGTTTATGGAAATCCCCAGCAGAGCCTACTCAAGCTTTCTCATATTCGGGACGGCAGCGAACTCAGGAGCTATACCCATCAGCCCCCAATTCAACCTTGTCAACATCATTGGATGTTGGATTCAGTGTGACGCGTTCTACTACGACCAACAACCATTTTTACTGGCCAATGGGAGACACAAGAGATGCCTCCTACTCTGCTACCATCAACAAAGTTCCATTTGAAAAGAAGCAAGAACTTGCTACTTCTGGCTGCAGATTATTTGGTATTGAGTTAAGCTCCCCAACGCCCAGAGTTGTTACTGTTGCTAGTGTTGGCCAAGAACAACCTGCTACCTCGGTAGATGGTGAGTCTGATCAGCTCTCACAACCGTCCCTTGCCAACATATCCGATGCCCCAGCTGCAACTAGTGAGCGCTCTCGTTATGTGACAGAGAGTCGGCAAGTCCGAAGCTGCACTAAGGCGAGATAATGGGTTATTGACTTTCAGTACTTCAATTTATGCTGAACTGTGCCAAAATTCGAGGGTAATTAACAACATTTTGTCAATGTAGGTAACTATGCAAGGAATGGCAGTTGGCAGGGGAGTGGACTTGACAAGGCTAGACGGGTACGATGATCTTCACCAGAAGTTGGAAGAGATGTTTGATATCCAGGGCGAGCTCTCTGCCAGCCTCAAGAAATGGAAGGTTGTTTACACCGATGACGAGGATGATATGATGCTGGTTGGGGACGATCCATGGCAGTATGTAGCCTTGTCAATGTGGCCTAGCTTCTTCAGTAGCAGGACATGATTACTAAAAGGGCATACCCAGTGCTAAAAGGACATGATTACTAAATTTCCTAATTTGGATGTTTTTTCTACTATCATCACAGTGAATTCTGCAGCATGGTGAAAAGGATGTACATCTACTCTTACGAGGAAGCTAAACGGCTGACACCCAAGGCCAAGCCACCAGATGTCGGTGACACCACCAAGCCAAACCCAAGCCCAAACAAACCGTCTCCGGAATCTGACACGCCTCGAAGCGAATTGAACAACACTGCCCCAGTTGCTCTGATAAGGACCGATGAATGCTAACTTGGCTCTATCTTTTCCTCTCTCTCTCTTTCTGGATGTTGATCATGCATGAGAGGCAAAGGCAATCGCCCATGCTCCTTGAGACTGCTAAGAGTTGTACCTGTGTTGTTGCTTCGTGGGCCTGAAGGACGTCGCCCAGCATCCGGGTTGGACCGGCGGGGTCCTTTTGCCACCAGCAAGGGATGTCTTAGGATGGGAAGACAAGAAACACCGCACGCTTCGGGAGAAGAGGCACTGGTAAACCTACAAGACGCTTCGGGGGTGCCACTGACTGCCGCCCTCTCGCCCGCGCCGGCGATCTCACCACCAGTAAATAGGACTTATGTCCTGTCCCTGTCTGCTGCTGTTTCGGTGACATCCTCTCTTCATCACGCGTGCGCTTAGCCCCCTTATTAGGCCGTCGTGTGTGGTGGGTGCTTTCGGTTAGAACAACGTGTTCCTTTTCGTGCCTGCCCTCTCGTGCAAGGCATCCATCCGTATTCTCTCTCTGTACGTAGCATAGCGACGTCGCCTGCCTTTTTTTTTTTGTGGTACTGGGATATCTGGTTTGACGTGACGCTGATGCGCGTGTGTTGCGTGCTTTTGCATGCGTGGGAGAGAGGCACGCGCGCGCCCTCCCTCCTGAGCCTGAGGTTGTGGTGGACTGATGCCGCAGCTACCGGACTCCATTCCGAAGGCAGGAAGGCAGGAAGGCTTGTCGCAATGATTGCTTCCACCGTGACCCGCTCGAAAGGCGTTGCCATTGTGCGTGCTACCATGTAATCATGCGCCTGCACTACGGGATTTAATGGATATGACTTCGTGTTGATGATATGAGCCAGCGCGACTGCATCATCGTATTTGTAATGGGGCTGTGGTGTGGGAAGGGTCCTGTGTAAAAATTAAATTTCATACCAGTGTAGTTCAGTCACAGGCTAGTGCTTACATGAACTTTTCAGTCATGGCAATCAACACGCGCCCTTTTAGAGTGCTTGAATGCTAGGCCGTTAGGGCAACAGTCATGTATCACTACACCTGTGTTATCTGATAGCCGTCCACCAAGTAGAAAATGGAGCTCCCCGTTTCAGTCCTATGAGTTACTCCCTTCGTTCTCTAATATTTGACGTTGGCAGAACTAACTTTAGTTCACTCAACGTCAAATAAAACAGAACAGAGGGAGTATATAACCCCCCCCCCCCTCCCCCCCAAAAAAAATCTTCAAGACGTTCTTCTCCCTGTTAAACATGCTATCTCCTTTTTCCTTTTTTTTAACTGTAACAATGGGTACAACATTAGTGGAGATCTGTATGTGCCTCCTGCTTATCCTTAGGACCAGCTAAACACACGGTGCTACGGGTACATGAACCACCGTCCTTTATTTCTTCATTTTACTGGGCCGGCAGGCTGTGCTCGGTGACCCCTCTGCGCCTGCTTGAGGCTCAGCAACCTCCGCTATCGTCCCTGGTCCGCCTTCGTCACTCGGGTCTTCACCGTGACTGTCACCGGTTGCGCTTGCACCTGGTTCGGCTTCCTGATCTCCCTGTTGCGTGTTCACAGCCAGGCCCTCCTGATGCTGTACGATCTGAGAATCTTCGGCGATTTGCGCTTCCAGGTCCAGGTCAGTGCTGGTTGTTTTAGGGGCTGGGAGGAGTGATACTCGACAAAGGGGGCACGTAGTGTTTGTAGAGAGCCAGTGATCGATGCAGTCAATATGAAAGGTATGTCCGCATGGAGGGATTCTCTGCAGCCGCTCATCCGGTTGATAGTCTGCTAGACAGACAGAGCATCTGGTAACAATGATCGAGGTGTTCAGAAGCAAAACAAGCAACAACACTCAAGATGAAGGGAAAACGGCAGTAGAAAGAAAAGTCACATATCAAGGGCCAATCGATGCAATCATATGGTCTCAAACCACAGAAAGATCAGCAACTGTAGCAAAGAAAGATCAGCAACTGTAGCACAGAATGATTGCTGCTGTTACTTTCTTCAACCAAGTTGACTTGTCTGCAGATTAGAAGTCTATGAACAATTCTACTGAACTTTGAATTGATTGTAACAGTTTGGCTCGCCAAAATTCCAAATGTAAGCCAGCTATTCACAGTTTTACACGTGTTCCCACATCCTGATACTAAAATGGGGATCAATTAAACAAAAGTCTTCAATCTTTTTAGTAAATGATGTAATGTAATTTAGTATCATAATATTAGACATTTTGTATCATAATTTCATTGTAACTACTCACAATTGCATTTGAACCTAAACATGCAATTACATACATATCACTAAAGGCTAAGCACTCGCACTGCCTGTTTTAGAAAGGTAGCACATTAATACTTATTCTTAAGCTTCCAATCTTGTGAAAATGGAAGGGCTCTTATTTATTACCGCACCGGCATTGTTTTCTTGTTTCCATCAAGATGATTTAATGAACAATTACCACATTAATTTTATTAGTAGTTAGCAAAACTGGTATGCAGATTACTACTTTTCTTATGCGGAGAGGCTGGGCCACATTGGGGGCTTGAAAGGATTAGCAATTGCAAATGTGGCTGTTGCAGCTGGGAGTAGGGTGTCTGCTGTATTGATCTTTGAGTTAACAATAGTTAAGAAAAATAAGAAACTTAACAAGAGAAGAATTATATCATTATATACTCCATGGAAAAGAGATTTGAGATGGATTACTGACTGTGTTTCCCTGACCAAGAAGCTCTCTTTGAAGATAACCACCGGCAACATTTCTCGCATCTCTTTCTTTAAACCACACTCCGGCTATAAATGTAGATGTTTCACAGAAAACAAATCAATCAATATGGTCCCAAATATTATACACGGACGAATCAAATAATTCATGATGACATACAAGGCCGACTTACTCTAGGGTTATCTCCCCGTATCAAATTGTTTGCCCTCATCCGGAAGGCCTGCCAATTTGCCGTGCGCCGCCTCAAGTAGAAGAGGTAGAAGAACAGAAGCAGGACAAAGGTGAAGAAAACCGGCACGGAGAATATGAAGGCCTGGTATAACTTAAGCTCAGGTGAGCAGTAGTCCGGCGGATCAGGGGAGGCGCAAGACATCACCAAACCACAACGCCCTACCGGCAACACTTGATCCTATACTAGAGGTTTCAAAGCTTTGGGCAAGTCTCACCTATCCTAGTGAGGTAAAGCAAAGCCAGGTGAATGATAACCCCTTGCTCGCTACCGACAAAACAAACGGAGATTGCAATTTACTAAGGACATGACAAAGGGACGAACTAACAGTAATTTCCCTCTGATTCCCCTAAATTCGGACACCTATAAGGGAGTAAACGAGTAGATGGCAGCACGCGCAAGCAAACGGTGCTCAAGGTCAATTAAACAATAATCAGCACTGGTGACAGGGCACCAAACACCACGAGAGCTGATGCCATCACTGGCGGTGGATTCTGACTACGGCTCGGGGACCAGCCTTTTCTAGTAGATTGACATAAACAATCAGTATCTCGGCGAATCAAAGATACCCAATCCCTCGCGAAACCTTCAGGAGCGAGGGAAAGATACTGGGGGAGGGGGGCACACACCACGGAGCAAGAACTCCCTATCTGCGGCTAACGCCGCAAGAACAACGAGACCTCGAAGCGCTCAGGGTTGAAGTGAGCCGACGCCTACTTTGCAAGGAAGAAAGAGATCACGGGTCGGGCGAGACCCCGGAAGGGGCCGAGATCACAGCGGCAAGTCGCGGCAGGGGAGGGGGGGGCAGGATTGGATGGCGAGAGGAAGAGGAAGGACAAGGAGCCGGCGAGATGGGGCGGGTGGATCGCCACCGAATGCGAGGAGGAGAGGCGGCGGGCGGCGCAGATCGGACCGGTGGGAGAGGACACAGGAGGCGGGGGCGTGAAGCCAGAGAGAGATTAGAGAGAAGGCAGGCGACACGAGCTGGCCAGTGGTTGCAGCCTCGCCGAGATCGAGATGGGATTATGAGAATATTATGGCTCGTTTCCGCTCTCTGCCGACTCCACCGTCGAAACGCGCGCCGTGCGGTGCGAGCGAGCAGAGCAGCTTGGGCGGGTGGCGACGTGGCGTGGCGTGGCGTGCCGGGCAGGCAGGCGAACCGTGGAGAACGACGCTTCAGTTCGTTCGTTCGTGGAGGCGTCGAGTGCGAGCCCGACGGCTCGCAAAGCAGCGAGTCAACTCTCCGGCCTAGCCCCCGTCTCGGCGTTACATCTCCATGCTGCAAGTGGGCCCAGAACCGTCCGGTGAAACGGCTTCCATCACGTGTGTGCTTATTGCGACCTCCCCAGTGAAGCGGGCTCGTTCGGGCCTGGCAGCTCGAGTCTGGGCAGAATAAAGGCCCGCTAGTAGAGCGAGCTCTGAAGAAGCCCGAGCCGGCGAGCCCACGCCCCATTCCGCCGCCGTCTCCCCGGCCACCGCGATCGCGCCGTTCGTACGAGAGGCGCGAGCGGATCGAGGAGCTCCCGTTGCCGGCGGCCATGTCGGCGCCAGCGGCAGATACGGCCGGAGGCAGCGGACACGCTGGTCCCGCCCCGGCACCGGCGACGAGGAGAGAGAAGCGGAAGGAGCGGAAGAAGGAGCGCCGACGGAGGGCCCGGAGGGAGGCCGCGGCCCGCGCGCGGGCGGCGGAGGCGGCGCTCACGGCAGACTCGGAGGAGGAGCGCCGCGTCCTGGAGCTCGAGGTGGCCCAGGCCGCCAGGGAGTCCGAGCACGCGCGGCAAGCCTTCGAGGAGGCCGAGCGGCGGTGGCTCGAGGCCGCCGCCGCGCGCGCCGCGGAGAGGGCCGCCGCGGCGGAGGAGGAGGCGAGGGCCGTGTTGGCTTCTTCTCAACTCAAGGTGTCCTTCCTGCGCCCTTTCCCTAGCTTCTGCTGCTTACCTGTTTGCTCTTCTTAGTTACTAGTTGTTTGCTTAGTCACGTTAGATTTCCTTCTGCTGCTGTGATGAGCTCGTAGACTGGAAATGTTATAGTACGTGATTTATGGGATGGTATGATGTGGATGTTGTTCCATTACGTGGAGCTATGCAGTGCTGCGTTGGTCGTTGCAATATTTATCACGAATGCCAAATACCTTACGATGTGTTGTTTAAGCTGGCACTGGCAGATTCTCTTATCTTGCATTTAGCCTTTTGATTCTGCCCGATAGATATTTGTGGTTTGGTAGATACAATCCATCGATTGTTGTTCATCATCACCATTGTTGTACAAGCTGGTGTGATGCAGATAATGTTTATAAACTGGCGACTGCATGTTTTGAAAGTTAGAATGGGTCAGCAACTAATATAGATGTCAGGTTATGATTTTAACTTAGCTATTGCAGGATGGTGACGGAAACAAGTCAGGAGAAGAGGGTGAATGGGAGTATGTTGAAGATGGACCGGCAGAAATCATATGGCAAGGAAATGAGATCATTGTGAAGAAGAAAAAAGTAAAAGTAGCAAAGGGGATCAAGGAGAAGCCACCAAGTCAAGAGGTTTCAATTCTATTTTTTCATAAGCTTTGCTGACTCTTTACAGCTACTCTTGGGTGTAGCATTAATACAGTCTGAGAAAATTGCGCTGAATGGTCTGCAGGAAGAGAGACCTAAATCGAATCCACTCCCACCACAGTCGGTATCTGTTGTTGCCCAGAGGAGAGAATCTTCCTTGTCTGCCCAAGAAGTACTTGAGAAAGTTGCCCAGGATACCCCAAATTTTGGAACAGAACAGGCATGCTCCATTGCTCTCATTATGTTAGAACAGGAAATATGTAGAGTTTTAGTTCTCCTGCAACAGTTTGTAGCAAATACATCTCATTTTCTATTTGACATCTTGGCTATCCTTTACAGCTATATTAACTTCCTGTTAATTTTATTACTAGGATAAGGCCCATTGCCCATTTCACCTCAAGACAGGGGCATGCCGCTTTGGAGTGCGCTGCAGCAGGGTCCATTTTTATCCTGATAAATCATGTACATTGCTGATAAAACACATGTATAATGGTCCAGGCCTTGCTTTGGAGCAAGATGAAGGCCTCGAGGTTTGTTGGAGGACAATCTCCTGTCAATAAATTGGTATCCTGGAACTAATATTTGTTTGCATTTTAAAAATGTTGACAGTAGTTTAATGGGCAATACTATTTACGTTACAATAGTTCAGTGCTTAAATCAATCTGTATGCTTGTGGCCGTTTGTAACTTCATTAATATAGTGATAAAGATGACTGTTGCTGCTGAAAGTTTTTCTTGACACGCTGTTTCATCTCAGACCAACGACAGATTGTATGTTCTTTCATATAGTTCTCTTCAGAACTCTGACATGAGGCATACAATGATCCGGCCAGTTGGTTTCACTTGATTGAGGACGCCTGGAACATTGATCTGCTCATATCCTGTGTTATCATGGTCCTGCTGATATTGCTGAGCTTTTTTATATTCCTTAAATTTTAGTAAAACCTTCAATTTCAAAAGTTGGAAGTATCGTTTGTTAAGCAGCTCCTTGACAACTTAAGTAGTAACTGGGACATTTTTAATGTATAGCTACTGAAGATTAGTTATTTTGTGGGCTTCTTTCATGACGGTAGGGTGGCAGGTGATTCTTATTTTGATCCCTTTTGAATGTATTCGAGTTGTGAACTAAGTGCCTGTTTCCGTTTCCCCTTTTGCAGTTTCTTTAGTTTTTGTTCTCTACTTCTCTCTCCTGCATGTTCAAGGAAAAAATAGGTTCTCTATTCCTCTTTTGTTACATGTGCAGAGGCATTAGCTTGTTTTCAATAGTGATAAGGGAAATTCCAGTATGATGGTTGATATCTTTCATTCATGGACTTTGGGCTAAAAAAGTTTTCTTTAAACATTTATTCAGTTCACAGATGAAGAGATTGAAGAAAGTTATGAAGAATTTTATGAAGATGTACACACGGAATTTCTGAAATTCGGTGAACTCGTCAACTTCAAGGTTCCTTTTAATTCTTGATTGGTTTCCTCCTGTGTCAATAATATCTTTTTATCCTGATAGTTTTACTCTCTAAGGATCATAATATCTTCTTATGGTCGTGGCTTTCTCACTGAGAGGATCATAGTCTCTTCAGTCGCAATTGTGTTACTTCTATTCTTCTGGACAAATTTGGTTTACAACTGAATCAAATTTGTTTGATGAAACTATTTACTATATTTAAGTTTATAGGTGAGGGTATATATATGTTTGGAGAGCTCCCTGTTTTATGTTCAACAATAGGCATGACTCTTTTTTCATGTATCTGAAGACTGGTCCACTGTAGTGTTTGGTATACACCATAATCATTTCCAACCTTTACAATCTTGCCTTGCTTCCACATTTTAACTCCACCTCTCACTCAGAGTTCACATTTACCATTGGATCAAAGTTGTTTTTCAACCTTTTTTAATTAGAAAATCAGCATCAAGCCACTAAGATATCTGTACTGGTTTCCATTGGAAATTGGCAAACAACTGGGTTCTAAGCTTTTTAACATCATTGACCATTCTAACGGAAATTTGTTCCAAACCATTTGTTATTGATGATTACCTTGCCGTTACCACTGAGAATCAGTAATACATTTATACATGTTGAATTTGGTTTTTATAACAAAATTTATTTTACAGGGTACATAAATTTTAGTAGGATTTTAAAGGATATGCAATGACAACAACAAAGTCTTTATCTCAAGCACGTTGAGGTAGGCTACATATGAAACCCAAACTGGATTTCATATCCATAGCAATGACTGTTTTTTATGTTGGCTCCTATCACAACCCTCCTCCTTTACCCGGGCTTGGGACCGGCTATACATAGAAAGGCATAGGCGGAGTTAAGATTTTAACGGATATGATTCTACATAATTTGCTATTGGTAATTCCCTTGATTTTACCAGTGAGAATCAGGTTGAGTTCATAGTTTTATGATAAATTAAGATTACTAGGTGTTTTTTGTTAATTGTGTTTGCCGCTATAGTTGAAACACTGATTCACAAGTTAGTGTAGATTTAGGCTTGATCAATTTATTCTTCCATGGAATATAGACATGATTTGAAATATTATTTTAGGTATGTAGGAATGGATCTTTCCATCTCCGAGGAAATGTTTATGTGCACTATAAAACCTTGGATTCAGCTCTTATTGCCTACAACAGCATGAATGGACGCTATTTTGCTGGAAAGCAGGTAACCACTTCACTCAATCCTCAGTTAGTCTTAAAATATGAGCACAGTTCGTATATGGGAGGACATTGTTACACTTCTTCTCCTGTCTCAAAATCATTCCTTCACCCTTACATATTGCCATTCTTTTGAAGTTTTATCCATGTTGCTGGTTTATAAGCTAAAGATGCATTCTTTTTCTGTTTTTAGATATCATGTGAATTTGTTGCTTTGACAAAATGGAAGGCTGCTATATGTGGTGAATACATGAGGTCAAGATACAAGGTGCCTGAACTTTGCAGCTTGCCTCAATTTTTCCCTTTTTTATTCAACATATGAAACATTTTTGCTAGAAGAGCAATACTCTGGATTTTGAGAAATTAGCTAAGTGTCTTTTGCATAGTATGCATGCATGTTTCATCTCTTCTGTTTCACAGACATGTTCACATGGAGCTGCCTGTAACTTTATTCATTGCTTTCGCAATCCTGGAGGAGATTATGAGTGGTCTGATTGGGACAATCCTCCCCCTAAATACTGGATTAGGAAGATGACTGCTCTTTTTGGAATGTCAGCTGATACCAAGCTGAGTAGCACCCCTGATTTTGAATGGTCACAAGGTTCTGACAGGAAGAGGCTGAAAAGTTCTGATGATAGGTAATACATGCTCAATGACCTCAATCATTTAACATGTACATTTTTGCTGTTGTTAAGTGTGGGACAAATATGCTTAATATCTAATTTTGGTTGACTAGGTATGTTTCAATAAGACCTAAGGGTGAGGATGGACATAAACGACGCTTATCCCGAGATTATTCTCATTCTAAGGAACGTGGTAGCCGTATCATGAACAATGAGCAGAGCCAACATAGAAGAGATCCACATGCAGTGGATAAACACCGAAGCAGAGAGATTGAAGGAAACATAGGCATACACTCAGAAAATGGAAGAGAGTCCCATCGACACTTGCATGAAGAAAGATTATACAGAAACAGAAGTGATCATAGATGCGGAGAGGAAGGAGATGGTGTCAAAGTCAGGTCCAGGAAGCATAGGTCTGATCAGCGGGGCAGTTTGGAACCTAGATCTTCTGATTGGCATTCAGACTACACTGATGCAGACCTCAGCAAGAGCCCTTCAGGGAGCAGATCAACCAACAGGTATGATGATCACAAAAGGAGGAGGCAGTCCTCCAAGGACCACAATCCTGAAAAGTACAAGAGGGGAGAAGAGTACAGTACTAAGAGACACTCGAGTCGCCACACAGAAGATGATTATTATGACAAGAAAAATGACTATTATGACGAGAAAAATGATGAAAGAGGGAAATCGGAAAAGGGCAAAAGTCACCAAGATGCCCCTGATGATAGGTGGGTAATAACAAATAGCGACATTGATTCAGATTTTGAGGGAGATCAGTGTTCAAGTGGCAAAGACAAGTTGGGACGGAAGGATGAGGCCCATTCAGATGCGGAAGCTCAGTATCAGAGGTCAGGAATGGAAGCAAAGGATCACAAGAGGAAGCGTCACAGTGGACACAGAAAGCACCGTTATACTGAAGAGGATACTTCCTACTCGGAAAGTCCAGATTCGAGCTCTGACGCATGGAGTCGTCGATCAAGAAGCAGCGGGAATGTTTCAAAGCGCAGGTCGTGGAGGAAGATACGTCGGAGTCGAGAGAAGGCAGAGTAGTTCAGTGTAAATACAAGCAATGCATGTAGGGAGCAGGGAGGCAGTCTTCACGCCTGCCCACGTTAGTCTGACATGTATATTTTTGGGATGCAATTTCTTCCACGTGCTCTGAATTTTATCTTCATACATTTGCCACGGCATCCTTAACCCATCGTTTTTAATTGCATTTTTAGGTGTCCTTTTCCTATTTTCTATCGAGCTGAAAGCGTATTAATGATACTTGACTACATTGTTCCAGATTATAATATATCACCACTGGATAATGATACTTACTCCGTTTTGAATTATTTAATACTGGTTAGTATAAAATTGAACTAACCAGTGTCAAATATTTTAAAACATATGGAGTAGAAGGGTGATCAGTTTTTTAGTTATCAATGATACTTCAATCTGCCGACATGCTAGTATATGACTGCCTAATGCCGCGATCGTAGTATTACTAACCTTCATTTTATGGATCCAGGTTTGGTAAACTGCCATCCACAAGGCGAGACTGGAGGGCATCCAGACTTCCCTACGCAAGCGAAGGTCGTGCAACGTTCGTATGAGCACAAAAGTAGTTCTTTTCCTCCTTGCACAACGACGAAAAGTTAAAAGGAAACATATCCCATAGTTTCATACCACATTGCAATAGCTACTAGACATCTAGCAATACTGAGTCTGGGGAAACATCCTCGATGCACGCTTCAGTTGACCATAGCTCCCTTCACCTCTTTGTTTTGTCAAGAACTTCAATGAACCTCTTCGGAACACCATAATGTTCAACAAGGTGCTTTGCAAGGTCATCAATCACCCCACCTTGAACCAAGACTTCATACTGCCCCTTCTTACCTGAAATGGTAATGTACGTAGAGCGTTACATCCTTCACTCTATAATCCTCATTATCAGGACACGAGGGATATGCGGCGAAATCGTAACATTACCTGGAAGCTCAGCTGTCGTGGTGCTGCAAGCAAATTTCTTCTGGAGTTCAGAAGCTAATGAATCGGGGTCCATTAAGAAGCTTTCGACTCCAGAGAGCCGTGTCATCTTCTTGTTTCCTTGCCTTCTCTCTGTCATGATTTGAAGAGTCCGTATGGCACCCTTACGAACAACCACCTCGTTTCCCCTTGATACTCTATGGTGAACTTGCATGCGGTTTAAGAATGTTGATCCCAAGTCCTTCTTGTGGATCTCAGTAGGGTATGATGAACCCTTTTTGATAGCCCCTTTGTACAGTGCATCACATAACATAACATCAAGAATTACTTTAGCCTTGTCGGTAGGCTTGACCAAATTTTCCTTTTCGACATACCTATGCTCACATAAGAAAATGAATTAGACTTAATAATGAGAAAACCAGAACCATATAATTCATAAAACATGACTAGTTATTGCTAATACAAGATCAATTACTTCGTCCCCACGAAAAAGGTTATCGAGAGGAGTCACAAACCTGAAGACCACATCAGAAGCTTCCGATCCACTGTAATACTTCTCCATGTCAGCTTCAACAGCCAGAAATATAGGTTTTACATGAGAACTTGGCTTATAAATCTCAGCCACTTCCAGTTGTTTTGTGACACTACTTTCTGCAACAGCCTTATCTTGCTCAACAGGCTCCTGTACCCTCTTTTCCGGTTTGAAGGCCATATATTCTGGATGCTTACGGTTGATACCAGTCAGCATAACTTCTTTCTTATGCTTATCCTCTTTTGTTGTTATCTGTGAACATGCATGGCTGTTAGGTAATATATTGAGAAACAGAAAGCAAAAGGTTCACTGACAAGATCTTTATGACCCTTGAGAATGATTCCCACATCAAGGAAAACCAAGCCTAACTCGGTTGAGGATGTGTTAGTAAGCTGAGACTACCAAGTTCAAGTCCTCTTCGACGTGAAATTAAGTTCATGTTTCTTCTTTACAATACAAATTAGCCCCTAAGCTACTCCAGGCTTTGTTAAACCATCCAATCAGTTTACATCATTCACTAAGCATAATAAAAAGTTGCATGCACAGTAATGGACCTCTGGGCAACAAGTGGCACACATATTGGACTCGGATTGTCACCATACGGACACATTCAGAGCAACTATTTTGAATTTTTACATATATAAGATAAGAGCTAAAACATATGTCCAAAATAAGACATCCCACCACAACGTGCATATCAGAGAGGATGCATATCAGAAATTGAGTAGTCTTACAAGGCCAGATGAAGCTTTTGATTGTAACCACTTGGATAATTTCTTGTGTGATGACTTTTTGATATCCAGAGTAACACCTGGAGGTCTGCAGGGGAGTATGTGATTTGACCTGCATCGGATAATAAGCAGAAGATGAAATCAAATCCAGGTCATGAAAAGAGTCAGACCATGCCAATTATTAGAACTTTATAAGTAGGACACTTGAATGTCTAGTATAAGTCCACCCCGCCAAATTGTCCAACTTGTTTTAACTACAGTGCCCGGTTTACATGGGGGAGAGAAGCAAAGTTAATCAGATAGCAATATTTATTCAGATGTGAATTGGAAAAAAAACATACCATAGAGTACTTCCTGGCAAGGGAAGATCCTTTTCTTTTATGCTTGTGTATAATGCTTGCAGGAAGCATTTGTCCAAAAGAGAATCAACTTCTTCAGTAGTCAAATTCTGACGTTTCTTTTCCTCAGATTGTTGTTCAGTGATTTTCCCTTCAGGCAGTTCAAGTTCATGTACACCATCAGTTATCTCTTCCACGGCTTCACTATGGACGTCAGGATTAGCAGCATGGTTGTCTAAAATATCAACTGCTGCAGCAGAGGCAGAAACGTTGCCTTCATGCATGCCTTCTGCATGTTCGTCAGAAGAATCTGGAGACTGAGATGTCGAAACAAAATTAGGATCTTCAACAACAATATCTTCATAAAATCCTTCATTGGGAACATGGCGACCATCAGCTGAATACCTGCAATAGTATTTAACAATTTAATTTCCCGAAGAAAGGGCAAGACTCGTATTTGTATCAAGTCACAGTCAGTGCACTTGCCATAACATATCCCTGTAGTAATGTGCAATCCTTAAAGCCTTGCCATGTAACCCTGCCTTTAAGGCTTCAGTGCTACTCATAGTTGTGGTCCCAACCTGTGTATACATGATGGCAACAAATGTTGGATGTGAACGACTGAACATAACTGATACAAATCTACCACTTAAAATTTGGGCAAAACCAGTTCCAAGTAAGTAACACTGAGAAACTTACAGCAATTGGAGCAGGGTTATCAGGAACTTTTACTGACCATGGCTGGCCAGCTTCAAATGAAGGAAATCCTTCTGGTGGTATGGTGATACCAGGAAACATCAGATCAGCACCACCAATCACATAACGTGAAACCTCACCACCCTTGAGCGTAAATGCTGGCAACAGATGAGGGACCTTCCAGAGTGCATAAACTGCAATTTTTGCAGCAGTTAGACCATCCCCAAACCATTCCAAATGCACAATATCTGTTGATTATTAAGTGAAATGCCTAAAACTGCCAAAAGACAATTGGCTATATATCATGGCTCTAGTAACTAAAGCTATGCCTAATAGCTGACATCCCTTCCAGTAATTATGGGTAGGAACTTCAATGGTCCATTGGGAATATGGAATAGAACTGTCCACATTTCATGTCATCGAAACAGTCACGTTAAACTAAAGCTCGATAAGTAGTCAGCATATATTGATATAGATTGAACAAAACTATCAATATAAAATAAGCACACTGCTTGGTGCATAAAAAACATCACAGCATATCAATATCACTGTCAGTTTAGTTACTTACTAGAACACAAAATAATGATGACAGCACATAATTGAAGGAAACAGAGTTTTTTCTGCTTGCTTCCCTGATGTTAGCTTTTTAATTATTTTTGTGCAACCCAACCAGCAAAAAAAATCTCAAAATAGAACTGCAAAAATAAGCAAGTGCTGAAGCGCACGAAATACACGCTGACTAAACTAGATGATAAAAAACATCAATATGGAGATTAAAACAGAAACCTGTTGGAAACAATTCATGGCCTCTTCCATCAATGTCAAAAAACATTGGGCATTCTCCCTCTATGCCATATACAAGAGCCCGATTCGGGTACTTGGCAACTGTTATCTCAACCTGCACATACAACACACACCAAGAAATATTAAACATAAAAGTAAATGTAAAGATATAAGAGATATCAAAAATACACAAGCCCACATAAAATCATCATAAAGCTCCTGTATGGTAACCCTGATGAATATAGAAGCGAGAAAGAATCTGTTAAAGGCAATGAGATGAATGACATGTTGAATGTTCGCAAGCATCACATCAACAAGTCTTCACTAAGTCTGGAGATCTAACCATGCAATATAATCAATAACAGCTATAATGTAATATAATGATGATACATAATTCCAGTGGGGTAACCTATGTTATGTATTATACAACACTAAGCAACAAAGTATCTAGTCTCAACCAAGTTAAGATAGGACGGAGATAAAACACACCTAACATGAAATATTATACCTACTACACATTGTGTAAGAGGAAAAGGAAATTGTCACCTTGGGAGGGAGTATGACATCAAGATCAGCATCAGAGGCCTGTGAAAATCGCTCCTTGGCAGTTCTTCTTAGCTTCTTTTTGTCAGCCCCAGACAAGCGCTGTAGAGCTTTCACATCAACATGTTTCTTGAACATGGTTGATCAGGTGACCAGACACAAGCTTATCTGCAAACAAGTGCATACCGCTCAATTACGATAGAGTAGACATGCATGAAACACCAAAGCGTGAAGTTTAAAAACTGAGCAAACACAAAGAAATGAGGAAATAACTAGCCTATCCACAATTTCACCTTTTGCAGGTGGGGTAAGCAAAACATAAAAAGGGGATGAGTCGGCCCAAAACAACAAAAGAGAGAGACACCAAGAAAAGTACTGATCATGTACTGTTCTATAATGGTATACTCACCACCTACCTAGCCCTATACCGCACAATTCATACTGTTTTACTGTTTCAGGAACCCGGTTCGCAAGCCCCGTTGATCATCTCGTCCTAGGACGATGCTTTAGTCCATAAGAGAAACAAAATTACCTTTAATCAACCACCGTTACATTGCCTTACTGAAACAAGTCATAAGATGTTCCTCCGTCGTGACAAGAACCGGGTAAAAAGCAGGTCATGCCCTATCACATACCAATCCGACGACCCAGATTACTACAAACAGGCTGCGTAGCACACAAAGGGTCGAGTAAAAAAGGGCAAGCTTTTCCACTGTATCCGTAAGGGCTAACGAGTCTAGGCGGTCACAGGCGATGGAGCCGCCGAGCAGAGACGGTGATTAGAGAGAAAGGGGAGGCCCACTTTACCGGCGGTGGCGAGCGGCGAGGAGCGTGGCGGAGGCGAGCGGCGAGGAGCGTGGCGGAGGCGAGCAGCGAGGAGCGCGGGATCGCGAAGGTTCCGGAAGCGGAAGCCGCCCGGCCGCAAACAAACGACGGCGCCGTGTGCAGGTGCGGAAGATTAGAGCCAGACCCAGACGCAGCCGTGCGCGGAAACGGCGCCGCGGGTGGGCTTCGCTCGCGTGGGCCCATCTGGGCCCAAACCCTCGCTAGCCCAAGCCCACATTAAACAAGAAGCAGCCATGGGCCGATCAGACGTAAAAAAACTGAATTTTTTAATTTAACATGTTTTTTAATATTTTTATATTAATAGCCTGTGATTTTTTTACCGAACAAGCTACCTAATCGTTCGCGTAGATGCACGTGGACGAGATGATTGTGGATCGATCTCTCAGGTCGACCCCGCTTCCCCGTGCCCACGTCAGTGCCGCCCAAAACCTTGGTTGTGTGCTGCCCTAGCGGACAAGTGAATTTTACTTATAATAAATTGAATATCAGCAAGCTGCTTTGATCCTCTCCACCACCCCCCCCCCCCCCCCCCCCCGCGCAACGGCGCCATGCAAGGACTCCAAAGACGTTAGCGTCATATTTGCTCATTTAGTGTGCGAGCGCTTTGGAGCACCAACACGCGCCAATCCTCTCGGCAAACTAGCAACTTTTTGATGCACTACCGTTGTGGATGGCTACACACCAACAAATTCCTTACACTCGATCGTGGCACATTCTAGTGATCTTCAGGAACTCCAACAAGCGAACCTAGCTCTCTCTATATTGTTGTTAGGATACACAGGAACCTCTTAAGATAGAGCGAGGTTGAAGCGACCAAACCTGTGGACATGCATGGAGGATGCCATGCATGAGCTTGGTCGGTGCTTACAAGCGTCATGCTAATGTCATGACGAAACACACTCACAACAAGCATCCAATGGATCTTCGTCGGCCAATCGTGTCTTTGAACATCTCAGTTGAGGAGACGGTGGAACATGCATCGTCAACAAAACCTTTGCTTCAATCGTCACTACAGGAAACATCGCACCTTACGACGACCTATTTAATTTATGACGGCAAGCCGTCGTAAGTAAACTAACTTACGACAGTCGCCCTGAGCCGTCGTAAGTTAATGGGCCATCGTAAAATAACCGTAACTTACGACGGCCGCAACCCTAAGCCGTCGTAAGTTACACCACCATCGTAAACTAAGCGTAACTTACGACGGCCGTAACCTATGTCGTCGTAAGTTACGTGACCATCGTAAGTAGATGGTTTTAACCGCTGCCCCGGCCGCCCGAGCCCGCACCGCCGCAGCGCCGCCCTGCCGCCGATTCGCCGCCGAGCCGCCGCCAGGCGCCGCCGCTCGACCGTCCGGAGTCGCCCCGGCCCCGCCCCGAGCCGCCCGGCGCCGCCCCGGCCCCGCCCCGAGCCGCCCGGCGCTGCCTCCGGCCCCAACCCCGTGCTTCCCGCGCACCGCCGCCGCCTCCGTCGCCGCAGCCATCGCCGTCGTTGCCAAACAAATCAAGTAGTTTTTTTAGTTTTTGTAATTAGTTGTTAGTTAGATTAGATAAAAATTTTATTACTTAATCAATTTGTATGTATTTAGTAGATAATTAGTTTAGTTGTTAATTATTTGGTTTAAATTAGTAATTGTTTCTGATTTTAGTTATTTACTTTAGTTAATTTATTGATTAGTTGTTTAAGCACATTGTTATTGCTTTACCCCCGGTCCCGCTGCCACCAGCCCCCTCCATCGCCGACAGCGTACCGACGCCTAGGCGTCTAGTCGGTGGCGAGGGGATGCCTGGGCGGCTCGCCTCGCCTGGCCAAGCGTCGCCGATGCCGGCGCCGCCGATGCCGGCGCTGCCTCCGCCCGCCGCCGTCGCTGCAAGGCGCCGCCGGCCCCCGTGCTCTAGAGAGGAGAGAGGGAGGGGGATGGAAATGAGTGCATTAGGGTTGTGAGCCGTTTTCATGACCCTCATAGAACGCGTGGATCGTCAGATTAGATCCGACGGTCGTGGGCATTTGGGTCCGAGCCCGAGCCAGACTCTCAGGCCTGCCCTGAGCTGACCTCCGCCGCCACCTCCATCGCCGCCCGCCGCTGCTGCCTCCACCGCCGGCCGCCAGCCTTCAACCCATGGCCGTCGTAAGTTAATGGACCATCGTAAGATAACCGTAAGATAACCATCGTAAGATAACTTACGAGTATTTACAAAGTTTTCTTATAACAGTGCATGAAAGATGCCGACGTCCATGAGAACTTACGATAACTATCCTATGGATTGATTAAAATTAGGAGTTATGGTCGATATGATGTCAGTGGCTACTGATTCCGTACAACTCAATTTGAATCTCTTCGTCCTCTCGCGGCAACATCTAATACCGGAGTTGTGACGAGGGCAGTCGACTCTCAAGGACGTGAAACTAATTATTATAGAATCATTAATAAAATCCTTGAATTTGCTTTTGCCGGGAATAAGGATATTCGAGTAGTATTCTTTGATTGTGATTGGTTTGATATCAATCATGGAACTCGACTAAACCAATTTGGCATGGTGGAAGTCAAACAAAACGAACGGCTACGAGGATACGATTCATTTGTTCTTGCACACCAAGTGAAGCAAGTGTATTATCTATCTTATCCATGCAAAAAACTCAAAGCTTGGTGGGTTGTACATAAGGTTAATCCTCGTAAGCGGTTATACACTCCAGGGGATGATGGTTACCATGATATTGATGAGGTTGACGAGGTTTACTAAGAACAAGAGTTGTCAGACTCATTTATCATCGAGCCTGGTGTAGGACTCGATGACTTAGTTGGAGACGCTCAAGATGTCGAGACTTCTGATATGCGTAAACGGAAATGAAATCCAGTTCACACGCTCACGAAAGAAGATCGATGGTCTGGTTTAAGGAGTAGGGTACATGATCATGACGTTGATGAATTTTGAAATTGATGATGTAACGTTTTTTTCACTAACTTAACATGAATTTAGTCGTCATCAAAGTGGAGCGACAATATTTATCAATTATTCATTGCAACAGGATGTCGTCATCAAAGGGGAGCGGGAGAAGGGGGCACGAGGGTTCCTCAGTCGGTCACGGGACCTCTTCTCAGGTAGCTCGTCAGGTGCGAGCAGACGCTCTCAGCTAATGAGGCACCTACAAGACTTTGCTGGCCGAGCTCTGGCCTTACAGCGCACAGAGGTAAATTTCAGTTGTCAATCACGTTATTTTAAATTGCACTTATAAATAATTTATTCTTATCGATCCTTTAATTTTGTAGTCTGACTCACAGTCGTCATATTCAAAGTCAGAGGTTAGAGCGCCGCCAAAGGCTAGCCAGCCCTCGGAGCCGGCTACCCTACCTTCGGAGCCGGCGAGCGTGGAGCCTTCGGGCTCTAGTTGTGACCAGCCTTCCGGGTCACCGGACGTGGTGCCCGCGCAGAGACGACGGACGAGGAGGACCCACTTTGCAGCTCCTCCTCCTGTTCCTCGTGAGCGGGTCACTATTCGTCCAGTTGGAGACAGGTAAAAAAATCATATACTTGGTACATATTTCATGATGTCTACAGATACTTACTGAGATAACAAATTTTGCAGATCTTGGTACGACTGTTCGTTCATGGGCCAGGGACACCACCGGCAGGTTAACGGTGTCATTGAGGCTTTAGTGCGTTTGCACTATCCCGGTGTCATCGATGGTGTCCCTGGTTTGTCGTGGGACGACTACGCTCGTGTCTCGCACGAGGTGCACGGCACTCTTGAGGGGGCCGTATGAAACGATTTTATAGTAAGTTTAAATGTTTACATTCTTCAACTCATTTAAATTGTTAATGCATATTGATTATGTGTTTGTTTTCTTAAAACTGAGGTACCAGTTAGAGGAAACGAGCGAGAGCATGATGGAGCACACGACACTCCTGTTTCACACAAACGCTCGGAAGCTCGTGACGCAGGCGTTGTCGTACGCTCGCATACAGGCCGTTAACGACTACCAGAAACGGCATCAGCAACAGCAGGAACGGGGTCCCTTTAGAAGGGACTCCGACACGTACTTGATCGAGGATCAATACGCAGAGGTAAGTTCTAATTGTTAAAAAACTCAATAGTTACTTATGTTAACAGTTAATGATATACTAAATATGTGCAGGTTAGTATTTTCTGGTTAGAGGGTCAACCCGACGCATACCGAGCTCCCTGTCGGTATTGGGCTAGCGATGACTTCAAAGCTAAGTCCATGAGGGCTCGAGGATGTAGAGGGTCCGACGTAAAGCACATCTATGGCGTCGATGGTCATTTGCGTTTGACTAAATGCATGGTAAGTGTATTATAAGTTTGTTTATGTGTGCATAACATATTTATCCTACTAACACGCATCTACAGGAGCGAGAGACCGGCCAGGAGCCTAGCGCGATCGAGGTTTGGAAGAGAGGTCACAGAGGAAGTGACCCGTCGCAGCCGGGGCAGTGCAGTCAGATCGCGACCGATCGATTGGTAAGTTTACAGAATTATTCAATTTAATTATAACTAATATTATTATTGACACACTAACACCATTTCTATGTTTTTAGGAAAAGTACGGGCAGCAAGTCATCAAAATACATGGTGAAGGGTACATTGGGAAAACGCGCCAATCGACCCCCAAGCCGTGTATGCAAGCGGCGGCGGGAAGGCCCATGGACGGTGATTTGGTTTATTTGATTTAGGTTTTCCAACCTCCCTTCTTTTACTTATTATTTTTCTTTCTTTTGTAGGTTTGCCATTTTCGATGGAGTTGTCGACTCGAGGTCGGCGCGACCTGCGGGAGGCACTTCATCAACGCAGGCTTCGTCGGTTGGTCCGTCGAGTGGCCGTCTCTCGCAGAGGGATATGGAGTTCCGTACCTTGCAGGAGAGGCTGACGCGGACCGAGGAGGAGCTCGACAGTACGAGGGCCATCTAGGAGTACCAAGCTAACTACATGGCCCAGATGCAGGCAGCGGTCGAGGTAAGTAATTTAAATTACTGTAGTTTACTTTCATAACATTTCAGTAATACATATGTTCTAATATTTTCCAATTATAGGCCTTAGCTCGACAGAACAGCCAACAAATTACAATTCCTGCGTGGCAGCCGCCACAGGTGACCCCGTCACAGAAGCCCGCAGCCCAGGTGTCTCCGGTGCAGGTAATAAACTCTTTAATATTGTATTTTTCATCTAACATAAGGAGAGAGGGAGATGTAGAGTGGTACAGAAGGGAGAGAGGGAGTGCGAGAGAGAGTGAGAATGAGATGGAGAGATCAAGTGTTGCAATAGAGGAAGAGAGAGAGTGCGAGAGAGGGTGTGAGTGAGAATAACATGAAGAGGGGATGAATAGTACAGAGAGAGGAAGAGAGTGAGAAAAAAGAGAAAGGCATTGATATCTGAATCCTACTCATGTGTTTTGTAGGGTTCGACGACGGAGGCCTCTACTCCATCGCCACAGCTACCGGTTCCAAGAGAGACGCGTGGAGATGATATCTTCGGCTCCGGAGGTAGTCGAGAGGGTAGTGTGTAGCCCGTTTGTAATTTGTGTTGCGTGTGATGCATATGAACTATTTTATTACTGTTTACTCATAACTGTTTGTTCTGTGAGCTAGCCATCGAGCCAGGTTAGTGCGTTTCTGTTTTTAAAGAAAAATTACAAACATAACTTACGACGGCTACTGCCCAGAAGTCGTCGTAAGTTACCCTCTGTTACTTACGACGGTCACAAGAACCATCGTAAGTTAGCCTCTGTTACTTACGACGGTCACCAGAATCGTCATAAGTAACGTGTCTTGGGCCACCACGTGGCCTGGGCCGTTATTTACGACGGATGCACGACGCCGTCGTAAGTTAAGTTATTTACGATGGTAGTCGTCGTAAGTTAAGTTATTTACGATCGGGTAATTATCTCGGTTATATACCGTCGTAAGTAAAGAAATACCGTCGTAAATAGCTAACTTACGACGGTTTACCACTTAATTATGACGGCCTCAGCCCGTCGTAAGTTTGTCGAATCACTGTAGTGCGTGGCGTGAGACCTTCACTCGAGGATGTAGGTGTAAGCACCTAACTCGTCTACATTGAGCTTCTTGATGATCTTATCATCGACTTAGATGACGTAGAATTGATGGCCATCATCAGCACCGGTAGAGCTGACATGACGGATATGGTGTAATCGCCAGTGTGATCCTCGATCTGTTTCCCAAAGATGATGCTTGGTGTTGTTATATCGTGGTCAATCAGCTCAAGCTGCCATTTTGTTTGCTCACGAAGTATGAGGTGCAGGGGCAGGTGAACGTCGTCCCCATCCACTCAACCAAAAGAAACCATTGCGTCAGCACATCGGATCGAGATCGATCTCGGTTAAAAACGACATGAGACGATACCCTCTCAAATCACGCAATTATACAATGACGACCAGGATATATCATCACACTAATTATAAAGGTTCTGTCTTTTCTTCTCTCACAGCGAAGCAATATAATGCTGGTGCTAATTTACCTGGACTCGGTTAGGACCCCCAAGCAAACGAAAAATAATCTGCCTAACGAAAAAAAAACTGCTGAAATATAATGGGGGGCGAGGACGAGCTACTCCTCGATCAAGCCTGAGTAGCAGGAATTCTCTTTTTTTTTTTCTTAATAAAAGAAAAGAGGAAAGGAAGAAATTTTGCAAACTTTGTTACAACTCATGCTGGTCGGTTCTCGTAGATCTCATGCACACCACAGGGAAAGGAAGGATCCATTGGACCATCTGTGGAGAAGGTCCCTCAGGCACAGCACCGCGTACGCGAGCAGGATGAACTTGAAGATGTACTGAAAGTAGTGTGATAGCTCGGAGCTGGAGGCATTCAGCACCTGAAATTAAGAAGCAGCATGCAGAATAGATGAGCATGATCATCATATGTGTTTATGAGTTATTTTTAAAAGACATGTATATGTGTGTTTGTGTGGCCAGAAATAGATAGTACAAGGTGAGAAGAGTAGCAGTCATATACCATGGCAAACGACCCTGCCAATTGTGATCCCTTTTCGGACGTGGCCTTCTTGGCAATCTGGTCCGAGGGCGGCTTTCTCCTGCTGCTCAAGCTCTCGCACTGAGCTTCGGCTGCTTCGTCATTTGATCTAGCATTGGAGCAATCGCGTAGACGCTGCACGTCCCTGGACTTGAGTGGCTTCAAGATGAAATCTTCAGCACCGGCTGTCAAGCATCTGCTTTATATATTCAAAGAGGTAGCAGTGTGGGCCTGTTATATAGTGCTGATAATGTAGTACAATGAAATCTAGCTTTTCCTTGAGAAAAGCCGCGCAAATCGGAGCTTTTAGAAAGGGCTTAAACCGTGCATATAACATAGTCAGAGACCAAAAGCGGCTTTGGTTCGCGTATGTAACGGCATCTGCTAGCTTTGCACAAGAATAAGAATGATGGGGTGGGGAAAGGGGGAGAACTTCACCTGCTGATCCGCTGGGGTTCGTTCTCCGACGACATCACGACAACCGGGATCGGATTTGGGTACCTCGACGCCTGAAAACTCGCAAGCTTAATATATAAATTCAACTGAAAGAAGACGGAATTAAAGTCAACTCAAGGTTGCGAGAAGATGGGTTACCTTGATGGCTCTGAGAAGGTCATAGCCAGTCATCTCCGGCATGCAGTAGTCAGTCAACACGATGTCGACGGTTACCTCCTGCAAAGTAATTCAGAAACGTTCCTAGCTATTTCAGAGCTTCTTCATCTTTGTACTTGCAGTAAAAAAAAATCACTCATATACTACCACCACGTTCATCGCTTTATCACAGTAGGTAAGGTACTTCAGCGCAGTCGTTTTGCAGTAACATACTTTTCTCTCACGAATAACTATACAAGCAAATGAATGGATTTTTCTTGGACACGGGAGGTACCAGATTGCTCATATATAGGTGTCTTACATGAACAAGGTTTATCCATATTTTTTTGAGGGAAACTAAGGTGGGGTTTGCCCGCCTGAATTTTCTCATCACTGAAAGTGCGCTACAAAAAGTTTTATCCATCTGTATATGTATCACTAGTCCTAGCATTCATTTATTCATTCACTCTGCAAAGTGAATTTTTTTAGTAGCTTAAGGCAGAGCTGCTTGATACGAGTACATAAGGTTGGTCGTTTCAGTACTCACGTTATCAGCAGCAGAGGTGCCCAACTTCTCTTGCCCCTTCAGCCCGAGAAGATCCATCGCTTTCTTGCCGCTGTCAACCGCGGTAACTGAAGGAATGAAATCGAGCACTTCAGTTAGACTGCTGCTTGAAGGGATAAAACAAATAATTCATGAACTTTTGTCCTGATAACATCAGCAGCAAACGCAAAAGTACTGTGTTGGCTGTAGACACGACGATGAGACGGGCTTAACAGGTAACTGACCAATGAACAGTACAAAATGATTTGGCAGAGATGAGTTGATGAAACATGTGAGGGAGCTAATGATCCGAACATGGCAGTAAAAACGAGGACAAAGATAGTCTGGTAAGGTAAGGATGACATGCTTGCTGCTCATATACTATCAAATATAGTTAACTGCCAACGCCATGTGTGCTGCAAAGAACACAATCGAAGCAATAAAAAAGTAACAATCACTGACGAAGATGGCACGATAGTCGCACGGGCGCATGTCGGCATGAGCAATCGGCTCGATCGGCACATGCACGAACAGGAAGGCCCAAGAACATGGAGGAACTGAATGTGATGGACCGGCGAGAGGAATTAGACAGGAGGCGCACGGGGCTATCAGGTTTAGGAGCCCACCGTGGAATGGCGCGGCGCCGCCCTTGTGGTTCCGGAGCAGCAGCTCGACGACCTTCCGGTCGACGGGGGAGTCGTCCACCACCAGCACCCTCACCGCCGCCGCCGCCGCAGCCTTGTCTCCTCCCATCCTTCCCGATCTCCAAGCACGCACGTAATGGCCCGCTTCTCTCTCCTCTCCTTGCACTGATGACTGATCTTGATGTGACTTGAGAAGCAAAGACGACGGTCCGGTCCGAGGAAAAACCGCGAGGCTTGAACCAGTAAATAAGGGGAAAAGATGGCCTCGTAATCCGGGTCTCAGTCGAATCACAGGACGAGAGAGAGAGAGAGAGAGAGAGAGAGAGAGAGAGAGAGAGAGAGGGGCACTGAGCTCTCCTCAGATGGCTCTGAAACGGAAGAGGAGCAAGGAGAGTCGGTCGGCAAACCAGCGAGAAAGGGAAGAGGAATGGTGGGGCCCGCGCGCGTGCGGTGGGTCCGGCTTCGGGTGTGAGCGGTGGTGGGCCCGCGGAAATGCTTTCCTCCGGATTTGCTTGTCGGGTGGGAATCTCGCTCCACCCTCTCCCTTTCTTTTCCTGTGCTCTCAAAAATCAAATTCGCATTATGCAGTTGTATTTACGATCCCGTTTTTTTTCTGACGGCGATACTAATTTAGGTTTTTTCTATGATTTTTTAAATATTTGATTTTCCATAAAAATTAAAACTATGTTCCAAAGAAATGTTTTCACTGCAAGGTTTCAGAACTTTATTTACCAATTGCTGCAAGTTTAGTTTTTTTTATAAAATTGTCAACATGTATTTAGATGCAACTGGTTGCATCATGGGGTGCAACACTGAGTGCACGTACTCATGAACTTGTATTTCAGTGTGGCCCGAGATCCTACCGTGATCCCACCTGTCGGTCCCTGCGCTGGTGTCTGTGTCTCCAGCGGCGAATGGAGTGTGACAGCGGTCACCTCATGGCGCCAGCGCCGATATGAAAATGCTCCGTGCACCTGACGGTTACCCCCACGTATGTGCACTGCAGAAAATGTTCTGATGAAGAACGAATGGAAGTATGAACATTGACAGATCTCTGATCTGATGTGTAACATAAGCAGTTTGGACATTGAACACCACAGGTTGGTGCTAATCTTTGCTCAGGGCATTATCGCTCTTATTACGCATTTTAGACAAGTGATCGTATTAACCAATGAAAACTAAAGAATCATGTGTTGCTTCATATAGTCCGGGAATGCAGGAAAAAAATAAAATAAAAGCAAAAGGGTGCAGTCCATCCGATCTCAATTCATTTTAATTGTTTCCAAAACTTTATGTATAAGATTTCTCCATTAGTATGACATTTAATTTCTGTAGCTTAGCGCATGGAAGAACTCCCTTCAATTCATTTGTTTAACCGGACCCCAGCTTTTTTTATTACAGCATGGGTATGCGTTGTATCTCCATATCTTGAAACACTTTTTTTTGTTTAGGGAGATCCTCGTGTATCGTCGACAGAGTAAAGAAATCGCGTGACTGGATGGCAATCTCCCCAAATCATAACAGTTCGCATAAAAATATCCAACTTGCCGTTGCTTCGGACAAGCAAAGCTGTAAAATATTGTGTCCGAAGAAGGTTCTTCTCATCCTTTTTGCTTCTGAGAATTAGAGGGGTAAAGATGATTTCATTAACCCAATAGGCTGTTAAGGGGATACATATATATGGGTACAAAACTTAAGGGCCAAGCAACCCTAATATAAAAGGACTAAACTGCCCCTATAGTACCCTGATACAAGTGCAGTCTAACACCCCCCGTCCCAACAACTAGCCACGGCAGATGTTGAGACTGAACCGAAACTCGGTGAACACCATCGAAGAGAGCCCCTTCGTGAAGATGTCGGCGAACTGCGACGACGTCGGAACGTGCAGGACTCGCACCTCCCCGAGAGCCACCCGCTCACGAACGAAGTGAAGATCGATCTCCACGTGCTTCGTGCACTCATGCTGAACCGGGTTGGTGGAGAGGTAGACGGCGCTGACGTTATCGCAGTAGACCAACGTACTCCAAGCGAGGGGGGACTGGAGCTCCTGAAGCAGCTGCTGAAGCCAAGAGGACTCGGCCACGCTGTTGGCCACAACGCGGTACTCCGCCTCGGCACTCAAGCGGGACACCACGTGCTGCCCCTTCGAGGACCAGGAGACGAGGTTGCCCCCTAGGAAGACGGCGTAGCCGGAGGTGGACCGGCAGGTGTCCGGGCAACCCGCCCAGTCAGCGTCGGTGTAGACGACCAGCTCGGAGGTAGAGTCGCGTCGCAGAAGAAGGCCGTAGTCGTTGGTGCCACGTAGGTACCGAAGGATCCGCTTCACCGCCGTGAGATGCGGCTCCCGCGGATCATGCATGTGGAGACACACCAGCTGAACCGCGTAGGAGATGTTCGGTCTGGTGAGGGTGAGGTACAGCAGGGCACCTGCAAGGCTCCTGTAAGAGGTGGGGTCGGCAACCGGGGTGTCGTCGGCCGAAGACACCTTCGCCTGGGTGTCCACGGGAGTGGAGCACGGCTTGCAATCAGCCATGCCCGCTCGCTCGAGGATGTCCAGGCAGTACTGGCGCTGGTGGAGGAACAGAGCGCCTGGGCGGTGCTCGACCGCAACGCCCAGGAAGTGGTGGAGCTAGCCGAGATCCTTCATCGTGAACTCTCGCTGTAGGGCGGAGATCGTGCGCTCAAGAAGAGTCGGGCTGGACGCCGTGAGGACAATATGATCCACGTACAGGAGGAGGTAGATAGTGTCATCCTCACGCCTGTAGACGAAGAGCGAAGTGTCCGACTTGGCCTCGACGAAGCCGAGCGAGACCAGGAAGGAGGCGAACCGGTTGTACCAAGCCAGGGGCGCCTGCTTCAGCCCGTACAGGAACTTGTTCAGCCGGCAGACCATGTCTGGACGGGCTGAATCAACGAACCCTGCCGGCTGACTGCAGTACATCGTCTCCGTCAACCTCCCGTGGAGGAAGGCGTTCTTGACGTCCAGCTGGTGGACAGGCCAAGAACGCGGCAAAGCCAGTGACAGAACTGTGCGAACCGTCGCCGGCTTCACCATCAGGCTGAAGGTCTCGTCGTAGTCGACGCCGGGACGCTACGCGAAACCACGAAGCACCCACCGTGCCTTGTACCTCTCAAGAGACCCATCCGCCTTCCTCTTATGCGTGAACACTCACTTGTCCGTGACAACATTGCCACGACTAGGACGGGAACCAGGTCCCAGGTCCGGTTGGCTAGCAGGGCCGCATACTCTTCTTCCATAGCCCGACGCCAGTGAGGGTCGGCGAGGGCGCTACGGACAGAAGAGGGGATAGGCGAGATGGGTGACGAGGCAGGCGGCGGGGAGGCCGAGGACGATAGAACGACCCCGAAGAAGCGCTCCACCGGGCGAAGAACGTCGGCGGCCCGTCGAGTCACCATCGGGTGAACGTGACGAGGGTCCCGGTGGAACAACGGAGGGTGGTACACCAGATCCTCAGGACGGGAAGAGGACGGATCACCAACCCGCGCTCGTCGCTGATAGACGAGAACGGGGTCGGCGTACCGCGGTCCAGGGGCCGCGGGTGGTGCGGCCGACGACGTTGAGGACACCGCCGTGGACGTCGGGGCCGCGCGAGGCACGGCGGACGCCGTCGGGGACGCCGTCGGGGACACCGGCGCCGCACGTGGCACAGCGGGCGACGTCGGGGACGCCGGGGCTGCACGTGGTGCGGCTGACGACGTCGGGGACGCGTGTGGCACGGCGGGCGACGTCGGGGACGCCGGGGCCGCACGTGGCGTGGCGGACGTCGTCGGGGACACCGGGGCTACGCGTGGCCTAGCAGGTGACGTCGGGGACGCCGGGGTCGCGCGTGGCGCCACGGGCGACGTTGGGACCGTCGGAGGAACAACCAGTGGCGGCAAGAACGCCGGAGCCACGGGAGGCACGACAGGTGGTGTCTGAGACACCGTGGTCGTGTCCGGCCAGCTAGCGGAAGACCTGCAGAAGGTAAAAAACAAGGTCGTTGGACAGGAGCGGCCTTAGGGTCAGTGGAAAAAAGGGAATCCAACTCGGAGACCGAGTCAGAGGAGGACCCAACGAAAGGGAAGGAGAACTCGTCGAACACGACGTGTCGGGCGACCAAGATACGGCGAGTGGTAAGGTCGAGACACCGGTACCCCTTATGATCGGGGGAGTACCCAAGGAAGACACACCGAGTCAAACGAGGCGCGAGCTTATGAGGGGTAGTGGTAGAGAGATTAGGGTAGCACACGCACCCGAAAACTCGAAGGTGGTCGTAAAGAGGGGTGGTGCCAAAGAGAGCGAAGTGAGGGGTGGGAGCACTAATCGCCTTAGTAGGAAGGCGATTAATGAGGAAGGTAGCGGTGTGAAGGGCCTCCGCCCAGTAGCGAGCAGGAGTGGAAGCCTGAAACATCAGGGAGCGCATGACATCGTTGGTGGTACGAATCATACGCTCGGCCTTGCCATTCTGGGGGGAAGTGTAAGGGCAAGACATGCGCAACTGAACCCCATGAGAAAGCAATAAGTGACGAAACGCGGAGTTATCAAACTCACGCCCGTTATCTCACTGGACAGCCCTGACCGTGCACCCAAACTGGGTGGAAACCCAAGCGAAGAAGTGAGAAAGAGTAGCGAACGTATCAGACTTCTGTCGCAAGGGAAAAGTCCACGAGTAGTGCGAAAAATCATCAACAATCACCAAATAATATTTATAGCCAGAAACACTGAGAACAGGTGAGGTCCACAGATCACAGTGAATCAGATCAAAATGGCGCTCCACATGGGTGACATAATATAGAAAAGGAAGCCAAACATGGCGACCCAACTGACAAGCATGACATAAAGACTCATGTGAACCCCTAGTACACGAAATCACTGAACTACTGGACAGTTTCGACATAACATCAACACCGGGGTGGCCAAGCCGACGATGACAAGTAGTCGAAGGAGTTGTCGTAGCGAGGCAAAAAGGCGAGGACGAAGCGGAAGCAGGAAGTTGCATCGTGTATAGGGGCCCTGAGCTCTCACAGCGGAGAAGAAGACGCCGGGTAGTAAGATCCTTCACAGACAAACCAAAAGGATCAAACTCAATAGAAACATGGTTGTTAGTGGTAAACCGACGAACTGAAAGAAGATGTTGAATGATGTCTGGAGCAACAAGAACATCACGAAGACGAAAAGAGCCCGACGAACCCGAGTCACCTACTGAGGTGACCGGAAGAACGGACCCATTCCTAACAACGATAGAGGAAGGAAAAGAAGGGTAGGAAGGGTGGGTAGAAGAAAGTATACCAGCGTCAGGGGTGGTGTGGTACGAAGCTCCGGAGTCCACAACCCACTGAGGACCAGGTGGTGTGAGACTCACTGTGCTGAAGGAGGACGCGAGTGACTGGCGGTCCCAGGCCTGAGCAGAGTCAGGGTGTGGCGCGCGGGCTGACCAACTGGGTTCCCCGAAGCCCAGTTAGCCAGAGAGGAAGGCTCAGCCGCAGAGTACCCCGGTCTGCCAGGGGGCAGGGTCCACTGTCCACCAGCCGCGTAGACAGACCCGCCGTAAGCTGGAGTGGTCACGTAGGCCGGTTGAGGGCGCAGTGGGCGAACTGCAGGGAGACCCGGAGATGGCCCAGGCCACATCGAGATCTGGCCAGTCCACGGGGTTGTAGGGTGTGGGCAAGGTCACACCACCCTGACCCCGACCACCACTACGGCCACCAATAGCACCGACACCGCTAGAGCCACCGCCAGCACTAGCTGTACCACCTCCACTAGTCCTTCCACCACGGCCACCGCGCCGGCCACGACGGCGGTTCCCACCACCATCGGAGGTAGCAGGGACTCCTGGTGTGGTAGGTGGACGCGAAGGCTGGCCCCGAGAGCCAGCTGGTGGAGGAGGGCGTGAAGATGACCCAGAGCCGTAGAAGGCCGAGGCAGGGGAGGAGGCAGTGGAGCTGCCCTGGGTGATCTCCTCGAGCTCGAGTTTCCGACCAGACCTTCTCGAAGGTCAGGAAGGGCTTCTCACGGAGAATCCACGAGCGAACGTGGGTGTAACGCTCGTTTAGGCCCTGAAGGACCTGAAGGACGAGGGTACTGTCCGAGATGGGCTCTCCAAGGTCACGAAGGGCATCCGCCATACCCTTCATCTAGCGACAGTATGCAGTAATGGAGAGATCACCCTGGACAGTAGTACCGAAGCGAGCCTAGATGTGGAGAGCTCGGGTCGCTTGGTTCCCCTGGAACCGAAGCTCGAGGACCAGTCAGGCCTGACGAGCTGTACCGCCACCCTGCTGGGCGACGATATCCTGAAGCTCCTCAGAAAGCGAGCCAAGGATCCATGCAAGGACAAGACTGTCCATGCAGATCCACGAGTCATCCAGCGGGGAGTCATCCCGCAGGCGGTCGTCCAGCCGAAAACGTCGCAACGTCAGGAGAATCAGGCTGCGCCAACGAGCGAAGGAGGTGGAGTCGGAGCTGAGAACAAACGGGACAAGAGTCCAGATGTTCTTTATGTCGGCCACCTGGGCATGTAGATCAGCAACAAGAGAGGCCGCGTAGGTAGTATAGGCTGCACCATCACCTGGGGAATCATGGGTGTCACTCCACTGTACCGGCGGGGACTCCTCGAGCTGACGGGTGAGGGCAGCCGCAGACGCACGCTCCTGCTCCAAGGCAAGGACGAGCACTCGTTCCCGCTCACGGGAGATGGCCAGGGCAGCTGCGACGTCGGAGACGTACGACGAGGGGTGTCCCCCAGATCCAGCAGCGACGGCATGGCCAGCCAGGCCGGCGGCGAGCCCAGCAGGGCCGGTGGCGAGTCCAGCAGGGCCGGCGGCGAGCCTAGCAGGGCCGGCGGCGAGTCCAGGAGCGTTGACGAGTCTAGTGGCGCCGACGGCGGGGCCCGACGGCAGTGGGGAGGCCGAGGGAGGCGGCAGCGTGGCCAGGGGTGGCGGCGTTGAGGCCGACGGCGGCGCTCACAGGGGAGGCGGCGGCGTGGCAGGCGGCTCCAGATCCGGAGGCAACGCGCGTAGGGGAGGCGGCGATGGGGTCGGCAGCGGCGCGTGCAGGGTAGGCGGCGATGGGGCCAGCGGCGCCGGATCCGGCGGCGGCCACGGTCGGGCTGGCGACGGGGAGAGGCTCCAGGCCGGCGATGAAGGGGGGGAGGGGGAGGGAAGCCGACGGCGGCGGCGCTCGTGGATGCGGGAAGACCCGACATCGGGAGATGAGGAGAGAGAGAGGGGATAATCTGATACCAAATTAGAGAGGTAAAGATGATTTCATTAACCCAATAGGCTGTCAAGGGGGATATATATATGGGTACAAAACTTAATGGTCAAGAAACCCTAATACAAAAGGACTAAACTGCCCCTATAGTACCCTAATACAAGTGCAGTCTAACACTGAGAAAAAGAAAACGGTTTGCTCTAGTCAGACCCATGACTTCAGTTACCTTTTTTCGCTTTTACTCTTTAATTAATTAATTTGTTTATAACTTATTTATTTGTCATGGGGCAGAACAGCCTAGCTGTAGTACTCCCTCTGTTTCAAATATTTAACGCTGGTTAGTTCAAAATTAAACTAACCAACGTCAAATAATTCGAAACGGAGAAAATATTATGAAGCATTTTTTTGAGTGAAACGTAAAGGAGAGAGTGACCGATACACATACATATGGAGCTCACTGTCACGGTGATCTTTCGGATTTTTCTTTCGCTATATGTTGATGGTCGCACCTGTCGTCTCTCTCAAACGGTAGGCGTGTCATTTCGGCATAAAAGCTGCCAGAATTTTATTGCAAACGAACGTGTTCAACGAAACCCATTCAATCAATGTCCAGAAGATGAGAGGACCATATACACTCATGCACCTTCCCAATTTACACACCACCAACATCTGTACGACTCAAAAAGCTTAATTATCAGCCGACCATTGACGCTGAATAGAACTTGTGAGGGTTGAGATCTGGGAACACATTGTGAATATGTTCAGGCATGAAGTCATGCCTTGTGAGGATTCCGACAATGGGCGGCCTCTGCAGCCAAAAATCAAGAGAAATATCCGTCATCAGACTAGATTAGAAGATTTTTCAAACTAAAGACGGAAAATGAAGAAATGAGTTATGCTCATTATTTCCAACGCAGTTGCTCTCAAATTAGATTAAGTTACCTAGTAAACATATTATATATATATAAGATATCTTGACAAATGAAAATAGAATAAATGGTATAGGTGTTTGAGACTGTCATGTAAGTAATCAGTTAATAGGCATCTAGTACGAGTATATGACTTTTAGCAGCATCCAAACCCAGAATATCCTTATCATGTATGCAAATTAATAAATCGATGAAACTAAGCGCATAAATGAACTGAGAACGATTAAGCGCTTGAACCACTTATTAGAGTTTCTACCGTGCCACTACTATTTTTTCATGTATATGCATTCCATGTCTTTTAAAGTGAGAGAGGGCTCTTACATCTGGCGTCTTTGGCACAACCAGAAGATGCCTCAGCCCAAGTTCCCGGAAGAGGATTGCAGCTTTTGCCAGTGACATTGTCTCAACTACCGTATAAGGTGAGGTGTTTGTAATCGGATGAAGATCCACATACATGTCCATTTCCTCATCAGTGAAATCTAGGTCCTCAATTTTCAAACCTTTCCCTGACCCTGGCTTGGCAAAGTCAAATGCACCAAATCTTCGCAGAACAAAGCTACCACTAGTTTTCACCTGTCCCTTCATGAAGTTCTCGCTTTGCAGCAAAACCAATAGATGAGACCTAGTCACAAGCCCAACCAGTTCTGGGGATTCCGTTATGGGTGGTTCATCAACCACAGGAAATCCATTGTGGCCTGTTAACCTTAGCGCATGAATAATGTTCTCCACCTTCTCGACACCTGAAAAGGTGATTAGTGGACCAGACACAACATCACCAGCAACCAAGTGCCTCATGTATGGTTCAGCATGAGCCTCCATGAATGGCAAGCCTTTCATCACCACTATCTGATCATAAACCCCCTTGTTAAAGTTATCTGCTATTGTCTTGGATATGAGAAGAACGAGCATGACCAAAGTAAGCATCTGGAGGTCATTGGTGAGCTCTAGAAGAATCACACAGACTGAAACTGTCATTCGCATTGTTCCACCAAGAAAAGATGCTGCACCAAGAAGGGCGAAAAGGCCAGGGTCAAGATCAGATATGGATCCAAGAAGTGTTCCCACTATGCGCCCATATGTGGCTCCAGCAAGAATAACAGGGATAAAGAGACCAGAGGGAACAGCAACGCCATAAGTCACGAGTCCAAGGCAGTAAACAGCAGTGAAAAAGATGAAAAGAGTAGACATTTGGAACTCAGTCTCAGTGCCATTGCTGAAGAGATTGCGGATGGCATCATCATTTGTGTTGAAGAAGAGTGATGCAAGATCATTGTAATGCCCTGGTGGGCATTGAAAGTTCTTGAAATTACCAGAGTGACCAATGGTCGGACACTGTTCCACAGCATCAGCTGGACACGGAGTGCATGCAGCAAGCCAAGGGAGGCCATAGGAGCACATAGATGTGATTATCGAAATTGTTATAGTGAGAAGGATCTTGTACGGAGCACCTTTCCTGCAGGCAGATAGAAACAATGCAGATGATATCACATCTTAAAATAATCATAACAAGCATAAAATTTAAGTATACATTCTGATCACCACTCTGGCCACAGTTAGGTACTTACTCATTAATGATACTGTAAATTCGGAGGATCCTATCTAAGAGATAGTTGAAGAGACCTCCAAATATACCACCAATTATTCCAAGGACTATGATTGCAATTAAATCTGGAGTACTGTACACTGCAACAGTTGAACTGAGATCAAACATGATCAGCCCTCCTTGCCCAAAGAGACCACATTTTCCACTGCGACAGAATACAATCAATCCCCTCAATACCACAGCAACAACAGCAGTTGTAAAGAACGTCCTCCACAAAAGAGCACTTCGCCACCTGGAACATAAAGTATAGACACTATAATTTATCACCTTGGCTACAATTGAAATGTTTACAAGCAACCTAACAGTAGATAACTATGTCATTATATTTTTGGGGGGGTGTTATGGATGCGTTTGTGGGCCGCCAATATGGTCGGTGTGAGGCCCACAAAGCCCACAACTAGGCCGGCCAGGCCCTGCAGCCGCACCAGGAGGATATTTAGAAGAATTAATTAGATAATGTTTAGGAATAAAAGGGAGTTATAGATTGAGTCGGTTTAGATAGAAAGAAATAGACTAAAAAAAGGAAGAAAAGAATCCTAGTCAGTTTGGGGGATTATCCCCAAACCGACTAGGAGTAGGGTGCGGCCAAGGGGGGTCCTGTCCCCCCTTTATAAGCAGCCCCCCTCCCTCATGTTTTGAGCATCCAGGAAAAAATAAGAATCCCCGTTGAGAGTTGTTCTTCTCCTTGGATCACGGTGGCTTCGAACCCTAACCCTAGCCGCCGTGACCAGCTACTTTGTCCCCCACGTTACGTACTGCGCAGCTGCCCCCACACCTCCTCGCTGCTGGTTTCTCCTCTGCGCAGCCCTAAGCGCAGCCAAGGGGTCTCCCCCCTCCCTGTTTCACAGCATTTGGTATCAAGAGACTCCGGGGCAGCGACCATGTCCGGCCCCGTGGACGATTCTGGGACTTTCACCCTCCAAGATCTCGGCAACATGATGAGCAAGATGATGGGGCAGATAGACACCATCAACAAGCGCTTGGACCGCCACGATATGCGCCTTGCGCGCGTTGAGAAGGCACCGGAGCGGGAGCTCTCCAGTGACGAGGACCTGCAACAAAACTCACCACAGGGCAGCAACCTTCCCCGCAGCTGCGGCAGCGGCAAGAGCGGCGGCGGTGGCAGCGGCGGCCATGGCGGCAACGACGACCACTACAGTACCAGGCGCCCACCGGGACGCCCGACCTTCGACGATAGCGGGCTGCGTCGTCACAAGGTCAATTTCCCCAAGTTTGACGGGGAAACAGATCCTCTGCGCTGGCTCACCAAGTGTGAGACATACTTCCGAGGGACACGTACGATGCTAGAAGAAAAGGTGTGGCTCGCGTCTCTCCACCTGGAGGGTGTCGCGGCCGAGTGGTACACTACTCTAGAACGTGACTGTGGCATCGTGTCCTGGGAGCTGTTCGCGGACTTCGTCAACATGCGCTTCGGGCCTCCGCTCCGCTCCAACGACCTAGCGGAAATTAAAGATCTCCGTCATACTGGCACGGTTGAGGAATATCAGCGTCAATTCCTGGTCCTTCTTTGTCGTTGCGAGGACCTCAGCCAGCGCCAGCAGATCAACCTCTTCACAGCTGGCCTCGGCGAGCCACTTAGAACGGATGTGGAGCTGCAGTTTCCCACTAATCTACAAACCGCCATGAGTCTGGCCAGAGCCTTTGAACGTCGACTTGCGGCAATAACAGATAGCGGAATACAGAAGGGCGCCGCCTCTCAACGCTCCACGCGCTCTTATGTTGTGTCCCGCGCCTCTACTACGGCCTCAAGTGGCAGTTCTACAGCACCCGCCCCGACATCATCGACAACGACATCTTCTCACCCGCGCTTCAAACGCCTTACACCCGATGAGATGGCTGCTAAGCGGGCAAGCGGCGAGTGCTATCACTGCCCTGAGCGGTACACACCGGACCATAAATGTGCCGGCAAAGGAATCTTCCTTCTGGAGCTTGACGACGATGATGACGTTGACGCGGCCGTAGCTGATATGGGCATCTCCTTACACGCCCTGACCGGCATCGACTTTGCCAACACAATGAAGCTCCAGGTCTACGTCCACGGCAACCTACTGACAGCATTGGTCGACACAGGGTCCACTCACATCTTCATCAAGGAACCACTCATCAAGGAGCTCGGCCTGATGATGTTGCCACGACCAGGCGTCGGCGTCCGAGTCGCCAACGGCGACTCTATCTCCTGTACAGGCATCTGTCCACGTGTACCCTTGATGATTGCAGGGGATCACTTCGACGTCACATGCTATGCACTTCCACTGGACGGCTTCGACTTTATTCTAGGAGTCCAGTGGCTGCGATCTTTGGGACCCATTCTCTAGAACCTTAAGGACCTCACAATGAAACTGTGGCGCAGGGACCATGAAGTGATCTGGACGGGGCTGCGAAGTTCAGCCCCGGTATGTGCCTCTCTAGCACCACCTAGTGATATGATGGGCGCCCTCCTGGATGGCTTCCAGGACCTCTTCGACGAGCCACGCGGGCTTCCTCCTGCACGACGCCACGACCACCAAATCAGGCTCCTGCCGGGCACAACTCCAATAGCTGTCCGGCCGTACCGCTACCCCCAGCTTCTTAAAGACGAGATTGAGAAGCAATGGGCCGAGATGCTTCATCAAGGCATCATCCGAGAATGCACATATGCATTTTCCTCGCCAGTACTGTTGGTCCGAAAAGCCGACGGCACGTGGCTCTTCTGCATCGACTACCGCGAGCTCAACGCCAGAACTTTGAAAGACAGGTTCTCGATCCCGGTGGTTGACGAGCTACTGGACGAGCTTCGCGGCGCAAGGTTCTTCACCAAGCTTGACCTCCGCAGCGGCTACTTTCAAGTGCGCATGCACTCGGACGACATTGAAAGACAACATTCCGAACTCATCGAGGCCGCTATGAGTTCTTGGTGATGCCATTCGGCCTCACCAATGCGCCGTCCACGTTCCAGTCGTTGATGAACGACGTCCTCGACCCCTACATCAGAAAATTTGTGCTTGTCTTCTTTGATGACATATTGGTGTATAGCAGGTCCTGGGTCGAACACCTTCAGCACGTCAAGCAGGTGTTCCAGACACTACGGGCAAACGAGCTGTTCCTGAAGAAATCTAAGTGCTTCTTCGGCCAGGAGACCGTGTCCTACTTAGGACACATCATATCCGCTCACGGCGTGGCAATGGATCCGACCAAGGTGGAGGTCGTGGAACGTTGGCCTACACCTCGGTCCTTACGAGCCTTGCGAGGTTTCCTCGGGCTCACCGGCTACTACCGCAAGTTCATTGCGGGGTATGGTGCGGTGGCCGCACCCCTCACCGCCCTCCTAAAGCGGGAAGCATTCCGCTGGACTGATGATGCGCAGGACGCTTTCTCCCAACTCAAGCAGGCGTTGATGACAACGCCTCTACTTCAAATGCCGGACTTCGACAAGCGCTTCATCGTCGACTGCGACGCGTCCGGCGCCGGCTTTGGGGCGGTTCTACACCAGGGCGACGGCGCCATAGCATTCTTCAGCCGCGCTGTAGCGACTCACCATCATAAGCTACCGGCATACGCGCGTGAGCTAATCGGTCTTGTGAAGGCCGTACGCCATTGGCGGCCTTACTTGTGGGGTCGTCCCTTCACTGTCCGGACTGATCACTTCAGTCTGAAATATATCCTGGATCAGCGACTCACGACGATTCCCCAACATGCTTGGGTGAGCAAACTTTTTGGTTATGATCTGCAGGTTGAGTACCGACCGGGGCGCTTGAATGGAGCAGGTGACGCCCTGTCCCGCCGCGACGAGGAAGACATAGCTGTTCACACCATATCCGCGCCAGTCTTTCCACTCTTCGACTCGCTCCGCGCGGAGATCGCTACAGACCAGCAGGCGCAGCAGCTATGTGCCCAACTCCGAGAGGGAGTCGCACCTGCTGACTGGGCCGAACGCGACGGCCTTCTACTTCACAAGGGGAAGCTCTTCGTTCCCGACAAGTCCTCCTTGTGGCCCTCTCTCCTAGCTGAGGCGCATGATGGGGGCCACGAAGGCATCCAGAAGACAGTGCATCGGCTACGCCTCTCCTTCTACAACCCGTCCTTGCTACGGCGGGTGCGTGAGTATGTCCGCGGGTGTGCTACGTGCCAGCGCAACAAGACTGATCATCTTCATCCAGCCGACCTGCTACAACCGCTGCCTATACCGTCAGAAGTCTGGAGTGATATCTCCATGGACTTCATTGAAGGTTTTCCGAAAGTTGGTGGGAAATCAGTGATCTTGACAGTGGTAGATCGCTTCTCCAAGTATGCCCACTTCATTCCCCTAAGCCACCCTTACAGTGCTGCATCAGTGGCACGGGCATTCTTCGACGACATTGTACGACTACACGGCTTTCCCTGCTCCATCGTCAGTGATCGTGATACCGTCTTCACCAGCCTCTTCTGGTCAGATTTGTTCCGGCTAGCCGGTGTCCAACTTCAGCTCAGCTCGGCCTTCCACCCGCAGTCTGACGCCAATCTGAGGTCGTCAACAAGATCATCACTGTGTACCTCCGCTGCTTGGCTGGTGACCGACCAAAGACTTGGTTGCAGTGGCTTCCTTGGGCTGAGTATTGCTACAACACTTCCTACCAAACGGGCCTCAAATGCTCGCCCTTCAGAGTGGTCTATGGCAGGGACCCTCCGGCTCTTGTTGGTTACCAACCGGGCGTATCTAGAGTAGCAGCAGTGGATAAACAGCTAAAAGATAGAGATGAATTCTTAGCTGAAATCAAGAACAGACTGGTACAAGCACAAGTCACCATGAAAAGCTATGAAGATAAGTTCCGCCGAGAGGTGGAATTTCAGATCGGTGATTGGGTTTGGCTGCGGCTTCATCAGAGGACAGCTGTGGGAGTAACGGCGACGCCTTCTTCAAAGATTGGACCAAAATATTTTGGACCATATCAGATCATTCAACGCATTGGGACTGTATCATATAAACTTCAGCTGCCTCCTCAAGCAAGGATACATGATGTCTTCCATGTGTCTCTGTTAAAGAAATTTGAAGGTCCTGCTCCCATACAGGTGGTGCCTTTACCACCACTTCTCCATGGACGTGTTGTACTTACGCCTGAAAAAGTACAAAGGGCGCGTTTGAACAGAGGTGTCTGGGAGCTACTCGTCAAATGGGCAGGACATTCTGAAGCTGATTCATCATAGGAGCAACTAGAAGATTTCAGGATGAAGCACCCCTCCTTTAAGCTCGAGGATGAGCTCTTTATCGGGAAGGGGAGAAATGTTGTGGATGCGTTTGTGGGCCGCCAATATGGTTGGCGTGGGGTCCACAAAGCCCACAACTAGGCCGGCCAGGCCCTGCAGCCGCACCAGGAGGATATTTAGAAGAATTAATTAGATAATGTTTAGGAATAAAAGGGAGTTATAGATTGAGTCAGTTTAGATAGAAAGAAATAGACTAAAAAAAGGGAAGAAAAGAATCCTAGTCAGTTTGGGGGATTATCCCCAAACTGACTAGGAGTAGGGTGCGGTCAAGGGGGGGTCCTGTCCCCCCTTTATAAGCAGCCCCCCTCCCTCATGTTTTGAGCATCCAGGAAAAAATAAGAATCCCCGTTGAGGGCTGTTCTTCTCCTTGGATCACGGTGGCTTCGAACCCTAACCCTAGCCGCCGTGACCAGCTACTTTGTCCCTCACGTTACGTACTGCGCAGCTGCCCCCACGTCTCCTCGCTGCTGGTTTCTCCCCTGCGCAGCCCTAAGCGCAGCCAAGGGGTCTCCCCCCTCCCTGTTTCACAGCAGGGGGGGGGCATTATTGTCTGGTAGTCCATCCATTGTGACCACATGCTCAATTAGAGATAACTGTCAATAGAAAACATGCCTTAAATCAAACAACAGGCTAAAAAAGTGAAGATAAGATAAAAATTCAGAACTCATAGAAGACCAGATCTGCAAATTGCAAAAACCCAAGTATGCAAAACATAAAAAGAGAAATACTTGACCCAAAAGAATGAATTGTAAGTTCAGAGGAAAGAGCAGCTACCATGATGCTGCTTCCTCTAGAGCAAAGAGGACGCCACCAACAGGTGCACGGAACGCAGCAGCAACTCCAGCTGCAGACCCGCATGTAATCAAATCCCTCCTATCCCTGTCGTTCTTAAAGTATCTTAGCCAATTACAGGTAAGATGGTATTTGCGTGACCCTCCCTGTCCAAGCAAGTTGGCAATGCACGCCCCTGTATGCACCATAGGACCTTCCTTTCCGAGTACAAATCCAGCTGAAACTCCAAGTATTGAACCAAAAATCTGCCAAGTAGTAGAGTATTTAAGAATTATAGAGATTTCTACAGCTACCCAGAATCAATGTCGATACTGGTAAAACGTGTTTTAATTGATTAATACAGAATAATTTGCTACATGAAAACAAACTTTTATAATTTGTTACACAAAGAACTGTTCGAGGAAACAAAATATATCCAGTAAAAAGGTGTTCCCAAGTTCCAACAGAATAACATCTACATAATTTTCAGAAAGGCTAGGTTATTATCAGGATAAAATTCTTAAAAATAAATTATTAATACCAATTTCTGGTCCTTTATTGAATCTACGGTTTCCCTTTTTCTAAAGTAGAAGTCCTGGATGTCTCGTTTACTATAAAACCTACTTTTCGTTATTAAATGTTATTTATGTTTCAGTCTTCCAGAATTCAAAATGCCCAGAAGGAATTTTGTATTTGCCTAGCCGATTGACAGATAACTTCATTCAGATTAACTTGTTTGGACCATGATAAATTTTTATTCAGGATTTGAAGTACTCAGTTAAGCTTACTAATCTCATGATGATATTCCACAAGATAATAAAAAATCAGTGTAAATAAGACTAGAAAAAGGTACAAGATAAATAATGATTACACATTTGGTTCTAAGTCAGAACTTACCTTTACGAAGAGTGTACTAGGAGCCAATATAGAATAAGCATCGACTCCATTAAGATACGCTTTAACTTCAGGAATACCAGACCCAGCAGCAGCTGGTGCAATATAAGCACAGATTGCTGCAGCAGCTGCTGCCAAGACTAGATTGCAACCACCATACAATAAAAAGGCTTTAAAGTATCTGCACTGGAAGCAAAACACTATTATTAATTTCTTCATTGTACTCCAAAGGTGTAAGCCAATAAAATTATCATTTCTAGCAGCTTTGTGTGCCCCTAAGTTCTCTCAGAAACATTTCTACTACATGAAAAATGTTACAACATGAAAAGAAAAACGGATGATGTTTTAATGAACTTGTTAACATTTTCAAGCATTATCGTTAAAAAACAACAGTGTACTAAGTGGCACACTCCACATTTGTGTCATGTTAGTCATCAACGGGAACTATATAGGAATATGCTGACAAGGCAAAGTAGTCAGAGCGACAAAAAAAAGAACAGAAACTCTCTGGTCAGAAGTGTAACAATCTGACAATTTACCTTCCATTGAACATGAGATCACCTGTGCGCAGCAATTTAAATCCAGCAATGTTTTCGACTGCGAGATTGTTGAAGAAGCCAACAACTCCAGTCAAGAGGCCAATAAGAAGCACCAACGTCCACTTTAGAACTATGTACTGAAATATCTGCACCTTCCTTCTTGCCCGCCAGTCTTGCTTAAAAAGGTCGTTCTCCACAACTCTGAAACATGCAAAATATTCAAGTATGTAACTAGAAGACACAATGTAGACATTTGTTTGTTTATTCGTAATTCGGTCAGTCGTCATTGAAAAAAAACTCGTGAAGGTCATTAAAGGGACCTGTCATATGGGTATATCAGCGTCTCTCAAGATCTTAGTTCCTTCATTAGCACCCATTCTTCAGAAACAATATCCAGGTCCATGGAAAAGTAATGGTTCTAGGAATTGTATTGCTACCATATACTTCACATCGTCTATACACACGAAAAGGGGTATTGGAGCGCATATCAGCATTTCAGGTCCCCATTTGATTTGTCACATCAGCTGGGCATCCCATAAATTCGGATACTAAAACTACCCAATTCCTTAATATGCACCTGAGATCAGCAAGCAGCGGCACTATGGACTGTTCAGGAGACAAGAGTTTGCTGTACGTACTAGTTAAGGTCCATGTAATAACTCCTTTGGTCGTTCCCAAAAAAAAAAGAAAATCCATTGATTGCTTCTCTCATCCATCAAACAGTAAGAACGAAAAAAAAAAGAAGAATCATGATTTGCCACGCCCTCACCATAGACTAAAACAGCCATCACTACTTGTGCCGAAACAACAAACTTACTACAAGTGACTAGCACTTTTAAATTCCAATCCCGGTAAGGACAATGACGGAAGAAGGAAGCGGGAGGTGGGGGGAGAAGAGAAAGAGCTAACATTCCGAAACGAATGGAACGGAAGTAGCCCAAACGAAAAAGAAAGGGAGGGAGGGGGGCGGGGGAAGAAGAGCAAATGCGTACTCGTAGTCGAGGCTCTCGACGGGGCATACGTTGGCGCCGACGATGGCGATCTGGGAGGTGGTGTTCGTGGCGCGCTTCCGCAGCAGCGGCACGTGCGCGCTCCCACCGCCGCCGCCGCCGCCGTCGAACCGGAGCAGGGCCGCCGAGGAGCCGTTGCGCTGCCGCCACGGCATCCCGGCGGCGCCGTCCGTGCTCTCGATGTCGCAGTTGTTGTGGCTCCCCTCCCGCTCAGGCCGGCGGTGAGGCCGCGATGAGGAGTTGGCGTCGTCGTCGTCGTCCTCTATTGGCACGCCTCGCCTCGCCTCGCCTCCTCTCCTCCGCCTCGCCTTCTTGGTCCAAAGCCTTGCGCAATACGACCAATCAGACGACCAAATACCGTAGAAATCAAGCTTCGGGATGATTAGGATTGCATTAACTATTTGAACGGGGACATGGAGACTGGCGAGTGAGTCAGACACGTTTTATTTGCCGTGGCCAGTACACGGAGCGCACAGAGACTATTTCCTTTTACTCAGTCCCTGCGTGTTGTGCGTGCATGACGAACTCGAGAGAGAGAGAGAGAGAGAGAGGCATGGTCGGAAAAAGGGACAGGCGACGCGTGGAACGAGACATTTCCGTCGGGTCCCGATCGTCCTCCTACTCATCATTGCCCATGCGTATTCTACATTTCCATCCATGCATTTTCGATTGATCCTCTGGCGTCGCGTATGGTCCTTTGCGTGCTTGGTTGGTTGGGTTCGGATCGATTCTCTCGGTGCTATTCTAAACGATTCCTTCTTTTTTTTTCCTTTCTTTGAAAAATACAAGTTGAAGCGCGAGTTGTGGCATGTGGCCCAAGATATGGAGCGTGCAAACACGCAATTTATTGATCGGACGGCGACGCTACCAGCGACCCGCCGCCGCGCTACCACCAATCGGCGTGGCTACAGGCAGACCGGCGACCCACACCACGACCATGAGTAGGCTCGTTGTTGCAGTTGCAGCAAGCTGTGTGGTGTTGCCAACGATCCAAGGCTGGTTTTCCTGACGACCAACCCATAATAATAATAATCAGTGGTGGTGTGTGGCCGCGTGGGAAACAGGTGTTCTTTCGACTGTTCGGTATATATACTCGTATCTTCACGGCGCGGGTCCAGTTCCACGCGCATACTACGCGTAGGTAGGTACATCGTGACAGCCATGGGGCACTTTCTTTTTTTTTTGTTCTCCCCGGCACGGCACGGCACGGCAGGGCACGGCACGTTGCGACAGAACTGATCCGTATACACAGCCAAAGCGTTCGGTTCGGCGGCAGGTGCAGCAAAAACAACTGGTCATCGTCGCTAGTGCAGTACACCCCACTGGTGCAGGAAGCCTTCTCCGGTCGTCACCTCCAGCACCAGGAGGACCAGCACGGCGAGCATAGCTGCCCGGCCGTTCCAGGTCTCCGCGCTCTTGGTCCAGCCCCACTCCCACACAATCACCGGAGGGGGGAGCTCCTCGCGCTTCGAGTCGTATGCCGCTAGCAGCTCCTCCACGCTGCCGAGGGGGACCAGTGACTGCACATGCATTTATTTCACCAAACATCAAAATCTGGACCAAATAGGATACTACTCCAAATAGCAGGGATTTGTTGCGGTCTATAAATGACTTCTACGGCACAAAGCATCCACACACACATCAGAAAAAAATACTGTTCTGACAAATTATGCAACAGAGACGAGGATCTTATTTGCCTTGTGGGTAGTATTTGTTACCTGACGGGCCTCAAGATTGGAAACTGCCATTGCACCGACATAAGGCATGCTCTCGATAACAGCATCAGCAAGATCCGAAATGAATGTGGGTTCACAACCTAATGCAGGAACTCGTCCCCAGTGCTTGATGCCAGATTCTAAAGCCAACTCCTTGTACTCTACATCGATTTCTTCCAAAGTTTCAATGTGTTCACTGACAAAACTGAACAGGGAAACCCATGAAAAAAATTAGGATTGTTTGGGCTAAAATTGACTGGAAAACAACAGCCAAACAGCAAGATGATAGATGAGGATCATAACAAAGATAACACGAATTGAACAACACAGACCAAAGTTTCAAGAAATTATACCTAATGGGAACAGCTAGAAGGCTCTTTACCCCTTTCTGCCCAAGCTCAATGATGGTCTCATCAGTATAGGGTTTCAACCATTCAACTGGTCCTACTCGGCTCTATACATTCACAAGAAGAGCAATCAATAAAAGAAGCGCAACCGCCATATTTAGCACTATTACATTGATGGAGCTGCCGTGACCTGATAAGCAAGTGTACATGGATTTGTTATCCCCCTTTTTTCGAGTTCTTCCATAATAAGGTCAATACACTCTTCCATCTCTGCTTTATATGGATCGCCAGCTTCCTCTACATATGCAAGGGGGACTCCATGAGCACTGAAAAATATCATAACCTGCATGCAAGTTGATTTCTCATTAGACATGGCTTTGTACATTCATAACTCAGCAGCTGAAACAAATAAGGCTCTCCCAGATTTGGGGAGACAAATGGATGCAAAAATGAAACAGCCTTAGAGAATATTTTTGTTACTAGAAGCCATCTTCCCTCAAACATTAGTACATTTTGAAGCATTCTACAGAGGTTTGAAAGAAAGAAATTTTTTCCTGTGTTAAAGAGTTCTTTTCAGAGAGATCTTTCAAGGAAAGTAATATTGCTTGTGACAATACTACTGCATTCAAGCAGCTAAAACCGCAAGAGCTTTTTCAAGATCTATTGTTAAAGAGAATATGAACAAAAAGAATAAGAACATGTCCAGTCTTAACATATATCCAATTTGATCCCTTTTCATAAGTGTTTACAGGTTGCCACAATTGGACACATTCTAGTTTTTTAGGAAAGTGAAACCATCTTGCCTACTCTTTTTAATAAGTAACAGCATATAGCCTTGTATGATGACTGTAAAACATAAAGCAAATGTCCACCAAGTTCAAAAAAGGGTGTACCCAGTGCTGAAAGCTCCCACACATTGTGGGGTCCACCAAGTACAAAATCCTACTTTTTATTCACTAGAGAACCTTGATAATCATGGTTCTTACCTTTTCAAGTTCTGGAAATTTTGTCAGTTCGATCTCAATCAAAGTTGCCATGGCCTTTATATATCCTTCACGTTGATACCAGGAAGGTATAACTGTATGCTGCATATTCACCAGATACTCATCCTCTCTAAATATAAAATGAACAGAACGTCAAATTTCTGAGCGTCAGTAATAGGGATATTCAGAATTCCGAATATTGAATATACCTGAATATGCCCTCCAATAAACGGAGACTTGAACCACTAGTCGATATGGAGAACTGAGGATACAGAGGCAGCACTACAAGTTTTGTGATTCCATCCCGTTTTATCTAGAATACAAAGTGAGCAAACTTTTATGTCTTCTACAAAAAAATTTAAATATTTCCCCAAAAGATAAATGCAAACAATAAGCAGCATAAGGTTGCTAATATAGTAAATCTAGAATAGCATTCAATATCACAAATTGTTTCATGAATATGGCGCTTACTAGTTCCAAATAAAGTGTTTCTTTGTATGATGTAAAGTAATAAAACTCCAGGTTCATGTTCCTTGTTGCCGCTCAAATCCTAAAAGCGAAAAATGTTGTTTGTAAAGAAGATCTAGTTAAAGAGAACCCGCAACTCATGTCACTTGAGTTTCCGTCTTTCATAGTTTCATTACTACAAAAATATAGGAAATTATTGGTAAAGTTTCATTGCTGAAATAACTAAAAACTGGAAAGTCAAAAGAACACAAAAGTGATTAGGGTATATGTCAATCCCCCTACTTGTTCTATAGCTTCCTCAGTGAAGGGATGCCAATATCGCATCCCAACATACACCTTGGCAGGAACATCTTTTTCACATAATGCCTTCCTCAGTGCTTCAGCCTGTGCGGTCCATAAAACCATCAGACGAAAAATGTCACAGTACAGTTTCGGACATAATTTAGAAATTATAACCCCTAAAGTCAAAGAGGAAATAAATAAAATAAACTAGATCCATATGTAGCACTTTCATCTTATTGTTCACTAGATTAAAGATAACCAACCAAAATCTCATAATACAGGATGGTGGGAAGTTTTGTGGGCCTTACACACGGGTCACAAAAACACAAGCCCGACTATTTCGGGTTCTTTTGCAGATTAACCAAGTAAGAAGCAGCATGGTGTACACATAGCATGAGATTGATGAAACTGCAGTCATTCTCTGCATAGCATATATCAAGCATGTTCGAAGATTGATGTTACAAAGTTGATCTTAATTGTTTGAAATGTTTGTGATGATTCACCTTACCAATAATGCAAGGATTAATTCGCCATTCAACAAGAAAAACAACTACTTGGAGTTATGTAAGAAAAACTCCTCCCCTGACTCATTGCATCCTTTCTCCAATTCTAGCTAAATAGAACGAACAACATTGCTGATGATTTAGCGCATAGCAGGCCCAGCAAAGAGCAGATGAAATAACATAAGCCATAAGGTAAAACCGCACCTGTGCATCAGTAATTTGTCGGAGAGGTGAACCACCACCTATGGATGCATAACCCTCCTTGCTCTTTGGCGCTCTTACGACAGATATGAATCTCGCCAGTGGCTTCTGTAGAAAGCGAAATAGCCTAGGAAGACGGATTATGTCCTGTCATCATGCATCATGGGATATACAATTGAGTAGAGGAAACATCATGCATTACGATATACTGAAATGCAGTAGTAACATGCATCCACTCCTTTTTTATGCTAAAGAATGCAAACATTGCTGTCAGAAAGTTAGGTATCAAGGTCCATTGACCCTCAAAACTAAGATCTTGATAACATGATGTTGGCATAAAATTAGCAGATCAATAACCTTGTTGCAGTTTTCAAAAGAATACTCGTCTCTCACCGTTAATTAATGTGACAACATAATTGATTAAATCTGCAAAGCTAAAAAATAGCAAGTAAAAGAGTAGAGAGACAGTATTGGTTGCAGCATAGTAACTACCGGATCAGCAAAAAGATTAAACAAGAAGGGCTGCACATCATCAAGAGTCTCTGGGCCTCCAAGATTCAGCAATAGAACACCGATTCTGTCATTGCCAACAAGAAGTTTTCTGAAACCCGATTGGGAAGTAAGGACCGCCTCTGATGCTGATGAATATCCTCTAAAGCGATGCTTCACATCACGTGTTTGAAGTGGATACCACCCCGGATCGCATTTGCAGGCTGGAGATTTCTTATGGTAACACTGCCCAAAAGAAAGTCCTGTGCGGTTACCAAGTGAGTAAGATTGAACTGCATATGTCCTTGGTATGTTGACCCTGTTCGGCAAAGCAGCCATGTGAGTTATAGAAATGGGATACTATAGCCGATAAAAAAGTACTGTCTACGCATATCACTCCAGCATTTTTGAACAAAAGAGAGATCTACCCCCCCCCCCTTTGCATTGGCATACAGGCATACAGCATCGAGCGCGCAAGGTGCAAAGCCGTAAAGGCTTCAGAGAGAGGAGCGGAGGGATGGATGGTATACCTGGCAGGCTCACGCGGCGCGGGCCTCTTGGGGAAGTGGGAAGGACCGGCCTCCACCACGCCCTTGGCGGTCGCCGACCACATCCTCCGGCCTCCCCCCCGGCCCACCTGCGCGTAGAAGAAGCGCCAGCGGCGAGTCAGAGGAGACCATCGTGTTCCGGGAAGCCCCCGTGACGAGGCAGAGGAACGGGACCCCACCTCGAGAGGAGAGCGACGTAGGAGGAGCGGCGGCGGACGAGGGCTCGCCGGAGAGGGCAGAGGGAGCAGAGCGCGAGGGGCGACGCGGGTGTGTGCGGAGGAGGACGAGGGGAGAATGAATAATCCGCAACGGTTGGTCCCCTGCGTTTCTGGAGGGGCTCGGCTTGGCTCCCCGCGACTCTCTGGGCCGCGGCGTGCGGGGCCCGGTTCATCCGTCAGCCGGCACCGCGATATTATCTTGGGTTTCCAAGACGTTGCTGCTTATCCGTTGGAGGTGGCGAGGCGAGGTGAAAGTTGTGACCGGGGCCGCTGCTTAGTTTCCAGCGGGACGCCAGGGAGCAGCAAATGGAGATGCCAAAGTCCCAAAGAGTTGGCACGGCTCATCCTGGGGGGGCTCGTGGCCTGCGGCGCGCCGCCACGAGATGGTATCCGTCAGGCGCGTGCGGCACGACGGCACGTATGCTCTCCTCGTTTCATAAAAAGAAAAATAAGATTACAACCTTCGTTCGTGGATGGAGCCTAGTACAGTACCTCATTTGGCTGGCAGAGTCACGTCTCCTTGGGCCATATATGACACGTATGCTGTAAATATAAGTTTGCAGAACTGGCGACGGGATAATACAGCCAGCAAGATTAAGTTTGCATGGAGAGTTTTTTTTTAAAAAAAAGAGCACAGAAAAATAAAAATAAAAAGCGTGGTCGGCAGGATTCGAACCTGCGCGGGCAGAGCCCACATGATTTCTAGTCATGCCCGATAACCACTCCGGCACGACCACTTACGTGATGTAATTCTCGTATAATTTTATTTGTATGTAAAATATAGTGCTGATAGATTAGCCTCCCCTCCCTGCCGTGTTGACCGCAGCAGCAGAAAGGCAGCGCGGCTCCGGACGGCCAACAGCTTCCTTTCCTCCGGCGATGGCGCGGGATCCCAAAGGTAACCCAGCGACCAACTGGCCTCCCCCTCCCGCTAATCCCCGTTCGTGACCATCTACCTCGCCCTAACCGATCGCCCATGGATTTTTGACTGTCGCTACTCTCCTCCTCAGACGCCGCTCCAGCGACGGAGCGCCCCGCGGCCGAACCGCCGGCGCCGGCGGCAACGGTGAAGGTCCTCTACTTCGCCCGCGCGCGGGACCTGACGGGCGCGGCGGAGTCGTCGCTGGAGGTGCCGGCGGGGAGCACCGCGGGGGAGTGCCTCGCCAGGGTCCTTGCCGAGTTCCCCAGGCTGGAGGAGATCCGGGGCTCCATGGTGCTCGCGCTCAACGAGGAGTACGCGCCGGAATCCGCCGCCGTCGCCGACGGCGACGAACTCGCCGTCATACCGCCTATCAGTGGCGGCTGAGCATCCCGTGTCTCGGAGTGGAAAAAAAAGAAATAATCCGAGTATTTTAACAAAAAAAGGTTCTTCTTCCTTCCTCCTATGCATAAATGCATTGTTCCCCCGAGTCTGTGAATCTTCTATCCATGCACATTTCTGTTCTTGGGTCTGGTCGAATAAATGGTCATAATTGCATTATTAGATGAAGAACAAAAGGAATCCTTGCACAATTGATATGTATCATGTATGATGCTGTGACATGGCCGTGTTCTTGCAAATGATGTTCAACAAAACCACTCGTCTGCTGAGCAAAATGCTGGAATTACAATCCAAACAGTGCCTCAAAAACAACTCGTCTGGATTGTGAAATACGACTCTTGCAAATGTACAGACATCCTGCTCCTCCTTGTTCGTCGTCATTGATTCTGCATCCTTAGGTGCTGAACACAAGCAGAGGAATGTAGAGCTCCCTTGCTGCTATTACTTAACCACGAAAAATCACAGAGCTCCATTCTCAGGTCACTAAACAAGAATTAATGTAAAGAAACACGTGGATCGGTTGCTGGTTGCAGGCAATCATACAAGCTGCACCATTCAGAGATATTGAATGCAGAGCTTACTCCCAGATAGAGCTGTTTGCCGTTGAAGAACACAGGCACGCATAACAGCCAGTGTAAATACCAAATTATAACAACAGTAAATCTGAGTCCTCTAACATTCACACAATCACACTTTAGAATGAAACAATGAAATATATATGTCTGTAACACTGACAATTTCAGGACTGCACCACTGACCGAGATCTAAACCAAGCAAGGGCGGAGAAAAGGGAAAATAATAGAACGATAAGGGTTTCAAGCAACGAGGAAACACTTCACACTATAGAAACAATATAAGTATAGCTATGGTATCAAGCATAGAAACTGGCTGATATACCATCTAAGAGAAAAGGTATAGAGGCAAAGCCAGTTACGATGCTCTACTAACTCATATGATCCAGACCAGCTGCTTATGGGTGCGATAGGGACCTCCTGCCGTGCTTCGAACAGATTGACTCATCTCTCTTGAACCATGGACCATGGAAGCATGGCACCCGATGAAGTTCTTAGCATCGGTACACGTCTTGCTATCAAGAAGGCTTCATTGAGACGTGCTGCGCGGGTTGCATACTGCGGGGCCCTCTGAATGTTTCACACGAACAAGCAGAAAACCATGATCAGATACACAACTGAAATAAAGGTATATGCAGGAAAATCTAAAGAAACATCATCTAGCTAGAAGTAGCCTCGTTATCTTGTTGTTTTCAGTGCTTTAGAATAATTTTTTTCACTTCCAAAATGACATTTCAAATTTAAGAGAGGACAGCGACTGTACCTCCAGACTAAATTATAAAATGACATTCCAATTTTAGAGGGGGCAACGAGTATACCTCCATAATAAATAGGACTGTTGGAGACCCATATGTGTCTAGAAAATAGGATAGGTCCAAATAATATCTCTTATCCATGTGGAGCCTAAATGTCCAGACTGATGAAGTATGGCAAAGAAGTCTAGCGTTTTCAGTCATCAGTTGCTCGAACATCCTAACGACTAAGGCACTCCTGATGTAATATCATTTATGGACAAAATAGTATACATTTTCACTAGCGACAGTCAAATGGATGTATCGCAGAGCATTAGTACATCTCTGTACATGAGAAACTTATACTTTCATATCCTTTTTCAGTTCTGGATTGTCTGGACCACAAAATCCTATAAGATAATGATTTCCAGAAAAATCTGCTATATTCCTGAAAATTACATGAACCCACTGCCATGTAAAAGCCATGGTAAGAAGCGAACTCCCGTCCACCAGTGCATATATATCCATACACAATTTCCTCCACATAAATGAAGAAAAAATCATCGAAACAATGGGTAGAGGAAACAACTCTGATCATTAACACAAGTGAGTTAAAGATGTTAATTGTGTTTTTCAATGGTAACTCTATACTTAACATGATTAAACTCATATTAGAAAGTTCATTAAGAAGATCCCAAAAATGTAAATTATATTTTTCAGTTACACGAATTTCGTTGATAACTGTGTTTACCTAATAGTTGAAGATTGCAATATGTGATGGATTTCAATTCAGGCAGCATTTTTTGTTACAGTTTGTTTGTCAATCTAACAGTGTCCAGTGTATGAAATAAGATGCTGCATCAGCTCAACATGCCCAATCTTATATATAAGACGTTAAGAAGAACCAAACTCACAAATCCAATGCAAATAATGATGTATTGAACCGTAGCAAATGACTCACCTTATCATCAAAGGCGATCTTAATCTGGGGCACGCCCCTTGCCTTGTGCTTCATCCTGTACATCTTCCTCCCCAGCACGACCAGGCCCAGCAGTGCCGCCGCGATGGAGAAAGACCACACCGGCTTCACATTCCAAGCACAGTAGTGCAGCAGCTTGAATGGCAGCCTCGACCAGACAGCAACTTGCTTCCCTTCTTCACCTGCGCCTGGTGCTTGCACCAGAGGTAAAGCGCCACCCTTTGCCTCGCCATCCGTTTCATCACACCCGCTCCCAGCATAAGCATCGTTCCCTTGGTTCTGCTCAGCCTGTCCACCATCAGTTGTGACAAAATCCTCAACACATGAGGTTTCAATACTAGCATCAACTCCTATATCTTCCAACCGCACGGCGGAATTCGCTGATACTTCACTTTGCGGTGACGCGTCAATCCCCTGAATCGCATCAGACTCCAGAGGTTCTCCCACACCATGGAGTGCCGGTTGCAGAGCCGAGTCCAACTCGCCGCGACTGTGCGCGGTATTAGTCCCCGGCGCTGCCTCCAATCCTATCGCATCAACTTGCCTTCCCTCTGCACTGCAGTTAGCGCCACACGCCGCGGCGGCCTCACGAACCGAGATTTCTCGGCTCTCATCATCAGCCCCGCGTTCCTGCAACTGCAAGCCCGGAAGCCCAGCGACAGGATCCAAACTCTCCTGCGAAATCGGATCGAATCCATCTAATAACTCTAATCCTTCCCTATGGTATTCCCTGAAGCAGACCGCCTCGGGCCCCGACCACGAGCCCTCGCCGGGGAAGCCAGCGTCGGGGTCGGGGGAGGCAAGGTCGAGGGCGAAGTGGTCGGGGAGCACGTCGCCTCCCCCGCCGGATACGAGGACGAAGTCGTCGCGGTCGTCGCCCCCGCAGGCGGAGGCGGCGGAGAGCACCTCCCAGTCGCTGATCTCCGAGGCGGCGTCCTCCATGGCCGTGCCCGTGCCCGTGCGGCTCTGCCGTGCCGTGCGGGAGGGAAAGGGAAAGGAGGGGAAGGCAGGAGGAGACGGCTAAAGCGAGGAAGGAGGCAGGCAGGTGGGACCGATTGCCCTGGCGGTCCTACGTGGCAGCGACGAGAAGGGCGTGGGCGAGGGAAAGGCGGAGTGGGACATGGGCAGGGGGAGACACGTGGTCGACCCCGGGCGTTGGATAACGAGAAAGCCCTTCGTGAGTAGCGTACATAGTGCTAGGACTAGTAAAACTCACTGCAACGTGGGCCTCTGTAAGGTGCGCTCATTTGTGGGACCCATGCGTCATTCATTACGTAGTGCATAGTCTCTTGGAAAAGCCCTCGCCGAGTTGGCAGTTATGGACATGGGGGAAAAATATCTAAAACGGTAGCCTCCAACGCGACGTGGTACCGTTCCGGTGCCGACACGTAGAGTCATCGAATGCTGATGCGAATGCGCAGGACCAGCGGCGACCGCCCTCGATCCGGAAATCAGTGCTCTATGTGGACGTAAATGTATTACATACTATTCAATTATTTTAGAATTCTAGTCTAATTATATCTAAATAGAAAAAACAATCTAATCGTGCTAGAACATGATTGAAGTCCCCTTCTTGTACACGCAATAAAGTTGTCGTTGATTGCCTGCATGTTAGATTGCCATTTTTGGATCCCGGACATGATCGCCCCATCGCTGAACATGCAAGGGTCGCCTATCTCCGAATTAAGGTCAACATCTTTATGAATCCTAATTGAATTTATTGTGTGTTCGTTCATTATGCGATCGCAATGACGTGCATCAGTTAGGATTCAGAGCAGACGTCTTCACTAGTTCAGTTAGATCGCCGGAACAGTTCACTTAGAAACGCCCATTTCAAAATGACTCCGTGGATCATCCAGTCTTCATGTGTCACATGTCTCACTGATGCACGTCTGCTCTGAATTTTATACTGCCTCTCGGTCTGTTTATTTCTATCCCTATAATCTGTTTTGCTGCAACATGTAACTCGTTTAATTATCTCTCGATTTCTTTGCAGGATAACAATGTTCTTCTACCCGGGAGTATAGATAAATACTCCCTATTTTTCTCATTTTATATGATAAGACATCCTACTACAGATCAGATTTTATATGAACAAGGCATCCAACACATCGAAGCTATGTGAAATTCACATATCGCAATGTGTGCACGACGCCCCTACATACAAGACAAGCGTGTCTTCTCGTTATATGTACTGTCGTACTAAGCCTCTGGAATGGGAAATGACTGCCGAAAATCTCCCAGTCTGCGTTGCCTTCTTGCTCCAAGTGATCCACAAGAAGCCGACGCATCAAGCCATTCGTGCACCATACGCTGAACAGAGCAACCATGCCCTGATGAGTCATCGCCATCGTGGCCTCTCTTGCCTGCAAAAAAAAAATGGCCACTCAAAATTACAGCGAGCTGCTAGAATTATGTTAACAGACACAAGTCATTCGTGGAGATTCATCAGTATGAGTGCACGGAAGTTCATTCATGATTAGGTGCCTGGATGGCTGAAGTAATCTTACCTCGGCTTGTTCTTAGTTCGTGATGGATCACCTGTCAGATTACTCCTCATGCTGGATCCGGCGAGACCTCCAGTGCGTGTGGATGTTACCTGAGCATAATATGTGTGCAGCAAATTTTAGTTTCTGTAATCTCTAAAAGCGGGGGTAAAAACTTCAGAAGCTCTGAAGATGAGATCAAGCGAATGGATATGGAAGCAGGATTTACTAAGTATGGAGGAAGAAAAAAAGATGGCTCATGCACCATAGTCTTAGAAAGGGAATGTACGATGATAAGATATCCAAACCTTTCTGTTTTGTTCGTTGCAGTTCACAGTGGGCTTTGTCATGTTATTTCTTCCAGAAACAGGATGACTTGCAGATATTGACTTCTGCACAAGTTCGCTCTGCAACGAAGTACAAGTTGGAACATATTAGTTGTTAGGAAACAGAATGTAGTACCAGAAGAAAACACTAGAAACCGGCAGCATCACACAATATGTACTCCCTCAGAAGGATTTATTATTGACTAATAAGTTTGAGTCTTAATATAGCCCACCTTGGCCCTCGTAGTTTCTACATTGGTCTCATTCGTCCTATCTGCAATCTTAGGCACCTTTGCAGTACGGGGGTAATTGTCGGAGCTGCTTCTGCACACAAGACCACAGCAGTTTAGAATAACTACATATACATAACCAAATCATTCAGCAGACAGCAACAGATACCTTGCACTTCGAGACATTGATTTGCGCAAATATCCTCTCTTCGTTTTATTTTCGTCTGATGCTGCTGGTGTGCTAAGATACTTCCTGGCCATCAGCACACAATAGAACAGAGTATTAGTAAAATTCTTCTAAGAACTATATTAGCCCAAATAAAGAGAACTAAAAACCTTTTATTCTGTGATGCATTGTATAGTCTGGTCAGTCCAGCTGCTCCTTTAGATGTAACCTGTAAAACAATATTGAGTTTGTTGCCAATGTTCAAATCAATAAGGTTTTAGGATCAGCAAACTTAACAGGATATCAGTGATCTGTCACTTAGCAAAACATGAAGGAGGGTAATTATGATTAATTTATGGCAGCAAGTGAAGCTCTATTTCTGAATGGCAAGCATACACTGCAGGTGACAGGTTGAACAAAGGGTTCAACTATCAGAAGTTCAGTAGCTATTGAGGGGACCAAATTACCTGAGCATTTCTGGAGGTTTTTGCACTAACTTGAGATGAGCTGGGCACCACCAGGATTTTAGCTGCTGGCCTCCCAGTAGCAGTAATGTTGCTAGAAGCAACATAAGAAACACTTGAACCTTTATTGAAGAGAATCCCACGAGGAAGGGCATCTGCATGCACACCTTTAGGAGATCTATGAGAAGCTTGAGCAGCTGGTTTTGAAGGTGCCAAAACTCTTCCGGTGTTCTTATGCAGACTGGGTATGGTGGAGTTTGCAAGTTTATCAGCACATTGATATGAGGATCTACATGTGGTCATAGCTTTGTCAGGAGGCTGGTAAGAAGCTGATCTAGAAGAGGCTGCAGCTTTATCAGCACTCATCCTATCAGATAAAGCACGCAATTTCATCTCAACTCTTTTGTGGAATGGATCCTTCAAGTCTTGAGAGAGTCTATTTTCTGAATTCCTTCTGAGATCTACCCTTGGGATGTGGATAACAGAAGTTGACAGGTCCTGAGATAATGTAGGCATACAGATATTAGATAACCATCTTATGCACATATCATTCTAAGCTCTATGGCATGAAAATTTCTTAAGTTGTTCAGAAAGTGACAAGCTTGTTCTCAGCTATATATATATATATATATATATATATATATAACAATATTCAGGAAATTACACCTTTCCCACAGAGTTGATGATAGAATTTCACAAAAAGCCAGAATCTGCACTAGTCATGTATTGGAGTTAAATAGATAAACCCACATACGTTTATGGATGCTTGTAATTTTATTAGCGTATCTACAAAGTAAATCAAAATCCAAAAAGTGTAGTATCTAGCCATGTTGCAACACCTTCATTTTTGTGCTCTTGTAATGGAGTTTCCAAAATAGACTATCAATTGTCCAGATTCGACAAGCCACTATATCAATTCATTACCTTTGATCTCTTCATCGGCCTGTTAATAAGAGATGCATTTTTCCTTGCACCCTGCTTCCCACAAGCAACTTTCAGACCTTCTGATTGTAGACTTGCTATTGGCAAGACAACTCTTATCTCAGCAACATTATTTTCACCGTTATCATTTGATACCGCCCGTCTTGGTGCAAGAATTTTTCTCTCAAGAGCTTCACCAATGTGTCCATGGTTGCTATTTGTATTCGTGGCACACAAGAACTCCCGATGAAGGTGTTTATTTTCACCGGGGCTAGACCTCTCCTCCTGTTGAATGTTTTGCAGACCTGCTGTCTGAGAAAACAAAGGATTAAATGTCAAGTACCCAATGTCATGAGCTTCTTGGCATTTCCCCTCATCTGACGAGCTTAATTCAGTTGAAGGCTCAAAAGTAGAACTCGGAGCACTTTCCACTGGATCATCATGAATGACGGCAGGTAATTGGTCATGAGTCTGTTGCGTTGCCCCCTGAGCTTTCAGATGCCTGGCCTTCTTGAAGTATTCTTCGAAGAAGGCCTTTTTTTGCGCGACCAAACCAGGGGCCGTGAGCTTGCTTAACTCCTCTTGGCGACTGTTACGAGCAAACACCGACATCTTTTCCCACGATAAAGGCTCTGTGGCAAATCTACCAAATGATACTGAGCCATGATTAAGAACCATTTGCTGAATCGAAGGATCCTGGTCATCAGACACAAAGCAAAATGATAGTTCAGGACAAGTATTCATCTGAACAGAACAGAACACGACAATGCAATAAAATCATGCTCACGTATGTATCCACTCCACGCCACCATATTTTCGGAGATTCTAGATGACAATTCTAAGCAAGTTTGTACAGGTGAGGAACGAATGGGCTAGGGAAGCAGAATGTAATACCTGCGGGCTGTGGTCGCTGAACGGCACATCCGAGCATGTCCATCCACTGAGCCGCTGCCCAACATCAGCAGCAGCCATTGTGCTTCCACCAGACACGGCGGCACCTACTTACCCAGCCTCGGAATCCCCAGAGCCGCGCTCTCCGATGTATCTGCAGCATCGGAATCACCAGCACATGAGCGTTAATATTTAGAACCGGAACGAAACCCCTTCGTTTCCCACTCCGATCACGGGTAAATTGAAGGGAAACAGAAAGCAGAATCCACTAAAATGACGCCAGACCGAACGAAAGCCCGTCGAACTCCAGGGCGCAAACCTAACCGTGAAGAGGAACAGCGAGGGCACCAACCCGAAAACCCAGGCCACGCTCGGTAACAGCCCAAAGAAACACCCGACGCGTTGCGCGAGCAGCCAAGCCCCAGCACCAGGACGGCGCTCACCGAACGAGGAGCCCGCCCTCAACGTGTCCCGCCGCACTTCGGGAACTCATCAAGGCCCTGGCGCGTACCGAGAGGGGGACAGGACGGATCGAGGGGCCAGTCCACCAGCCGGTCGAAAGGGACCGCGGAGAGCCGAAAGAGCAGACCGTCGAGGGCTCACCTGCCTATACCGCCCGCCGAGGAAGGGCCGGACGGAAGAGCGGCGGCGGCGGCAAGCGCGCGGGTGGCGGGGCGGAGCAGATCGTAACGGCAGCGGGGACGGGGCAGCAATGGGAATGGAGAGGAGAGACCGGGCTAACGGCTCGGGACCTTGGCACTAGCAAGAGGGAGGTGGAGGTGGTAGTTAATGTGAGTGCGGGTAGAGAGAGAGAAGAGAGAGGCGGACTCCAACGTTCGAATTGAAGGCGGCGCGCCGCCGGCGTGGCGTCTCGCGTTCGACGCCCTTCTGCCCTGCGTGCGTCGTGGGCCTCATGGGCCTCGGGTTCCTGGAATTATTAAGCCTGCTCGCGATTTCTTGTACTCTGTCCTCGGGCTACGCGCGTCAGTCAAGCCCGGGTTTGGTCTCGCGGCTGGAGCTTGTCGCGTCGTGCGTGGGCGTGGCCGGTTAAGTACTACTATCTCCGTTTGACGTTAGAGAACTATTTAATTCTCTCAGCGTCAAATAAAACAGAACAGAAGGAGTACACAGGTACATGTGCGTTCAAAAAATTATCTGCTTTGAAACTTATAAACGAGGATGGTCTATAGCAACCATTACTTAGGAAGATTTCTCTGATTTTTTGTCAGGAGTTTTGAAAGTCAAAAAAGCAATTCCTCAGATCTGGTTCATTTTAGATAAATAATGAAAACCAAATTCTATTCTAGGAAGATAAATAGTTTGACAATGTTATTTTCCAACAACAATATCCTTTCTTATACAACATGGTATGACAGAAGAGTAATACGGTAGCTTCCTTTTTTAGTAGTGTTGTGATAACCTCTAATCTTTGAGTGGTAACTTTACCTCTTATCCTGTTTTTGTTTTCTAAATATGTTGTCGCATAACCTTAACCTCAATAGCTGCATCACATTTGATTTATTTCATTATTTTTTGTGAGAAAAGACCTGGATAGTATATTTCTTTTTTTGCTAGAACAGCATATTTCATTTAATAGGGACAGATGATAATACAAAAATAATGCAACTATCCACGCATCGTCCTCAACTTCTGATCCATTCATCTTCCTCATTGGCACGGCCTAGCTTATCCATTTCTCCACTGTCGTTGCTCTGTAGCTCCATCCCATCGATGGACCCAAGGCTCTCAGCCATGCAGCATGCCGGACCCCACCCATGGCAACAAGCAAGCGGGGGCGTCTGATTGTGTGGGGCTGGGCGAGCAGCCCAGTTGGTAGTTGGATTAGGATGGAGCATACACTTAAAATCTTATGGTACAAATCACATGCATATACTACATATTTAGTTTACAGGTAGATTAAATCCGTCCTTCATTAATTCACTGCTCTGCTGATAATCAACATTCTGATTTCTGAAGCGACAACAAACTAGAGAGCTCGATCACCATTCACGAAAACAACTAATAGCGAATTAACCAACGTTGACACGTCACTGGTGTACTACTATATGAAGTACGTAGCAGATTATATATATACTAACTTGGCAGCACACGCAGCTTAGCTTAGCCTTAGCATCCATCCCAGAGAGAGCCCTGCGGCCAATGCTGGGAGTGGGAGGAGCCCTCGGCCGGGTCGTCGTCGCTGCCATCCTGGCCCCACCTGGGCGGGTCCAGCAGCATGGCCTCCGCCATCTCGGCCCACAGCCTGGGCGACGAGTACTCCACGTCGTCGTCGAACTCGAGGTGGCGGCGACGGCCCGCGTCGACCAGCGCCGGCTCGCGCCGCACGCGCTCGGCCGCCTCCGCCGCGGCCGCGCGGACGTCGGCCGGGTCCGTGGTGGCCGGGCGGGGCAGCCAGCCCGCGGACCCGGGGAAGTTGAGCTGCGCGTCCCGGCCGCGCAGGCACAGCGCGGCCACGTCGTGCGCCACGGCGGCGGCCTCGGCGGAGTCGAAGCTGCCGAGCCAGACGCGCACCTTGGTGCCGGGCTGCCGGATCTCGGACACCCACTTGCCCCACTTCCGCCGCCTCACGCCCCGGTACTGCGACGCGCTCGCGCCGGCCGCCGCCGTCTCCGGCTGACGCTGCAGCTGGTCGTTCTCCATGGCCGCGATACGAGCCAAGATAGTGCGAGCTAGGTAGCACGCCGCGGCGGGTGCAAGAGCGATCGATGATGCAGGCTATTAGCTATATATATAGCTAGCTAGGCAGCGGCCGGGTAGTGATCGAGGTGGCGCGCGGCTGTAGTAGTGCTCTTGCATGGAAATAATCAAGTGCGTGTGCAGCTTCAGTGTCAACTGTTACGTGATCATTGCTGATGATTTGTTTGTGGAACAATGCCGTCCTGGCCAGTGATCAGTTGCTGCTGGGTGCATGATCGATGACCAGTCACACGTGTTGATGGCAACACCCAACGTGTAACCGAGTCAAAACCGAAACAGAAGCTGGTGGCCCACGGCCGGCCGCCGGGGAAGGAAACAATCATAATAAGAGCTGTAGCATCAATCGTTAAGCTGCAACATTAACCTAAGTACGCCTTGAAAAATAATCAAGCACGCACCGCCGATCACGTCCAGATCGCGAGAGATGTCGGGACGCGTCCACCAACTTGATGAGGCCGTACAAAATAAGAAGCTAGGTCCTTTTCTCCCCGTACGTACGTAGTACCACACTGTCACCTGCGCCGTACAGATGCTCCCCGGACTTGAACACCTTTTCACATCAAAAGCGTGAAAACGATCTTGCAACTGCGTGCACTGGATGTATCTTGGTTCATATGAAATATCTCGCTCAGCTCCTGCTATTCGATTAGAATCTTGAAGTGCTTCTTCATTCTGTGCTTCTTCTGACTACACCTCCTCACTAACTGCTGAACTCTACTTGCATACTCTCTCTGTTTTAAAATTGATATCATTAATCTAGTTTAAAACTGAACTAAAATTACTGTTCTAACACAGCAACAGTTAGTTCAAAAACTGAGAGTGTATACCACAATCATATGCAGACATCAGTAGTCTGTAGCTGAGACGACCATTCTTTCCTTGGTTTTACGATCTTGCATTTGCCGACGCGGCTTAGATGTGATCTGTGCACTGTTATTGGCCCTTCGTTGAATCAGAATAGAATACCTTCTTGGGCGTACTTCATCAAACAAGATTCTTCTTCATTCATCGCCGCAGAGCCATGCAATGGATCGGACGCCTCCTCACAGAAATTAATTATTGGGTGCAACATGCATGCATGCATGCATGCATGCTGTCCTCTTCTAGCACAGCTACTTTCAAGTACAGAAGCGTCAGTACGTCTCTAGCTTCTCACCGATATCAGATGAATCCGTAGAAATTAATGCATCACAATTGAAACGGTTAGTGCCATCGGTTCGTTGATTTGACAAAAAAGATGCATGCTATAGCTAGGCCACCCCCAGCACACGAACGTCCAATCTTCTAGAATAACAGAGAGATTTTTTATGGACTTAGCCATCCAGAGAACAGGGAAGTGGTAACATATGGACGAGCATATATAGCAAGCTGTGGCGACTGACAATTAAAGATAGCAGTGACCGTCACTATCAAAAAATAAAAAAAAACTCTTACGGGCCAGTAATTCTTATATAAGAACTGATTACGTACTCATATTAGTCATATCGGGAGAATTGCGTGTCGGCGTGGGAGCATGCATGTATACATACAGCTAGCCGCGATACAGTGATTGGGCTCTGGATTTTAGCTGCTGATGCTGCAGCAGCACTGCCAGATCGAGATGGACGGGTCAGCCGGGAAGGGACGGGTCCTGCAGGCATTCTATTTTGACCAAGTACGTACGTACGTGATGGAACGATTCATCAGCAAGCCGATAATAGCGCGCCCTTGCCGCCGGCGCCGTCGTCCATACGCGCGGCGGCGCTCCGGCCAGCTGAGGCAACAACAGTACAGGAAACAAACAGTGACCGGGAACAGCGCAAAGTGCTCTCTACAGATTCATTCATTCAGGTATCTGTCTCAGCGGCAAGTGCGCATGAGAAGAGAGAGAGAGAGAGAGAGCTGCACAGCCGCCGTCCGTACCGCATCGTTCTCTGCTAGCTAGCTAGCTAGCTAGGTAGCTAAGATACCGTTCCAATCATTGGGCTATCATAATAGGATGCGATCTACGTTACAGTGCATGCAGCCACACTGACGATTGGATCAAAGGGAAGGTCCAGTCGGCACCTCCCATCTGTCATACTATCACGCCCGCACGTCACTGTCTCCATGGCTCGATCCTCTTTTTAACAGCTAGCCGATGCTCTTCAAATCCCTCCGTCGACACAACGTGTGAAGAAGAGGTCGACTGGGTTTCTTACATCGATCAAGTCGTCGCCACCCACCACGTACGTGTGACGGCAACCAGTGTGCAGCAGCGTCAGGTCCTCTCAACCGGTCAATTATTAGGGCAGCGTCGTGCCACGCGAACAGATCATTGATCACTCGACACTGCATGATGACTGCAACGGCTTCTTTTCGCTAGCTAGCTAGCTACACAAAAAAATCGAGCTTTTGGGAATGTGAAATGTGCTTAATAACTCTAATACACAGACAATAAAAGCGAAAGAACAGTATTGCGACAAGTAGATGGATTAAAATGTAAGTATGTCTGCATTCCTTTTTTCCAAGAATCGCGGGATGACCTTCCGGCCAATACATGTAGACTTACAGTCGCATGACCAAAAACCAAGGCACCAAGCATGCTGCTATGCCTCGCGCGATGCTGCTTGAAGCAACAGTAGTTGTGCCTAGTTAGGCCTTGCCAGCATCAACTCTCTTCAGGGAACGATCGCCATGGAACACGGCCGGGCTTGGCCACCACATCCACGCATGCATGCCGCTACGGTGGCGTCGTCTGGGCATGGGTGGGCTGCTGCTACTGGGATTCGCGCGGAGCAACCGGTGATGAGATGCTAGACAGGCCATCAAAGTGGCGTTAAATTATAAGCAGGAAAGCAAGATTAAATGCACAAGTGATGCATTATTGTTTTACATGGCCTAGTCACATATGTTGATACAGGAACCCGGGGCCCTCTCTCGCTCTAGAAACAACAGTAGTTAGATGAAGTGCCCCTGCTGCACACTAATTTGCAACCTTATCTTTCAAGGCAGCAAAGATGTCTTGGATCATTCCTTCTTTTTCATCAAAGATTATGATATTTCGCTCTCTCCAAATTGTCCAGATGATAGCTATCATCATCGATTTGATGCTCTTTCTTTGACTTGCACTTGAATCATCAGACAAATAAACAAACCAATCGTCGATGGACTGTGTTGTATGGCAGTATGATGGATTTAGCCTCGACTGCACAATCCAATCACTTGTTTTGGTCCATATCTGCATATTTACTGGACATTCAGAGAATAGATGCGATGCCGTCTCCAGACTCGTGTAGCATAGAGGACAAAAATAGTTGTTTGGCTACCCTCTCTATTGTAAACGATCCAATGTCCAAACTCTATTTTGTAGTAGCAGCCACAGGAAAACTTTACATCGTGGTGGCTCCCACATCCTCCATATCTTGGCAGGAAAAGAAGACCTAATGCTCCCTTCGAATTGTAGCCGATACGCTAACCGCGCCGAGTATTCTCCTGTTGCACCGCGTCGAGTATTCCCCTGTTGCAGTGCTCGTCCAGCGGATTTCATCCGATTGATCAGGCACCAGAACAACCTGCATCTCATGTATGAGGCTCCAGAGACTCACGTAGTCCATCAGCAGTGGCATTGTAAGTTTTAGAATTATTGATCTGCTAGCTAGATGCCCACGTTCTGAACTTTCCTGGTATGGTTTAATTGTCCATGGCTATCTTACCAACAAAGACATATATATATATATTCAAAGCCTAAATCAGTACCAGTTAAGCCTCTCTAGCCTAAACCACTACAGGAAAAACGATCATTGACGACAGCCAGATTTATTGTCGACGGGGCCGTCGTCTTTAATTTTATTGACGACGGCTAGAAAAAGCCGTCGTCAATAACACAGTTATTGACGACAGCTGAGCGAGTACCGTCGTCAATAAATAATTGACGACGGTGCTCGTCGTCTTTAACTTAATTCGGGCCCACCCGAGGAGTTATTGACGACGGTGACCTAGCACCGTCGTCAATTACACAGTTATTGACGACGGCTGCACGTGAACCGTCGTCAATAAATTATTGACGACGGCGCCCGTCGTCTTTAACTTAATTCGGGCCCACCCGAGGAGTTATTGACGACGGTGACCTGGCACCGTCGTTAATTACCGGACATATAACCCGTACGCGAGCCGGGAGGCGGCCACAGTGCCGCCTCCCGACTCGCGCCGCGCGATCAGTCTCGTCGCCGTCGCCCTCCCCGCCGTTCTCCGCCGCCGCCGCCGGTCCCCGCCGCCGCTGATCCGCCGACCAACGAGTACGCCACCTCCCTCCCCCCTCCCCTCCTCCACCTCGCGCTGGCCACCGATGGCCCGCCGGCCGTCGCCGGCCGCCGCCGCCCCGCCCCTCCCCCTCCGGCACTCCCCCCGCCCCCCTGCGGCCGACTCTTGAACAACTTCATATTCATTATTTCATTTTTTTGTATTTCTCTTGGATGAGGAGCTGTATGCAATGTTAGTTTATTGCACACTTAGTTTTGTAGCTCATATGTTAATGATTGGAGAAAGAATTAGTGTTCGTTGACAGTTCACGGATGGCACGCATGTCCTGTGTTATTTTTTTCCCAATGACTACGCATGTTTTTTGCACGTTCGTTTGAGAGCTACTACCAGTTCAGCGTGTTAACAGAGGTGACCACTGCCGGAAACCGAGCTGGGAACGAACGTAGGTACTCGTCAATTCAGCCGTTAAAAAAAGGTTTCAGATGCAGCAATGTTCTGAAACCGACGGGGGTTTCAGAAGCACAAGAGGTCACCTGAAAAGTACGTAAGTGGCCGAAGCGAGACCGGGGTGCGCGCGCTGTATCAGGGGAAGGGTCGTCCGAAGCTGCGTCACACTGCTCCGCATCGTGAACGCGTTTACAGTTGGAGCGGAGAGAACCACTATTGTTGTTGGGTCGACGCGTGCGGGGACGGCTGCGACGGAGGCGCCGGTTCTTACAGCCGCTGGGGGGTCCGGCGTGCGGCGGCCCGTCGGTCTAGACGCCGACCACCACCGTCCTCTTGCGTCCGGCCACCGACGAGGCGGCGACGACTACGAGCCTCTTCTCGGTGCAGGAATTTAGAGTTGTTTGACTTGTTGTCGCACTTTGTTACGACACAACTGTGACTTGCACACTTTTTTTAAAGTCTCTTACCTCATGCCATAGACTTAACTTCTTGCTAAACTTTACTTCAAGAAATTTTCACCCCAAACAGTAAAACATCAATAAAATAGTAACAAAGCTCCAGGCTTTGCCGCGACTGGCGTTGCCCCACACCCACTCCCGTGCGGACGGAAGAGTCCAACGCGAAGCAGCCGAGCTTGACGCCGCCGGCCCTTCCGGCTTCCCTCCCTCCCTTCTCCGCCGTCCAGCTCGCGGCCGCGACAGCACCTCCACGCCCCGCTCGCTCTGTTCGGGTGGAGGGATCGCCGCGTGCGACGCTGGTCGGATTGGTCCCCGTCGTCTTGCGGGTGAGTCATCCCAGGCCTGCTCGGATCCGCCCTGCTCTAAAAGTTGGGTTCCTCCCCAACCAAGTTCAAATCTCTCGACCTCTCCGTCGAGCTAGCTGCTGATCTGCGTTCTGCGTGATCCAGTTAGGTTCTTGGTAGTGTACGGCTCGACATTAGCAGACACGCGGGAGTTCTTGGTAGTTGACACGCAGCTTCAACTGCAACCGAAATGCTATTCTAGTTCCTTAGGCTTATGCGGGTACGCTTCCATCCTAGCACCACTTCCTTTTGTCTTGTCTGTGCGTCAGTTAAGGCAGTTTCAGTCTAACTATGGACGACGGCCCTGTGTTTAGTAATGGCGTGCGGAGCTGCGGATGAATCCATTATTTCTAAATTGATGAAGCAATGGTGTTACAGGAAAAAAAATGATAGGTTGCTTCTTCTACATTGACGCAGAAGCCTCGGTAGGATAGTATAACTGCCGAGTCCTGATGTGTCGGCCATATCTAGACACTTTGGATTGGATTGTGGTTGGACCTCTAGGTTCACGGAGTAATTTACGATCCCTATTGAATTACTTTGCATTGTGCTCACTTGTCCTCAGAATTGCATTCTCAGGTTAGGCTGCAGACTGATAAGTAGTGCTTGAGGGCCAATTTAACTGTCAACGAACACGCCTCGGCCGTCGCCGCTCGACGCGCCCCGCCCCGAGCCCCGCCCTGCTGTGCCGCCCGGCCCCGCCCCAAGCCCCGCCCTGCCGCGCTGTCCGACCTTAGTTGATTAATTGTTTAATTAGTATTGTAATTGATTATTGTTTAATTAATATTTTGATTGATTATGTGATTAATTACTATATGTAAATAAATGGGTTTCGGCCCGGCCCGGCCTGACACGACCCATTTAGGGTCTGTCACGGCTCATTTAGTGGTAATGTATTAGTCGAGACAGGCACGGAGGACGGCAAGCTCCCGCGCGTGGATGGCGGGCCCCGACGGTGCGGTTTCATCTTTGACCCACTTACGACGGGGCATAACGTACGACGGCTAACCCTAAAGGCGTCGTAAGATAGTGGCAGGCCCCAACGGGATATAACTTAGGACGGCTGACCCACTTCTTTGTCTCTCGTTCTTTCCTTCTCTCTCGTTTTTTCCTCTCTCTCTTCTAAATGACTCAAAAATGAAAGATTGGCGTAAACCTATACAACATGCGTCACCCGTTTCGAACGGGTCCGTCTCACATGTGTTACGCATGTGAGGCGTGTACGTTCGAAATTGTCCCGTTTTGGACAGCCTGGGAGTGACCGAGGGGGCGTGGCATGTGATGAAACGCGGGTTTAGATCTAGACAAGATTTCGACGGCATAACCCTGTTGTTCTCTGCTGCACCATTTTCGGGCGTGCAGTGGAGAACAGCGGGGTTATGTTGCCGAAATTTCGTTCGGATCCATACCACGCGTCTCGTCATGAGCACGCTCCGCTCGATCACTCTTGGGTGGGTTTAGGACCTATCCTTTCCAATAGATGTAGGGCCGTGACATAAATAAATTATAAAGTAACTATAATTTTCTTGACATTAAACTGCAGATTCAAACATGGGTGAGGATCGTAGTTGGATGTATACCGGTTCGAAGAACAGTTCTGGTGGTCACTCAGATGAGTGGTTCGCAAAGATAGATGCTTTTGTAGATCGAGCTTTTTCATTGTCAAAGATCGATAAGGTGCGGTGCCCATGTACGAAATGTCAAGGTGCAAAGTGTTGGGACAAAGTGAATTTGGCGTTTCACTTATGTCGATACGGTTTCATGCAAGATTATGAGGTGTGGACCTTTCACGGTGAGACTTATTCTCAACCCTTACAAGTTTCAGATGAGGATGACAACACGGGGGTCGATAGGATGGACGAGATGCTTGATGCCATAAATCCTGAATTGATGGAGGATCCTCCTCCAACGGAGGTTGAAGCGTTTTTCACGCTTCTCAAAGCTTCGGAAGAGCCGTTACATGAACACACCGAAGTGACGCTCCTTACTTTCATGACTAGATTTATGGCCATTAAGTCTAAGTATTTCTACTCCAATAACTGCTACAACGATCTTATCAAATTGATCAGCGATATCCTTCCACAACCACATAAAGTGCCTAAATATATGTATCAATCTAAGAAGTTGATTTCTGGTCTAGGTATGAAATATGAGAAGATTGATATGTGTCTAGACAATTGCATGCTTTTTTGGAGAGAGCATGCCAACGAGAACAAGTGCTTAAAATGTGGTAAAGCGAGATTTGTCGAAGTTGTTAATGACGACAGTTCAAAAGTAATGACTCGAGTCGCACAGAAGCAGCTTCGCTACTTGCTTGTCACACTAGGTTCAAGCGTTTGTTTCTATCTAAAAAAACAGCTAGACACATGAGGTGGCATAAAGAAGGTGTACATGAGAACAACATCATGATGGTGCACCCGTCGGACGGTGAGGCATGGAAGGCGCTTGATCACTTTGATCCAGATTTCGCCAATGACGCGAGAAATATTCGCTTTGGATTGGCGACAGATGGCTTCTCACCGTTTAGTACAAACGCCACACCGTACTCTTGTTGGCCCGTGTTCGCTATTCCGTACAACTTACCACCATCGCTTTGTATGAAGTATGAGTTCATGTTCCTATGCCTTATTGTACCTGGACCGGATCACCCTGGTTCACGACTGAACGTGATGATGCAGCCATTGATTGAAGAGTTCAAAATGTTATGGACAGGAGTCGAAGCGTACGACTGTTATAGAAAACAGAAATTCAACCTTCGAGCTGCGTACTTGTGGTCTGTTCATGATTTTCCAGCTTACGGCATGTTTTCTGGCTGGAGCACTCATGGTCGATTGACATGTCCAATATGTGCTTCGGACACGGATTGTTTTCTTCTAAGTCATGGTGGCAAGATATGCTACTTTGATTATCATAGATGTTGGTTACCGCCAAATCACATGTTTAGGCAACAGAGAAATGCCTTCAGGAAGGGTACCATTGTAAAAAAGGGACCACCACAACGTCTGAACGGGTCGGAAATTGTTAAACAGCTCAACAATCTAGTGCCAGATGAAGGTCGTTCTGGATATTTTGTTGGTTACGGAGAGGATCACAATTGGACTCATATATGTGCACTATGGGAGTTACCGTATATGAAGTCTTTAATTCTAATGCATAACATTGATGTCATGCACCAGGAATGTAACATGGGCGAATGCATCATAAGCACGTGCTTGGATATGACGGGAAAAACAAAAGACAATATAAAAGCTCGGAAGGATTTGGCAGAGGTTTGTAACCGACCAAGTCTTGAGCTCTCCGAAGCTGGTGGCAAACTACGAGCTTCTTTCTGCCTTCGACCAAAAGAAAAGAAAGAAGTCTTCAAGTGGTTGAAACAGTTGAAGTTCCCAGACGGTTATGCTGCTAGCCTGAGAAGAGCCGTTAATGTTAGGACTGGAAATCTTACTGGTTTGAAGAGCCATGATTATCACATAATCATGGAAAGACTTCTGCCGGTTATGTTTCGAGGCTATCTTGACGATGTGGTTTGGAAGGTGTTAGCCGAGCTTAGCTATTTTTATAGACAGCTTTGTGCTAAAGAAATCAAAAGGGAGATGATGGAGAAGTTGGAAAAAGAGATACCCGTGCTTTTATGTAAGATGGAAAAAGTATTTTCTCCAGGGTTCTTCAATCCAATGCAACACCTTCTAATCCATCTTCCATATGAAGCTAAAGTAGGTGGCCCTGTTCAATATAGGTGGATGTACCACATTGAAAGATCACTCAAATGTCTAAAACCGATGGTTCGTAATAGGGCAAGGGTTGAAGGATGCATCGCTGAAGCATTTACACTTCAGGAGATAGGATACTTTTCAAGTGTCTACTTTGCAGAAGAACACAATGTTAATGCATCGGTGTTACGGTATAATATGGCTGAAGCAACCTCTTGTAGCGAACTCTCACTTTTTCAAACGAGAGGCACCACTGTTGGTAGTGGCACGAGCTATGATGCTTCAGCAGATGAAAAGACAGCTGCTTTGTTATACATGTACGCTAACATAGATGGGATGGACAATTTTTTTCAGTAAGTGGTTGTTCAACATCTATACTAATTTGCGTGGTGTGTTATACATCTACACCAATAATTATATTTTGTCCTGATTTAGTGAGTTCGATCGACAAAATTGGAAGTCTAAGCAGAAACATACTAGCAAGCAAATACAAACAATGCGACACTATGGAGTAAATGGAGGACCTAACTTCCAAACGTGGTTTCGAAATCATGTAACGTTTTCCTTGTCTTGTTCCTCTTAGTAATTATGTTCATAGCATAAAATAGTCTTCTTACTTCATATGTTGGACAGTGCAAGACACAAGCCGGTGTTCATGAAGATTTGCGACAACTGTCCAACGGATCCATTAAAGTTAAACTCTTCGGTCGATATGATGTCAATGGGTTCCGATTCCGTTCAACTCAATTTGAAGCTCAACGTCCTCTAAGGGCAACATCAAACACCGGAGTTGTGACGAGGGCCGCCGATGCCGAAGGACATGAAACTAATTTCTATGGGATCATAAACAAAATCCTAGAATTTAGTTTTGCCGGGAGTAAAGACCTTAAAGTAGTCTTCTTTGACTGTGATTGGTTTGATAATAACAATGGAACTCGACAAAACCAATTTGGCATGGTAGAAGTCAAACACAAGGACCGACTACGAAGCTACGACACCTTTGTCCTTACACACTAAGTCGAACAAGTGTACTATCTACAATATCCATGCGAAAAACTTTGTGCATGGTGGGTTGTACAAAAGGTGAATCCTCGTGAGCGGTTATATACACCGGACAATACTGGTTACATTGATGAGGCAGATGTTGTTTACCAAGAAGAAGAGTTGCCGGATTCTTTTGTCGTTGAGCCTGGTCTACGACTCGATGAATTAGTTGGAGATGCACAAGATGTACAAACTCATAATGTGAAAAAACGAAAACGGCGAACAACCATGACAAAAGATCGATGGTCCGGTTTACGAAGTAGAGTACATGATCGTGATACTGATGAATTTTGAAATTGAGTACAAGTATCGTTTCTTTCATCTCTTCTTTCGTCTTCTATATTTTCCTTTAAATTCATTATCAAATTTCCTTTCATCAGGATGTCATCGAGCAGTAGACGACGGGGGACGCGGGGCTTTCTGCCCCCGAGAGCAGACTCCGTTTTCGAGGGCTGTCAGTCTAGCAATGGTAGACTGTCTCAGCTGTTGGGCCTCGACAGAGGCCAGGGGTCACGAGAGCGGTCACGACAGGTAAAGAATATTAAATTACATAAATTATATAAATAACTTTCTTAAATCTATATTACCAATCTTCAAATTTTTAGGACGATTCTACGTCTGAGGAGACAAAGGCCAGGGGTCCTCTTCAGATACCACAGGTTTCGGAGCCTGTTACAGATCCTGCTTCGGATCCTCTTCAGGTTCCGGCACCGCAGGATTCAGACCCTGCTTCAGAGCCTTCCACAGAGCCTGATGTGGAGCCGGCTCCACAGCGGCGTTACAGGAGGAGCCACTACGTGGCTCCTCCTCCGGTTCCTGCACGACCAGAAGATCGGGTCGTTATTCGTCCGGTTGGCGATAGGTAAGTAAATCTATAACAAATCAATTTAGATATTTTAACACTTATATATGTACTAATTGAGAATCGTGTATTAGGTTTTGGGCCGATGACTCGTTCACGGGTCAAGGACGCCACCGCCAGGTCAACGCTGTCCTGGGCCAGCTCATTCGTTGTCACTACCCCGGTCTAGTGAACGGACGGGCTGTTACGTCTTGGGACGATTACGCTACGGCCCAGGACATTACCTACGGCAACCACCAGGAGCATGTGTGGCATGAATTCATGGTAAGTAAATCGTCTATTCGTTAAATGCGAATCTATTATATGTTAAATACATTAACTTGTATATTTCTACTTGTAGAAATATTACCGTTTGGAGGACGAGGACCAGCTGGATCACGCTCGCCTGATCTTCAACAACAACGCTAGGAAGCTCCTGACGCAGTCGATTTCAACGGCTCGCATTCAAGCTACGAAGGCGTACTATAAGTTGCATCCGGACGAGGGTGAGCCGGGGCAGTTTAGGGATGTGGCGGACAAGTACTTGACGGAGGCACAGTACGCAGAGGTAAATTCTTTATTTTACTTTGCTTCATTATCCAATTTTCATCAATGTTTTCATCCAACAACAAATGTGTGCAGGTTAGCGTACCGTGGCTTGAGTCCTGTCTGGACGCCTACAGTTTCCTGTGTGCTCGTTGGGCGAGCCAGGGCTTCCAAGGCGTGTCGATGACCCGCCGACAGAGTCGAGGGACGGACGGGAAACACCGTCTTGGCGGGGACGGCTACGTATGCCTTGCTAAACGGATGGTAAGTGATACTCGAATTATATTCTAGTTAATTTCTATCGCTATCATTGTGCTAACACGTATCGATAGGAGCGCGAGATCGGTCAGGAGCCGACCGCTATCCAGGTGTGGAGGAGGGGTCACATGGGAAGTGACCCCTCGCAGCCTGATCAGCTGTCTTCTCAGACAGCGACAGAGACGTTGGTGAGTTCTTTAGTTGACTTAATTATATTATCTTTAAAACTTCTGATGACTTTAATTTTCTATATTTTCAGGAAAAGTATGGGAAGGAGGTGCGGAGGCTTCGAGGCGACGATTACGATTGGCAGAACTCGCCGATCGTACCTGAAGCCGCCTATGCAAGCGGTGGCGGTAAACCTCACGGCCGGTGAGTTCTGTTGTTTTCATTTACTTTCATTAACTTCGAGATACGAAACTTTAATACTCTTACTTCGTTGTGTAGGTTGGCCATCTTCGATGGAGTAGTAGACTCAAGGGAGGCGCGGTCTTACTCGAGAGCCTCTTCATTGCAGGGTGGATCCAGCAGGCGTGGCAGCCGTGATCTGGAGCTCCAGAGTGTCCAGGAGGAGCTCCAGAGGACGCAGGAAGCGCTGAGGCTCGCGAACGAGAGGCAGGCAGCCGAGCTCCGGGCTAGGGACGAGTATCAACACTCGTACATGCTACAGCTGCAAGCTGCCATGCAGGTAAGTTCAGATCATTGTACTCAACATTTCTAATATATAAATGACATGTATAATAATTTACTTCATATTTGCAGGCTATGGCCACAGGACAACCCGTTGTCTTTCCTCAGTGGGCGCCGCCACCGATACAGCTACCACAGGGGCCGATGTCAGGAGCACAGGTACAAAATTTCTCATAATAGCTGCAACTAGTTAAATTTGCTAAGTTTGAAGTATCAAGCCAGCTTTGTTTTTTTAGTGAAGATCAAAGGAAGTCACTAGAAGAGACTTTCTTGCACTTCTTTCAACTGGCTAAGATATTCCCATAAGCCTCTTTCTCACGGGTTGAGCCTCTTTCGGCTGGAAGAAAACTCTCGGAGCGAAGCGTCCTGGTGGCGAAAAAAAAAAATGTCTGAGCTCGGGAATGAAGATAGAGCGAGTCTGTCGACCGAAATTTAGTTGAATTTGATCAAACTTACTTAAACTTAGAGAAAACTAGTTAAACATCCTCAACATGAGTAAAATATGGTACAAGTTACTCAACTATAGTCAAATATGACCAAACTTACTCAAACATAGCCAAAACTTTTTGAACTAGCTCAAACACAAACACTACTAGTCCATACTTCTTAAACTTAGTAAAATATGAGCAAACTTACTCAAACATAGCCAAATCTAGCTAACTTGCTCAATTTTAACTTGTAATGAGTTTATTTAATCATATACACATTTGTGAACTTCTAATTTGTCTAACTATACATGTACATCATAGGGATCGGCGACACGGGCTCAGGAAACTCCATCCCCTCAGCAACCAGCGTTTGGACGAGCGCACGACGACTTCCTGGACTCCGGTGGCAGCGGTCGGGGTAGCGTAGGGTAGTGTGGCGTGCGTATAGTGTTTTTATGCAATTCTGTGATGTATATTTTGATTGCCTGTGATCTGGCCATCGAGCCAGGGCTGGCCTCGAATCCAGAGCAGTATTTTCTGTTTTTTTTAAAAAATTGAAAAGCTTATTGACGACGGTTTCTGGTACTTGGCCGTCGTCAATAAGCCATTAGTATTGACGACGGCTAGGTACCAGAAACCGTCGTCAATAAGTAATTGTTATTGACGACGACCTAGTGTGAACCGTCGTCAATAAGCTACGGTTACTGTTGACGACAGCCTGATTTAGCTGTCGTCAATAAGTTTATTGACGACAGCTAGATTTAGCTGTTGTCAATAAGTTTATTGACGACGGTAACTGTCGTCAATAAATTTATTGACGACTAATAATTGACGACAGCTGAAAACCGTCGTCTATAAACTTTTACCGTCGTCAATAACTTATTGCCGACGGTAGTGTCCTTATTAACGACGGTTTTCGGCCGTCGTCTATAGTCCCGATTCCTGTAGTGAACCTTGATGCTTGCATTGCATTGATTAACTCTCGTCTTCGATACCTATTACCATGCATTGGATCCGGTTCCACAAATTTTTCCACATTGGCAGTGGCTTACAACCCATCGGAGCTAGCAGCAAGGAATGATAAGGTCGTGACCCTGACCTCGCGTGAGGTGAGGTGCCAACGACTATATACGACATGTAAACCTCAGAATAATAAATATTCTCTCACCTGTGGAATTAATCCTCATTTGTGATCTTCCGATGCTTCCCTTTTTTTTTTCAACTCAGCTGATGCTTGTTTTAGTTGATTTCAACCTGGCGAGTGGTGACGACCCTTATAAAAACCCAACGACCGCCAGCGGCAGTCCACGTCAGCCGAAACGATGGTGGGTAGGCTCCACGTGGCCCGCGCGAGACGCCTCGAACGCAAAGGTCCAGTAGTCCAACCAAATGCGGCGCACGTCCCTGTCGTGCGCGCCACTACCCCCACCCTGCTCCGTCGCCGGTTTCACTGACATCCTGGCCCTACCTAGGGCCCACCGGCCTACCGCGAATAGCGCGGGAAGCGCCAACCTCCACTTCCCGGTCCGCCCCGTCGTTTATTCGCAGCGGCTCGTCGTCCCCGCGCCACCCCCCTTTTGTTTTGGCCGCCCCTCTGTTCCGCGCGCGCGCGCAGCTGGTCCGGCGACCGCCGGATACCCGCCCGCTCGCCGTTCCATCCCGTTCCGGCGGTTGCAGCCCCCGCGTCGCGCCACAACCGCCATGCCTCCACCTCTCTCTCGCTCCAACACCAACGCCTCTCCCGCTTCGTGTCGGACCCTGCGTCATCCTAGCTCAGCTTCCTTCCTTCCTCCTCCCCCTCCTCCTTCTCCTCCTTCTGCGCGGTTGTTCTTTCGCTCATTCGTTGCAAGCGCTTCCATCCGGCATTAGAATCTTGGCCTGGTTTGGCGGGAGGACGGCCGGGGCCGTCGGTGATGGGCGGCCTCTGCTCCAAGGAGGGCGTCGCGGACGCCCCGCCCGTGCCGGCCAACGCCCTCGTACCCGTGGGGACGCTGCAGAAGGCGCCGAACCACTCGCTCAAGCAGCTCATCGCGCTCGCCCCCAAGGACGAGGACGCCTCCGTGGTGCACGCCGTCATCGTCTCCCGGACGGAGTCCAACGCCAAGGCTAAGGCGGGAAGCAATGGCGGGGCAGCCGCGCCGGCGGTGGAGAAGACAGCACCCCCTGTCGTCGTCATCACGTCCCTCAGCAAGTCGTACAGCACGGCCGGGGCGCCCACGCACCGCCGCCGGGACACCGTGGACGTCGGCAGCAACGGCGTCGTCCCGGGCCACGGGACGCAGGCGATGATCTCCAGCATGCCGCAGGGGTTCTCGGGCGAGCACGTGATCGCCGGCTGGCCCTCCTGGCTCACGTCGGTCGCCGGAGAGGTCGTGGAAGGCTGGCTGCCCCGCCGCGCCGACACGTTCGAGCGGTTGGACAAGGTGATAATTTTTTGCTCATTGATTATATTGGTCCGTCTGCACGGACGAATTCCTCTAGCTCATGCATGGTTGTTCATGGAACGTTTGCAGATCGGCCAGGGCACGTACAGCAACGTGTACAAGGCCCGGGACCTGGAGACCGGCAAGATCGTGGCGCTGAAGCGTGTGCGGTTCGTCAACATGGACCCGGAGAGCGTGCGGTTCATGGCGCGGGAGATCCACGTCCTCCGTCGCCTCGACCACCCGAACGTGATCAAGCTCGAGGGCATCGTCACCTCCCGCCTCTCGCACAGCCTCTACCTCGTGTTCGAGTACATGGAGCACGACCTCGCCGGCCTCGCGGCGCTGCCGGGGCAGCGGTTCACGGAGCCGCAGGTCAAGTGCTTCATGTCCCAGATCCTGGAGGGCCTGCGCCACTGCCACGCCCGCGGCATCCTGCACCGGGACATCAAGGGCTCCAACCTGCTCATCGACGACAACGGCGTGCTCCGCATCGCCGACTTCGGGCTCGCCACCTTCTTCGACCCCGACCGCAGGCAGCCCATGACCAGCCGCGTTGTCACGCTCTGGTACCGACCGCCGGAGCTCCTGCTCGGCGCCACCGAGTACGGCGTCGCGGTCGACCTGTGGAGCACCGGATGCATCCTCGCCGAGCTCCTCGCCGGCAAGCCTATCATGCCCGGCCAGACCGAGGTCCGTTGCGCATTCCATTCCTGTCGCCACCGTCTGAGTTCCCCGCCTTATCGATCCCGCGGGTAACCTAAAATAAAATTCCTCATACAGATCGAGCAGCTTCACAAGATCTTCAAGCTCTGCGGCTCGCCGTCGGAGGACTACTGGGCCAAGGCGAAGCTGCCGGACGTGACGCTGTTCAAGCCGCAGCGGCCGTACCGTCGCAAGATCGCCGAGACGTTCAAGGACTTCTCTCCCACGGCCCTGGAGCTCCTCGACACGCTGCTCGCCATCGAGCCGTCGGCCCGGGGCACGGCGGCCTCCGCCCTCGACAGCGAGGTAAGCGGCCACTGTTGCAAACGGAGAATGCCATTTCTTGTGCGCAGCCACTGAGAAATCGCTGCATCTCTGTCATCAGTTCTTCAGGACCAAGCCGCTGGCGTGTGACCCGGCGAGCCTGCCCAAGTACCCGCCGAGCAAGGAGTACGACGCCAAGCTCCGCGGCCAGGAGGCCGCCAGGTACGCGCCGCCCTGCGAGCTGCAAGCTGCTGGTTGCAGTTGCGACGCGACGCCATGCTCTGTTCTTGGTCTCGTTTTAAGCTATACTCACCACCGCGTTTTCCATGCGCATTCGGTAGGCAAAACGCGATGGCCGTCGGAGGCAAGGGCTCGCGGTCCATCAAACCGGGGGAAGACGAAGGCAAGGCCGCGCCAGCTCAGGACGCCGTCGCAGAGCACCAGAGGAGACAGGCGCGCGCCAACCAGAAGAGCACCAGCCACCACTACAGCTCGAGGGAAGACAGCATGCCGGGCTTCCGCATGGAGCCGCCGGCCGTGGGACGCGGGGCGGCGACGTTGCAGACCGCCGCCGGCTTCGGGTCGACGTGGTACAGCAGGAACGACCAGAAGGCGGTGTCACGCGCGTCCAGCTCCGTCAGGGCGTCGCACCTGACCTCGCAGCGGTCCCGGGGCACCGACCTGCACCCGAGCTCGTCGGCCGCCAGGAACGCCAACTCCAGGTACAACCGGCTCGACGTCGCAGAGCCGGCCAACGCCATGGACCGGCCGGGCTCAACCCACAAGAAGGAAACCGGCATGAGGGATGCTTCTTCAGCTGTGAGTTCCATTTCATCAGATCTTCAGTTCCAGGAGCTCGCTGGTGTCATTCACGGTTCCGGCAGTGCTAATGCCAACTGAAAAAACTTATTTTCCAGGGGTTCGGAGCCAAGAACAAAAGGATCCACTACTCCGGCCCGCTGATGCCGCCCGGCGGGAACATGGAGGACATGCTCAGGGAGCACGAGAGGCAGATCCAGCAGGCGGTGCGCAAGGCGCGGGTGGAGAAGGAGAAGACGAACAGGAACCATTACTGACAAAAACGGGCATCGCCATGAGAAGAACCATGGTCTGTCTCAGACAAGAGAACGGGGCCACCTCTGCGCAATGCACAGGGAGATCTCCATGGAACAGAGGGCGAGATCACTGACGGAAGAACACACGAAGAAGGCTCCTCGCGCGCGGCGCTCGGGGTTGCTAAGACTTGGGCTTTTCTTGATCCATGTGTATAATAGCAGTGGTAGAGGAGGCTTGAAAAGCCTAACAGGGAAAAGAGAGAGACCTGTTCTACACGAAGCAGATTGTAAAAGACCTCAGAAAGAAGAAAACGTGTGTACCTGATCAGCTTGCTGCAATTAGATGCTCCAGCAACGTAATTTGCAAACGGGCTAGAAGAATTAGTTTTCTGAATTCCACTGCAAACTGCAACGATTAACTCACGCGATGAAACCTCCAACCCGAAGCATGTGGAGTGCACAGTCCGAGAACCACCCGAGAATCGAGTTTTTTCTCGACAAGCTGCTACATTTTGTTCCATCCCCGAGGATCAGAACAACAAATGGCATGAAATTATGAAAAGCATGTAGCTCAATACAACGAAGCATCTCCACTTGGACTTTCTTGTTTCATGGATCCTCAGCCAAAATTTCCTCCGTTTTTCAGCATCATGACACAACTAACTGATTGTCATCCGGCATTATTTCGTCCTCCGCGATCTACTTCATGAGACCGAATTTTGTTCCCATTGGGCCAGAAACCAGAGAGTAGGATAGGAAATGGGCAAAGAAATTAGTGCCTAGCGCCTAATTTTACCATGAGCACAGTGTAGTTCATGGAATTCAGTCTAAAACATTAGCTTGCAAGTATCGTTTCTGGTCCCTTGTTCTCATCTGATCTTTACCACTCCTACATCTCAAAAGTCATCGCAGGATGCGAAGGGTTCCAATAAGTCTCCATTGATATCTGCTTACACGCATCACCATGTATTTTTCCTGTGCATATGTCCTAAAATGTTGCTACACCTGGCATGTAGCTCAACCCAGAGAATACCCCCTTGTCTGAACTTTTGGGCCTTTTGCAGAGTGTGGAAAGGATATCTGCTGCAGTAGAGATGCTGGTAAAATGAAACTGATATAGTAGTCAAACTGTTGAACGTATCAGAAACCTTCAGCGCAGTGATGTGATCCCTGGACGTAGTGAGAGTACACAGCACATTGATTGGTTCTTGAAGTGGAAAATAGAAGGTCCAATGTATCAGCAATTTCCCGTATGGAATCAACCAGAATGGGAAGAAGTCATAGCAAGGACATGAGGTTCTGCTACTTTGTATAATAGAGTAACGCCTAACCACCACCTAGCAGTAGCACAAATCAGGTAGAGCAAAAGACAGATTACGGTGATGAGGTTAAAACAATGAAAAGGTTTTTGAAATAGGCAAGTTTCAAACATTGGAACTCTGTGGTGTTGTTCTATTATTTCGGGTACAACTGAACTATAGCTAACTAGTCAGTTATCCACCTTTATATCAAGAAAAAAACAACTAGTCTGTTCTTATATGAAATGGAAAATAAGAATAAAAGGACGTATTTCAGTATTTCAAGCTCCTTATGTAGTGCTACCAGTGTGTATATAAGCATACCATAATAATTCAGATGTTTGGTAAAGCTATGACACATTGATAGAGATCTCTGGTTAAGACAGACTAGATTCTGACCAACAGCACATTACTGTAATCCACAAGCATGACTTCAATTTATGATGAAAGCACATTGGTGTAAACCAAGATCGGTACGAGCAAGTTAAATAAAAAAAGAAGTTTCCACGTGGCACGGGAATTTTTCAAAAAAAACAACAGTTATGAGGTTATAAAAACCAACAGAATCCATGGTCAAACTGCACAAATGCAGTGCTCAGCATTAATCAATTTAATTTGAGAAATTCCAAAAACATTCTGAAAAACCTTGGAGGTTACAGATGCTAACGTCACTACTAGATGACACGGCTTGCCGCCATCTCCTTGGTGGTGTACTCCTATCAAATCTGGCCCCCGGCACTCTGTGTTAAAAGTACGGATTTGGTGAAGCGACCCTTTCCACCGTGCTGGTGGCGCTGGACATGGACTGCCCGTTATGCCACCACGCGGACGTGGCCACCTGGGACTCCCAGATTCCTCCACCGAGTGACTGGATCGGATCCAACAGCCGCAGAAGATCCGTGCTACCCTTGACTAGGTACAACACAGTGTCGACTGTCTGTCAGCTGCTCACCTGTGTGGCCGGTCATTCACCAACCGTGCTGTCGAACCAGAAACGCTCACTGATTGGTGGGGCACCGTTTCCGAGGCCCGACCTGTCACTGTAACCGTCTCGCGACGCATGGTCCCCACCGACACGTAGACCGAAGAAGGACTGACCCACTGGTCAGTGAGTACCATTAACGAGCGGCAGTGCACAACACCCAATCGGGCAAGAAAGAGTATCCTACTATCATCTGGTCCGGCCATCTTCTCCCATAGCCGCCGCCGCCGTCCGCGCAACCTCCCCTCGTCGACGCCCTCTAGTCAACCCTCTCCTACTGACTTCCGGTCCTACGTTGCGGGGGTCCCACATGTCATACTCTGGCGTCGCCATTCTCCTTCCTCGTGGGCCCGGATCGTCAGCGGGCGAGAGCCGTGTCGGAGCGGCTCGCGCCCAGGTAGGCGAAGCACGGCGAGTAAACAAAACAAAAAGGCGCGAGCAGCAGGGGGGGGGGAGCACAAGCACAGCACACCGGCGCTCACCTCCCGCTCCGCCACGCTCGTCACGCGCGCGCGCAGATCTCCCGCGGCGACTCGCTTGCTCTACTCAACCGGGGCCTGGTCCTTCTCCTTCGCCGGCGGCGGCGGCGAATTCGGCACCTCGCCGTTCCGGGTCGGCATCCGTCGCTAGTTTTTGTGTTTTTTCTTTTCGTTTCGGGATGTTTTTTTTTTGACCCGGGCGTGTCATGTGTAGCTGCAGATCTGACGGGGCGGGCGAGGAGGTTAGGGTCAGGATTCCGGCGCTATGCAGCGGCCAGTGCGGGGCCTGCAGCGGTCGGCCTCGAAGCGCGGGCTTGACGGCGGCGACGATGACGACCATGCGGCCAAGCGGCCGCGCGTCCCAGCCCTCGCCAGGTGCTCTGTAACATACACTGGTATTGCCACACGGGCATCAAAGTTAGCAGGGTTTGGAATTAGTCAGGGTTATGGTTTGGTGGGCTAGGTTGTTTGGCGTTTCGATCGGGAGAAATCTGAGATCTTTAGTTTACATTGATTCGGTCCAAGTGACCTAATGAAGTGGTAGTAGTCAGGTTGCAGAAAATGGGCATAATCACAGTTTGGGATGGGAACTGGAACAGAAGATTCCGGTTCTGAAGTGGCTGCGAGGATAATTATGAACCTAAAATGTACTGTGGTCCATACCAAATTGATGGCTTTGGTTGGGAGTTTGACTGTCGGGGAGCAGTCCCGTACTGTCAGAGCACTAGCTGACAGACAGCAAAGCGATTATGCTATCTGCTTGCTTGTCAGTGGTACTTTCCTGGCGCTCTAGAAAGCGGATGACCCAGTGCTCATAGAAACAAAGTTCTATACCAAAATGCACAACTGTCATGTTGTTATAAAGGTCATTTCTCCTGAACTGTTGATCATTAGTTCATTCTGTAAATTCGTGCAGTATCTTGTTGATGTTAGTTACAGTTAGGTACACAGTTAGGGAATGCTAGCATACCAAATGCAGTAATTTTTATAGTCAAATGAGGTGCTGATAATTGATAAATCTAACATTGAAGAATTTAGAACTTAAGTTATTCAGTTACTGTTCAGTGTTCTATGCTACCTTCAGACAAGAAATATGTATGCCACTTACAAATGACACATGTTTCAGTGTCATTGTGGAAGCTCTCAAGATGGACAGTTTACAGAAGCTTTGTTCATCACTCGAGCCCATTCTCCGAAGAGTTGTGAGTCAAATTCGCTAGTGGACCATTTGTTTTAGTTTTATGTTGAGCATGTATAGGTCATATTATATATGGATATATTTGATTCATTATATTATCGTAATAGGTAAGCGAAGAGGTAGAGCGTGCTTTAGCCAAGTTGGGTCCTGCCAGAATTCAGGGAAGGTAAAGAAAGTTCATCAACTTCACGGTGACGCTTGGATGGTCTATCTTGGAATATGATATTTATCATTGCATATGTGATTTGGTCACATTAAAAATTTGAGACGTGATATATACATATGAATTCCAATTGAAAACAGATCCTCTCCCAAAAGAATTGAAGGTCCTGATGGGAGAAATCTTCAGCTTCAGTTTAGAAGTCGGTTGGCTCTTCCAATTTTTACCGGTGGAAAAGTAGAAGGCGAGCAAGGAGCAGCAATACATGTTGTGTTGTTGGATGCAAACACTGGATGTGTTGCTACTTCAGGACCCGAATCATTTGCAAAACTGGACGTCCTTGTGCTTGAGGGTGATTTTAATAAGGAGGAAGATGAGGACTGGACAGAAGAAGAATTTGAATGTAACATTGTTAAGGAACGTGAAGGGAAGAGACCTCTTTTGACAGGTGATCTTCAGGTGGCTCTTAAAGAAGGTGTTGGGACTATAGGGGAGCTTACCTTCACTGACAACTCCAGCTGGATAAGAAGCAGGAAATTCAGACTTGGGCTGAGGGTTGCCCCTGGCTATTGTGAAGGTATTCGTGTTAGAGAAGCCAAGACAGAAGCTTTCCCGGTTAAGGATCACAGAGGAGAATGTATGTATGACACTTATTGTTGATTTACTCATATCATTAGATGACCTAAGTGTCAGTTCTTTTAATAAACACCAGTTATCAAGCATACTCAATTTGTTTTTACTAGTGTACAAAAAGCACTACCCGCCTGCTTTAAAGGATGACGTTTGGAGGTTAGAGAAGATTGGCAAGGATGGTGCGTTCCACAAGAAGTTAAATGCAAGTGGAATCAATACAGTTGAAGATTTCCTATGGCTTCTTGTTAGGGATCAGCAAAGGTTACGGAGTGTAAGTTATATGATGCCTTTAACTACTTGCTAGATTATATTTTTTGTGGCGTTTATATGGCCTGACATCTTTGTGTTCTGTGCAGATTTTAGGCAGCGGCATGTCAAATAAGATGTGGGAGAGCCTTGTTGAGCATGCAAAGACTTGTGTCTTAAGTGGAAAACATTATGTATATTATGCTAGTGACACAAGAAATGTGGGTGCAATATTCAGCAACATCTATGAGTTCACTGGTTTGATTGCTGATGATCAGTTCATTTCAGCTGAAAATCTCACAGACAATCAGAAGGTCGAGTTCTTTTTTTTAATCTAGACTCCTCAAATGCAGTTCCTTAAGTTGATAATAACCTTTATAATCTTGTAAAGTTTTTTCGGTTCGACACTCTGCTCACTTAATCCTCAGAGGATGTCAGTCTACAAATTATCAATATTCTTGTTTGAAGTAAAACTTTTGAAGTTACATACTCACAAATCTTTTTTAACTCAATATGTGGTATCGTCAGTGCCAGCACTGATTCAAAAAATACAAATAAAAAACTTTCTTGTCTTTATTCTGTATCTCAGTTAATCAGCTTGCTGGCACCGACACTGTGCTTATTAGCTGATTTGTTGCAAAGTTGTGGCCTTGGAACCATATACATTGAGTATTTGTGGGGAAGGGATTACCTTGAAAGCTTTTAGGATCATTAACTAAATGTCTAAATACAAATGATATCAACTCAAATGCTTTATCCAAGACGGCTGTGATGGTCTGGTATAGTTATGATCTTGCTCAACATAAACTGCAGGCCTATGCGGATACATTGGTAAAGAAAGCATATGAGGACTGGATGCATGTTTTAGAATATGATGGCAAGGCACTCTTGGGCTTTAAGCAGAAAAAGAAATCAATCACAACCAGAAGTGACACTGCAGCAGCTTCAACAAGTGATCTTGCTTCATATGGTTTGGGGAATTCACAGAAACAATTGTCACCGCTAGCAAAAGCTGGACAACCTTCCACAGCAGGTACTATTAATGAAGGTAACTAGATTTGAATATTCCCACTGCACTGATTTATCCTGTAAATCATTCATGTTAAGCATTGTTGTTTTATTATGCTCCAGCAGCCATTTTTTTATGTGGAAATTAGCTCAGTACCATCACAAAGAAGCATAATGTGAATGTGATATACTTAGTAACATTCATTGAATGATGACATCTTTTGCTAGCGGCCACATGTTGTTGACGCATTAATGAAATGGTATTTATAAATTTGGTCTTTCCGATGGCAGTATTCAATATTTCCCAATTTTAAATATGTTACATCATTATCATTTCTCATGTCATATGCACTGTGATTTCAATTTTAAATTGTGCTACAGTTTTCTAGTAGTTTATTTTCATTGCATACTCATCCCAATTCCCAATTGATTTTTACTTGTCTTTCATTTTTTTATTTTCATCAATCTGCCTTGAGAGTATAATGATAATATGCTGAAGCATATGCCAAATTATAACAAGCACAGTTTCATTAGCGCTAATCTGAACGCTAGAATTGGGATGTTAGTAACTAGCAGGATTGACACCAATCATGTACAGTATTTGTGGCTGCTAACTATTTTATAACTACACGCACATTACCAAATCAACCATTGATGGTTGGATCTACAGGGTTGCTTAAAGAAACATGATATTGCTTATTATTATGGATGCACCACAGTCCTGGATTTGATCCATTAGGTACGGTAACACTGAAACCTTTTGATTTTTGTTTTTCTGTCAGATGGAACTAGAAATGCATACAATGGAAACCAGGCAGCAAGATATACACCAAACTCTCAGAGCATTCCAGCAAACACCACCGTGCAATATGGCAGCCAGTTTAGTGGTCCATCCCTTCAGACTCAAGCGTCAAGAGCCTCCAATATGCTAGCATTGGGATTGCCACAGCAACAGCATCAAAGTTTTGAATTCCCAGCACTCGGTCAGTCAATGCAGCCGACAGGCATGAACCCTTTCGATGAATGGTCGCAGCCACAGGAGAACCGTGGTGGGGTCGACGACTACTTGATGGATGAGATCAGGATGAGGAGCCATGAGATTCTAGAGAATGATGAGATGCAGCAGATGCTACGGATTTTGAGTGGTGCACCGACCAACCTGACAGAAGACAGTTTCAGTTTTCCTTCGTACACGGCGTCACCTGCCGCGAACGTACCCTTCGAAGATGACCGGAGCCGCGCACCCGGGAAAGCTGTTGTTGGGTGGCTCAAAATAAAGGCCGCCATGCGCTGGGGCATCTTTGTCAGGAAGAAAGCAGCCGAGAGAAGAGCCCAGCTCGTTGAGCTGGAAGACTAGCAAGTTTATGAGCAGCGGGAAGCAAGGCTTCACTGAGATGTTGTTTATGGATCTGGATATGCTCAGCTGTGCCCCTTGGGAGGACAGTTTAGGTCCCGAGCCTAGTTAAGAACGAACTCCTGTTCATTTTTGCTTTTCTGTATAGCTCTTTCAACATTGCTCATGCTTTGTTTGTTTAGTGTGGTGCCTAGGTACCCATGGTATGAACCTTAACCTGATCTGTGTACATTTAATTTGTTACAAAACTCAAACAGGCACTAAACATGGATGGCGTCTGGCCATCTTTGTTCTGAGATTAAAGCGATGCACCCTCCTCTTACCAGAGGCATGTAATATGCTGAACTGATAATTCAAATGTACTCTTTCATTTTTTTTCTCCCTGTTCCTTTGTTGTGTAACTGGAAAGCAATTTAGGATCGTAGAAGTATCTGCGGCCAGCTAATTAGGTCATATATTACTGGAACGGCCGAATTACCGGGGGAGCCTGTTCGTCGCCGGCGAGAGGAAGTGATTTCTGCTGCTGCATCGACACTGGGCTATATGCGGCACCCCTCTCCCGTTGCAATTCCTTTGTACTCACTTGATGTTTAGGATAAAAAATTTAGTTCAATTTAAACTAAATTAGCTGTTTAAAATGTCATTTAATTCAGAACGAAGGGAGTAATTAATTAGAGTATAGGACGGGTGTTGATGGGATACATCCTGCTTGAACTCGTGACGATGAATCTTGTCTGAAATTGAATGCCCAAGGCTACGGTATCTTAACATTGGTTCTCCAAATCCCATGTCTAGAAAATTCATGCTCTTATAAATTAATTCTCTTGCTGCACGCCCAGTCACACAGACAATACAGCTAACAACAGCAACAACAAATAAAGCTGGACGACCCCAAGGAGAAGAGTTTGGACGGATAAATCCCTTCTCCATGAGCCCTTTGAGTTGTTCCTTCAACTCGGCCAACTCATTAGGCGCCATTTTATACGGTCTCCGTGAGATAGGAGTAGTTCCTGGTACCAACTCGATCTTGAACTCGACCTCTCGATCAGGTGGCATACCCAGAAGATTTTATACGCTGATTTCCTACCTCCTCGACCACGGAAAATTGGGGAAAACCGGTCAGGGAGATGAGTTTGCAAGTCGGCTAGCTCGGAGTCAAAGTAATCGAGGCGAGACTCACCGTGTACGACGAATTTTTCCGGCGAAGCTGCAAAGGTCCGACGGCTGTTCCTTGCAAAAAGGGCGGCGAAATCCACTCGATTCTCAGCGAACGGAGGCGAACCAGTAGGCTAGGGAGGTGGAGGACAAGCGGGCGCAGCCGGTGGTGCGCTCGGTTTCGCCCGGTGAGCTGGGATGGCCCGGCGCGGCGGTGGAGAAGTGAGGTTCGCTTGGCAACAATGGAGGCACGGTGCACAGTGAGGGAAGAAGACAATGGAGGGGGCGAACTGCTCGAGAGGGGGGGGGGAGGCGTTGGGGCCTTAATGCCGCTGCAAGCCTGGTGCTCCTTGCACGCCACCGTCGTGGCGCCCATGCGCCGGTCGCAGCTTCGAGGTGGCAGACAACAGAGGGAAGGAGAGGATGACACACGGAACCGCTGCTCTCAAAATATAGTGTAGCTCTGCAGGTTGCGGAGTGTTACATATAGGACGGGTGTTGATGGGATACATCCTGTATGAACTCTTGACGATGAATCTTGTCTGAAATTTAATGCCCAAGGCTACGGTATCTTAACATTGGTTCTCCAAATCCCATGTCTAGAAATTTCATGCTCTTATAAATTAATTCTCTTGCTGCACGCCCAGTCACACAGACAATACAGCTAACAACAACAAAGCAAGACTACACGGCATCAATCGCTCCAAGATTTCAGGTTCCACATGCATGCATGAACTAAGAGACACGTCGAGACAGAAAGGTGAGATAAACAAGTCGCAGTCCTGACCCAGGCAGCAGCAGCAGCAGCAGCAGCTGCGGTGGCAATACGTGTGTTTTCTTGGACCAACGTAGGGCGGGGAGAGTTTTAATTTAACAAGGCCAGAAACAGCTGTGGTACTAGTACGGAGTCTTGCTTGGTGAAGGGCCCGGGAACATCTGCTCGATCGAGTGTGGGGCCAAGTCGAAGCGCGTACTTCACTTCGTGTCGGCGATCAGGGATCCATAATTTTTTCGAGTTCCGATTCGCGTCTCGAGCCACGTATATAATCTTTCTGTTTTCTGGGTTTGAGCGTGACGTGTGCGAGATTTGAATGTGGTCAACGAGAAGGACTAATTCCAAACCGATTCATTCTCTCTCTTCCCCTCGCTATCGGCGTCGACTTGTCTCTTCCATTTCTGGCACACGGATCCTCATGGGCCCTGACATCATGGGCGGCTCGACTACCGCAGCCTGCTTGAAGTTGAAGGCCCGGTGAGCTACGAGCCCGTGCCGTTTGACCGTGTAGCGCTGAAGATCCACGCACGCACGCACGGCCTGTAGGGTGTCGCCACTCGCCACTCATTCAAACACGAGAGTTAAGAGATGGGCTAATTGCTTTTTCTGCTAGTCAGCTCAGCTCGGCTAATAGGGATTAACAGATTGTCCGCCAGCGTGGACTAATCGTTAGCCAACTTATGGACTAAGGCTGTCTGCACCGCTGTATTGGGTAATGTACGGGACGGCCGGTTTGGCGCTGCCGATGAAAAAAATGTTGGCACCAGTGTGCTGGATGACATACGCCAAGAGGGAGCATGCTACAGGGCAGCGCTCAAGCGAGCGCACGCAGCCCTGAGAGGGATGGCAGCGAGATCGATTTCTTGTTGCTTCACGCGCCGAAGACTCTGGCTGGCAGGGCGCCCGACCGGAGGATGCGTGGCTGGGAGGAGGTCCGGCATGAGAGGAGCTGGTGGGCGGCCATCGGAGGAGGCGCGGTGACCGCGGTAGGCGACAGGGGACGGTGGAGGAGGCCGAGGAACGGGGACGGCGGCCGACATGAGTGGTGGAAGATGGGGGCAGGGGCGAACTTCAGCGGCTGCGTGCGCAGTGGAGCCGGGGTGTGATGGAAGGCAGGGATGAAAATTGTCGAAAAACATCCATATTGGTTTTGTTTTCATATTTTTTTATCGGTACGAAAAAAAGAAAACGAAAAAAGCACGGTCGGGATGCGAAATCGGAATTGTCGGTTATTCGAAAACAAACAAATAGAAACGAAACTGTATCGAAAATGATCGAAAACAAGAATTCAATTTGGGATAACGATAAAAACAAAGTACTTAGACTTAATATAACCATACATAGTTATACATGACATTTTCATACGTACTCATACATCATACATAATGTTCATAATACATCATACTTAGCCAACAAAATATAGAATAGATAGTGTACATAATATCATCATCGAACAAAATACGTTTAATAAAAGCAGCATCCACTTTGCACATTTTTCTTCAACTACATAGATAATAAAAAAATATTAGTTAAGAAAAAAACTAAGTTCAGAATTCAAACAATAATTCTATTTATGAGCAACAAACATTTAACCTGCCAATATGGACCTTTGAGACATGCTTGTGGGCTGCTTTGGGCTGCATACCGAATTGATAAAAAACGGGATGAAAACGAGATATCCCGAATTAAAAACAGGAACCGTAAAAACGATCGGAAAAACTACTCAACCGTTTTTGAAACCAATCCCGATTGTCTCTGTCGATACTTTGCAGACCTGGTACCCCCGCGTAGTGGGTAAAAGACAGTCTGGGCCCCGCCTCCCAGCACGTCGCGCACGCCTCCGCCCTCTGCCCGTTCACCATTACGGTGATAGGACAGGGCGAAGGCATGACATTGGTACAGTGTTGCCCAACGGCACAAAGCCGCTCAAGCAGAGAGAGAGGACGCAGCGACAAGACGACGTCTTCATCATCACCTGACATGCGGTCAGGGACATTCAGCGCGCCGGATGGAGGGACTTAACTCTCCCGCCGGCCACTCTACTAAGAGGATGATCGTGTATAGGATTAACATAGCTCTGGGGCCACCTGTCGGGCCCCAAGCCTCATTGTAACCGCCTCGACCTTGAACTATAAAAGGATCGGGGTGGCCACCCGGCACAGGGTTCCATATCCTCGCTCTCGAGATCACACAACGCACAAGCACCCACGCTCAAGCAATAGAGCAAGCACACCCGTGGACGTAGGGTATTATGCTCTGGCGGGCCGAACCACGTAAATCCCTGTGTTCATCCGCTCACTTGAGCCCAAGTCGCGAAGGGTGCCAAGCCCCCTCCGAAAAAAAGGAAACTCGCGGGCTGCTTCCGAGCAGGTCGGGAGGAGTGTCGCAGCTCACACTCCGATAGTCTCCGACCCGTTTTCGTACCGAATTCGAATAATTCCCCAAAAAATTTGAAAATGAACAGGTGTAAATCGGTATACGGTACAGATTTTCCCTGCATTGTATGATGATATGGCATTTCATGCATTGTATGATGATATGGCGCCTGCATTTGATGTGCTAGGGAAAAAGTCATTCTTTGTGGGAGAAATTGGTAATGGAGCAAAGATGAAGCTGGTGGTTAATATGATCATGGGAAGGTTACTTTCTATCAAAATACACTGGAGACAACCTAAATCTAATCATTCCAAACGCCCTCATGTGTGATCTGTAATTCTGTACAGTCTGGTATTATATTAGGTATACTTATAATTGAACGCTTACTGCTACTGTCTTTGCAACTTGGAACCAGGTTTCCTTTTCTATGCTTGATGTAAGTAAATCCCATATAGCATGACTGTAGTCTGTAGAAGTTTTCCTACCGCAAATTCCATCGAAGCATAATATCCTCACTGCTGCAAACATGTAAACAATCTTTGTACAGACCGTTGGCTAATTTACTGCTGCAAACATGTAAACAATCTTTGTACAGACCGTTGGCTAATTTAGTGGGCACTCAAAAATACCTGCATTCTTGTAATGGATTTATGGGCCTTCTCTTAAATAAAAAGTTATTGTTTTAACAATATTGTTGTGCATTCTGAGGCTCAACTTTTTCGGTCAGTAGCACATTTTAGTGCCTCTCTCCCTTTGGCTTGTAGTTTCATTGGCTGCAAGTATTTTAGTCATCGGTGACACTTGTAGTAGGATCTTGGTGCAATTGCAAACCCAATGTTCAAGTTAAAGGGTCCCGCAATGCTCCAGGGCAGCTACAGCCCTGCGTTTCCTCTCAAACATCAGTAGAAGGACATGAGGCTAGCTCTTGCTCTGGGACACGAAAACGCGGTCGCCATGCCGGTCTCCAGCGGCTGCGAATGAGGTGCGTGCGCGCCTTCTCCCGGCCTTCAGTTTCGATGTGCGTCGTGAAACGTTGGATGATGCACTTCAGATGACTCGACCATACCAACTGCAGGCGTTCAAGAAGGCTAGGAGCCTGGGCCTTGGGGACATGGATTTCGCGGCGGTCCATGAGGTAGTGAAGGGCGCGGGTGGTTCAGGCCCAGGCCAGGCGTGATGGGCAGTGGCCGCATCCCGATGGTTGAGTCATGGAGCATCTCACCCAACTGAACATTTTGGAAGATGATTAGATTATCCGGAGGCCAGATCGAACCCCCTAGCACTAGCAGCACGGCGCCATCGGCAGGGTTAGCCGTACTCTTCTGATAAGGCGAGGCCCAGCTCGGGTAGTAGTTGTCTGCTGCCGTAGGAGTAGGACTCGGCCCAGCTCGTGGGGACCGAAGGCCGATGGAGCAGGAGTCAACATGGAGCAGAGGAGTCACGAGCCAAGGTCCAGCCACTTGACGAGTCGAGCGAGGTAAGCGAAAGTGATTAGCTTCACCCAGTAGACCCGTACGGCCGTACGTGATGGTTTTCAGCTTCAGGCCTCTGTGCTCTCTGCGTGGTCGATGGTCGCTCGCTAGCTGGCTAGCTAAGTTGGCGTAGATAGAAAACACGTTACTCCTCATCGTTCTGAATTAATTGATATTTAACACAGCTAATTGAATTAAATTAGTTGTCTTAAACATTAATTAATTTAGAACGGAAGGAATATATGTTTTGAGTCCAGCAACGCCGCAGATTAAAAAACGTGGGACGGATGATGCTAGGGTCCGAGCTCCTCGTGCGTGGCTCCGTTCCGGAGATCCTGTACATATGCTGCAAATGGCGGAACTAGTTTCAGTTTTTATACGGGCACGAAGCTGGGACGAGACCGGCACGTTGCCGGAGCAGACGAAGCTGGGACGAGACCGGCACGCCGAAATCACCGCGCATGTTGCCATTACCGAAGACGACAATCTGCGCGCGCATTTAGTCTGCTTCTAGGGTGTTCGAGGACGCACTGATAAAACTTTGGAACGCTCGAGGCCGCAAACAGTTAGTTTTTTTTTCTTTTTTGCTATTTGGCACGAACAAGGCGACAACAACTCAACACAGAACCTGCTGTCCGTGGTGCAAAAGGAAGCTAAAACACGGTGGAAAACAGTGGACTATTCAGGCTCTAACTTATTCGTGAGACCTGGAGAAAAAACGAAATACTTTTATGCCGCATTACCCTATTTTTGAATTTTCAAAGAAAGGTTAATTCAAACCTAAAAGGCTAAAACCTCGTGACACAAATAGAGACCATGTCAGCTCCAGCCTTCAGCGAAAACAAAAACAAAAACATAAAAAGAAAAAAAAACAACTTGAGCTGCTGCTGCTACCAATTTTTGGAAGAAAAAAAAACAGCAGGCTTCTGCTTATAAGATACTCCTCTCCCTTCTGAAATTCTGTGCTAAACGTTATTTCCAAAGTGGAAGTGCGCAACGCATCATGATGCAAACAAACCCAGCCGGCCGGGGCCAGTCCCATCAAAAAGAAAAATATCGCCAGTCAATTTGATCATGTAACTTGAGCAAACAAACACATTTGGGTTGAGAAATATATCACCTCACAACTGTTACCTCCGTTCGCCTTTTTCCATAAAGTTATTGTTTTATATTTATAAAAAATGAACTACTCCCTCCGTTTCATATTAATTGACGTTGGTTAGTTCAAAATTAATATGAAACAGAGGGAATACTTGTTTACTCATCCACAGCGACTAGAAACTGCCTTCACCAGGCCTCACATTATATGTGAGCTTTCAACGCTAGATACAGTTATATATCTAGCATCATCAAATCCAAAACTTACACAACTATTACCTCCACTCGTTTTTCCATAACTCTGTTATTTTATACTATATGAAAAAGAACTACTTTTTTTTTTACTCATCCACAATATTTATATTATGTCCAAGAATATAAGCATTTCAGTGTTTAGTCACTAAAGTTAAACTTTTCTAACATTGACTATCAATGACGAAAAGTTTTTAACATTTCACCATATGTAATGACAATATTTTTATTTTGAAACTAAAAAAATTATTGTAATGATAACAATTAAAAACTTTTTCTTGGCATCATCAAATACGAAACCAACTTTGTCCTTACTCTGTCCCTTCCTCTACTTAAACCCCTGAATACCGTCACACAAGTCACGCGCCAGTACAGCATCACAAGGAAACTACCAAACCACACTGCACTGCACTCTGCGACCGATGGGCGCCGTCAAGCGAGAGGAGGTGACCTTCCAAGCTGCCAACGAGCAAGCACGCTACCGCTGCGCTTCCAAGAACAAGAAGCAAGAACGTGACATGGCGGTGGGGGCAGGGGAGGAAGGCGGCGGGGATGAAAGGGAGCTCATCCCGGGCTTGGCTGACGACGTGGCCATGGAGTGCCTGGCGCGGGTGCCGAGCCGGTCGCACCGTCTCATGCGCCGCGTGTGCCGGGGGTGGCGCGGCGCCGTCGGGTCGGCGGAGTTCCGGCGGTGCCGGGGGATCACCGGGGCGGCGGAGGACGTCGTGTTCTTCGTACAGGCCTCTCCCGCGGGCGGCGACGGAAAGGGCTCCGCGCCGGAGTGCACGCTGGCGGCGGCGAACCTCAGCACTGGCGAGTGGCGCCGCGTGAAGGGGGAAGCCGCGGCGTGGGGACCCGTGCCGCTGTTCGCGCAGTGCGCGGCCGCCGGCGACGGGCGCCATGTCGCCGTCGTCGGGGGCTGGGACCCTGACACGCTGCGTCCGACCAGCGACGTCCGCGTGCTGGACGTCCCCGACGGTTCGTGGCGCCGGGGCCGGCCGATGCCGGACGCCCGGAGCTTCTTCGGCTGCGCGGGCGCCGACGGCAACGTCTACGTCGCCGGCGGCCACGACGGGTCCAAAAACGCGCTCCGCTCCGCCTTCGCGTACAGCGTCGCGGCCGACGCCTGGCGCGCGATCCCGGACATGTCCGAGGAGCGCGACGAGCCGCAGCTCGTAGTCACCCACGGCCGCGTCCTCGCGGCCAGCGGCTACCCGACGGAAGCCCAAGGCACGTTCAAGAAGAGCTCCGAGTGCTACACCGCCGGCGACGACGCCTGGACCAACGTCGGCGACGACTCGGTGCCCGACATGGCTGGGACGTGCCTGGCATCTGGGCGCGGAAACGTGTGGGCCGTGGGCGCCGGGACGGGCGGCGTGCGGGAATGGGACGGCGCCGCGCGCGCGTGGAGGGACGTGGCCGACGGGCCGCCCGGCATGAAGGCCTGCGTGAAAGCGGTTGGCGTCGGTGACGGCAGCGCCGTGTTCGTGTTCGGCACGGTGGCCGACGCGGCGGAGGGCGGCAGGTACGCCGCGTGGGTGATGGACGCGGCCGGGGCAGCGTGGCAGAGCGTGCCCGTGCCGCCGGGGTTTGACGGGTTCGTTTACTCGGCGGCGGCCGTTCGGGTTTAGAGCGCTTTTGCACCCGAGCTTTGCTTCGACTTTACAAAGCCAAATAGTAGGAGTGCTGTTTTCTAGTTCGACTCAAGAGCACTATATGCATGTAATGTTTCATTGCACAAAGTGTTTGGAGTATGGACAGTGTTCTTCTGTCCTCGTCTATTTTCCGTTTGCTAACCTTGGGTTCTAATGTGGCTGTTTAAGGTCCTGCATTCCAAAGAGGCCCTAAGAATCAGCTATTCATAGAAAATCAGACAGCAACGAAATTCGACTGAGACATGCAGAGGTTGTCAAGCGACTAAGAACACGCAAATCACTACTCCTTCAGTAATGGTTGGTGATTATACCCTTTGACTGACGAGTGTCTAGTTTTCAATTGGTTCAAAATACACAGTACTTTCACTCAAGGTCCACAGCCTTTAGATCTAATCTAACAGCTATAACATACAATTTTTTTACTCCAAAACCAATAATGGGGTATAGAAGACAATACATTTCCTGCCTATAGCAAGACACATGCTTATGTTCATTTTGGGTTAATAACAAACGCCCTCTCCCTTAGTATAAGCAAGGAATAAACATTGTTATACACAGAACCTCCAACACTAAGCCTCCTCATAGAAATAACAAGATATTCTCATCAGATGGACTGTGCCTCATGAAAAATCCAGGACCATTTCCTTAGGCCAAATAATTTTCCTTGCAAACACCTCTGTATGATTACATAAACAGACAGCAGTGGTAAAAGATAAGTGAAGTTCTCCAGAAGCAGTAAAAAGGATTGAAGAACATACTTAAACATCCAACAAATGAGAGCTATTTCTGAAATAAGGCAGCAAGCTCTCCCTTTTCTGCCATGGACGAAATAATATCACAGCCGCCCACAAGCTCCCCTCCAATAAAGATCTGTGGGAATGTTGGCCAATTACTGTATGTCTTCAAGGTCTCTCTTAGCCCATGGTTGTGTTCCTCATCTAGTACATCAACAGTTACAAAATCCACTCCATGTGCTTCCAGGATCCCCACCACCCTTTGCGAGAATCCACATTGGGGTGCACTCCTTGACCCTTTGATGAAGGCTACCACTTTATTCTCCTTAACCAATCGATCTATCAGCTGTTCTAGAGGGACAGTCAGCTGAACATGGCGCCCAGGCGTCAATCGCAGGTCTGGAGGCCTCTGTGGAGCACCAACCCAGGTGTAGTTTCCTGCAACATTCCCTGGTGGAGCTTTGCCAGTGGCTTCTATATGTTCTTCCATCCACGACTTCCATGCATTAGTAAGAGCAGTTCGATCCGGTGTCTCCTCATCAGCTATTGCAACCTGTAGATGTGAGTGCAGTTAGACAAGTATGTATTTTGTAAAAATGCCAATGGAAAAGTCAGCTTCCCTAGCAGAAATTATTTGGACGTGCTTGAAAGATTCATCTATGCAGAATTCACTATGGGCTAATGTTAATAAAAAGCATATGCAACACAGTATGGGCCAATGTGGAATGTGTGAGATGCCCCATAAGAAGCAGAACGATATCCATAAATACTATTTTAAACTTTCAGTATCGAACAACGGCCTCGGCATGATTTCAACAGAGAGCGGACTAAAATGGCAGGTGGGATTCGGCATCTATCAGCAAGAGCACCGACAAGAAAAAGACTAAAGATTTGAAACAGGATTCCTGAGGCCCTATATGTTACCTATAATTGAAATATAACACTAGATGGTCCTGGAATCAGTTGAGACCAGCCATTCGTACTTTGTTAGAAGCAATCAGATTATCCTCAGACTGACTGGGTCCAGAGCTGTTAATACGACTACCAGCATATATAAGAATAAATAATGTAATAAGAAATGAAAATGGGGGAGAAAGAAGTAGCTATACACTTCAAATTCTCTGAACTGGTAAAACCAATAATTCTTCCCTCGTGGTTGGCAACAAATTAAGGCTAAAAATTATTTTTATTCGAGGCAGTGGTTCAAAGCAGAGAGCAACAATCCACCTAACTCCAAACTAACGATTTCCACTATCCATGCTAACTGGCTACACAGGTATAGTAAAATGATGCATACTAGCAGTCAAGATGAGCTGCTACCTTGACGGAGGCGCATAGTTCGGCAGGGACCTTGCTCCGGTGGCCCTCGACGCTGGCCCTGACGTTGCGCGAAATCCCTACGAACTGCAGCTCGCCTCTGGGGTCGTATACGCCGTACACACCGGGCTTGGCTGGGAGGGTGTCCTCGTCGGCCAAGGGCTGGGTGGGCACCTGAGGAATGGACAAGGGGGGCACTTCGGAGAGCTTCTTGAAGGCGGCGACGGCGAGGGAGGAGGGCGCCCGGCGACGGCGAATTGGGAATCGGAGGGTGGAGGGGGATGCAGCGGGGGCGGATAGGAGAGGGAAGGGAAGGCGGACAGAAGCGGCAGCAGTGGAGGCGGCCATGGAAGTGGGTTGTCCCTGTCGAGCGCAGCAGCTTCGCCTGGGCCGCCGCAGGGAACAGATGAGCGGCGGCGACCTGCGCACAGGCGGGGACGAGGAACAGAGGCGGAGGAGGAGGAGGAGGCAGCAAGCAGACCGGTGACGAGGACCGCAAGAATCGGCCGGAGAGCGTGGAAGACGGAGGAGAAATCCACGGGGATAGAAGACGACGTGGGACCCACGCCTATACCGTGTGCGGGAGCTGCTGTACACAGGGCCATAGCGAATCAGCCTAGCAGCCCACTGCTATTTTCACAATATGGCCCCCAATTCAGCCCATAAAATATTGTTGAACTTGATTCAACATTTCACAGAACACATGTTCGACATTTATTCACCTCCCAATCCCATCTCTCTTTTTCTATCACCTTATATGATTTTATTTTTAGTTTTTTCATATTGGGTATGAAAAGGGTTTTGAAAATCTACAAAATTACAGAAACTCTTGAAAAGCTTTGGCATAAACTTTCGTAGTAAAGTCTCTGTAAGAACCTTATTATTTTAAATCTTGATCTTTTTTTTTAAAAAAAAAAGATTTCTGCAAGGCCTCCTTAACAAGATTTTCTCAAATTGGGCCATATCATATTTCATTTGCAACACGGCCATGTTTACGTTTAGTTGCTTGCTAAAATGTGCAGCAGGTCATTTTCCTTCCACTTTTGGCAAATCGCTCGCCGCACACACCGGGAGTAGATCAGTAGAGCAAGACTCGATAGGAACCAATGACCTTTGTGACCGCAACGAAGCTCGGCCAAGGGAAAACGAAGGGGAATTTGAAGCTTTCATCTTGGTCTAACTCATCCAAATTTCTAAGCTTCGGGTTACTAAAACTACGAGCTTACAGATACTAAATGATTTGGTAAGTATATTTCAGTGTCACGAGATCCTTCTTGCAAACTTCTCCCTTTCCCTGGCACCGAGCCAGACCAGATTTCTCAAGGCCGTGTGTACCTGAGTTCCGGCATATGCTACTTCGTGTCTTCGTGTGTACCAGAATGCCAAGCCTCTTAACAAATTTTGAGCACACCGGCAAGTCAACAGCGGCACCAGGAGAAGCCCTGAGCCAGGCAGCTTTGCCAGGGTAGGAAGCAAAGAGACCCATGTGGCCATGCATGAATTCAAAAATCTTTAGGTGAACCCGCGCTGCATGAAAAAGTGGATCCAAAAGAAAACTATAAACAGTTATTCGGATAGTGTTTGAAACCAGAAAACCACTTGCATTTCGCCATTTTGCATTTACACTGGAAGTTCAACACTTTATTGATACGGCTGCGATAAACATGACCAACATTTTGTACAAAGTATTTAGCAAGTAATGCAAATATACAAGGGGGCAGTTGCAGCTGCTGCGTTGCATTTCCTAGGCAGAAGAAGGGGCATCCGGCTGCCTATCTGGGAGCGCTGCTTGGAATGCAGGGTGTGCCATGTACTCGGCATTGAGCCTGGCAAGAGTGGGGTAATTTGACTGGCAAAGCAGAGCAGCACATTTCATTAGTTTTGACTGAATGATATATATTCCTGTAAAATGAAGGAAGAGGGCCAGTACCATGTCAATCTTAGTGCGATTCAGAGCTGCGTAAATCTGGGGAGCTAGGAATATGTCAGCCTGCATACGAAGGAAGATACAACGGATATTCAAATGAACTAACAGCTGGTACGAACTGTTACTAGCTGTGATGTATGTTCCTACAAGAAAGTGAAGGCAAGTTGCCAAATAATAGTTTTAAGTCAAAACTATGTTCTTTGATGAACTAGATGGACAAGCGCTAGAAGCAATTTACTTTAATATTTCAGAGCAGAGACTGCAATTGTACAACATATGTCTAATAGGTTCTAAAATCATAATAAGGCATAGAAGTCAGTTCTAGCCCTTACTAATAGCAAAGGCACAGCCTAATCCCTCTGTTCACTCTGAGTTAGTAACTCTAGCCCCCTCCCTTAGCTTGAGCAAGAATAAGTACTTTCTATCAAACGTTCAAAAATACCTACAAACTTGGTTGCTTTAGCATTTAGGACAGCAGGACAAATTGCTGAAGATTCTTCTTCTCTTTTATTCTGTTTATTTTTTTTATGTGATACCTACTTCAGATCACGATGACACCACTTCACACTGAAACTGTTGCAAATGAAATCAACTAAGCCAGGAAACAACTTAATCTAAGAAAAAGGTGTGGTGACTATGGGAAGCAAACATACCAATCCAACCTCATCTCCTGTTGCGTACTTCCCAGCGGAATCTTTTATCAGGCTCTCAATAGCTAAACCATTAGGGGAAGTGAGTACATTTAGAATAGCAACAAGCGTAAAAGCGACAAGGATCAAAGGAATTAGATTGCTACAATCACTTTTGGACAATTGTGTCTATGAAGAACAGAAGATAACCTGTGAAACCTCTCTCAATTTGTTGCTGGATCCATGGGAGGACCTCACCTGCACCAACTTTTTGCTCAATGAACCTCTGCAAAAAATAAGCGCCACGTCAAGTAATGTCCCTGTACAGCAGCTTTTTGTTCTTTAAACAAATTGTACAGCGTATTTAAGTTTACAAAAGAAACTTTACGTGATGTACCAATCTTTAGTAAGACAATTGCATCACTGCACTACACAAATGGCTATCCTGGTCTACATGTAGGAACACATATGGAGAGAAGTAATGCACATTCACTTACCACCACCGTAAGATTTTGGAGGGGTTGAATACCAGCAGCTACAATATTTGCGATCTGCCATAGAAACATAGAAAAGCCGGCATTAGGCATGATGAATTAGTGGACCCCATCTTTAACAGGGGAAGGCCCTGTTTTTAAAACTGGAACCAATGCTTTCTTGAGGAGGCTCACTTGCAGGCTCACAGAATGCAACAAGACAAATAGCAGCCCCTTCATTAACCTTATCAACTTGTACAGTTAATCCTCATATAGTTTCTTTCTTCCTGTGATTTGGCTCACCTGCTTCTAGAGCCTCTGCTCTAAGCAGGTTTTACAAGAACTTTGGCTTCTTTTACTATACTAATAATATTTCCTACCACAGCAGTCAGCAGGGGTTTCCGTTGCTATATACAACAACAACAAAGCCTTTATCCCAAGCACGTTGGGGTAGGCTAGACATGAAATCCAACAATATTTCTCCAAAAAAGGTGGGCCCACTCCCAAACAAAAAAGGGAAACAAGCACATGATTCCTTAGATTATGGTTAGATCTTGTTCAACTATATCTCCATGCTGCACCTCTGCTTGTGCCTTAGCGACATGTGTGCTCCCCGATAAGGCGCTAACCCTGATAACAGCCTTGCCATGGACCACAATAACTCCAACCAAGATTGTTTTATTTGAGCTTTATATCTAGCATTTGTCTTCTATACGTTAGCTATCTGTTGAGCCCTTATCTATTCCATACATGCACCGCACAGGCCACAATAGAACCTAAGTGCATGTTAACCCATGTCTATAAGCCTTCAGACTTAACTGTGTTCTCTTCTGTACGTCCACACGCTCAGCGGTTGCGGTCCTGCTACCTACAGGCTACAATACCCACTTTCATTTACTACTCTTTTCCATTTGGTTAATATTGTCCAGTAATATTACAGATAGTTGTGATTGGTATCATCCAATTGATCAAGCCCAGCACGTTGGCTCCCAGTGAATGATGTTTCATCAATTTAATTTTTATAAGGATTGATAATCAATTATTCAATTTTTGTCCTTTATGTTTGCTACTTATGAAGGGGGGCCTTGGCGCAGCGGTAAAGCTGTTGCCTTGTGACCATGAGGTCACGGGTTTGAGTCCTGGAAACAGCCTCTTGCAGAAATGCAGGGAAAGGCTGCGTACAAAAGACCCAAATGGGTCGGACCCTTCCCCGGACCCTGCGCAAGCGGGAGCTACATGCACCGGGCTGCCCTTTCTTTTTATGTTTGCTACTTATGTGATCTTAGTGACTTTTTAAGATGGATTTGAGGATGACAGGGTGCAGTTCTTCATGTGTTTGGTTTATAACAGCCCCATCTCTTCCTGAAGGTGTGAAACACCCAAACAAAGCAGCTCGTCAACAAGCTGCATAACATTCAAGATCAAATAATCTGACTCTTCACTGTTTTTTGTCTTATAAATACCAAATAAAACACACTTTCAGCTGCCAATTACAGTTCCTCCACATAAGGTACTTTTATATGCAATGGATTATGAGCAACGTGTGGTTACCATGATGAACAAAGGCAAGCAAAACCTAACATTACCTGGTGATTCAGAGCCTTCCTTTTAAGGTCTTGAGGTAAAAGAGGAGGATCGGGGTACTTGTCCTCCAAGTACTGCAAAGGCAAAACAAAACAAGTGACTCAGTCACTATCCAACTTTCGTGATGATAAACAAGAACAACACGATACTTGCCAATGCTATCGCATAAGAGTCACCAACCACCCCATCACTGTCGACCAACGCAGGGACGAATTTCATAGGATTAACCTTCACGAATTCTGCCCACAAAGATAAACCTGGTGAATCTCCAAACAACACGAGAGTTCTTTCATATATATCTAGACCAATCTGATTTGTCCGACAGAGAACCACTGAACAGTAAAATTGTAGCACATATTACTACAATTCGAGGTGGAGCAGCTAAACCAACGGGAGCAATCACTAAATCCAGCTACCGTCGCACACTAGCATATCTGGACCATGGAACACAGTTGCAGTTACTCACCTGGATCAGATTGCTCGCCCTTGAGCAGGTTCACCGCCTTGTACTCGTAATCCACGCCTGCAGGGGCACACCACGCGCGGAATACCATTTAGGAAACGAAGGGGGGAGGAGTCAAGCCGACGGGGCTGGGCGGTCGGTTGCCGGATTAGGTAACCGCGGTATCACGAACCTTTGAGGTTGAGGGCGATGCGGGCGCGGTGGGAGCATGAGCTGCGCCAGTAAGAGTACAGCCTCAGCCGCGCCGCCGTCGCCTCCGCCTCCGCCATTCGCAGCCACGGACGGACGCCGACGCGAGAGGGCGCTGGAACTGGAAGGGACGCAAAGCGAAGTGGAGCATGGAAGCAACGGAGCCCAGTTGAATTGGGCTCGAATACGCACAGGCGACAACACAGCCGACACAGTACCGGCCATACAGGTGGGCCACCCCAGGCGGGCCCTTCTCCCTGCGTACCAAAAGCCGAGCCCACTTTCCGGGCCCCCGGTCTTCCAATCCATGTAAGCAAAGTGAGAAGATTTCAATCGAACCCCTCGTTGTTTCAGCTTTTCTCGACCTGCCCCCCTCCTCGAAACAGCTGTCGCTTTCTCTAATCCTCTCCTGCTCCCTTCCTCCACTACGAGCGCGCCACCACCACGTTCCCGCTCCCCCCCGCCCCAAACCCTAGCGCCGGCGATGGACGGCCACGGAGCCGGCGGCGCGGCGGCCGTGCACCACCACGCACGCTCCCCCGAGGACGTATTCCGCGACTTCCGCGCGCGCCGCGCCGGCATCGTCAAGGCGCTCACCACGGGTCAGCTAGCCTCGCGCGCCCTTTTCGCTTCCTCCGCTCCCCGCCTTATTCCTGATTTTGTGGATTCTTGAGCTCACGTGTACTCGTCTCCTATGTGGTGTGCGCAGATGTGGAGAAGTTCTACCAGCAGTGCGACCCTGGTGAGGCTCCCGGCTTGCTCCCGTCCATTCTTTTCCCCTCCCTTCTGCAGTTCGTTTCGTTGGGCAAAACTGTACCTTTAGTTCAGGGTCGATCCTGTGTTTTCTTATGGAGCTGGATCCGGTTGTCGTCTCGTGCTTCGTGGGATCCTAAAGCTCGAACAATCGATGGATTTTGCTCTAATCCCTATCAGGTGTGTCAGTTTTAGTGTGTTCTGTAACTTAGGTCGATTCAGCATGTCTGGATTGAGTGTATGGGCGATCCTGGGAGGCTGGGATTATCTGATCCAAGAACCAAGCATGACGTTTCGTTTGGTTAAGTTGTCAGATTGTTTCTTAGGTTTGAGTTATCCAATCCAAAACCCAGCACAGCAAGTCATAATTCCTTGCCAACCCGTCTGTCCAAAAACCAGTCCATGTTCCCTTCTGCAGTGATGTTTACCTGCATGGACTGATCCTTCAAACCAAACATGAAGTTAACGAAACTTGGGTCAATTCAAGCCCATCAGTTAAACGAGCGTTTGAATCTTGCAAAGGTCGAGTGTGAGCGATTTGAATTGCAATGAATATTACTTAACGCTTCACTGATTGACATCTGGACATAAAAAAGTGCAATTTTTGTTCTGCTTATGCGTGATGCTTGGGAGGAACAGTTACATATCTTGTTCTTTAAGAGAGGGAATATCCGAGAGAAGTGTCGGTTGGTTAAATCGTGTTCATTTGGCTCAGTCTATGACATTTTTTTATCATCATTAATCACTATGAACATGCTTGTTCAGTCGACTAGATGTTGGTTAAAGATAATGTATAAATCACTTCAAATACTAGCTTTTTAGTATGGTCAAACTGTAAAGACTAACCAAATTAAACCAACTGGTACATCAATCTCATGCATCTGCACATGCTAGCACTATATTATAGAGAATGCTTGAAAAAATATATTTTAACATATACAAGTACTAATTTAGGAGGGGGGGCCTTGGCGCAGCGGTAAAGCTGTTGCCTTGTGACCATGAGGTCACAGGTTCGAGTCCTGGAAACAGCCTCTTGCAGAAATGTAGGGAAAGGCTGCGTACAAAAGACCCGAATGGGTCGGACCCTTCCCCGGACCCTGCGCAAGCGGGAGCTACATGCACCGGGACGCCCTTTTTTTATACAAGTACTAATTTAATCAATTTCTAATGTAGACTTTAGTTCATATTTTACATACAGTCTATTCAATATGAAATTTAATTATTTATCAGCTGTAATTGTTATGAACTCCTTTATGTAGGTATTTTACCTCAAATTCAAAAAAAATATTATTCATTTTTATTCTGAGTTTATATATTTATGCTTGAGTTAGATGCGGACTCCAATAGTTTCATATTTTTATTCCGAATTTTGGTATCTTTGTGTTGTGTTTGACATGAAATTTTCATAATGGCATGGTGGGTAATTTAGAAATAGATATTATGGGTGTTTTGGTCTGATTTTTTATATGGCAGAGGTGGGTAATCTAGATCATATTACATCCAACGACTGTTGTTTGTTTAGCATCCGATTCAACGGCTAGATCTTTTGCTTTTTGTGAGAACCTCTTGGATTTTCACCCGATTAAAGTGGAGGCCTCAAAAGGAGCCTCCAATTAGTAAATATAAGATGTCCTTTACTTTATACGTCTTGTAGGAGATTTATAGCCTGCTTTTCTCTGGTTAATCCTTTGTATGTGAAAAGGAACAGAAAGGCTAGGCAGAAGGAATTTAAAGGGTGTACCCAGTGCTGAAGGCTCCAACACATTATGGGGTCTAGGGAAGAGTTATTTCTAGATGCATTACCCCTGCTTTTGTAGAAGGGATTGAAATCGTAGGAAAAAGTGCAGACATGAGAAAATTTATATGCATGAATCATTGATGAGAGGACTAGTATTACCATCATTCATAATTAATGTCGAAGTAGATTAAAGAGAAACAATTATGAGTAAATTTTAAATTGTCTTCAAGTTAACATATCCAGCGGAGACCTCTAGAGGCACCGGTTAATAGTGGGATTTTAAGAGGTAGAGAAAATATTAGGAGGGGTAGAGGACGACCAAGGTTGACCTGGGAGGAGGCGGTAAAACGAGATTTGAGATATTAGAATGTATCCAGAGACTTAGCTCATGAGAGGACCGCATGGAAAGTAGCGATTCATGTGCCAGAATCTTAGTCTTGTTTTTTTTCTTTTTTTCCTTGTTGTTCTTATATCTCTTCCTCTCTTTTACTTCATTGATATATATATATATATATAATTATTGGGTTTCATGTCTAGCCGACCCAAACATGCTTGGGATAAAGGCTTGATTGTTGTTGTTGTTGTTCAAGTTAACTTTTCAGTGTCCATACTAAAGTAACATTTTGAGTTGCAATTCGTTCTCTGCTGTCTGCTGATGTTCAGCAGTACACCAGAAATGGTTGCTTGAAATTAAAAACATCAGATTTTGTGTCCTTCGTTTTTGTCGTATTGGTATAATGATGTCTCTCTTGTTCCAGAGAAAGAGAATCTGTGCCTTTATGGGTTACCGAATGAGACCTGGGAGGTCACTCTGCCAGCTGAAGAGGTACCTCCTGAACTTCCAGAACCAGCACTGGGGATAAACTTTGCACGTGATGGAATGGTTGAAAAAGATTGGCTTTCTCTGGTTGCGGTTCATAGTGATGCATGGCTATTGTCTGTTGCATTCTACTTTGGAGCTCGCTTTGGATTCGATAAGGATGCCAGGTATGCATTTAGCATTTCCTTATTTTCCTAATACCCCCCTAACACTGGAAATGTGTTTCTCTTTCATTCTTTTATACAGTGCTTTGAAAATATTCTTACTACAAAACACTTTGATCACATATTTAATTTCATAATTTATTTTCCTCTTTTCTGCAAAACCAACATTGTTATCGATGTAATATAAACACAAGTCTAGTTTATAAGAATCTTGTTTTGCTGTCATTCTATGATGGTGGTTTGGTGGGAAGGCAGGTGTGAGGAGCCATTAGCTAGAGGATGTCGTCGGTTAGATGGGGGTTCTGCTGCTGTGGATCACCAGTTGCTGTCGTGCAAACTGGAGAGGGATTAGTTAGCTTTTGCGGTGAGTGGGGTGGTGGTGTATCTAGGAGATGATGTAGGGATTGGGAGAGCTGACAGCTGGTTAGTAGTCAGTGGTCAATGGAGGGCTTGCAGCCATTTTATTGCCACGGTAGGTGATTCCATTTTTTCATTTGCCTCTCAAGTTATTGCCACTCTTTTCCCTACATGGATTGAAAAGATGACAGCCCTACGCCCCTCTCTCCCTGACTGATCTTTTTTCCCAAAAACTTGTTATTTGTAGCTATTATTGTGCATTAATGTGGAGATTCAATATGTGAATTTTGTATACTAATTTATCTAATTTTTTCTTACTAAATTAAATGGTTAGTAGTGTGGCATTTCTATTCCATGTGTTTGTGATTGTCATCTACTTCATTTACAAATGATATTAGGCATCATTGGGGAACAGGTTATTCTAATCCACTGGTGACGTTTGAATTTCAGGAGGAGGCTTTTTACCATGATTAATAATCTGCCCACTGTTTATGAAGTTGTGACGGGCATTGCTAAGAGGCAATCAAAAGCCCCCAATGGCAGTAGCAAAAGCAACAAATCCAGCTCTAAAGTAAGTTTTTTAGTGTCTCTAAAATAAGTGTATATGTACTATTTTTGAGTGTGACATGCACAGAGGCAGTTGACTTAGTTCTCTGGCCTTCTATTGCAGCCATTAAAACAGCACAATTCTAACAGTAGGCCTGCAAAGCCAGCTCACCTGAAAGACGAGGAAGACAGTGGTCGGGAAGATGCAGGGGATGAGGATCAAGCTTACCTGTGTGGCTCTTGTGGAGAGAGCTATGCGAATGGTGAATTTTGGATCTGCTGCGACATTTGCGAGAAGTGGTTCCACGGCAAGTGTGTCCGCATTACTCCTGCAAAGGCAGAGCACATCAAGCAGTACAAGTGCCCTGGCTGCAGCAGCAAGAGGAGCCGTGAATGACACCATGGAATGCTACCAGTTGACATCTAGAATTGTTAGGAACAGTGAAGCGATGTAGAACCGCTTCACCTGTTTAGTAGACTGTTGCGCTGGTTGTACTAGTCTCAGCATGTGTTGTAAACTTGTAATGGACATGGGCTAGTGGTGATGTTGTATTAGCAGGCTAATTGCTGTCATCGAATCGTTGGATGAACTGCTTGTGTTGGAAACACTTGTGTTCAGTAATTAAGTGTTGGACTGTTGGGTTCTTATGTGTGATAATTGGCTCCTATTTGTCACCTGGGACTGTTAATTCTGGCGGTGCTACTGAGCTGATATTGATGATAGGCTTCCAGGCTGAGTCTAGAACCGCCACCAGGTTTAAACACGGACTTTGAATTGTGAAATGTAAATGTGAGTGCTATTGACCGTGGATGCAAATCAATTTTATTTCAAAAGGCTAAGATTCACGCAAAAATCTTTTTTAGCACTTGTGACTTTACTGTGCTGTAGCCACTTTTGGAAAAAGGCATACATCTCAGGACGTGGGAAGCACAACTTTCACCTATACAACATGAGTACATGGCACCAGAGTGTACGAATTTTTATCTCTGAACATACCTACAACAAACATAAATATTTGTTGCCTACTCCCTTCGTTTTTAAATTATTGTTATCACAGTAATTCTAGTTAAAGTTTTAATTAAAATTGTTACCCTAACAATATTAATTTAAAAATAAGGGAGTAAATACTTACGATAAGCACAGATAAAGAAAAAAGATCATACTTTCACGGATAATATGGCTAAATTACTGATGGAAGTACTGCAAATTATTAGAGGCAAAGGGCACGAGCAGAACCCAGGAACAAACAGTAATGTTAGCACTGTGTTACAAGTATTTGATCGAGTTAGAACTTCAAACAGAGCTTAGCCATGACACTCTGAAAGGTGAAAGATGGAGAGCAGTTTTGTCCAGGAAAGTTGTGAACCTAAGCTTATAGAGTATATTGAGTAAATAAAGAGAACATACAACTGAAAAGAAGTATGACAAACCATCACACGAACGGATGCAAAGCTAGTATCTCAGCGCTTGCTCTATTGTAAGCAAAGGTCCGATTTGACCACAGCGCAATAAACATGCATATTCAGTCGAAATAATGGCTTTCTTCCTCAATCAGACTCTTATGTAAAACTCCTCAAGAACACAAGTTGCATATCAGTTCTTTTGCCTCATCCAAAAGACCCTCATAAGCAAGGCCCACGAGAAGAGTTGTGTAGGTTGATTCATCAGGCATACAGTCATTGGAAACCATATATGCAAAGCAATTAATAGCAACATTGGTTCTCCAATTTTTACAAATACCAAGCAGTATAGCATTATAGCTTGTAGTGTTGGGTGATAAGCCCATATCCTGCAGTCTGTAGAGCATTTCAATAGCCCTATCAGCCCCATTTTCTCTAGAGAGTCCATAAGCTAAGGATTGGAACGTAGTTGTGTCAGGGCAAAGGCCCTTAGATACCATCACATGCAACAAATCAAGAGCTTTTCCTCTATTTTGCCAGCCTTGGCAATACTTGAAATCACTGTATTAGAAGTAATCAGATCTGGAGTACATCCATTTTGTCATTCCACTCAACAGATCAAAGGTTGCCTGAGTATTTCCACTCTTCAAAAGCGCATCAACTACAAACTGTAGGTAGCTGAGTTGGGCATGCAACCTTTCTCAGCCATTATCCGTAAAACTTCAATTGGTTGCAAAAGCAATCCTTTCTGGCATAATGAAGTGATTATGGTACTGAATGTCAATTCGTCCGGGGGACAACTCACGATCATATCAGCCATGAACTGCTCAGCATCTTTCCACCGGGCGACGCTACATAAGCCCTTCAATACAGTGTTATAGGTAACATATCAGGCCTGCACCCATAGGACTGCAGAATCCTCAGCAATTTCATGGCATCATCGACACATTTTGTGTTGCAAAAACCATCAAGAATGCATATATGTGATGATATCTGGGATAAATCCATGCTCTAACATTTGTTCAGCAACTTTGATTGTCCGATCAACTAACTCTTTCTGACAAAGAGAAGCTATTATTGTGTTGAATACTTGAATGCCACTTCATTAGGAGGGCAACTGTTGTGGAACATCTCGGCCAAGAGGGATTCAGCCATCATCCCACCGTTCAGTGCTACACAAACCCTTCAGGACGGTGGTAAAGGTTATGCTATCAGGCTTGCAGCCATAGGATCTTAGTCTGCTTAACAATTCAACAGCTTCGTCGACAAGCTTCTCATTGCACAAACCGTCAATAACGCTGGTGTAAGTGACAATGTCTGGAATGCATCCATGCTCTGACATTTGATCAACAATGTCTGGAATGCATCCATGCTATGGTGACAGAGGGCCCGAGCGCCGCGAGAACGCGCTCCGCTCAGCGATGCGGCCGCCGGAGCAGGGCCGCTTGATGAGGATGTTGCAGGGGACGACGCCGGGGCACGTCCCGACGCCGGAGATGGAGTCGACGAGGACGAGCGCTTCGTCGATCTTCCCTCGCTGGACGAGGCTGCGCAGGCGCCTGCTCCCTCCTCCGCTGCGCGGCGGCGGGCCGTTCGGCTGCCTCCTCCAGTTGTCATCCTCGACGTGGTGGTGGTCGGGAGTGAATCGCTGGCGGCTGGACCTGGGTTTCGGAGTTGAGAGGGAACGAGGGGGTGGAGCTGGAAGCGCGTGCCTCGGGAACAGCGGCGCCGACGAGGTCGTCATCGCGTAGATGGAGCTGAGCACTCGCAGCCGCATAGCACAGTAAGCAGTTGGACTTGGGCTGTGTAAGCCCAGGTCGCAGCAATTTGGGCTGCATATACCACCTGGGCTGGTTGTCGTGCGCGTGGCTGTCCGTCTGTACCGAGAGAGAGAGAGAGAGAGAGAGAGAGGGAGAGGGGAGAGGGAGGGAGAGGCTGCGGAGGCGATGGCGATCGGAGGGAAGGGGCTGAACGCGACGGGGGAGTTCTTCCGGCGGCGGGACGAGTGGAGGAGGCATCCGATGTTGGGGAACCAGCTGCGCCAAGCCACCCCGGGGCTCGGCATCGCCATCGTCGCCTTCGGGATCTACCTCGTTGGTGAGGCCGCCTACAACCGACTCTACCGCCCCTCCGGCGACCACCACCACTAGATTGCCGTTCGGGACCCGTGCATCCGAGGTAATCTCCAGTTTCTCTAGTTAAGTTCGCATTTGATCCATCTCGGAGGCGTCTAGGGTTTGATAGGATCCGTCCATGTAGATCTGTGTATTTCGATTGCTTTCGTGCTGTTACTGTCGAAACATATGATGAATCTGCACTCTAGAACTGCATACCCGTTTGGACTGGTCTAAATAAGCATCCTTCTGCATTTTCAAACAAAAGACAGCTTCGCTTCTCTTACCCGTGCGATGTTCTGTATGCGCAAAGTGGTTCTGTTTACCAATCATTCACTTAATGCAGCTATTTCGGGAGGTTAAGTTTCTCTGTTAGAACAATTTAGGGGATTACAGTTATGATTTGACGAAATATGGATTTAAACCCCGAACCTGCCGAGCACTCTTTTCTTCCATGAGCTTACTCATTGACTAGAAATAATGTTGTCTAACGACTCAAAGTCCTGGTGCCCTCCATACTAGATATTTAAAATCGGCCGAATGGGAACCTATCATTACATCTCAGTGTAATAAGCAGTGTATTATTTTCCTCTTTTTTTGAAACTAACAAAGTTTTGATAATTAAAGTCTTTAACTGGAACTGGTAGATCAACAGTACCTCTTCAAGAAATTTCTATTAGGTTCAGGATTTAAATTTGCTTAGCCCCTATTTCAGGTTTCGAATCCATTGGAGCAAGCAGCGTTCCTTTAACTGCCTGAAGCTCTTCTGAAAATTGATGATCAATAGGAACAAACTAAAACTAGTATAATCTTGTTCTTAAACAGTGAGCAAGAGGTGCACAACAATATTCTTGGTATGATGTTTGCAGACATATTGCCAACATTTGATTTTTTAGAGGTTCAATACATTGAGTTCTAATGTGGACCTGCTCTCAATTGTCAATTCAAGGAAGCATATATTTAAGTCCTCTCAATTGGTACTTTGGTAACACGTGGAGTAGTATCACAAACTTTGATACTTTCCTAGTTACATATTAGATATTCAGTCCAATTTTCATTTTTGGAATAATCACCATGTTTATTAGTGGTAGATCAAACTTATAAAAGGTCGTAGTGGCAAGTGGCATGTCTATTAAGCGGTGTAATACTTCTCAAAATCTCACATTGTTAAGTTCACCTCCTAAACTTAAAACTGTTCGTGCAAGGCATCTCAGGGGTTTGGTTTGGTTTCCTTAATATTTTGTAACTGATTTGGTAGTATTGTGTTTTGCAGCTAAAGTAGCTGGAGCAAACTTTACCAAGCACTGGTGTCGTTGATCCCTTTTCCAGTTTGAGCTCATAAGGTCAGCCATGACCATTTTCTGATTTGTAACAAGGGAGACATGCCCGCTGGTCCAACTCTCCTAAAATCCTGTGCTCATACCTGGCATATGGAAATGACATTATCCTTGTAATATTCAAGTTATGTGAGCCTTGTAATTTGGAGCAGTTAATGAAATAATTGTTAATTGGAGGCTAAATAATTATTATCTATATCATTAGCTAGATACATTTCAAACTATTAGTGATAATTATAGCAAATAATAATTATCTGGCTGTAAATTTATACTAATTAACATCAAAAAGAAAAAAAATGGGAGGAAGTACTAAATATAATTTTACTCAACTACATGCGGATACCAACACAGCTTTGTCTTGGAGTATGTATAGTCCACCCTAATCGAATTATGGAGTGAATAAAAGCATTAGCAATGATCCAACATCTTGTAGCAAACAAAATCACGTAGTTACAGCGAAAAAAGGAGCTTGCAGCAAAAGAGAAGTAAGAAAAGATCACCTAAATCAGCAAGAGACACATGGACGATGTCTTATCTTCTGGCTAGGTTGCGTAAGTTTCAATTTGTAATTTCTTCGATGCAACAAACAACGATGGAGATGAAAATATGATTTAAATATATTCATAGCAATAACATTAAAATGAAAAAAGACTCTAAATAGACTATTACTTTCTCTATTTCGAATTATTTAACGTTGGCTAGTTTAAAATTAAACTATCCCACGTCATATAATTTAAAACGGAGAACGTAGTTAATAACGAAAAGCCCTTGATACGTAGACAGCAGGCTAAATAATGAGCCTGGCTCTTATCCAATCCCCTAATATTCCGGTGATCGCTGTCTCGCAATCTACGTATGTCCTACCACCACGTAAAAAAATAAAAGTGAATCACTAGCACACACAACACTGTAGGAGAAAAAAAAATGAAATTTCGATGAAAAAACAAAATCCTGAAATTCGCTACCCGCACCCAACAAAAATCCCCACGCAACACGTCACTCTACCTCTCCAGACTTTCCCAAGTCCCCATCCGCACCGCACCCACCACCAGGCACCACCATGTCCGGCCTCCTCCGGTGGAGGCGCCTCGCCGGCGCCGCCACCCGCGCCGCTTCCACCCTCACCGCGGCCGAGTGCTCCCCAGCTATCATCGCACCGCCGCCGCACCGCCGCCTCCAGGAGCGGCGCAAGTGGGAGGGCTCCTCCTCCACCTCGGGGGGCAGCTCATCCTCCTCCACCGACGAGCCCGAGCCGCGACGCATCCGCGCGGAGGCCCACTGCCCGCGCTGCTCCAAGCACATGGACATCCTCTTCTCCCACCGCCCCCCGCCCCCCGCCGCGCCCGCCGGCGCCGGCGGCTACCAGGCGCTCAACCTCTGCCCCAATTGCCGCACCGCCTACTTCTTCCGCCCCCACCTCCTCGCGCCGCTCCAGGGCACTTTTGTCGAGATCGGCCGCGTCCGGGCCGACCTCCTCGACCCCTCCGCGAGGGCCAGGGACCCCTCCTTCTGGGAGGCCATCCGGGCTAGCTCCTCGTCGCGCGACGACGGGGATGGTGGCGGTATAGCCGTCCACGTGCCGCCCGGTCCGCCGTTCCATCCTAACCTTAACGTCGTTCGTGTCGCCGGCGGTGGTGGCAGCGGGGGACCTAGTGGTGGCGGCAGTGGTGAGGAGGGAACGGGGAAAGAAGGATGGGGTGGCTCTAATCTGGGGAAGAATCTGCCCACGCCCAAGGAGATTTGTAAAGGCCTCGACAAGTATGTGATTGGGCAGGATAGAGCCAAGAAGGTGAATTACTCTTTTGACTAATTTTGGTTATTTTCGTTTTTCAGAAATGGAGTGTTAGTTCTGTCTTTGGTCAGCTTGTACTATACTTCTTCACTTGAGGGGCTTTACAGTTGAAGATGAATTTTGAGTGTTTATGATTTTGTAGAGGCATGCTATGAGCATAATTTAAAAGTTTTGGTTAGCTTTTTTGTGAACATGCAAAAGTTTTGCTCGTAATTTTTATAGAAGAAAGGCTCAAATAAGCTGACTTTGAGATTACACCGCGCCTAATACATCAGCCCAAGTTAGGTTGTGATTTGCAAAAATTATAAACAACTAGCTATAACACTAGAGCACAGAGATCCTGTCACAGCCATAAAGATCTTAGCCCACCAGATCTGGCGTTCACCCATAGCTTTACTTCTTCATGGACCGTGTTAAAGAGGCTGTCGACGGAGGTGGAGACTGAGTTGAAAACCCTCGCGTTCCACTCCTTCCAAATCATCTAGGTGTTGAGCAGCCAGACCCTCCAGCCTAGGCGCCATGGTTGGTCGACTCGCCTGGCTGGCGTCTGACCACCACCACCTCCTCACAAGCCACCTCCACTCTGGCCGCCGCCGCTGATCTGTTTGGCGTCATGGCTGGTCGCCTAGGCGGGCGTCTAGGTACCTGGTAGGTGTCTAGACGTCCAGGCGTTGTTTTAAAGCCTTTGAGTACATGCCCTTCTGTTTAGAAGAACGGCCATGTAGCGAATAATAGCTAGAAATCTTCGATTGCCTGTGTGGGTGGTAAGTCTCTAAGGGTCGAGAAGATGAAGTATCCGGTGCCAAACCTGCCTAAGTGTAGGTACAACTGGTGGAGATTGTCCGGGTTCTCTTTGTTGACTGCATAAGGTGGGCAGAGTTCATGTGTCTCCAGCCCGCATCGCTGTCGTCTATCTGCCTCGGCAAACATAACCAGATAAAGAATTTACATCACTTTGGGGCAAAGGAATGCCGTAATTGCTTGGCCAGCGGTTGTAACTGCAGTCCTCACATGAAAGCCATGCAGGCTGACTTGCTGGTGAACTTACCCGAGGATGTCCAATGCCATAGGGTGCGGTCCTCAACTCCTTGCAGGGTAGCTGCTTCTAGACATGTGCCAAAGCTGAACATATTCTGCGAGTACGGCAATTGTGAGTGCACTGTTAATGTCATCTGCCCAGTCCTGGTTGTTCAGACCTTCATTGACCGTTCTGATTTTAAGCGCTCGGAATCAACTGCTGCAACGGGGTTAGGGGCGATGTCAGCAAAGCATGAACCATCGAACCACCTATCCGTCTAAAATAGGGCCAAGTTCCCTTCGCCGACCTGCAGCGAGATTGAGGTCTCAAACATTTCACGAAGTTTGGGTTCAGCCTCAATTTTTAGCCTGCTCCAGCAACGGCCCTTGACTCGCTGCAACCAAATCCATCTGAGATGCAAGGCGTAGACCTACCATTGATCTTGGGACGAAATTCAACCCAACCAATCATCGACCATCCATGGCAAACGAGGAGATCCCAGCCATGATATCACGCTTGATGATCGGCCATGACAGTTTGTAGAACCTGCCTGTGAAACCGTCCAGGATGGGCGCTTTTTAGGAAGGCATCCCTTGGTCACGTTTCATATCTCCGCTTCAGAGATGGGCGCCTCGAGGTTGTCTAGGTTGGCCATTGTAAGGTCCATTGAAGATCGAGGTCGTTTCTCAGAGTCGAAGCCGTTCCAAGTACCGACATGAAGTGATCATAGATGATTCACTCGTAATCTTCATGTTGGTGACCACCGAACCCGGATCGTGCAGTTGTGGGATGTGGTTCTTCTGTTCTTGCACCGCCGATGTCTGGCATGAAGGTGAAAAATGTCTGGCATGAAGGTGAAAAAATCCTGAGTGGGCGTCACCCTATTACAACAAGGTCACTCTGGAATGCTGGCACACTACGGTATGTCCAATGATGCAAGTCCAAGGTATTTATGCTTCAGATCTGGATGCAACCAATGGTCAAAAGGGGGGGTGCTGCCGGCTCACTTGTGCGATATCAAGTTGCAATTTCACCTCCTTGGCAATGAGTAGTTGTAGTTTGATGTTGCCAACGTGTTTCACACTCCATTGTAGTTTTGGTTGCCTTGAAATAGATTGGCAAGAGTCTAGAGTGAACTGTTATGACATACTCCCACCGATATTTTTTTTATGTAGTGTCAATAGAAAAAGACTGGAGGGAGTATATGATACTCTAACACGGTTATAACTTCTAAAACAGTCCCACATTGGTTATAGGGTGAGAGTTGAACCAAGTTAAAAGTGGGGAAGACCCTCACCTCTTGGGCTAGCTTTTTGAGGTGCAGCAAGGATTTCTCTGCCAATGTCTCCCGATTTGAGCCGACAATAACGGTCAGTTCTGAGAGTCTCATTCGTCTCGTGAACTGTGACCATGTGGAATGCTTTGACTTATTGAACCGTACCTTGGTGAATCAACTTCAATATTATAAAGAAAGATTTTTTTCATCTATAATTTTATTTCAGAAGCTTGTTTGATGAAATGAGAGCCCCTCTCCAACCCAACCATCTGAATTTTTGTTTAGAGCCTGACTATTCGACTTGCAGTCAGTGTTAAGAAAGCGGTAGAAAAAAAACAAGCGGAGTAGCTCCGCCTAGCGCCTAGGCATTTTGCAAAAAGTGGAGTTAAATTTATATAATATATTATATATATGTACAAACAATGAGATGAGATAGAGTGTGGCACTGCCTTGTGCAGCCAGCCAGGCACTAAGGCAGGGCACTACCATCTTGCCAACAGCAACCGCTAGTCCGCCACCGATAGGGATAAGAAAAAAAATAGAGTTGTTTCTTTTATATGAACACAAAAAGCGGTGGAAAGCGGAATTAAGTGGAAGAAAGCGGACCGAAGCGGAAAAAGCAGGAAAAAACGGTCTGACTGCTTAACGCCACCACCCAGCGAAAAGCGAAGCGGTCTGGCCTGGCTCTAGCGGCGCTTAAGCGGCCACCTAGGGCGCTTTTTTAAACAGAGCTTGCAGTAGGAGAAAATGGAACATATATTGTTTCCCTTTAGAAAAAGGAAATATATGAAAAGGCTGGTTCTGATTTGAACTGAAATAAAAAAGAACCGCGGTAGAATTCAAGAATTTGACTTGTCCCGCTGCAGTTTCACTTTATAGGACTATTTAGCGATCTAACAACTCTAGCATGTTTTCTATTACTGGTTTTGAATAGTTACATATAAACTCCATTTAATACTGAACAAATGATAATGAATCATATTTATTGTTCAATTGATTTAATTTAGAGAATACTTTTAATTTTGGTTTCTTCACAGTTTTGAACTGAGATATATTAGCCATTGATAGTTGAAGTGTATATTTATTCATTCTAGTTCCAATGATAACCTACCCCTCGGTTTTGGGTACTCAACAGTAACTCCTGTGTGGACTTTCCTGATCTGATGTAGCCTCTTGAACCTGCAGGTGTTATCTGTTGCAGTGTATAACCATTATAAACGGATATACCATCAATCTTTACAGAAGGGGTCAGTCTCACTTAACCACTACTAATTCCTCTTTTTTTCACAGAATAATTTATTCCTGCACCCATAGGAAATATGATTTGCACATGCCTTTTAGTGACTAATTATGTGGCATATAAGCTAAAAATATTAGGTCTGGAGCAGATTTGGGTACTTTTGATGAAGCTGATGATGATGACAATGTGGAACTAGAGAAAAGCAATGTACTGTTAATGGGCCCTACTGGATCAGGTAACAACCAATTTAGACTTTAGAATAATGATGGAGTTAGGTCACTTGTGTCGTATACTATATTGAATGAACTAAAATACTGTAAAAGGCACTCAGCAGTTGTTTTTTTGTGACTCATTCATTTCATAGGTAAAACTTTACTTGCAAAGACATTGGCTCGTTTTGTGAATGTACCATTTGTAATGGCTGATGCAACGACATTGACCCAGGCAAGTATCGACAAACTTTTGTGTTCCAGAGAACATCAGCAGTGCATAACTGCATACTGTTTAATCACACAATGGACACTTTTTGTCGGCAGTATTTTGGGCATCCATCAAAGATATTATGTAAACTGTATTAGCAAGAAGTATAATTTAAAAAAAAAATCGCATAAATAGATGCCTTAATGTTGTTAAAATAGCTATAACATCTATTTTAATAGAACATTGAATTTTTGCATTTATAATGTCACATCACTAATTAGACAAGTGTATGGTATGATCTAAAATGATCAAGTATAAACTACTCATACAACAAGAACAACCAAGCCTTTATCTCAAGCATGTTGGGGTAGGCTATATATGAAACTCAATATTTCTTTTATATTTTTTTAAATGAAGTAAAAGAGGAAGAGATATGAGAGTAACAAGAAAAGAAAAGAAAAGAAAAGAAAAAAGACTAAGATTCTGGCACATGAATTGCTACTTTCCATGCAGTCCTATTATGAGCTAATTCTCTGGATACATTCCAATCTCTCAAATCTCGTTTTACCGCCTCCTCCCAGGTCAATCTTGGTCGTCCTCTACCCCTCCTAATATTTTCTCTACCCCTTAAAATCCCACTATTAACCGTTGCTTCTGGAGGTCTCTGCTGGAGGAGGTCTCCGTTGGACATTTAGCTTAATAATATATACTATATTGTTTACTGAGACATTTAGCTTAATAATAATTAATAATCGAATGAATTATATGTTGCATTTTCTACTGCATGCATAGTTCCTTACTATCCACCTGGTTCCTATCCCTAAGGATATTTAATTTCTTGCAGGCAGGGTATGTAGGAGAGGATGTAGAGTCTATATTGTACAAGTTACTCGCGGTATGCATTTTGACTGATACATGCTATGAAACTAGTTGAACTGTGATTTGCATTAACATATTGTCTGTAAAAGTAAACTTTGGATGTCATTTCTAGGTGGCAGATTTTAATGTGCAAGCAGCACAACAGGGAATGGTGTACATAGATGAAGTTGATAAAATTACAAAGAAGGTATGGCACATCTATCTTTATCTCGTGTTTTCCTTCTCAATGTGGACACTAACTAGTTCGCGATCAAACAGGCTGAGAGCCTCAACATTAGCAGAGATGTATCAGGTGAAGGTGTTCAGCAGGCATTGCTGAAAATGCTGGAAGGAACCGTAAGTCATATATATATTGACCTCTGGCCTGTTTAGATCATTGTCCCCGGTTGTTGACATACTGAAAATCAATTTGGGTTTATATTTTACATGTCTGGAAAAATATGGGCAAAGAGAATCACATGTCTAGATTATTGTGTAATGTGTAGATATTACACTTTATTTCAAATGAAACAACACAGTTACAAATGGTACCTGCTTATGTATCACAATTTTCTAATGGTGGTTGAAATGTTTACTTTGTTTTGTAGTATGGATTGTCCTTTACCGTATGCTGTAGAGCTTATCTTCTGATATCAAAATTGGGTTGCGATGTGTATGATGCAAGTCACCAAATATTATATAGTTACATTAGTAATCCAGTTGAAGGTGAGCCATGGCGCAGCTGTAAACCTGTTGCCTTGTGACCATGAGGTTACGGGTTCGAGTCCTGGAACAGCCTTTTGCAGAAATGCAAGGAAAGGTTGCATACAAAAGACTCAAAGTGGGTTGGACCCTTCCTCGCTCCCTGCACACGCGGGATATACATGCACCAGGCTGCCCCTATTAGTAATCCAGTTATTGATTTGTAAAGAACTCAGTTCACTTGGTTGAGATTCCATATGGTGATCTTTCCAATCTTTTCTTTCTTTTTGTTTTTAGTTTTTCATAGATTTCACAACCTTGGGATCATAGGATCAAATCCTGACAAAATCCACATATAAGCCCACATCATCACCTACAATGTAGTTTGTGTGACCCAATTCCTGACCGGTAGCCACATGATACATGCACTATACAATTTGTACTCTGTTTTCAGTTAATCTTTGTGGGCAGTGTGAACATTTCAATTTTGTATCAATGTCAAATAATGGTTTATGACTTATTTCCTATCCCTCTGTTGATGCATTATTTATTTTATTTCTAAAATTGTAAAATGCTTAGATAGTCAATGTCCCTGAGAAAGGAGCAAGGAAACATCCTCGTGGCGATAATATACAGGTAAAGTTTGCAAGCTCATCTATGATGTTAAATCCACAATTAAATGTCTGCACATATGTTTTTCACCTTTCTTCGCCTGAGTGGCACCCCAAAGAGAGAAGTATGTTGAGATAAGGTTGTTTCCATTTTATCTAGACGTCTTATTTCATGATGCAGTTCCAGTACGAAGATTAAGAGTTTAAGTATTACAGTTTGTCCCTGACCATTGCTTTAATGCTGTAGATAACTAATTGTGAAAGTTATCGACTATTCAACTTTTATACAAAGCAGTAGTAGTATTGGCCTCAACCTTTCCATGCTGTGATAACATAACTGATACTAACAACAAAGCCTTTGTCCCAAGCATGTTGATAACATAACTGATACATTGATATATTTCATCTGTGAACTGCTTGACTTAGAAACATGTCAGATTGCTCTGTCTTTGTACTGCAAGGATTGGGCCTAAAGTAAGAATGTTCACAGCCAAGTGAATCTTTCCCCTGCTCTTTAGCGATTAAGAGTGCATCCATTGGTTAATTCTAATGCTCTAATGGTCTTCGCATCCATATCTATGCAGATAGATACAAAGGATATTCTTTTTATATGTGGTGGTGCTTTTGTGGACTTGGAGAAAACTATATCAGAGAGGTACAATTTAACTATTTATAACTCTTTAGAATCTGCTGTTCCGGGTGTCTCATCTCAGTCTTTATCTAGCATGTTCTCCACTTATATTTTACTAACGAAATAATAGACGGCAAGATTCTTCTATTGGCTTTGGGGCACCAGTTCGCGCAAACATGAGGGCTGGCGGTATTTCAAGTGCACAAGTGACATCATCCTTGTTGGAATCAGTAAGTAGTGGTTGGCTGTTTGCCAGTTGATTTAAACAACTTTCTGTCGAAGAAAATGAATAGTCCTAATGTATTTATGTGAAACTTAAAAGGGGTTCCAATGTGCCATCTTTTCTCAGGTTGAGAGTGGTGATTTAATAGCATATGGACTTATCCCAGAATTTATTGGACGTTTTCCTATCCTTGTTAGCTTAGCAGCTCTAAACGAGGATCAGCTTGTTCAGGTACCATCATAGTTTGATATTTTATGCTGCCTGGTCTGTAGAAGTATGTATTCGTGTTTTGGTAGTAGTAGTTATAGAAAACTTCTTACGAAGCACTTACAATCTGATATGATTTTATCCTTCTAGGTTCTAATGGAGCCAAAGAATGCTCTGGGTAAACAATTCCGGAGACTGTTTAGCATGAATAATGTGAGTGTTATATATCAAAAAAAAAGATAACATGCAAACTAAGATCTCCCTAGTGTCTAAGCCCAGCTCGATGTTGAATTTCAGGTTAAGCTTCATTTTACGGATGGTGCACTTAGAATAATTGCCAAGAAGGCAATGTCCAAAAATACAGGTGCTCGAGGTTTAAGAACAATCCTTGAAAACATTCTCATGGATTCCATGTATGAGGTATGGTCACATGATTTCATACTCTGTTTATTGATATGTACATGATGGTGCAACAATAACAAAGCATTTAATCCCAAGCAAGTTGGGGTGGCTATATACTGTATGGTGCTTGCATATTTTTCTTCATAAGATTTGCCTCTTCCTTACAGATTCCAGATGCAAAGCCTGGGGAAAAGCGAATCGATGCCGTTGTTGTAGACGAAGAAGCAGTAGGATCAGTGGATCAACCTGGCTGTGGAGCCAAGATCCTTTACGGTGATGGTGCTTTGGATCGATATCTCTCCCAGTGGAAGGTAGGAATCATGTGAATTTGATTTATATGTTGTTTGATATTTGTGGATCATTATCTACCGTGTATCTTTAGAGCTGCCAAAGTAATTATCTGGAAATTGCGACAGGCTCTGGGAGATGCAGTAAGCGAAGTGGATGGAGAAGTTGAGAGAGCCATTGGCATGTGATTCTTGGTTCTGACACCTATAATGTAACCTGTAAAATCTCATCTGAGTTATATGAATGTAAGTATTAGCCTTGTGAATGTAACAGAACGTGCAGCGCCCCAACCCGCTGTTCGGCCGCTCTCACGGCTTGCATAATTTGCAGCAGGATTTGGAAGGCCATAGTCGAGCAGGTTCAGTATCTATGGCGTACAGACTCTCATAAAAGATGTAATGCTCAAGAATTGTAATGGCTGCTGGATGTTAAAATTAAGACAATATAATGCAAGTGGTTAAAGGGGGCATGGAAGTGCACGACGGTGCTGTTATCATTTTCACGCTACAATAACCTTTTATGGGCACTTCGCAAAGAGATTTGGTCACGATTTTGCTAAGCACAAAAAGGAGAACAGTTCACTGGCCAATCAGGTATGTAAAAGGTTTAAATACAAGTACAATGTGTCAGGTCATAAAATGTACCAAAAGAATGTGCAAAGGGTCCCAGGTACATTACCAGTGATGCATCTTCAAATGTCTTGCAACAATTTAACTGATTGGCAACCAAACTGCACGCACAAGCAAAATGCCGCATTGCACAAATACTACAACGCTATTCCTGAAATTCCGAAGTGAATTCACATTTCAACAAGGAAAGCGCAAAAACCAAATGGAAATAGTGATCCCATAAATGAACGCACTGTATGATGGAAGGGGAGAACATTGGAATAGATTAAGATAGTCTTCTAACATAAAATGCACAAGTCACTTCACAAGATTACGACTTTACAAGAGCTTTGTCAGGGGAGGAGAGGTGACTCCCTCATGTCAAAAGTACACACTAGATTGCCCATATCTACTCGTCCAACAATGACCGGTAGACAAGGATAGTTGATCTAAAACTCAGTGTCAAAGCATGAGGTCATCACTCTTGAAACAACCGACCTTGCAAAAGGTATGTAGCTAAGACTGTACCTGCAGGCACAAATAGTTGAAATTTCAGTAACCCCAATGTTCTGTAAGTTTATGTCGTTGCCCCTTTAGATATCTAGACATGTTTATGCGCTTAGTGATGGCATTTTAGACAGCAATTCTTCAGTGTGATACAATGTCACTTGCTTATGTATAGCTGGAAATGTTTGTTAATTTGTTAATAATATAAGTAGGCAAATGTGGCCAAGCTTGCATTATGCGGCGTAAAGACATGTTTAAATTCTCAATGAAGTAATAAACTAACCAAACAAGAGCCCCAAATTCCAAAATGATGGCCAGTAGAGTCAACAGCTTGCTGTGAACCTATTTTGTGCAGAAAAAAAGTGATTATTTAATCATACAATTTGCATTGACAAAAAATTATAATATATGCCTGTCACTTGACACTTGAGTTAAGATTATCATTTCACTTACATAAAGAGCGCAGAAAAGGGCAACTATTATGCTTGCAATGTATAAAGCAGTGGCATATATCCTCACAGAATCAAGCATCATATCAAGCTGCCTTTTGGGGCCAATAAGAAATGCTGTACTGCCAAACAGAAGACACATCATTAGTTGAAATGACAAAAAAATTGCGAGGAATACAACTGAAAATAAATAAGTAACTGAAAAGTGCTACCGTGCAAAAGGGATCTACAGATTTTGCCAAAAGCAAACAATTCAACGTTATTTCACGAACGAAATATCTCTAGAAACTCATATAATTTAATAACATGAGAGCTACAAACTACGAAAGCATTTTTCATGTGAATCCAAAGTCTTGTGTTGTGAATCTATACAAACTTCTAGAAATTGATGGTCAAAGATAGACGACTTAGGATAAAACTAGAACGATAAATAATTTGAAATTTGAAACAGGGGAGTATTTTGATGGAGGGAAAGTCAATGATATGCTAGAGAATTCTATCATCTAAAATTAAGCTGTTGATACTCGCAGACATAGCCACATAAGGATGCATTATCTTAACGTTATAAAAATATAGGTCGAAGTTCTACTGCATCACCGAGATCTAAAGAAGAAACAAATAGATTCTAGAAACAGAAGCATATATATAAACAGGAATTGACAGGTAATGAGACAGACCTTCCAAGGGCCATCAAATTGCCGAGGGTGAAAGTCACCCTAAACTTTACTGGATGGAGGAATACAAACATCGACTGCAATGACAGGCATCAAAATTCCAACTGATCATTAAGGTGCATAGCAGGCAAAAAAAAGCAACTGCAACAAACTAGTAGGTAGATACAAATGCATAACGCCAAGTACAATCATGGACAAAAGTACAAAACAAAAGGCACTGTCTATTCCTTATGCTCTCCAGATGTTGATTACCGTGAGGAATTGTAATATGTGCTACAAGAGTGAGTACTGGACTGTTGCCTCCTGCCAAGGACATTACACTGCTTCAACAACCGAGCTTATGTGGCCACACATTTTTTTGATGAGATTAACATCATCGAAGCCTGGAAACTCCTTTGTTTATTTCCCAAAAATAGATTAATAATACTAGAAACACATTACAGTTTTGAAGTTATTGACCAGTAAAAACTTGTATGGTTGTTCGTGCCACTCTGTAAAGATGACACCTAGAACTAGTCATAAACAACTGAGATGAAAAGGCAACATGTTAATATCGCGAAGTACAGGCCAACACAGCTTCCTATCTACTTGAAAGCATCCGACAGCAGAAGCAGCATACAAACAGGAAACAGTAATCACATGAAGAAGGGGGCGAGCAGGCATCGGGGCAGTGATAAGGCAGCAAGGCATGCGAACTCACCAAGAATGTGCACGTCAAACCGGCAGCCAAGCAAATCGCGAAGCCGTACAGCCTCTGCACGCAAGAGGTGAAGACACGGTTAGACAGCGGAACCCCATTGCTCGAGCGGATTCCTCACCGGTCCCCGTGAAGGCAGGAGCCGCCTCGCGAGATCCGCGGCCAGATCTGGGTAGGGACACGACTCGCCGCCTCGGATCCGAGGAGTGAGCACGAGGAGGGAGGGGAAGAGCACTTGCCTGGGTGGTGGTGAGGGTGCAGTTGCGGTTGAAGTCGTCGAAGAAGGACTGCTCCTCGGGCGGCGGCAGCGCAGACTCCTCGTCCACCTCCATGCCCACCAGCATCTTGGCCCGCTCCATCGCGCCCCGCATCGTGTCCATCGCCTCCACCTGCTTCTACCTCTCCTTCGCCCGCCTGCCGCAGTATTGGAGCTCGCCGCCGGCGAGGAATTGCCTCAGGATTCCGAAGAGAGGAGAGAGATCGGCGGCGCCAAGCGGGTCGCCAATTTCCTTCCCGTCTCGGCTTCACCTTCACGCGGCAGTTAGTGGGGCATCGCTTGCGCCTTGGCACGAAGATTTGCTGGTAGCTGAGCCGGGCCGCGCATATCTGTGGGCTTACTTTTTGTGAGGCTTTGCTGGGCTTAACCGGAAGGATGAGGCGGCGGCGGCGGCGGCTCCTCTAAAGCGGAGCAAGAACCCTAGCGCCGCGCCGCATACCCGACCCGACCCGAACCAGGCAAACCATCCCTCTCCCGCGCCTCCTATAAAAACACGAGGGCGCCGGGCCCGAAAGCAGAGCACGGCGCAGCCGCCCTCCCCTCCTCCGCCTCGACGAGACCAGAGCGATGCCGCGCGCTTCCGTCACCGCGGTTTTGCTCTCGCTCAGGTGCCCGCCGTCCATCTCCGGTCCCTCCCGTCTTCTCGGCGCCGGGATACTGTTTCTTCTCCGTGTCCCCTGTTTCCGTGTCTGTTGATCGTCTGTTTCTTGAACCCTCGTGTCGCAGCCGGAGGGGCTATGCCGCGGCGGCGGCCGGAGCGGAGGCGCGGCAGCGTGCGCCGGCGGCAGTGGCGGCGCAGGTCTCCGCCGTGAAGGACGGTAGCAACGGCGCCGCGTCGTCCGAGGAGAACTTCTGGATGAGGCACCCCGAGACAGGGTGCTGGGTCCCCCAGGACCGGTTCGCCGACGTCGACGCCGCCGAGCTCCGCGCGCGTCTGCTCGGCAGAAAGAACTAGGAGACAACGATTCGTAACTTAATCCTACTCTTGTCACTGTCGTCATAGTCCCAGCTTGCTTTGTTGCTGTGTCGTCGTCAAAATTCTGTTCTTCTAGCTCAAAATCATGGAACGATAATTGAGTTGAGTTTCTTGCGACACCAGCAAAACCATTCGAAACGGTTTGAAAATCGTCGAAATGCAGAACAACGGAGGATCCGTTAGGCATCACCCTACATTACGGAGGAATCAATCATACGTTCTTGTGATGAACATGTCCAGACTACAAAGTTGCAAAACGAACTTCTAAAACGTGGTACAAAACGTTAGGCATCTAAACTCGGGGTGGCTTATTTTTTTTCTTATTATTATTTCTTGAGATGCTGCATCTGCTCAAGCTCTGGACTTCATCTCCTTTGCGATGAAGCAAGGCTTCAGCACGTCCTGCACCTTCTTCACGTCGCCCTTACCACCGTATCCTCCGGCGCCGTCGTCCGCCGTGCCGCCATTGTCCGGTCGGACTGCCGCGGATGACGTCCCCTTCTGGTCCGATATCGCCGACGCCAGCGCGATGGGCATGAGGCACAGGCCCTTGCTCTGCAGGTACTGCATCGCCGTCGTCATGTTGTTCTCCATCAGCTGCGCCACCTCCTGCTCGAACGCCGCGCCGTCACGGAGCTCCGACTGCTCGAGCACGTCCCCACCCGCCTTCCTGGTCCCGGATTTCGGGGACAGGAGAAGCTCAGGGCTCTGAATTAACAGGGCAAGTTAGAGCAAGCAACTCAGCTAAAGACAGTTGAAAGTAACAATGTACTGTGGACTCAAACTTGCACAATTTACCTCTGTCTGAGATTCCGTCAGGAGCGGAACGACGGCTTCTGCCGCGCCGAGCCTGCTCATGCTAAGAACCTTCAGCCACAGCAATGTCATTAGCAGACAAGTATGGAAAATCCGTTGCGTGAATTAGGGTGGGTTGTGGTTAGCAAACCTTGACTTGTAGCTGGAGGAATTTGACGTAATCAATAATCTCGTCGAGCATGGAAGCTTTGTCAGTCTGCATAACAGAACTGCAGGTTCAGAAACAGCTGTACACTGAAGCTAACTGAATTAGAAAATAGAGCTTTATAATTGTTGCAGGAAAATCGAGTAGTACCTTGTTTGAATTTGGAACGAGCTCCTGTAAATTCTTCATCCTGTCAGAGATCTTCTCCCTTCGGAGCTGCAACAAGCATAACCACAAGGTTAACCGTTTCGTTCAAAAAACCAGGAGTCCATCGAATTCAGACAGAAAAAGCATGAATCGGCTCACCCTCTCTGCAATGCTGTGTGGATCGGTAGCCTGGCCTCGCCGAGCCCTAACTCGAGGCTTGGGAGCTACATTCCCAGCAGCAACATTGCCATTTGGCGCTTCAGGTCGAGTGACGGACGTCGCAGTCAATCCATTTATGCCGCTCCTTGTCTCATTGGACTGTACATACAAACAAAAGATGTTGTGAATAGCATCAGTCAGAAAACAATCTGGCTGCAAACGTACAAACAAATAGTAGCAATCAACAGACACCATAACGACAGAAACCTGTTTGGGACTGAGTGCTGCTCCAGTTGCATTAAACGCTGAAAGCTGCCCAGAAACCAGCGAGGAGAGGTTCAGGTGATGCAGGTCGCTAAATTCCTGCAACCTCGCAATAAAGGTTAGGTAAACAAACGCATCATGCTACAGTCTCAATCTGAGACCGTCAGCTTACTGGTACTATGCAGATTTATATCGATGCTCCTTGCCGGCATTATCATCTAATTGGCTTCTAACATGTCTGAAATAAAAACACACAAGAATGCAGGCATCACGTTCTAACCTTTTGGCCGATCTGCAGATCGTCCAAGTTCGGATTCAGTTGCTGTCCAGGAGTGAAAGAGAGCATCTTTCCAGTGTTGTACTTAACCTCGTCCTGCAAGCATACAACATGCAAAATTACCACCACAAGTAAGAATATGTTGTAACTAAGCGGTTAATTCAGGCCAGTCTGCTTCTGGTTTTATTTACATGTAGTTGCAGTGGTCCTGAAGACACGTTGCCTAGCTGAGGATACTCCTTCCCATCTGGGGTGCAGGCCTCATGCAGAAGATCACCAGTGTCAACCGTACCGAAACCGAAGCTCTGCCTCTGCGATGTCTCCTCCCCAACCAATGAAGAGATTTGCGAAAACGCTGAAGACCATGCAGCTGGTGCCGGCTCCTGTTGCTCCCCCAAGAGGAACCGAGGCAGGCCGGGCTCCTCACCCCCACCGCTGTCGTTGGAACCGCGTAACATCGGCGCGCACGGCGTGCTCAGAACCGAGCCCAGCGTCCCGGCCATCAGGGCACGCTCCACCGCGCTGTCCACCTCGCAGTTCAGGCTCTGCGTCAGGTGGCCCTGCAGCTGTTCTTGCAAGAACTGTTCGTGCAGCTCCAGAGGCGACACGGTCTCTTTCGCGCGGCCGTTCAGGAGCGCCGACGAGGACCCGTTCTGGTGGAGGCAGAACTCTGGTTCTGCGGGATCGGCGAGAGGGGAAGCGCCGCCGCCTGACCAAGAGTAGCCTGCGGCGAAGGCGAGGTTGTCCTGAGGCCAAGACAGCGCCGGAGTGAAGGGGTCGACGAAACCGCCCATTTCGCTCGGTCACTCGTCAGGAATCCTCGTCGTTCTTCAGCTGGATTGGAGCCTGAAAGAATACGGTGAGTGAGACGGAGCTGGAACGTGTAGAAAGGAGTTCTGATGGATAAAAGCAGGGGTGACCAAATTCGAAACTCGAGTGAGATCCATAACGCGATGCGTAGAAAATGTAGTTGCCATAGAAAAAAAAACTCTACGATAAAATAGTGCAAGTCAACCGGCGATCCGGGATAAAGAAAAAGTTGGGAGACAAATCCTCATTTTTCTCAAGTTGTCTGACAAGCGCATGGTTCCCCCTGCCGCCCTCGGGCGGAATCTCAAAGATGAGATTCCAAGAGGAGAAAAAAAAAAGAATCGAACTTGTTATAAACCGTTCGCATCCGATTAAATCGCCGCACGAAGAACTGGATCGGTGCAAATGGCGTCAGCAGATAAGAACAGTGTAGGGCACGAACAAGTGTGACTGTAACCTTGCTTCCTTTGGCCTAGATCATGGGATTATTATATTGAAAGAACGGCAACGGGAAGAACTACTAGTAGGAGTAGAAAAAAGGCATCACTCCGGAAGCACTTCTCCAGTTCATTATTGACGGGAGGCCAAAGATTCACCTCGAATTCCAAACAGGTTAAAGGACATTCTAACCAGGGGCGACGCCCTTATCAAGAACAAGGACGAAGTAATCAGGCCTACGTACAAAATATAAACGCTTCCAGTAACGCAAACCGAGGCACTGATGATCGTAACCCAATTTTCTTTTTCTTTTTTTTAAAAAAAAGTAGATAAACCAACAATCCGCACAAAACGAAACTGAAGCGGCCATAATCAGTGAATCACTCAGTCAGGGCGAAGCGGTAAGCCTAGAAGAATCAGAGTCGCGAGCCCTCCGTGCACTCGAACCAGAGGAGGAGGAGACCAGCGCACCAGACCCCGGCATCTCGCGACGCGGACACAGGAACGGAAGGGGGGGGGGGGGGGGGGGGGGGGGAGACGCGATTTGGCGAGGAACTACCAAACCGTGAGATCGGCGGCGGCGGCGGCGGCGGAGGAGCAGTTGGAAGAAGAAAATAAGAAGAAGAGCAGTGGGTGGGGAGGAAGGAGAGGAGGTGGTGAGCTCACCTGTTGACTGGGTCGAGGACAACCGCGAATGCGCAACCGCTCCAGCTCCCGTTTTGCCGGCGGAAGCGGGCGGGCGGGTGGTTATATACTCCTCCGGGCCAAGCAATTGAAGCAGAGACCTCATGCGTAGGGGAAGAGCACTTGATGTGACATGATGGGACGATGCGTACGCATCGTAACTGCACGGTAGCAGTTTTTTTTTTCAGAGTAACTCTTTTATTTACATGTTGCTATTATGAGAGGATGTGATTATCTCATTATTGGCTGAGATTAATAGATTCATTTTAACCCGCCCCTTTTAGCACAGCTGTTACGGACACTCATGAATGAATGAATATCTTATTCTACCGCGAAACCATGCAACTACCTCTATTCTGAAATACATAATATTTAGATCAACTAATTTAGTTTAAATTAAATTATTTTTTTATTTTAAATTTCCTATATTTTAAGAACAGTGGAAGTACCAAACTGTGTCTAATATGGTATTTCTCGCTTGATATTTTTGGTGAAAAGTGTTCTTTCCGAACCGGGATGTCCTTTTCCCAGTATCCCTCCTGAGATTTTTCTCCGGCATAGCTGTCGTTCAAGGAGAGATTGATACTACACGGACGATTCGAACGTTTATTGTCGCATCAAGAGAGAGAGAGTGAAAAGGTATATATAACCATATCGTAAGAGAGAGAGAGAGAGAGAGAGAAGAGGTGACAGTGAATTTCTTCAGGGCAGTGAACCAGCCAGCCTGCTGGTGTCAGCGACAACACCTAGCAACGCAAATACTTTCTGAGCTAGGGCCTAGGGTGTGAGCTAATCAGCAGTACTTTGCTGATGCTGACTAATTACATCGATCAGGTCCAGGAGCAGCGGGCTCAGCCGAAAGCTGCTTTATCCAAAGCCTTTTGCCTACGCGGTGTAAGTGGGTCGGAGCTCGTTTACCGACGAGGTGAACCGAGGTAGATGGAGTGGAGCATCATTTTATAGTGCAGTAGGTGGCGGTAGCAGTGGTAATTTAAAAGGAGCTTTGCAGGCGGCCGTGCTGATCCCGAACCCTGTTTTATTCGGCGATGGGATGGGATGGGATGGGATGGGGTGGATCGGCTGCAAACCGCAACGGCTCTGCTCTGCTCTGCACTGCACCTGCACGCGCCATTTTCAATCCTCGAGCCGAGTCGGTCGTTGTCGCTGCGGACCCCGCGTTCGATCGCACGCACGCTGGTAAAGAGAAGAACGGAAGACGGAACAAAGAAAGCGAGTCGAAGCGAGCCGAGGCGGCGGACTTGAGGCAGCGCCGCAGCAGGACTCGCTTCGAAACTCAGCACCACAAGTTACTTGTAGGCTCTTGCGAGTTACAGGTTTTTAAAGTTTCACTCAAGAACACAAACAAAAATAGATTACGAACTGTTAAAACACTTTTGTTAGATCCCATGTTTTCAGTCAAGTATTTTAATACGTCGATAGTAACAACGTTATGAAAGAAAAACTGAGTTACAGCAATACACTGCTTTAGAGAGAAAAAAAAAAGTAACTGAGATTTCGATCGCCATAATTGACCATATCTTAATTACATCACATCAATTTTGCATGGGAAACATATCACCACAAAAAAGTTCCAATAGACCATCCAGGTCGACGTACATACGCGAACGTTACAATGAAGAACCGAAACTAGTGCTCTGTCTCTGCTACCTAGCAAAAGGGTCGTCGGGTCTACCAAAATCCCTTTGCAGCAGAGTTTCTACATGATGTCCATACACGTCGATCATCAGCGAGGGGGCAATGAGTAGCTGTAGACGTAGTCGGCCATCATCTTAGCGCATCCTGGCCACAAACCCTTGAGCTCGTGCATGTCGTAGATCTTGTCGATGATGTCGGTCAGGTCCTCGAGCGTGTACCCCGTCATCTCGAGCGGCTCGTTCTCGGAGTCGACGACGACGTGCCTCGCCAGCAGGACCGCCGACGCCGCGACGGCGGACGGCAGGAACGACACGCACCGGAAGTCCAGCAGCGTGATGTCGACGAGGTGGTGCGCCAGGGACCTGACCATCGCCGTTTTCCCGGCGGTCGTCTCTTGGTCGTCGTCGTGCCTGGTCAAGTGTTCGACGAAGGTGTAGGCCGTGGGGCCGCCGAGGCGGTACCCGAGCACGGCGAGCAGGTCGCGCTCCGCGGCGAGGACCTGGCGCCGGGTGCAGCCGCCGCCGACGTCCTGTGCGACGTCGTCTGCGTTGAGGATCAGGACGGTCTTGCGGTCTTCGTACTTGGCGGCGGTAAACACGGCCGCGGCGCCGAGGAGGCGGCAGTCGTCCGCGCGGCCGCCGTCGACCCTCTTGGCCGACAGGAAGCGGTCGACGTAGGAGACGGCGCGGTGGAGCGTGCCGGGCGCGAGTCCGTGGGACCGGCAGAACTGGTACATCCAGGTGACGAGCTCGGCCCGGTCGCCCAAGGTCATTGTCGTCCCGTGCTGCGTCGTGGAGAGGTAGTCTTCCGACGGCCGCTCGGCCGGGTCATTCTCCATCTTCCGGAGCGTGGCGTCAATGTCGGCGTCGTACGTCCAGCTCGGCTCGTCCGGACGCTTCTTCTTGGACGCCTCCGTCTTGGTGGTGTTGCCGAAACCGCCGGTGATGGCAGTGGCGTCGACGCCGTCGTTTGCTGGTAGCCGACACAGTGCCAGGAACTCCGCGGTCGGCGTCGTGGCGGGGGCGGCCTGGTGCACGAAGGCGTCGATGTCGCGGAACATCCCCTCTATGTCGTCGGCGTCGTGCTCGTAGCACCACGGCAGCGAAGGGGGAGGAGGAGCCTCGACGGCGTACGTCGCCATCATCGTCCTCCGCGGCGCGATGGGGCCGAAGCAACCCGCCGGGAGAGCGAAGGGAGCGGCGGTGCCCATGGTTTCGCGCGCCGACGAAACCCGCAGGAGAGGAGGAGATGATGGAGGAAGAAGAGAAGTGCGTGTGGAGCGAAAAACAGCGACGGTGGTGGTGGCTACAAATTTATTTATAGTGCTGGGTCCTGACCCAGACGTAGGACCAGAATCGAGACAGTAGAGCACTCGGAAACGCGTCACGACTCGATCAGTCAGTTCTTCGCTCGGATTGCGGAGTCGGTGCAAGCTCCAGGTTCGGATTCCGAACGTGTCCTGACAATGCCGACGTGTCCTGTGTAGGCTTTATGGGTTCCGAAACCCTTCTTCTCAATCATTGACTTTCCTCTAATTCGTCCATTATTCTACAACCCAAAATTCACGGATGTTATGTGTAGCGGGCGAGAGCCCCCCTCATTAAAAAAGGATGGATAATAAATGGTAGGAAGTGAAATAGAATGAATTAGCACTACCTAATTTACTTGTGTAATAAGAAATGAAAAAGAGTCACTACAAAAAAACATTTCGAGTTATACAAGAAGCTTTTTCATAGGTCTGAGAGCCGGAGTTGAACTCAACAAGGTCAAAACTGTCTCTTTCTCAGTAGTTCAGTGGTGGACAAGTCGGATGTCATTTGACTACTCCCAAGTCCATATCCAACTTGGGAGCTTTGATTCATTGTGTTTGCACCAGAATGAGTATATAAGCGTATAAGAATGTATAGGAGCATAAGTTCAATAGTATATGTAATTGCATGCATAATACTTGACGCTCTAGCTCGGCAATCTGAGCGCTCTGCATCTCAATCATATGCTCATGCGCATCATCTCGCGTATGAGCCTGCCTTAGTGCCTCTAATTGCAGGGGGCAAACACTCGTGTGGGCATCTTGTACGTGGTGGCTCAATGCGGCATAGTAACTGAGCGCAGCCACGCGTGGGTCGTAGAACGGGTCCTGTCAGTCATGCACCATGCTCACCCGGCGCATACAGACGGGGCTAGACTGGTCTCTGACCGGGAGAAGAGAATATGTTGTTCCATCTATTTCTAAAGAGTGCTCCTCACAGAACGTCGTGATCGCACAATGTGTAGCCAAGTCCCACGCATCGTCTAGGCTTGGCACCGTGACTGTGACAGTCCACGGAGCCCAACCTGGAGAAACGGGACCCTAGGGACTGTGAGAATTGTTGGTAAAGCTGTGCGCGTGGCCTTGCCGCACAGGTTGTGTGTTGAATTTATAGGCAAAGAATACAGGGAGCGGCCGATTACAGATAAAACAGAAAACGTGCGGCCGTGCACACGAAGTTGAGATTCTAATCAACTTCCTAATCTCCTAGAGATAATATTACAGTTTTGTTGAGATCACAAGTATCCTAACTCCCTACAAGCTATCCTTGGATTACTTCTGTTCTTTCTTTGCTTCTCCTTGATTTGCACGTATACGTTTGAACTCACGTCCTTGTTATCGTATGTAACATGGCATCTCTTCTTCTAACACCTCCCCTCAATCTTAACATCCCATGTTAAGATTGTGACGAAACTCAACAAGTTTTCGTGGTGGTAGAGCTTTAGTGAATCCATCCGCAATTTGATCTCTTGTTCCAATGAATTTAACCTGCAACATTCTATCTGCTACTCTTTCTCGTACAAAGTGATAGTATATTTCTATGTGTTTGGTCCGAGCATGAAACACAAGATTTGCTGTTAGATATGTTGCTCCTAAGTTGTCACACCATAAACAGGCTGTTTCTTGTTGTGAAAAACTAAATTCTTTTAAGAAAGTCGTGACCCAAATAATCTCTGCTGTTGCATTTGCTAAAGATTTATACTCAACTTCAGTGCTTGATCTGGATACTGTGGGTTGTTTCCTCGCACTCCAGGAAACTAAATTTGATCCCAAATAAATTTGATCCCAAATAGATAGCAAAGCCACCTGTGGATCCGTTCTCACCCAAACAAAGAGTTTTTGTGTGAGATCGGACTAGTCCATTTTGAGGCGGACTAGTCCGGACTTTAGATGGTGGCAACGGTTGTGTCGAAGTGTGCCGTCGACACTTCCCCCGGGCCTGCTCTGGGCAGCCCGTGGAGGTTCTTTTTCGGAGGGGCTAGTCACTCACGGAGAGCTCACGCGTTAGGGACGATTGAAGGAGAAGCTTGACACAGAGATTTTTACGTGGTTCAGGCCGCCGGAGCGTAAAACCCTACGTCCACGGTGAGCAGAGATGCTCGTTGTATTGCTTGGCGCTCAGAACCGGAGTTCTGAGCTTGAGGATGACCTAAGTGCTCGAATGCCTAGAGCGTAAGTGTGACAGGAGCCGAACCCCCTTTAACGTTGCCTACCCGAGCCTTTTATAGTCCCAGGCTCGGCTGGCTTACAAGGTGGGCCCGGGACCCGACAGGTGGTCTCGGGGAGATTACCTGACATCTACTATATCTAGCAGTTATGCCTGTGGTTGTCTCTAGCGAGGGCTTATGAGTCTTAGTCTTGTCGTCCTGCCCACGCCGCAAGCTAGACGTAGTGGTTGATGACAGCACGGGCGGCACGGGATGTCTTGTCGCTGTTAGAGGGGTGAGGTCCGGCTTCAGAGTTCACCCCTGCGGAGGGGGCGATGTGCGTCTTCGGTGCTCGTCCCAGTGTAGGGCGCAAGGTCTGGCTTCGGTGTTCACCCCTGCGGAGGGGGTGGTGACCGGCTTCGAAGATCACCCGTGCGATAGGGGTGTCGTACGGCATCGGACCTTAGCCCAGTGTAGGGCACAAGGTCCGACTTCGGTGTTCACCCCTGCGGAGGGGGTGGTGACCGGCTTCGGAGGTCACCCCTGCGATAGGGGTGTCGTACGGCATCGAACCTCAGCCCAGTGTAGGGCGCAAGGTTCAGCTTCGGTGTTCACCCGTGAGGGTGGCGACCGGATTCGGAGATCGCCCTTGCGATAGGGGTGTCGTCCGGCATCGGACCTTAGCCCAGTGTAGGACGCAAGGTCCGGCTTCGGTGTTCACCCCTGAGGGTGGCGACCGGCTTCGGAGATTGCCCCTGCGATAGGGGTGTCGTCCGGCATCGGACCTTAGCCTAGTGTAGGGCGCAAAGTCCGGCTTCGGTGTTCACCCCTGAGGGTGGCGACCGGCTTTGGAGATCGCCCCTGTGATAGAGGTGTCGTCCGGAATCGAAACTTAGCCCAGTGTAGGGCGCAAGGTCCGGCTTCGGTGTTCACCCCTGAGTGTGGCGACCGGCTTCGGAGATCGCCCCTGCAATAGGGGTGTCGTCCGGCATCGGACCTTAGCCCAATGTAGGGCGCAAGGTCCGACTTCGGTGTTCATCCCTGAGGGTGGCGACCGGCTTCGGAGATCGCCGCTGCGATAGGGGTGTCGTTCGACATCGGACCTCAGCTCAGTGTAGGGCGCAAGGTCCGGCTTCGGAGTTCATCCCTGCGGAAGGGATGAAGTCCGGCATCGGAGCTCGCCTCTGAGGAGAGGGAGGCGAGGTTCGGCTTCAAAGCTCATCCCTGCTGAGGAGGTGAGGTCCGGCGCTGCTCAGGGGCCCTCCCTTCCCTGTCCCTTAGTCTTATTTGGCTTACTGTCCCGGACCAGAATACAGGGCTTGGGTAATCCAGTGCACTTGGTCGCGGAGGTCTGGCCCCCAGCCCTAGTCAGGGTGTAACCGCCCGGCCCCCTAGTACTCAGACCGTAGCGCTGGGGAGGCAGAGTGCGCATGCTTTGGGTGCAGGACCGGGCAAAGCAAGGCTCCTGACCCCCCGGTCTGGCATAGGTCTTTTCCTGGAGGAGACCAACTGGCGTTACAGTACCCTTACAGGGGGAGGTCCAAAAGGCCCCCGGGCCTCTGGCAGGTACCCCAAGCACTACCGCCTTCGCCAGGATGGCAAATATCTACTATGCATGAGAGCAGGAAAGAGGAACCGAGTGTACAATGGATGTACACTGTCTAGAGCGCGGGGAGGTGATCATATAAATTAATGCGTAATTTAAATTAACACCTAAGTAAGCATGGTGAACTTACTGGGGTAGCGTCAGAGCGCCTGTCTTGGGCTCCCATGCACGGACCGGTGGCGCCAGGGCGTCTACCGGTACCGCGCGATCTAGAGCGGAGGATTGACGGCAGCAGCGTCGAGGTCGTTGACATCGCGGATCCACTACTGGGTGGCCCCCTCGAGGGCATCTTCAGCAGGCAGATTGTCCAGGAGCGCTTGTGCGGCGGCTAGCGCGCTTGCTTGAGCGGCACTCTGCGCCGCGGTAGACCTTGAGGTTGATGGAGTTTGCGTTGCTAGAGTCGGCTGCTAGCTTCCAGCTCGCACCGACACACTCAGTGCTGAGTGTGTCGAGACGTAGTCCTCGCTGGTCACCGTTCGTCGGGAACGTGGGCGAGGAGAGCTTGCCGCTAAAGGAAGCTTCGTCATCTTCGTCGGCGTAAGCTCGTCGCGCAAGGGAAAAGCCCCCTACCTGGCGCGCCAAATGTCGAAGTGTGCCATCGACACTTCCCCCGGGCCTGCTCTGGGCAGCCCGCGGAGGTTCTTTTTCGGAGGGGCTAGTCACTCACGGAGAGCTCACGCGTTAGGGACGATTGAAGGAGAAGCCTGACACAGGGATTTTTACGTGGTTCAGGCCGCCGGAGCGTAAAACCCTACGTCCACGGTGAGCAGAGATGCTTGTTGTATTGCTTGGCGCTCAGAACCGGAGTTCTGAGCTTGAGGATGACCTAAGTGCTCGAATGCCTAGAGCGTAAGTGTGTCAGGAGCCGAACCCCCTTTAATGTTGCCTACCCGAGCCTTTTATAGTTCAAGGCTCGGCTGGCTTACAAGGTGGGCCCGGGACCCGACAGGTGGTCTCGGGGAGATTTCCTGCCATCTACTATATCTAGCAGTTATGCCGGTGGTTGTCTCTAGCGAGGGCTTCTGAGTCTTAGTCTTGCTGTCCTGCCCACGCCGCAAGCTAGACGTAGTGGTTGATCACGGCAGGGGCGGTAGGGGATGTCTTGTCGCTGTGTTTATTGGCGTACAGCTTCTGACGCGGCGTGCCAGTCTTCACTGCGATGCGACAGGGCACAACAGCACCTGACAGCGGCGTGTCCCGCGTCTCCGCGTCTTGGGAAGGCGCGGGTCTTGAATGCCTTGTACGGATAAGGTATGGTGTGTCTTTACTCCTGCTGCCTACCGCGTCGAGCGAGCAGCGCTGTACGTGGCCACGTGCTAGGCCCGGAGTCATCCTATGAGGAGAGGGGAGCTCCGGCCCCACTGGACACGTGGCTTCCTCGGAGCTCGCCCCCGCAGAGGGGGTGAGGTCCGGCCTCCTGGGCCATGTGGCAAGCGCGGAGCTATCCTCTAAGGAGAGGGGAGCTATGGCCCCGCTGGACACGTGGCTTCCTCGGAGCTCGCCCCCGCTGAGGGGACGAGGTCCGGCCTCTTGGGCCATGTGGCAAGCCTGGAGCTATCCTCTAAGGAGAGGGGAGCTCCGGCCCCGCTGGACACGTGGCTTCCTCGGAGCTCGCCCCTGCGGAGGGGGCGAGGTCCGGCCTTCTCGGCCACGTGGCAGGCCTGGAGCTATCCTCTGAGGAGAGGGGAGCTCCGGCCCCGCTAGACACGTGGCGCCTTCGGAGCTCGCCACTGCGGAGGGGGCGAGGTCCTTAGGCTATTTTTCTTGTGCGCGTGGGTACCTGGTATCGAGGGTACCGACAGGTTGGATGTCAGGACTTCTATAAAAGGACATGCCCTGACTTAATTTAGACAACACTGGAACCCTAGCGCCGGCACATCCATCCTAGAGCCTCTCTAAACCTTCTCTCTTGCCAACTCACCCTCTAGAACCAATTCTTGAGTGGATTTGGGTGTGTGAGGAGAGGAGAAGGAAGAACTTCGTGTTTTGGCTTTCGGAGTGATCTCGTGCACTTGGTGTGAGTCATTGTGATCTATGGCTTGTGAGATTCGTGAAGTTTTGTGGACGTGTTTAAGTGGGAGCCTCAGATTGTGAGCAGCCCCAAAACCTTGTAAGTTCACCCTTGAGATAGTGAAGAACCGGGTCGGCCTTAGTGGCGACTTGGTGAGGAAATGGTTGTTAAACCCGATCCTTTGTGAACTCCTCAACGGGGACATTGATTCCTGAGTGGAATCGAACCTCGGGCAAAAATCTTTGTGTCATTTTTGCATTTACATTTCATTTATCATTAGAATTGCTTAGGGTTCGTTTCGATCATTTCGCTCTTATAGTATTCGTTGTTACAATCCTGCAATTCACTGCTATACTTGTCATATTAGATTGCTAGATAGTTTATCTGCATTTCGTTAAACAAAAATCTGAAGAAAAAACCAATAAAAAACAAGTTTTTAGGCTTTTCAGCAGGCTCACCAGACTAGTCCGCCCCTGAGACAAACTAGTCCGGCCCCTGTATTCTAATCTCGTTTAAATTAAGTAATTTCAGGTAGTTTAGCCTATTCACCCCCTTTAGGCAACTTTTTTAATTGGTATTAGAGCAGGTCTCTCCATCAAGAGTCTAACCACTCGGAGATAAGATGGCCGGAGTGGAGGGATACGAGATTCCGCCGACGTCGCAAGGCGACAACACACATGACAAGAAGAAGAACGCGGATGTGTTACAAGATCATTCAAGTGACGATGAAGAAGTTCACCAGCTCAAGACGCGACTTTGCTAGAAGCTAGGTTACTCAAGTAAAGAGGAGAAGAAGAATACGAAGGATCAATAAAGGAGTGGTCAACCGGACTACTCCCAATATCCTTTCAACTATGAGCGATTAACCTCTAACAACCATTACTTGTCTATTCCTCTTGGCAAACCTCCTCAATTCGATGGAAATGATTACTCCATGTGGAAGCATAATATGAATATGCATCTAATCTTTTAAACCCTAGCTTATGGCAAATTGTTCTAACAGGTGTCCATCTTCCAAGGAATGAAGAAGACGTTACCCCGGAGCAAGCCGTCCTACTTCATCGCAATGCTCAAGAAATTGGGGTCATCACCTCATCCTTGACTCGAGATGAGTTCAACCGAGTCGATGGATTGGAGGTGTCCAAAGACATATGGGACACACTCAAGACGGCGCATGAAGACGACCGAGTCATTAGGGAGGCTAAGATCGAGATGATCGGAGGAGAGCTTGGGAGGTTCTCCATAATGGATGGTGAATCCACTTAAGACATGTACAACCGTCTCAAGGTCCTCATCAACAAGATACGATCTTATGGATGCACTCGGTGGACGGATCATGAGGTGGTGAAGAGGATGATTCGGGCATTCATGCCTCGAAATATTTCTCTTTGCTCCTTGATCCGTTAGAGTCCGGGATATGCTCAAATGACCCCGGAGGAAGTGCTTGGAAGAATCATCAACAATGAGATGATGGAGAAGAAAGCCATGTTCTACAACGACCTCCAAAGGCTCACCTCCTTCAAGAAGAAAGATGTTGCTTTCAAAGCAACATCCTCATCACAAGACTTCGAAGCAAGTGATGTTGAGAGTCTCGGCACCGATGAAGAAGAGGCACTCTTCATCAACAAATTCAAGAGGATGATGATAAGGAGGAAGGGGAGCAACCACTATGAGAACAAGAACAAGGAAAGGTCCAAGCCCAAGACGAAAAGAGCATCCTACAACTGTGGTGAATATGGACACTTCATTGTGGATTGTCCATATGAAGAGAGCAAGAAAAAAAGAGATGTCAAGTCCCAAGAGAAGAAGTTTATCAAGAAGAAGAGGCCATGGGGACATGCCCACCTTGGGAAGGAATGGGACTCAAACGAAGACTCATCCTCTGAGGATGAAGAGAAAGTGGCAACACTTGCCATGGAAGGAGCAAGCTCTTCACCAATCTTGAAGACTTCAAGTCTACATGTCTCATGGCTAAGGAGGGAAGAAGAAAGGTTAAATCTAAACCATCCTCTTCTACTTCTTCACTTGATAGCTTTGATAGTAGTAGTGAAAATGAATCCATGTTTAAGGATATAAGTAAGAGCACCTTAAAAAAAGATGAGCTTGTTGTCGAAAGAAATCTTTGAGAAGGAGGAACTCATCAACCATCAAAAAGACATGCTCATCCTTGAAAAGGAGAGATGTCATAAGCTTGAAGAGCTCCTTGAGGTTGAAAGGGAAAGAAACAAGGCAATTGAGTGTGAACTCGCTTTGAGCAAGGAGACTTGCTCAAATCTTGAGGACACAACTATTGTGCTCAAGGATGAAATTGTTAACTTGACAAAAGTTAAAAAGATCCTTGAAACACAAGTTGAGTCTCTCAAGATCAATGCACCTTCTTTCTCTATGATTCCACTCTCCTCAAAGAAATCTTCCGAACCAACGCAAACTTGCAAGTGCTCAAACTTAATCCTAAAACTTAAGGATGAACTCAAGTTGGCACGAAACAAGCAATCACCGAAACGTCGGCTCTTTGACAAGGAAAAATTGGCATATGCATGAAGTACATATACCAATGTAAGACCTCCACATGTCAAAGATGGTCTTGGCTATTCTCGGTAGTGGAAGCAACATGCTAAAAACCCCAAGAATGGGAGAGACTTGATTGTTTTTGTTAAGGAGGGTTCATCCAACAAAGAAAGTGGAAAGAACATTACAAACTCATCTAACATGCCTAAAAATGAACCTCATCCCTTGTTCCATGATTTTGATGCTTCATATGTTTTATTGAGGAACAAATTTGGAAAGACCTATGCTAGGTATATTGGGCCACTCCGTAAGAGTCCAAAACCTTGCGTGTGGGTGCCCAAGTGCCTCTTGACTAACATGAAAGGACCCAACTCCGTTTGGGTACCTAAAGGTAAGGTATAACTCTATTTTATAGGCACGCTCCTCCAGTGGATCAAAATGGGTGCTCGATAGTGGATGCACAAACCATATGACCGGAGATAGAAGGATGCTTGTTGAGTATGAGAAAAATGAAGATCCAAGTGAAGGAATATACTTTGGAGACAATAGGCAAGGGAAAATCCTTGGCACCGGTAAAATTGTTATTTCTCTCCATCATACTCTTTTCAATGTTTTGCATGTTAACTCCCTTGATTATAACCTTCTATCCATATCCCAATTATGTTATAAAGGTTATAATTGTATTTTCACTAACGAGGGTGTGACTATCTTAAGAAAAAGCAATGACTCAATTGCTTTTAAGCGCGTGCTCAAGGGAAAGATTTACCTTGTGGATTTCACCATGGATAAAGCTCAACTTGACACGTGCTTGATGGCGAAGACCAACATGGGATGACTTTGGCATAGACGGCTAGACCATGTTGGGATGAGAAATTTGCAAAAACTTCTTAAGGGAGAACACATTCGAGGCTTAAAAAATGTTGTTTTTGATAAGGACAGACCATGTAGTGCTTGTCAAGCCGGAAAGCAAGTTGGAGCTCAATATCCATCCAAAAATGCCATGACGACTACAAGACATTTGGAGCTACTTCACATGGACTTTTTCGGTCCAATCGCCTACATAAGCATCGGCTGTAACAAATATGGTCTTGTAGTTATAGATGATTATTCTCACTTCACTTGGGTGTTCTTTTTGCATGACAAAGGCGAAACTCAAGGTGTGCTCAAGAAATCCTTGAGGAGAGCTCAAAACGAGTTCTCCTTAAAAATCAAGAACATAAGGAGCGATAATGGCATCGAGTTCAAGAACACTCAAGTGGAAGAATACTTGGATGAAGAAGGCATCAAGCATGAGTTTTCAGCCCCCTACTCCCCTCAACAAAATGGGGTGGCTGAAATGAAGAATAGTACTCTTATTGAGATGGCAAGAACCATGCTTTATGAGTACAAGACGTCAGACCGGTTTTGGGCGGAAGTGGTTAACACCGCTTGCCATGCCATAAATCAGTTGTACCTTCATCGACTTTTGAAGAAGACGTCATACAAACTTATAACCGTTAACAAACCAAACATCTTTTATTTTTGTGTCTTTGGGAGCAAGTGTTACATTCTCACAAGAAGTCTAGGACTTCAAAGTTTGCTTCAAAGTCCGATGAAAGTTTATTGCTTGGTTATGACTCAAACACCTACGCCTATCGTGTTTTCAACAAATCTTCTGGAATTGTTGAAATAGCGAGAGACGTAGTGTTTGATGAGACTAATGGCTCCCAAGTGGAGCAAGTTGATCAAAGTGTGCTAGATAGAGAAGAGGCTCCACAAGAAGCACTTAAAAGGATGGCACTTGGAGACATTTTCCCTCAAGAACATCATCAAGACTCAAATGATCATCAAACAAATGAAGATACGTCACCCTCCCATGATCAAGTTCAAGATGAGCAAGGCCAACCTCAACAAGATCAAAACGACCAAAGTCAAGAAGGAGAATTGGATCAAGGGGGGGAGACGAAGAAAAGAACGATGATGAAGATGAAGATCAAAGAGTCCAACCACCTCATCCAAGAGTGCACCAAAGTGTTCAACGGGATCATCCTGTCGACAACATACTAGGAGACATCTCCAAAGGGGTAACCACTCACTCTCGAATGACTAACTTTTGTGAACGTTACTCTTTTGTTTCCTCTTTGGAGCCTCGCAAGGTAGAAGAAGCACTACAAGATCCGGATTGGGTGGTGGCCATGCAAGAGGAACTCAACAATTTTGAAAGAAATTAAGTATGGGAACTCGTGAAGCGACCCAACACAAATATTGTGGGAACAAAATGTGTATTCCGCCACAAGCAAGACGAGTATGGGGTGGTAACAAGAAACAAGGCAAGACTTGTTGCAAAGGGATATGCACAAGTTGAAGGTTTGGATTTCGATGAAACTTTTTCTCCTGTAGCTAGGCTTGAATCAATTCGTATCTTGCTTGCCTTTGCTACTCACCATGATTTCAAGCTATACCAAATGGATGTGAAAAACGTTTTCCTCAACGGTCCAATCAAATTGGAAGTGTACATGGAGCAACCACCCAGATTTGAGGATGATAAGTATCCTAACCATGTCTTTAAACTTTGGAAAGGTATCTATGGCCTCAAACAAGCTACTAGAGCTTGGTATGAGTGTCTTAGAGACTTTCTCATTAAAAATGGTTTTAGGATAGGGAAGGCCGACTATACACTTTTCACTAAGCATTTTAACGATGATTTAATTGTGTGCCAAGTATTATATTTGGTTCTACAAACAAAGCTTTTTGTGATGAGTTCTCAAAGATAATGACCGAAAGGTTCGAGATGTCAAAGATGGGGGAATTGAAGTTCTTTCTAGAATTTCAAGTCAAACAACTCAAGAAAGGAACGTTCATAAGTCAAACCAAGTATACTCAAGACATACACTACAGGAAAGAGGTCAACATACGACAACCCAGATAACATACGACGGCCAGCCATCGTATATAAACTTATATACGACGGTATAGCCTTCGTTTATTACTCGACTGTCATAAATATAAGTTATATAGGACAGCCAACCCTAGGCTGTCGTATATAGCGTTTATTTACGACAGCCCCATGCGGCTGGCTGTCGTATCTCATGTTGGCCGTCATATATAGTTCACATATATAGCCCATCGGGCCCAACCCTAATTTCTTCTCCTCACCAGCTCCGTGCCGCCGCCTGCGACCCGCCGCCCTCCGTGCTCCGGCCCGTGCGCCGCCGCCCTCCCCCACTACCGTGCGCCGTCGCCTCCACACCGGTGCCCCCCCCCCCCCCCCCCCGCCGCCAACTCCCCCACCCCAGCGCCACCGCCCCCGCCCCGCCACCGCCGACTGCACCCGACCACCGCCCCCACTGCACCCGCCGCCCCCACGCCGCAGCTGACCCGCACCGACGGCCGCTCTCCCCGCGCGGCCGCCCCGCGTCGCCGCCGCCGTCCGTCGCCCTCGCCGTCCGAGCCGCGGCCGTCGCCGTGCGTCGCCCTCGCCGATCATCTACTCGCCGCAAGTAATACTTTGAGCTAATTCAATTACTTGATAGTTATGCTAATTAGTTGGTAATTATGCTCATCTAGTTAGAATAGTAGTTCGTAATTTTGCTAATTAGTTGTCCATTATAAATTACTTGTTATTATATATGCTTAGGTTTAGGTTAATAATGTTTATAATTTGTTGTTGTTATGTTATTCATGCTTAATATACGACAGATTTGTTGTTGTTATATTGTTGTTTAGGAGTTATTGTTGTTTAGGAGTTATTCATGCTTTAGGATTTGTTGTTGTTCTGTTGTTGTTTAGGAGTTGTTGTAGTTATGTTATGTTATTATATATGCTTAGGTTTAGGTTAATACTGTTTAGGATTTGTTGTTTTTATGTTATTCATGCTTATGTTGTGTCGCTCGCTCCCGCCAACACAACCCCCACCACCGCCGCGTCCTCCACGCCCTCCTGGCCTCCTTCCTCAGCACGCTCGCGCAGTCCCTGTCGCTCCCGACGCCGCCCGCGAGCATCCCCGAGGCCATCAGGGCCCTCGCCATCTACTTCGCGGCCGCCATCGCCCCCTTCATTGCCTCCCCCGCGGCGTGCCTCGTAAGTTATGAAGTCCTCTTCGCACTCGGGGAGTCCCGCCTCCTCCCGTACCCGCCGCCGGACCTCATCTCCTCGCTCTCGGACAACGCCCGACCCGACCTCGTCTGCGTCGTCCTCCGCCACGCCGCGGACCTCCGCGCCTCTGAGATCCTCGCCGCGCTGCAGTGTTTCTTCTCACCAGCCGCCGAGAAGTCCTATGACGCTATGGTGGATGTGAAGAACCGGTGTCAAAAGGTGTTGGGAGAAGAAGCCCAATGATGCGGGCAAAAGGTCTCGGGTAAGAACCTCAATGAAGAGGTGAGGAGGGCCGCACTGCTGCTCATGATGGGGCACGACGGGTTCTCCTCCCCAGAGGTGTGCATGCATTACCTGCTCGCGTCAGGAAATGTGGACTCTGTGGTGCCTGGTGCAGCCGTGGCGAAGCTCGATGGAATTTGTCTCTCTCTCAATCTTTCCTTCTCTCTCTCTTCTTTCCTATCTCTCATTTAAATTACCAAAAAAATGAAAGATTGACGTAAACCTTTACAATATGCATCACCTGTTTCGAACCAACCCGTCTCACATGTGTTACGCATGTGAGGCGTGTAGGTTCGGAATTATCCCTTTTCGGCCAGCCTGGGAGTAACCGAGAGTGCGTGCTTATGATGAGATGCGGGGTATGGATTTGGACGTAGTTTTGACAGCGTAACCCTAATGTTCTCTGCTGCACTATTTTTGGGTGTGCAGTTGGAGAACGGCGGGGTTATGCTGCCAAAATTTCGTCTGAATCTAGACCCCGTGTCTTGTCATAAGCACGTTCGTGTCGTTCATCTTGGGTGGGTTTAGGACCTATCCTTTGCAGTAGATGTAGGGCCGAGACATAAATAAATTAAAAACTAACTATAATTTATTTGACTTAAAACTGCAGAGTCAAACATGAGTGAAGACCGTAGTTGGATGTATACGAGTTGGAGCAAGGCAACTGGTCACTCAGATGAGTGGTATGCCGGGACAGACGACTTTATTGATCGAGTGTTTTCGTTGTCTACGACCGATAAAGCTCGTTGTCCATGTGCAAAATGCCAGAATACTAAGTTTTTAGACAAAACGACATTGTCATTACATTTGTGCAGAAACGGTTACATGCCATATTATAAGGTGTGGAGTTTCCACGGCGAGTCTGCTCCTCGAGCCGTACATGTAGTGGAAGATGATGATGATTGTCCAGGCGTTGATAGGATTGATGAGATGTTAGAAGATATACAAACGGAGGATCCGCCTACAACTGAGGCAGACGCATTCTTTAATCTCTTGAAAGGTTCAAAAGAGGCGTTGCATGACCATACTGAAATGACTCTTCTTACTTTCATGACCAGATTTATGGCAATCAAATCTAAGTATTTCTTCTCTAATAATTACTACAATGATATGATGAAACTTATCAGCGATGCTCTTCCACAACCTCATAAACCGCCCAAAGATATGTATCACTCCAAGAAATTGCTATCTGGTCTGGGTATGGAATATGATAAAATTGTCGTGTCTCCAGATAACTGCATGCTATTCTGAAAAGAGCACGACAAAGAGAAGAATTGTTTAAAGTGTGGAAAATCGAGGTTTGTCGAAGTTGTCAATGAAGATGGTGATAAAGTAATGATAGAAGTTACACATAAGCAATTGGGTTACTTGCCTATGACACCTCGGTCGAAGCGGCTGTTTCTTTTAAAAATATCTGCTAGACACATGAGATGGCACAAAGAAGGTGTGCGTGAGAACAAAGATGTGTTGACTCATCCGTCGGACGGTGATGCATGGAAGTCTTTGGACTCTTTCGATCCTTCTTTTGCTAGTGATGCGAGAAATGTTCACATCGAGTTAGCGACGGATGGATTTTCACCTTTCAGTAGAAATGCCACACCATACTCCTGTTGGCCCGTCTTTGTTATTCCGTACAACCTACCACCTTCTCTTTGTATGAAGTACGAGTTTATGTTTCTTAGCCTCATTATACCAGGACCAGATCATTCGGGATCACGTCTCGATGTGATGTTGAAACCATTGATTGAAGAATTAAAAATGTTGTGGACTGGAGTTGAAGCGTATGAATGTTACAACAAACAAAAATTCAACCTTCGAGTTGCTTAATTGTGGTTTGTCCATGATTTTCCTGCATACGACATGTTTTCTGGATGGAGCACACATGGTCGTTTGTCGTGTCCCATATATGCGTCTGAACTAGAGTGTTTTTGACTTACAAATGGTGGCAAGATAAGCTACTTTGATTGTCATAGGTGTTGGCTTCCTCGAAACCACCCATTCAGGCAACAGAGGAATGTCTTCAGAAAAGATACTATTGTCACTAAGGAACCACCTAAATGCCTAAGCGGGTGTGAAGTATACGATGTGTTGGACAAACTAGTTCCTGATGAAGCTCGCCCTGGATTCTTTGTAGGTTACGGAAATGTTAACAACTGGACTCATGTATGTGGAATTTGGGGGCTACCATATGTGAAGTCGTTGATACTAATGCATAATATTGATCTAATGCATCAGGAGCGTAACATGACCGAATGTATTATAAGCACGTGCATGGACATCACGGGCAAAACGAAAGACAACATAAAGCCTCGAAAGGATTTGACCAAGATTTATAATCGACCTACTCTTAAGCTCTCTGAAAGCGGTGGTAAGCCATATGCTTCTTTCGTGCTTCGACATTAATAAAAAGAAAAAAGTTATGGAATGGTTGAAAACTTTGAAATTCCGAGGTGGTTATGCTGCTAGTCTGAGACGAGCCGTGAATGTCAAAACGGGAAAACTCACTAGGTTGAAGAGTCATGATTATCATATAATAATAGAAAGACTCTTACCAGTTATGTTTTGGGGATATTCAGATGATGCGGTGTGGAAGTTGTTAGCTGAGCTCTCACTATTCTATAGGCAGCTATGTGCCAAAGAAATAACAAAAGACATGATGGAGAAGTTAGAGAAAGAGATAGTTGTACTTTTATGTAAGATGGAAAAATATTTCCTCCTGGTTTCTTCAATCCAATGCAGCATCTTCTTATCCATCTTCCATTCAAGCAAAAGTTGGTGGTACTGTGCAATATAGATGGATGTACCATATTAAAAGAGCATTGAGATATGTGAAAACTATGGTTGGCAATAGAGCAATGGTTGAAGGGCGTATTGCCAAAACATTTACTCTAAAGAAAGTAGGTTACTTTTCTAGTTTCTACTTTGCAAAGGAAAACAATGTCAATACTTCGGCAATGGGATACAATGTAGATGACGAACCACCAGTTAGTGATCTCTCTATTTTTGAATCGAGGGGAACTACTGTTGGCAGCAGCACGACATATGATTTTACTGAAAGAGAAAGGATTGTTGCTTTACTCTATATGTATGCTAATATCGATGACATGGAGAAATATTTCGAGTAAGTGTTTCTCTTACATTTATGATGATTATTGTATTTACCAATACATGTATTGCTAATGTCGACAACATATGTTTTGTGTGTAAAGCGAGTTCCACAACCAAAACTGGAAGCATAGGCATCAACCTATGAGAAAGCAAGTAGAACAATGCGACGGGCGAGAATTAATGGAGGGCCCAATTTCTTATACTGGTTTCGAGCTTATGTATTAGTGAACACCGACATCCATCAAGATTTACGACAACTATCTTATAAATTAGTGAGAGTTAGAAACTATAGTCGATATGACGTAAATGGCTTCCGATTCCGTACAAACTCAATTCCAAACTTTTCGTCCTCTCGCAACAACATCAAATTGCGGAGTTGTGATGAGGGCAATCGACTCAGAAGGGAAAGAAACCAATTACTATGGAATCATTAACAAAATTATAGAATTTATTTTCGCTGGCAATAAAGAACTTCGAGTGGTGTTCTTTGATTGTGATTGGTTTGATAACAATCATGGAACTCGAGAAAATCAATTTGGCATGGTGGAAGTGAATCACAACGAATGCATACGAGGTTTAGATACATACATTCTTGCACATCAAGTGGAACAAATGTATTATCTACCGTATCCATGTAAGAAGCTTAGCGCTTGGTGAGCGGTATATAAGGTGAATCCTCGTGAGCGCTTGTATACTACTGGAGATGATGGTTATCATGATAGTGGAGACACTGAAGAAGTTTACCAAGAACAAGAGTTGTCAGAAACTTTTATCATCAAGCCTGGTGCAGGACTCGATAACTTAGTAGGAGACGTTGAAAATATAGAGACATCTACAATGCGAAAGCGGAAACGTAAACAGCTCACGACGACAGATCGTGATGTTGATGATCATGATGTTGATGAATTTTGAAACTGATTACAAGTAATGTTTTTTAAATGAAAGTAACATTAATTATTGCTTACAATAAATTTTTAACTGATTACTCACTAAATATCGTTTACAGGATGTCGTCGAGCAAGGGTTCTAAGGGTTCAAAGGGGAAGAAGGCGCCGAGGGTTAGGGGTTTCCTCCACCCGTAAGAGAGAGATGACTACTTCTAAGGTTCCACTTACAGCGGGAGTAGACGCACTCAGCTGTTAAGTGCATGTCCGGAGTTGCGGGACAGGGTATGATTCGGACTATGAGTCTGAGGCCAGAGCGGCACCTTAGGAGACGGGTACGCAGCGCAGCGTGCCCTCGAGGAGCGAGCCCTCTGGCAGCCAGCCCTCAGGCAGTCGACCCGAGGGCAGTCTGCCCAACGAGCCCGAGGGCATCTAGCCCGAGGACACATCCGGTGACCAGCCTTCTGGATCACCAGACGTGGTGCCGCAGCGGAGGAACGTACGAGGAAAAGTAACTTTATTGGTCCTCCACCGATTCCTAGAGAGCCGATAATTATTCGTCCGGTTGGAGACAGGTAACACATTAATAAAGTATTCATTTCTATTTGTTCTCAAAGACTGTGGTTTTACTAAATGACTTAACAAATATCTTTTTAGTTCTTGGGAGGACCTTTCTACGATGGGCAGAAACAACACAGGACGGTGAACGGTTGCATCAGAAACTTAGTGCGTCTGCACTACCCCGGTGCGATCGATGGACGTGCAGCTACATCGTGGGACGACTACGTGTGCGTTCCTCACCCGCAGAATGACAACATACAGGGAGTCGTGTGGGCAGATTTTTGGGTAAGTAACTTTCATAAATATTTGAAGTTTCAATTATTTATGTTTCTTTAAATATTAATGTGTGTATGTCGAATTGTATTGGCTTCCTATAGCTTAGGTACCGCCTTGAGGACCCGGCTGAGCAGATGGATCACGCCCGCTCCGTGTTCGAAGTGAACGCTCGGAAGCTTGTTATGCAAATGCTTTCGAACGCTCTGAGTCAAGTAGTTAACGACTAATTGAAGCTCCACGACCACGAGGTTGGTTCGTTCCGAGACGCCTCCGACACGTACTTGACGGAGGAGCAATACGCAGAGGTAAGTTGCTTATTCTTTAAATTATTCACATTACTTTTGGTAAGTAACATCTAATGAACTACGCATGTGTGCAGGTTAGTGTCCTGAGGTTACAGGGACAACTGAAGATTACCGAGCCTTTTGCAGGTATTGGGCTAGCGATGGTTTCATCGCTAAGTCCAAGAAGACTCGAGATGCTAGAGGGACCTCGGGGAAGCACGGTATGGGCGTCTAGAGTTTAGTGTGGATGGCTAAACGGATGGTAAGTTTCTTAGTGATTTTTTTATATTCATAATGTAGTATTGTTCGTACTAACATATGTTCACAGGAAAAGGAGACCGGCGTGCGACCGAGCGCTACTGTGGTCTATAGGAGAGGTCACGCTGACCCTTCTCAGCTCGAGCAGTGTAGTTAGTACGCAGCGGAGCGCCTGGTAAGTTTCTTGACCTATGAAATTAGTTGACACTATATATGTTGTTGAACTTACACAATTTCATTGTTTTTCAGACTAGGTATGGGCAAGAGGCTGTGAGGATACACGGTGAAGTGTTCGATTGGGAAAACTCCCCCAACATCGACCCCCAAGTCACGTATGCAAGCGGAGGTGGAAAAACACACGGAAGGTGAATTCATTTACTTTCATTGTTTTCAATTTAAGATTATTTGATTTTACCTTGAATTGATTCGTTTTTTTAGGCTTGCCAAATTCTCTGGAGTCGTCGACTCCAGGGAGGCACGACCTGCAAGAGGAGGATCCTCGCAGTCTTTGGCTGCTGGCGTAAGCTCCTCCAACCGCCGTGTCACCGAGAGAGATCTCGAGGTCAAGTCGCTTCGGGAGAGCTTGGCCCAGCAGGAGGAGGCCTTGGCGAGAGAGCGAGAGAACAACAGGGCCACCATGGCGTACCATGCGTCCTATATGGCACAGATGCAAGCGGCAATGGAAGTAAGAAACATACAATTGTACTTTAATTACATTGCATTTCAACTGGTTTTATAAATTGTAATGTTTGAAATGACAGGCGCTAGCTCGATAGCAAGGGTAGCAAATCCAGATACCGTCTTGGCAGCCACCGTCGTTCTTGCTGCAGCCGTCGCCACCACAGGAGCAGTTTCCGGAGTACAAGTACAAAAAAGAAGTTACATTAAGTTCAAATAAACAATTGAATACGAAAACACCATTGTAAACTTATATATATGTCACCGTGTTTCGTAGGGATCAGAGACGGAGGCCCAGACTCCATCGTCTCATCTACAGGCGCTAGGTTCACCGCGGCAGGATGAATTCTTCGCCCCCGGAGGTAGTGGAGGGGCTAGTAATGAATAACATTGTGATTTTCTTATTGATTATGGATGTCAGACTTCGTGATTGTGGATGTGTACTACTGCACCTTGTGATTTTGGATGTGAATCTGTTTTGTGAACCCGTTTTGTGATTGTGTATGTGTAGCTGGCCATGGAGCCAGGTTAGCCATTTTCTATTTTTTTAAAAAAGTTGGAAAAAACTTATATACGACGGCCTTTATAAATTATATACGACGGTGTCTGTATAGGGCCGTCGTATATAAGCCTAAATTATATACGACAACTAGACCCAGACCGTCGTATATAAGAGCTTATATACGACAGCCAGGGCCCAAAATCTTCGTATATAAAGGCCCAGCCCAGTGGCCCTTCCCTACGAAATGGGCCATCGTATATTACCGGTCGTCGTATATATAAACTTATATACAACGGTGCTGTCGTATATAAGTTTATATACGATAAGATATATATGACGGTCACAAACCATCGTATATAGATTATATACGATGGCTTTTGCCTTATATATGACGGTTTTGGCCGTCGTATGCTGACGAGAATCCTGTAGTGATACTCAAGAGGTTTGACATGGACAAAGCCAAACCCATCAAGACTCAAATGGGAACCAAAGGACACCTTGATCTCAATGAAGATGGTCCAAGTGTGGACCAAAAGGTATTTCGTTCCATGATAGGTTCCTTGCTTTATCTTTGTGCATCTAGGCCCGACATAATGCTTAGTGTATGTATGTGTGCACGATTCCAATACGCTCCTAAAGACTATCACTTGACATTCGTTAAGAGGATTCTTAGATATTTGGTTCACACTTCTAACCTAGGACTTTGGTATCCTAAGGGATCCAAGTTCAATCTAATCGGATACTCCGATACCGATTATGCCGGTTGTAAGGTGGATAAAAAGAGCACGTCCGGGACTTGCCAATACCTTGGTAGGTCCTTAGTTTCGTGGTCTTCAAAGGAACAAAACTCCATTGCCTTATCCACAGCCAAAGCGGAGTACGCAGCCGGGAGTTGTTGTGCACAACTCCTATAGATGCGATAAACTCTTAGTGACTATAGTTATTGTTTGAGCCATATTCCACTCCTATGTGACAATGAAAGTGCCATCAAGATTTCTCACAATCCCGTGGAGCATTCTAGAACCAAACATATTGATATCCGTCACCATTTCCTACGAGATCACTCTATCAAGGGAGATATTGTTATCTCTTATGTTAGGAGTGAGAAGCAATTGACAGATATCTTCACCAAACTCCTTGATGAGAAACGTTTTTTTGACCTAAGGAGTGAACTAAATATCCTAGATTTTTGAAACATTACTTGAGTCGTGCACATCTGTTTGTTACATGTATATAAACTTCCAAAATCGCATGCTTTCAAAATTCTACCCTAATCTCTCTTACTCTATAAAAACTATGTTCAAAAGGATTCCTTGTCAAATATGGTCATTGTTTGTTTGATGTATGCTTACTGACCATGTTTATCAAAGATATTTGCAAAAACTTGTCCAAAAAGGATTATATTCTGGAGCTAAAATTCAAATTATATGAAATTTCAGCTTATAGCCGGACTAGTCAGCCCATGGGCCAGACAAGTCCGGGCTGTCTAGGTCGGACCTCTCAGCGGACAAGTCCAAACCGGACTAGTCCGCCTGGGAGGCTGGACAAGTCTGGCATCGGAGAAGTCCGGCTCTGGTCCGTAAACCAGACTTGTCCGTGCAACCGGCTGGACTAGTCCGGTCCGTGAGGACTTAACCTCCCAAGGGCGGTCAGACCACCCCTCTCTCTCTTCACTTTGAACTCTCAACTCTCTGTAAGCGGGAACCGCCCCCATTGGTGATTTTCACTTTTCTCCACCAAAAATCTCGTTCAATTCACGGATTGGAGCCTTAAGGAGTGCGGAAACTCTTCCCCGTGCTTCGTTGCTGAAGTTTCGCCTCCGATTTCATCACATTTGGAGATTTGAAAAGGTATTCTTGACCTACCCAAAAATCTCTCCTTTTTTTTCATTCTTAGGTTTTTTTGCTAGAAACCTCTTCACAAATGTTGTTCTCAAGTCATTGCGATCGTAGCCTAGGAGTATTGCGACTTGATTCGAAGTCTTTGCGAAAAAATTTTAGGGTTAGGGTTCTTCCTGTGTAACCTGAACTAGTCCAGTTTCTAGGCGGACAAGTCCGTTCTCGGGCGGACTAGTCCGGCCCCTTAACGGACAAGTCCGGTCTACACAGGAGAAACCCAACTTTAGCCATTTTTAGTGAATTCTTTCGTAATATTCCATTTCTTTGACCTCTTATCTATTGTTTCTCAGGCGATATGTCAGACTCTCACCAAAGCTCTCCTCTTGCAAGTTCCACGACCGAGGAGGCTCGACAAGCCCTCCATCGGTGCATTGTCGAAGAGAGGGCGGCAAAGGAGGCCCAAGCGGCTAAGGATGCCGTCATTCGAGAGGCAAGAACAAAGAAGAGACATGATCTCGATGAGCAGGCATAGATTGCCAAAGCCGTTGAAGAATCCTTGGCGGATCAACGGAAGAAGAAAATGGCCAAACGTGAAGCCCATAGCTCCCAGGCTGCTAGTGCCATAGAGCCCAAGAAGAAGAAGCTGGTCACTTTTGGAGAGAAAGAGCGGGACAATGAGAAGGATAAAGAACCCGAGGGTAGGGTTCTCCGTGACCCGAAGAAAGGCAAGGCTCCACTTCCTGAGGACCCAAGAACAAAAAGGCAATTGCCAAGGCACCGACAAAGAGGGCCGGAGGCATTGTAATCAGGGAGAAGGGGCAACCGAAGCCCATCGGTCCCCTGAAGATGGCTGCCCTTGCTAGAGATCCAAACTGGCAGCCCAACAATGCAGCATATGTGTTCAAATGAAACGGGGCTGAGAAGGCCAGAAGGCTGAGAATGGATAAAGTCCATGACTATGAGAAGCACACATCCGACCCTAGGTTTTGTTGTGACTTCCATTGCGACTACTACCGCCTAGTATACTTAAAGATGAAGACTCTAGTCGCTCAAGCTCAATGGGTGGATTGGGACTACCTGGTCAAAAGGAAGCATAAAGCTTTTGATGCCGTGATTGAAGCCGCAGAGCGCCATGGAATCAAGAAAATCATGAGTTTCAAGTATGATTGGAACATCAAAGTGATTGTGCAGTTTTCCACCACCGTATACTTCTCCACCTACGGTGACCGGAAAATCACTTAGATGACTCATGGATAACAGTACTCAGCCACATATGAGGAGTTTGCTTAGATACTTGGCCTCCAAGAGCACCTGGACCATGAGATCATCATTTCCAACCTCAAGGCAGTGGATAGGGATCAGCTCGACTACATGTATCCTAGTCATGTTCTCTATGAGGCTGGGCTTGCTAGGAACATCAAGCCATTTTATAGCATCCTCAACCGGATTTTGAGGAGAACCATTGCCCCTAAGGATGGAGATGCAGGGGTGATTCAAGGAAACTTAAGACATCTCCTCCTGTTGATTGATGGTGAAGAGAAGTTCAACCTCATTGAGCACATCTATGATGACATTTTCAACATATCACACACTCCAACCGCTCATGTGAGTATGCACCATATATCATGTGCTTAATTGAGAAGGTGTCGGGGTTTGTCTTCGTCAAGGATGTGACTCATCGACCTATCCGTCCTCAGCTTCCCCCGATTGTGCCAGAACCTTCCAGAAGGAAGAATGCTCAACCTCCTTCCAGCTCAGTGGCTCCTTCACCACCTCCTCCTCTGCAGTCGATGAGCGGATTCTTCAAGTGCTTCAACGCGCTCTTCTCCTCCTGTCAGCGTGTGGAGGTCCGGACTCGATGCATGGAGAGGCGTCAGGAAAAGTACCTCAAGGCCGTGTGCGACAATCTTGAAGTGCCTAAGTCTCCTCCCGAGGAGAGTGATGGAGAGCTCACTCCTTATCCAGAGTTCACTACTGATGAGCTCGCCCAGTTCACGAAAGATGGAAACTCTTCCAAGGCCGTGCCTCCATCCACCGTCATCGACGACAAGGAAGATGATATGGAGGCCACGGAGAGCGATGAAGATGGCGTTGAAGAAGAAGACGATGAAGATGACGAGTAGACTTAGGCGCATCTTCTTCCTTTTTCCTTTTTGGTGCCTTGATGCCAAAGGGGGAGAGATGGAAGAGGATGTCTTTTTGTCATCTCCTAGTCTTGTGATAGATCCTTGGACATGACTATCTATGTTTTATGCATTATGTCTCTTTTATGTAAGATTTTGTGTGGATCTTATGCTTATATTTGATCATTGTTTCCCTTTGCTATGTTTTATTGTCTTATCACATTATTTAGCAAAACACGTAGGCACCCCACCATAACATGTGAATGTATGTCAACTCCCCTCTTTTACTGTTGCATACATCCAGAGGGAGTTATGCATACACACACTTGTTATAAAAATCAAATTTTTACCTCTTATGTTGAAACTTAATGTGTTTTCATCAATCACCAAAAAGGGGGAGATTATAAGTGCATCTAGGTATCCCCGTGGGTTTTGGATGATTGATGACGACGATTAAGAAACTAATGAGCTAAGATGACCATAAACACAGGATATTTCCAAGATGAACACCTAAACTCTCAAAAAGGAAAAGGATGAAGAAACGCGTTGAAGACTCGAAGAGTAGAATTTAGGGTTTCATTTGAGTCTTTAGTAGGATAGCCGTGTTAGAGTGAGAGTGTGTGTGTCAAGTGCATTGAGATCATAGAAGAGAGCTCAAAGTGTTAGAAGTGTCGAATCCTTAGTGGAGAGTGCTAGTGAGGTAAACTCGAGTAGGCCGGACTTGTCCGGAGTCCTACGGTTTAGTCCGTTTGGGGCGGACTAAGAGTTCTTAACTGAGTTCGGACTTGTCGTTTTGGGGACGGACTAGTCCGATTCTCTCTTGGTGAGAGTGTTTCGGGACTAAGTCCTAGTAGACCGGGCTTGTCTCCCTCAGTGGCCAGACTAGTCCGGGTTAGCCAGACTTGTCCATTTTCACCCGGACTAAGAGTTCCTCACTGAGTTCGGACTTGTCCGTTTAGGGACGGACTAGTATGATTCTCTCTTGGTGAGAGTATTTCGGAACTAAGTCCTAGTATATCGAACTTGTCCGCCTCAGTGGCCGGACTAGTCTGGGTTGGCCAGACTTGTCCGTTTTTACCGGGACAAATAGTTCGTGTGTGAGTTCGGGCTAGTCCGTTCTGAGGCGTACTAGTCCGTATGGTTGTGAGATGAGAGCTCACACGACTAAGTTTTGGTGGACCAGACTTGTCCGACTTAGCCGTCGGACTAGTCGATCTGGGTCCTGCAGACTTGTCCGTTCTCACCCGGACAAAGAGTTCCTGTGTGAGATCGTACTAGTCTGTTTTGAGGCGGACTAGTCCAAACTTTAATTGGTGGCAACGGTTAGTAATCGGGACTTCTATAAAAGGAGATGCACCGACTTCATTTAGACAACTCTGGAACCCTAGCGCTGCCACAACCATCCTAGAGCCTCTCTAAACCTTCTCTCTTGTCTACTCACCCTCTAGAACCAATTCTTGAGTGGATTTGGGTGTGTGAGGAGAGGAGAAGGAAGAACTTCGTGTTTTGGCTTTCGGAGTGATCTCGTGCACTTGGTGTGAGTCTTTGTGATCTGTGGCTTGTGAGATTCATGAAGTTTTGTGAACGTGTTTAAGTGGGAGCCTCAGATTGTGAGCAGCCCCAAAACCTTGTAAGTTCACCCTTGAGATAGTGAAGAACCGGGTTGGCCTTAGTGACGACTTGGTGAGGAAAGGGTTGTTAAACACGGTCCTTTGTGGACTCTTCAACGGGGACGTCGATTTCTGAGTGGAATCGAACCTCGGGCAAAAATCTTCGTGTCATTTTTGTATTTACATTTTATTGATCATTAGAATTGCTTAGGGTTCGTTTCGATCATTTCGCTCTTATAGTATTTGTCGTTACAATCCTGCAATTCACTGCTATACTTGTCATATTAGATTGCTAGATAGTTTATCTATATTTCCTTAAACTAAAATCTGAAGAAAAATCCATAAAAATCAAGTTTTTAGGCTTTTCAGTAGGCTGACCGGACTAGTACGCCCCTGAGTCAGACTAGTCTGGCCCCTGTATTCTAATCTCGTTTAAATTAAGTCATTTTAGGTAGTTTAGCCTATTCACCCCCCTCTAAGCAACTTTTATTCACCCCCCTCTAAGCAACTTTTAGTTACAGAAGAAGCTTTTTCATGGGTCTGAGAGCAGGAGTTGAACTCAATGAGGTCAAAACTGTTTGTTTCTCGGTAGTTCAGTGGTGGACAGGTCGGAGGTCAATTGACTGCTCCCAAGTCCATGTCCAACTTGGGAGCTTTGATTCATTGTTTTGCACTAGAATGAGTATATAAGCGTATAAGGATGTATAGGAGCATAAGTTCAATAATATATGTAATTGCATGCATAAAACATGTATAGGAGCATAAGTTCAATGAATGAGTACATAATGAGTACATAAGCATGCATGAGTTTCTCCAAATCTACTCCACCGCCGTACTTGCCGCAGGAGGGGATGAGGCCGTCATGGCCAACTACTTCCCCGTCGCCTTGACCGGCCCAGCCCGGTCTTGGCTCATGAACCTCCCCAGGGTTCCATAACTTCCTGGGGAGAGATCTGCCAGCAGTTCATCGCCAACTTCGGCAGCTCCTACACCCGTCCCGGCATGGAGCTTGACCTCCACGCCATCAAGCAACAACCTGGGGAATCACTGCGCTCATTCATCCAGCGGTTCTCCCAGGTACGCAACACCATCCCGCATATTCAAAGTGCTTCTGTGGTGGTGGCGTTCCGGCAGGGTGTCCGGGACGAGAAAATGCTTGAGAAGCTCGCGACCAGAGAGGTCCGCGACGTCTCCGAGCTCTTCAGCCTGGCGGACAAGTGCGCTAGAGCAGCCGAAGGGTGGAACTGGCACTCTCTGCCAGCCTCCGAGTCACGAGGGCAGTCCGAGTCTGGCGCTGCCTCCTATGGAGGCGGCAAGAAGGCCAAGAACCGGGGGAGTGCCAAGATGAAGTCATCGGCCGCGGCTCCCGTTGCCGCAGCAGCGGCACCCAGTGGGGCTCGGGGGTCGCGCCCCGACAAAAGGCCGCGACAGTCATCGGCTCCAGATGGTGACCAAGGCGAGCTGTGCCCCGTGCATGGCACCAGCAATCATACTGCTGCCGAGTGCTGGGACATCCAGAGACTCGCAGAGCGCTTCCGCAAAGGGAGGCAGCTGAGAGCTGATGGGCCGTCCCTCCCTCAGAGGGAGGGCAAACAGAAAGTCGATGCCTCAGTCAGCGCCGGCCACCAGGTGGGCTTCCAGGAGCCTCAGCGCGTCATGAAGACGGTGCACAACGGTGAGGACTTCAACTCTGGTGATGACGAGCCGGGGCAGTAGCTGACTGCGGCTATCTCGGGAAGTCAGTGGAGACTGCACTGCTGTGATATCAACCTTGGAGGAGCTCCAAGTAGTCACAGCAGCCCAAGCACCAGCCCCGATGGTGCAGAACCGGGCCAGCTCCACCCGAGTGCACGCTTCCGTGCCTCGGTTGTACCTCCTAGGGGCCGCCCAGGGTCTGTCAACCCCTTGAAGGCCTTGCTAGAAGGGGAAAGACGCCTTGGGTCTCCCAAGAAGAGTCCGGGTCCTCCTACCCCTTGAAGGCCTTAGCCAGAAGGGGAGAGCTCCCCGGGGCGCCCAGGAGAAGCCGCGCGGGACCTGATCCAGCGTGAAGATGACAACCTCGTCGACGAGGCTCGGCTGCAAGTGACGCCCCACAACGCACGGTCTCGGCTGGTGCCCAAGCTAACACTACCGCCAAAGGACCAAACACGTCAGGGACCTGCAGGAAGGCAGCCTGGTGCCGCGGCACGCACTTTCCCGCGAAGGACCTATAAACTCTCCCCCAGCTGGGAAGGTTCCTTCCGAGTCACGAAAGTTGTCGTCCCAGGTACACATGCCTTTTAACCGAGTATGGGATCCGTTCCCAAAACCCTTGGCATGGAACAACACTGTAAGTCCTACCTTCTGAGCATTAGTAGAACAGGGCCATACCCTTCTGTAATAAATCCCATAGAATCTAGGAACAGCGCTTGGGGCAGCTAAGTCTCAAGGGACGGTCCAGGACTACGTTCAGCTTGGCCTGGTTCTGACCCTAAGTGCGTAGAGTCTTGCTTCCCTTCTTAATGAGGTGGGTCGTTGCCCTCATGTACAACCAGACTTCCCCCTATGGGCATTTACGCAGAAACCTGTTCTACTTCACTCTCTCTCATGTGCTCATTTAAATTACGCATTAATTTTTATGATCGCACTCTCTATGTATGTTCATCGTACATCTAGCTCCCTCTCTTTCGCGCTCATCCATAGTCAGCATTTGCTATCCTACCGAAGGTGGCTGCGCTTGAGGCACCTGCCGATGGCCAGGTGGGTCTCTCGGGCCTCCCCCAGTCAGGTGTTGCGGTGCCAGTCGGTCAACTCCAGGAAAGGCCTGCGCCATGCATGGGGGGCCCAGGGTGCGTATCCCGCTTAGCCGACTCTGTGCCCAAAGCGTGCGCATCCTGCCCTCCGGAGGTCCAGGGGAGTACAACCGCTTTGCCTGGTTCCGTACCCAAAGCCTGTGCACCCTGCTTCCCCAGCGCACGGTACGGTACTAGGGATCGGATGATCGTACCCGGACCTTGGAGGGAGCCGAAGCCCCGGTGTCTCGCGCATAGAATTGTCCAAGCCCCGTATAAAGGATCAGGATCGTAAGCCGAATAAGACTAAGAGACGGGAGGAGAGGACCCCCCCCGAGGAGAATTACGTTTCCTCTACCTGTGTGCAGGACCTCCAGGTTACAGCAATGGGGGCTGCATGAAGCGGGGGCAAGGAGCTACCAACTACTCCAGCATAGGATCGGAAGGTCCGGGTCCCGCCCCTTCCACAGGGGCGAGGCCCGAAGGCCCCATGCGTCCAGCGGGCCCGGAGCTCCTGCCTACGCAGAGGGGGACTCCAGGCTCGCCACGTGGCTGGCGGAAACCGGACCTCCCCCTCTTGGGGGGGGGGGGCTCCAGAGGCCCCATGTGTCCAGCGGGGCCGGAGCTCCCGCCTCCTTAGGAGGGGCTCCGGACCCGCCGCGTGGCCGGCAGAAGCCGGACCTCCCTCTCAAGGGGAGGAGCTCAGAAGGCTCCACGTGTCCCACAGGGCCGGACCCCTTCTCCTTAAAAGGGAACTCCGGGCCCGCCACGTGGCCGACAGATCCGGACCTCCCCATGGGGCGAGCTCCGGAGACCTCCGGGGTCCTTAATACAGCAAGGACCCGGAGAAGGTGCCTGTGCAGAGCTTCGAGATTGGTAAAGGCCTATGAGTGCCTTGCGGAGCTAAGGACTCGACCAGGCAAAACCATTAAGAAGACAAAAAACATCACAGGCACAAACATTCAAGAGAGTCTATTTATTCATGGCTCCACGAGCTGGTCTACAGACTCGATAAAAAGAAATAAGCGAGTCCTAGGGGCCTCCTGGCTCGCGTCGGAACCTAGAGGCTACAAGGGCGGCCACTTCCCCGACTTCGGCCCTGGCCATCTCCTCCCGCTCTGCGGCAGGACCGTCTTTCACTGTCTCCAGTGAGAAGGAAGGGTCCCGGCTCTTGAAGCGGGCCAGCACATGCGTGGCAACCTCCAAGGCCAGGCCCCGTCCCTCTGCCTCAAGCTCGCTGGCAACCACTGAGTCCAGCCTGCTCAGCTTGGCGCCAAGTGACTCCAGTGCGGGAATCACTTCAGCCACCTTCAACGCAGGAGCCACCGCCTTCACCGAGCTGAAGCCGAGAGGGACCAAGGTGGACCCCGCCTTGTCGACGAAGCTCGAAACTGCACGGGCCTCGGAGGACCGTGAAGCCAAGAGCTCCTCTACCTCGCGGCGGGCTGCTCGCAGGGCGTCGCGGCTTCCCTCGGAGGACTCCTTCTCCCTGGCCGCCAGGGAGCTTTCCCGAAGGCAAAGAGACTGGGCAAGCCGCTTCAACTCAGAAACCCGGAAATCAGCAGCCAATTCCCGATCCAGGATCGCCTGGTGTTCGCGGGAGACCTGTTCCTCCCTCATGGTCAGGTCTGCCTTCCGGGTCTCTAGCTCCCTGGCCCGAGCTCGCAGGTCAGCCTCGCCCGCCGCCAGCCACGCGGTGACCCTCTCCGCCTCGACTACCGTGGAACGCTCCAGGTCCTCAACGGCGAGTTTACGGCGCTCCAACAGCTGATGTATCTCCTCCGCGGCAGAGAGGCTCTCCTCGGCCCGGGCGTGTGCCTCAAGGGCCTCCCTGTGGAGCCGTCGCGTTTCGACGTCCAGGCGGTCAACAGACCGTTTCAGCCGGTCGAGAAGCGCTTCCCTAAAGTCAAGCGACTCCTGCCCGGAATCGAGCTCGCCCTTGACCTTCGCGGTCCGCTCACGCAAAAGGTTCCCCCAGATGAGGAGGCGATCCCTTTCAACCATATGCTCCTCCCGCTCACGACCAAGTGCGGCCAAGACTTGCCGGACGCTCGCTTGGGCGAGCGCGAAGGCATCCGCCAAAGGCAGTGGGGCAGCAGAGGCCGGAGCAGCACCCCCGACCTCCTCCATCACATCATCCTTAAGAGTAGGCGATGCACCAGCGACCGGGATGAGACGTCGGTCAGGAGAATCTGGCGCCGGGACTCCGACAACCTGACCCCGACGAGTGGGAGAAGTCGACGCTGAAGTAGAAGTCGGGTCGCCTGGCATAGGGTTGACCTGCGCAGGCTTGGGAGCCGCGGCAGCCGTCTCGGTAGAAGAAGATGACACTGCCGAGGAATCCGGTCACGCTGGGACAGGAGAAACTCCCGCTGGCTTGGGGGCCGCGGCAGCTTTCCCTGTTTCCAAGCGCAACGGTGCCGATTCCCCACCAGCCGGGGACGATCGAGAAGCGCGAACACTCCAGCGGGCCTTGAACCCCGACTTCCGAGCCGGGGTAGGATCCCCAGAGCACGCCGTCGTCGCTAACGGCCGCTCCGCAGTCGCCTGCACTGACGGAGCAGGGGATGCTCCAGAAGCTCCTCTCGACGCATCTCCCTGAGACCTCTTTGTGTCGCCACCGGAAGGAGTTCCATCTCCAGAAGCGGGAGGTACAGGCATCCCGGATCCCAGACTTGGCATGGATGCCGCCACTGGAGGAGATCGAGCACGTTTCTTCTCTAGGGGCGGGTTAGAAGCCATGACGACGGAGGACTCAAAGGCAAGAAGACAAAGGCAGAAGAGTCCAAGGAAAAGCGCTGGGAGTGCGAAGGGAAGCCGCAATGCGGGTAAGATCCCCTTTTAAAACTTCCCAGATGTGATTCCAAACGACCCGAAACTCTTCGAATACGCCGCATCGGCAACCGCATCGGCTCCAAGACCGAGCGCCGATGACAGGTGGGCCCAAGCTGCCTAGCTGAAGCGGCGAGTCAAGGAGTCAGCCTCCCAAGAAGACGAGCCGGCAAGGCGCTCCGGTGGTTCCCGAAGAAAGCGCCGTAACGTGCAGAAGTGACAGTCTTGGGAACCGCCGCAGTAAAAGCAACCATCAAGTGGGCGCACGCTCCCACGATCCCACGATTGTTCGTGCTCCGGCAGCGGTCAATGCGGGACTTAGAGAAAGTGCGCAGAACAGAAGAGACGGAGGTCCCACCTCGGGCTAGCTATCTCCCCCGAGATGGGCCCAGGGGCCACTGTCGGTACCCGCGATATGGCGTACCCCCGCGCACAGGGGAAAATGCCTGAGGATCTCGCCATTCTCCATAGGGAGAGCTCCGAAGGCGCCACGCGTCTGGCGGGGCCGGACCTCCCTCTCCTTAGAGGAGAGCTCCGGGCTCACCACGTGGCCTGCATAAGCCGGACCTCCCCCCTCCGCGGGGGAGAGGTCCGAAGGCGCCACGTGTCCAGCGGGGCCGGACCTCCCCCTCCTCAGAGGAGAGCTCCGGGCCCGCCATGTGGCCGGTAGAAGCCGGACCTCCCCCTCCGTGGGGAGAGGTCCGAAGGTTCCACGTGCCCTGCGGGGCCGGACCCCCCTCTCCTCTGAGGAGGGCTCCGGGCACGCCACGTGTCCAGCAGAGCAGCGCTGCCTGCCCCCGAGCGGTAGGCAGCGGGCGTAAAGACGCCCCATACCTTGCCCGTACAAGGTATTCAAGGCCCGCGCCTTCCCAAGACGCGGAGACGCGGAGCACGCCTCTGTCAGGTGCCGTTGCGCCTAGTCGCATCACAGACTGGCGCGCGGTGTCAGAACCTGCCAGCCAATAAACACAGCGACAAGACATCCCCTGCCGCCTCCGCCATCATCAACCACTACGACTAGCGTGCGACATGGGCAGGGCGGCAAGACGAAGACTCAGAAGCCTTCGCCAGAGACAACTACCGGCATAACTGCGGATACGATAGTCGGCAGGAAATCTTTCCGGGACCACATGTCGGGTCCCGGGCCCCCCTTGTAAGCCACACGAGCCTTGGACTATAAAAGGCTCGGGTAGGCGACGTTAGCAAGGGTTCGCACTCCAGCAACTCATACCCTAGGCGTAACTCATCCTCAAGCTCAGGACTTCGGTTCTGAGCAACAAGCAATACAGCGAGCACCTCAGCTCACCGTGAACGTAGGGTTTTACGCTCCGGTGGCCCGAACCACGTAAAACCCGCCGTGTCAAGCTCCTCCTTAACTCGTCCCTACGCTTAAGCTCTCCGCAAGCGACTAGCCCCTCCCAAAAAGAACCTCCGCGGGCTGCCCAGTGCAGATCCGGGGGAAGTGTCGACCACACACTTCTATAGTAGGAAGTGAAATAGAATGAATTAGCACTACCTTGGATTTCCTTGTGAAATAAGAAATGAAAAAGTCACTGTAAAAAAACATTTCGAAGTTATAGAAGAAGCTTTTTCATGGGTCTGAGAGCCGGAGTCGAACTCAATGAGGTCAAAACTATCCGTTTCTCAGTAGTTCAGTGGTGGACAAGTCGGATGTCAATTGACTGCTCCCAAGTCCATATCTAACTTGGGAGCTTTGATTCATTGTTTTGCACTAGAATGAGTATATAATCGTATAAGAATGTATAGGAGCATAAGTTCAATTGTATATGTAATTGTATGCATAAAACTTGTATAGGAGCATAAGTTCAATAGTATATGTAATTGCATGCATAAAAAACTCGATCTAATCGATATTGAAACGGGCTTCCTGGTAATGCTTAATCTCGTGCCGGTCGTCTCTAATCACCGATCCTCTAGTTCATTTCTGTTGTACAGAACAGCTACAGCTTTTCAGAACTTCAAATAATCTGATATAGATAGTGAAAGTCGGAGAGCCTGACCGTGCATGTCGTACGGCCGGGGTGCAGCATCTTTGTGATCCAAGTCAGTAGACCTTTTGCTCAAGAGGACCCCCCCACCCCTGGTTCTCACGTTGACCCCGGGTGTGCGTCCGTTCATATCCCAATCAAGAGGAATGTGTAGCCTACGCAGGACACGTTCTGAATCCGAACCCGTTTAGCTTGCACCGACTTCGCAGTCCGAGCGAACAACTGACTGATCGAACCGTGACGCGTTTCCGAGCGCTCTACTGATTCGATCGCTCGGATCCGGCGCTTGATTGCGTTATCCGGCAGCATTCGGATTCTGATCCAACGTCTGGGTCAGGACCCAGCACTATATAAATTTGTAGCCACCACCACCGCCGCTGTGTCTCGCTCCACACGCACTTCTCCTCTTCCTCCAGCATCCCCTCCTCTCCTGCGGGTTTCGTCGGCGCGCGAACCATGTACACCGCCGCTCCCTTCGCTCTCCCGCCGGGATGCTTCGGCCCCATCGCGCCGCGGAGGACGATGATGGCGACGTACGCCGTCGAGGCTCCTCCTCCCCCTTCGCTGCCGTGGTGCTACGAGCACGACGCCGACGACATAGAGGGGATGTTCCGCGACATCGACGCCTTCGTGCACCAGGCCGCCCCCGCCACGACGCCGACCGCGGAGTTCCTCGCACTGTGTCGGCTACCAGCAAACGACGGCGTCGACGCCACTGCCATCACCGGCGGTTTCGGCAACACCACCAAGACGGAGGCGTCCAAGAAGAAGCGTCCGGACGAGCCGAGCTGGACGTACGACGCCGACATCGACGCCACGCTCCGGAAGATGGAGAATGACCCGGCCGAGCGGCCGTCGGAAGACTACCTCTCCACGACGCAGCACGGGACAACAATGACCTTGGGCGACCGGGCCGAGCTCGTCACATGGATGTACGAGTTCTCCCGGTCCCACGGACTCGCGCCCGGCACGCTCCACCGCGCCGTCTCCTACGTCGACCGCTTCCTGTCGGCCAAGAGGGTCGACGGCGGCCGCGCAGATGACTGCCGCCTCCTCGGCGCCGCGGCCGTGTTTACCGCCGCCAAGTACGAAGACCGCAAGACCGTCCAGATCCTCAACGCAGACGACGTCGCACAGGACGTCGGTGGCGGTTGCACCCGGCGCCAGGTCCTTGCCGCGGAGCGCGACCTGCTCGCCGTGCTCGGGTACCGCCTCGGCGGCCCCACGGCCTACACCTTCGTCGAACACTTGACCAGGCACGACGACGACGACGACGACGACGACGACCAAGAGACGACCGCCGCGAAAACGGCGATGGTCAGGTCCCTGGCGCACCACCTCGTCGACATCACGCTGCTGGACTTCCGGTGCGTGTCGTTCCTGCCGTCCGCCGTCGCGGCGTCGGCGGTCCTGCTGGCGAGGCACGTCGTCGTCGACTCCGAGAACGAGCCGCTCGAGATGACGGGGTACACGCTCGGGGACCTGACCGACATCATCGACAAGATCTACGACATGCACGAGCTCAAGGGTTTGTGGCCAGGATGCGCTAAGATGATGGCCGACTACGTCTACAGCTACTCATTGCCCCCTCGCTGATGATCGACGTGTATGGACATCATGTAGAAACTCTGCTGCAAAGGAATTTTGGTAGACCCGACGACCCTTTGCTAGGTAGCAGAGACAGAGCACTAGTTTCGGTTCTTCCTGTAACGTTCGCGTATGTACGTCGACCTGGATGGTCTATTGGAACTTTTTTGTGGTGATATGTTTTCCATGCAAAATTGATGTGATGTTCACAGTTCATAATCTCAGTTACTTTTTTTCTCTAAAGCAGTGTATTGCTATAACTCAGTTTTATTGTCGCGACAGATATAAGTTAAGAAAATAACTTAATTTAGTTGTGTAAGTTTGATATTTTGAACATGCTTCTTGCTATTTTTTCTTTAATAGCATTGTTACTATTAATGTATTAAAATACTTGATTGAAAACATGAGATCTTAGAAAACTATGTTCACAGTTCATAATTTAATCGTTTGTTTATTGAGTAAAATTTTAAAAACCTATAACTTGCAAGAGCCTACAATTCGTGGTGCTGAATGCAGAAAACTACAATTAAGTTGACAGTTAGTTGCAAAGAGGCTAGCAACTTTGTCACCATGAACCCCCTTGTCAACCTCAATGAGTGACGGGAAGACTTGCAAAGAGGTTTTGGGCTTTTGCAACCAAGCATCGAAATATTTTTAGTTTTCTGGTATTATAGATCTACATGGTATGAGTGATCTTTCTTATCTCAGCCTAAAAAATCGCTATCATTTTACCTCAGTTTGAGAATTCACTGCCGTTAAGATTCAAACACATAACCCTACAGGCGCTACTATTTGCTATGTTGTATTCTTATAAGAGAGGGGAGAAACACTTGACGGCCTCCGAAAACACGTCGACCGTTATCAAATGATGCAATTGAAGTACTCATGCAGTTGAGAATTCAGGGCTGGCCCAAAAACACGGTGCCAATTGTGCATTTCAAAATTACTCAATCATGGAAAGGCGAACACTGAACACATGACACCGATCCTAATTCCAAGACTGAAGGCAGATACAGCGAACATAAATAAACAGATTACATTTGTTGAGATATTCTCCATGACAGCTTCTGGACACACAAACAGTAGGCAGCTACAAGTTACAATCAAGACCACAAGCACTTTACCATAGCTCTGCAACTCTTTGTTGCTAACACCACCACCACCATGCACAGTTACTCATAAGTCACTTCTTGGCTCCCACACCAATCTATGTGGGAGCAACTCTAACCAGAACAATAAAAATTAATCGATACATACTCTTGAATCGCCCCTGAAAGAGGATTGTTACTGGCTCTCTTCATCCTCATCCTCCATGTCCTCGTCTTCCTCCTTGATGTCCGAGTCGCTGCCGTTCCCAGAGGCAGGTGCAGCTGTGCTAGCATTGTTCTGACTGTACTGGTAATGCGGCTGCTGAGCTGCCTGGCGATGCCTGCTGTCCTTGATGCGGTAGCGCAATTTGTGATTGCTGCTGGTGGCGACATCGGTGGCGGTGGCTGTTCTCCTCGAACCGTTGCCGTCAACAGCGGTGGCAGCAGCCATGGGCGTGGCAGCTCCGGTTGCCTTTGAGAGCTCCATTTGCATCTTGAGGAAGAACTGCACGCGCTGGTCCTCCAGCTCCCGCGCGGCCTCAAGGCGCTCCCGCTCCATCCGGAGCTCCTGCTCCCTCTTGGCGCTCTCGACGCGCTCATACACCTCCCCGAGCCTTCGGATGGCTTGCGCCAGATCGCGCAGGCCCTGCGCGCGGTTGCTGCTCTCGGCGCCGTTCGCTGGGGCGGGCTCCTCCACGCGCTGCCTCTTCCCGTTCGCCACCGTTGCCAAGGGTGGCTCCGGCGGGAACCCGTCGGAGGAATCGGACGACGCGGACGGCTGGAGCGGAGGCTGCGGCATCCTCCGCTTAGCCCCCGCGGAGGGCTGGAGCGGCGTTCGCGTGCGCTGCGGGAAGCTGAAGCGCGGCGGCACCATGGGCGGGGCGCTCCGTGCGGCCGCAGATGACCCGGGCTTGTAGACGGGGGCGAGGAGATCGTCGAGGCGGTGGAACAAGGGCCAGGAGGAGTCGTGCTTGGCCTTCTCGACCTTGTACTTCTTCTTGAGCGTGTCGATGCGGTTCTTGCACTGAACGTCGGACTTGGGCGCCTTGGAGTAGCCGTCGCGGGAGGACACGACCTCCGCGACCTCCTGCCACTGCGGATGGCGGAGGCTGCCGCGGCCGAGCGCGACGAAGCGCTCCCCCCAGGCGTCGATCAGCGCGGAGGTGGCGCCGTCGCTCCACGCGTCCTCTCGGACCCCGACCCCGCCGCCGCCGCCGCCGCCGCTCGAGGGCGAGGGCTTGCGGAGGGGGATGGCGACGGCGAGGTGGCCGGGCGGCGCGGCGGCGACGGTGACGGGGTCGGCGACGGGGAGCGGGGACGAGGAGCGCGACGGGGAGGGCGAGGGCGAGGGGGAGGCCCCGGCGTCGTCGTCCATGGCTGGAGATCCGGCGGCGGCGGCGGCGGATGGGAGCCGAGGGTTTGGGGATATTTCCGGGATGCGAGTGTGGGGAATGCGCCCGATTTTGTTGTGGCCGTCGCGTCCGGCGGCGAGGGGGAGTCGTCGTCACCTGCCTGCCCCTGCCTGTGACGGAGCGGAAGGGCTGTTGCCTTGTTGGGCCGCGCTTTGCTGGGCCGGGCCGAGACCGGCCCACCTGACACGTGAACCCAAAGGCTTGCCTTTGTTCAGCCTTTCGTTTTAATCCTTGAGATTTCCCTGATTCTGATGCTGGAATTGGATTGTTTGCAGATGAATTTGATCGATTCTTTCAATGTGAAAAATAAAGACTGGAATCTGATCAGTCTTTATTCTGCTCCTTTTTTGGAGGACTAGGATAGATCATTGGGTCCTACACCCGGCTGGCGGCTGAATTCTCGCCTCAGTTTCAGCGCGGTAGGCTTCCGGATTCAGGGCAGGGCCATGACCCTCTGCTGATGAAAACCTGCTTCTTATCCGGCGCTGGAAACATGCGGGACGGACGCGGATTATCCGTTTTATGCGTGCGGCTGAAGACACCGATGGAGCTGTAAACCTGGTGCGGCCGTTCCGTTTCCTCGCCGCGACCAGAGAATTTGAATGAAACCATCTGGTTCTTATTAGAATCAACGTTTTGCAACGCGTTTACGATTAATGAACTGCTATTTCTTTTGCTTATGATGATACAAAAAAAGAAGAAAAGAAGGACAAGAACAAGAAAAGGCATGGTATATGCATGCAACAGACGCGTACGCCATGGCTGGCATCACTGTTAAGTTTCCGGCTGACCGTTGCACCAAACCCGCTGATGTCGTCGTCCTTGGTGTCTGCATGCAGGGGGGGGGGGGGGGGGGGTGGCGGCTACCGAGCGATGCCGACACGGTCACCGCCGCCCGAAAGGCCTCCGGGCTCTGGCCACGGCGGCTAGCTTTCACCAGCAGGGCCTGGTGGCGGCCACGAACGGCGCCGCGAAGCAGGGCTCCACGCCGACCCACGGCGGGCACGCCGACGCGCCTGGCGGGCCGGCCAGCGCCGCCACATAGATCGCAGCGATCCTGCGCGCCGCGCGCCGCAGCCACCGCGCGGCCAGCCACCGCCGCAGGAGTCCCCGCGCGCGCCTCCCCCTGACGCCGCCGCCGCCGCCGAGCCGCGCGACCGGCAGCTTCCGGCGCCGGCGTCCCAGCCCGCGCCGCCACCCCAGGCGGCGACGAACGACCGGCTCGACGTTGCGTGGCGCGCCTTCCATCCCCTAGCTTGCCCCGCGCGCCGCTACTAGCTGCTTCTTCGTCTGTATCCTCCTGCGATGATGGTCTGTCTTTGGCTTGTTCGGCTCCGCGCGTGGCCTTGGAGCTACTCATATACACGGAGGCCGAGCCTTCAGCCTTGGTGGACACACATCCAAACGCATCTACAGGTGTGCGAAACTTGCATGGGCAAGATGACGCATGAACCACAACTTCCTTCTGCTGCTATGGTTAAAGGCTAAATCTTTGGGAAAAAAAAAAGATTTGCCATCCGTGCTTACCATCCATTATATATATATATATATATAATGTAAATAAAAGTGAGCAGAGATGTACGTACATGGATTAATTTCTTGCCAATTCAGCTAGCTGGAAACATCAGAGTTACAGACAGACGTGATGTCACAAGCAAAAAAAAAAAACATACGAGTTCGTCGTCGTACCGGGGAACGGTTAGCGCAATTAAATGCCCCTCTAGCTATATGTATGTATCCCGTGTGGTTAATAGCAAAATCAGAATCTATATATGGAGCAAGGATGTGCATGGCTAGCTCCTCGACACATGCACATTACATTCGCGACCTGATCGAGAAGCCAGCTGGTTCAGGGATCAGCAGGGCGCGCGCGCGAGACTAATTAGCTCTCCTCTGTATCGTCGTCGTCGTCGATCAGGATTGAGGCGCTGCTGCTGCGGGCGCCGCCGGCCCTGCTGGCTTTGCGTTGAGGAGAGGCTGGATCGCTTTCACGACGATGGTCATGTTTGGCCGGAAGTCGGCCTCGTACTGGACGCACAACGCTGCGACCGCTGCCAACTGAAAGAGGGAGAGAGAGAGAGAAACATCATCGATCCTGCTGTAAGTTACCGCGCGTACCAGATCCGGCACACGTACGGTGTTCGTGAGAAGACGCCAGCTTGTGTTTCTTGCGTGTATACCTTCGCAACAGCCTTTGGAGGGTAGTCGCTGTTGAGCTTTGGGTCAACACACTGCTTCACTTTGTCCTCACTCAACCTTGGGGTGGCCTACATAGTTACATGACATTTGTAAGTCAGGAGATCAATGGAGCTAGCTAGTACGTAGGAGGCATTATACCATAAAAGGGTCACGGTCTCTCGCGGATGAGAAAAAGAACAGCAGCACCAGTACATTACCCAGGTGACAAGACTCTGTTGCCCTTTCGGCATGGTGTGGTCGACCGGTTTCCTTCCGGTCAGCAGCTCTAGAAGAATCACGCCAAAGCTGTAGACATCACTCTTCTGGTTGATCTGGCCTGTCATAGCGTACCTGCAGATTAATTGGAGGCGAGAAAGAAGGATCAAGAAACCCTAATTTCAGCAAGGCACAGACACGACTAGCTAGCTAATGTACTGTCGTCACTCTTCATCATCTTACTCTGGGGCATGATATCCAAAAGTTCCCAGCACACGAGTCGAGTGCAACCTAGCGGCAGTGTCGGTCCCCTGGTTCGTCAGGTTGAAATCAGCAATCTTGGACTGGAAATCGTCGAATATGAGAACGTTGCTGGACCGGATGTCTCTGTGAACGATCGACGGCTGGACTTTCTCGTGAAGGTACTCTAGCCCTCTTGCGGCTCCATAGGCGATCTTCACGCGCTGCGCCCAGTTGAGGACGGGGCCGGGTTCGGCACCCTGGACACCCTTCTTCCCTACACCATGCATGCATGCATGGCACAGAGTTGTTAAGTTCTCTTAGCTTGTTGTTACAGGTAGAGATGGCAAACTAAGTAATCATAGGCAGAGGGCAGAGGCAGCTGGGACGACACCATGTAGTATGTTATGCAAAGAACCCATGGTTGCAAACTGGTAGGCCAACATGCGGTTGCCGTCCTCCAAGCAGTAGCCCAGGAGCTCCAGGAAGTACTCGTTCTTTAGCTTGGAGACCATTGCTATCTGTATAGTACGATCGAGGAAACAACACAAAATGGTAAAGATGCGGTGCAAGGAGAGGAGAGGAGAGGAGAGGAGAGGACAGGAAACGTGCGTGTGCGCGGTGGATCACCTGCGCGGCGAAGTCAACGTCGGAGTCCTGCGAGGCGCTGGGGTCGAGCTTCTTGATGACGGCGGCGCGGCCGTCGCTGAGCGTGGCGTTGTAGACGCGGCCGTAGGACCCTTCGCCGATGAGTGCGCGGTCGCTGAAGTTGTTGGTGATCTTCTTGAGCTCGTCGAACGGTATGGCGGGCACGTCGATGTTGACGGGCTTGGCCGGGCCTCCAGTTCGTGGCGCGCCGGGGCCACGCGGACCGCCCCTGTTGCCTGCACGCATCCGCCGCCGCCGTCCAAAAGCGATCAGATCAACAGAAAGTTCGTCTTTAGTCTTCCATGAGGAGGGAACTGATGGACGAAGAGAACCGGTTACCGGGAGCGTTGACATTGGGTGGCGGCGCCGCCTGGTTCGCCGGCGGGCCGTAGCTGTCCTCCTCGGCGCCTCCGCAGCAAGACATTGTGGTTCGTCTCCTCCTCCTCCTCCTCCGCCTCGCCGGATCGGACGAGTCAACGACGACGCGCGGGCTGGTTTTTGGGGCGGTCAGCAGATCATGCCGCACGACCTGGATTTGTTTTTATGCTTCGTTTCAGCATCACACAAGCAGATCAAAATACGTATCCAAATGATGAAATCCTTTACTTGCTGAACAACTTACCCAGATTCGAAGAACAGAGAGAGGATCAGACGACGAGGCTTACCTCCCCAAAAGAACTCGCGCTCGCTGGGTGGCGGAGGTGGACAACGGCGGCGTTGGTGGCTCGGCCGGGCGGTGAGGAAGAGGAAGAGAGAGATTAGCGTAATGGCGAGAGAGAGATGAGATTAGACTAATGGCGGGGAACCGCCTGTTTCCGCGGGAAAGGAGGCGTCCCTCCCGTTTTAACTGCTCCATCCATCCCTCCATCCATCGCCCTTGACGCGAACGCGACTGCCGCCGCGCGATCCAAGGAATGGCCGTGGAGATTGCCGATCCATCTTGCTTCCGGTGGGCCGGCCGAGCGGGGAAATGACCGGAGGGAACCGGTCCAGCCTGCCTGCACACGGTGGGCCATGCGTAATCCACGTGTCAAATAAAACCCGGCCCATGCATGCATGGCTGGGTCCCGCAAAAGCTAGCCGCGCACGTCGCGTCGCGCGGTCAACGCCCAATAATAACACGATATATACATGTCTCGATCTCGCGATCAATCAATCAGAGCGCTCGAGGTTACTGGCCGATCAAACTCTGGTTAGCCGGCTAGGGTTCAGCTCAAGAGCAGCACCTGCGGCGGTGAGCGTGCACGCGTGGCGCCGTCCGCGTCCACGTGCATGTGCGCGCCCGACCGAGCGGCCGTGATGCATGGCGGATACACGCTACTTTGGCTGGTCATCCATCACCACGTGTAGACCAGCAGCCGTCGTGTTCCTCGTCAGCTTCGCCTGCCCAGCATTGGCGGTAAACCCTTGTCCCATTACACGTAACCGTGAAGCTTCATATAAATACTATATCCTCAGCTTCGAATTATGCATATGATTGTTGAACTTGTAAAGGACGTAGCCTCCCCCGCCAAAAACAATGCATGTTTTGGCAGAGATTAAAACTATTGTTTACTCTTTCTGTTTTGAATTATTTAACGTCGGTTAGTTTAAAATTGAACTAGTCAGCATCAAATAATTCAAAACTCAAAATATAGTGAGTAATTAATTTATTCAAAGTTGTTCCGACATGAAACCTAAGCTAGATCTCGTATTTGCTGCATGCACTAAACTAGTGCCACCGATGTGAGAAAAAAAATCACGTCCAAGAGTGGCGTGTCACTGAAGTCGTCATGGCGAAAAAGACTCAATTTATCTATTATTATTACTCGTAGTAGACTCTATATATGCAAATGATCTTTCGAGATGCTCTAATCTTACGGCATATATGTACTGCCTCCGTTCTAAAATAAATGATGTTTAGGACGAGAAATCTTGTTCAATTTAAACTAAATTTGCTATCCTAAACGTCATTTATTTCAGAACAGAGGAAGTACTTAGCTTATTCAAAATCCAACAGCTCAAGTAACCAACACGTTGGCACAGCCTCATCCAGGGGACATCCACGCAAAACAACGAGGGAAACGGCAAGAGAGCTGGGGTTCCGTGCTTAACACGCACTACTAATAATTATATATACAGCCCAGCTCGACAGATCGAGAGCCGGGTCAGCGTCGCCAACTTAAATCTCTCCTCTCGCTCGACAAGAGGATGATGCTCATATCATATGGTCAGTGTCACAGGTCATGAGATGTTCCAACCAAAAAAATAATAATATAGATGCCACCAGCCGACAAATCGAAAAGGCAACTTTACCGTGCCGGGAGAGGGATTCTTCTACAAGCCAGATGATGATGATGTACTATACAATGACAAGCTCCGATCCCAGCAGGGTCAATCACGCAACCACGTACGCAAAATCCAAATCAGCTGATCTCTATAGCTAAGACGACGACGCATACCATATTGTCATGTCCATACTTCGTCGCATATACGTTTTACAAAGTGCTGTGCCTTCTTTTTACAAGCAACAGCACAGTACAGTGCATCCCTAATAATCATTCTGGTGTAGGACCTGACCTGACCGCTAGCTGGGCAGAGGTACTAGCTAATATACACAGAGAACAATTTACAACCATGCATAGACAACTAGAGCTTGGTGGATCACGAGCTTAGGTCGCCGACGGAGCACCAGGTGCGCGGTGAAGGGGTTGGTGGCTGTAGTAGATCGGGCAGCTGGTGGTACGTAAGGCGCGGAGCTCGGCCACCTCTCGCTGGAGCCTCCGGTTCTCCTGTGTCAGCGTCGCGCAGCAACGCTTCAGGTACTCGCAGTCCACCTCGGCTTGCTTCAGCTTAGTCCTGCGCGCGGTGTGAAAGTTGCATTATTGGTCTGACGGTGTTAGATGAGAGCTCAGGGAATAATCGAGACTACTGTCGTCGTCGCACACTAGCTAGCTTAAAATTAGGGAACGATGACGAAGACTCGAGAGAGAAGATCAGAGAGAACGGTGTTTGTCATTGTTGTATTGTTACCTAGCTCTTCTGTTCTGAAACCAGACCTCCACTTGGCGTGGTCGAAGATTGAGCCGCCTCGCCAAATCACTCTTCTGTTCCTGTACGCCACGAAACAGTAAACAAATGTTTGATCAAACTCAATATATATATATATATGGAAAGAACAACACACATTCTTTGGTAGTTGAGTCTAACAGAGCTGCTCTCAGTAGAAGCAGGTAAACCAATTAATCAACCCATACCCCAGCCATATTGTGAAATTAAAGAACTTGATCTCTATGATATCCCCATGAACCTTAACCTTTATGTTTTTGATTCACAATACTTGGTCTTGTAGTACTCCCTCCGTTCTCTTTTATTTGACGTTAGAACAGCGGTTTTAGTTTAATTTTGAACTAAACAATCTGTTCTAACGTCAAAAAATTGAGAACAGAGGAAGTAAAACATACGTTTTCTTAGAACTAACGGGAAGAACCTTTTTCTCGGTAAACCAAGCGACTTGGACTATTTCACGCATAATCGTGTGGTTGCATGCATGCATATATGCTCAACCACGAGGGAAAAAACTTCTTTGTATCCTGTATGCATCCCTCTTTTGTGCATCTCCGCGTCAATGTTTGTCAGGTTGCCAGATTAACGATCTCAAAACATCAACCAATTAGAGGAGGTGAAGAGAATTTGAAAACTGACGGTTTAAAATATAAATTGGCTACATATCATGCATTTAGGCGAGGATGCACAAGAGAGGGGATGCATACTAGATGTAGAGAAATCGGTTTCACCACGAGTGCATCCCCTTGATTATTCTCACAGTTCCCGCCAAGGACTGTTCAATATTAGTTTTCAGAAGGCATTACTCATAGTATGCAAACAACTGATTATGGTTTCCTGGTATTCACCTAGCAAATATAATATACAATATGTAGCATACACAACTACTAATCCTTAGTTTTTAAAAAAATCCTACCAATCATAGGGTTTTAGACTATATCATTACTTAATTTCTGATTTATGTTGAATCATTCCACCTCCTTCTAAATGTGTTTTGGGCTAGCCATAGTTTGCTTACAACTTCACATAAAAAAACACATAAATGATAGTTTGCTAGAATATGACAGAACACATACTGGGGTCAGGGTGCTGTGCTCCTTGAAGCTATCCTCTAGGAACGCAGACTGCTCTTTGGACAGCCTCAGCTTCTTCCTCACTCCTCCGCCAACCCCACCATTCTCCTTATCCTCTGCAACTTCCTGATCAGCTGTCTGACGAAGAGGAACTTCCTCCTGCAAGGATGATGTGGACAAAGACCTCAATTTTGCTGCATCTTCATCCACCAGGACATTGTTCACATCGAATCCTCTTACAGAAGCCTCTGAATTCACACTCCCTATACAGAAAAGAACTCATCAAAACGGCGGAAGAAGCGGTCTGCTCTTAAGATCTTACGTGCTTAATCACAAGCTATCTTATAGGTGCCTAGCACAAGCTATTGCTAGTTTGTATGTACACGTATCTTTTACCTGTATCTGCTGCCGAGGCAGGTCCCCGGCGACAGCTGAGGCTCAGCCCAATAGGTGACTCGCTTTGAGAACGTGCTTCATCTTCTTCTCCCGGTTCAGCTGTTTTAGAAGTTCCTGCTCCTAGCTCTAGAACAAGCTCATGGTCTTCTCCGTTGCCCGCAGGAGCAGATGTCAGCACAGTAGTGAAAGTGCCCTTTGCTGAAGCTGAAGAATCCCCTAGACGAAGCTCAAGCTCCATGTAGAGAATCGGGGAAGGGCATGAGTAATGAGCTCAAGAAGGCATGAGCAACAACATATATATAGTGGTGATAGACTAATTATAGGGTTGACCGTTGACCAAAATAAATATTCTCAACGATGCCAAGTAAAGAGAATAGAATGGTTATGTTCTTGTAATAACCCTTGTCATCTGTTAGGTCTTGTAAAGAAGAATGTGTATTTTGTGTGCAAGGGGATTTCTTAAGTGGACTTTCTAGAGAAAAGTTGTTCCATTGAAATTATATGGATGCCACTTGGGTGAGCGTGTAAATGATATTTCTATATGCCTCTTAGAAAAAAAAACGTAAATGCTCCGGCATAGCAATATATGTTTTCTTATTACTAGTATTGCCTCTTCAATGATATAGCAGAATCTACAAAAATAGACGACTAGAAAAGCTTTGTTCTGTCCTAGTCATTATTGGAGCCTCAATGACTAACTTATGTAAGGCATTATTAACATTTTCAACAAGCTGAAATGAAACATGTCAACAACAACAAAGCCTTTTAATACCAAACATGTCAAAGGGTGTATCGGTACTAGCTAGAAGCTCTCACACAATGTAGGGTCTACAGAAGGGAATTTTCTACGCAGCCTTAAAATTCAAAAATTGGACATTTCCTTGGATCACAATGGCATAGTTGAACATACTTTTGTAGTCTATTTTTTAATTATTGATAAACTGTCCAAGCAATGATACAGAGTATTTTTATTTAGAAGTTGCTCAGTCAAAAAGCCAATTGACAAGTTCTATATATTGCCCACAAAATAATAATATGACGTGTGAAATAAACTGAATTAAAACTAATTCTTATAAGTGAGAAACAAGGGAGGAACGCCCATTTAATCTATCTCATAACAGAAATGATCTGAATGAGGTAGTAAGATACGGCAATGTCTACATTTTCTGTGAGGTATGATGTGAGGAAATGGTGTATGTGTCTGGAAGAAACCCTACTTTGCGCTGTAAGGGCAAATTTGTGGGTTTCACATGTTAATAATTCTAATGAAGCTCTGGTTGGATGATTGGACAAAACTCCAGTCAAAATCGCAATGAAACATGTGCATATTATAAAGCTATAAGATATATGGAATTATGGACTAACAAGCAAACCTTCGATCTAGGTTGGCCTCCAGTTAATACAAGACTAATCTGGCGGACATTCATTAATTCACCGAATATAAGCAATAAAACTCAACAAATTTAGCCTACCCCAACATGCTTGGAACAAATACTTTGTTGTTGTAATAATGGTGATATATGCCGATTCCATTGGAACTGAATCTTCCAACAGTGACTTGGGTCGACCAAAGATCTCGCGGTTCTGGCTATTGTATGTTGCAGCACTTTTAACCATCCCTACACGAATGATTCAGCACAATAATGTGTCAATGTGATCCAATCATCACATATGTTATTATTAGTAATTTCATTATTTTAGGGACGAACGATAGAGAAGGCCCCTAATGGACTATTAGGGCGTTAGAAACACTGAGACAAGGACAGTATCTCAGTTGTATTCTCAAGAGGAAAATTGAGCAAGGCTTCCTTTGAGAGTTGTATGCCTTAACAAACTTACACATTGCTTTCAGTACAACTTCAGCAACAACATTTTTTGACAATTAGTACCAGTAATACGTGTAAAATATTGTTTGAGGATACAGCTGCCTCTATAGTACAGCGAATGGTTGATTGACAGAGTCTAGGATGATATAAGTTAAAGGATCAATTGTCTCTTGACAGCCTACATGTCTGAAACTGATAGGACAGAAAAGAAGTAAGGCCCACCTATTCATCATCACACGAGATGTCGACCTAATTCTGTAAGAATACTAGGCAGCCGCCGAAAAAGCAAGAACGCGTTGTAAGTGAGAACATATCAGGTGTTACCACCTCTTCAGATGTTACCGTGTTACCAATCATGATAAAACCTCCAAATCTGCATCTAAAATTATAACAAAATTATGAATAGATAGAACATGTGTTATTCTGTCATCCTGCAAAGCTTGAGATTCAACGGATGCCTGTGCAAGAAGAAACGAAAAAAGTGAGATCCGTCTGTGAATAGTGCGCACGGGCTGTAACTGTTTATCCCAGACCTGTAACCCGCATATATCCCCTTATACACTGGCAATATCAGCGTGTCTTGTGTCTGAGCAGTGGCGGATACAGACTAAAACTGTAGGGTGGGCTGAACTATACATCACATGAAAAAATAAGGAAAAAATCCGTTTACTAGCTTAGTGTCACGATATTACATCGTTTACAGGCTCGCTGTCGGCGTGTCTATTGTTGTAGCGGACACAAAATTGGCAAAAAAAAAAAAGAATTACCTCACGAAGGCCCGACCCACTCCCTTTTCCCCCCACCGCGCGACCTTCCTTTTCCCCGGCCCGGCCACAGGGGCGCAGCGCCCTCCCCCCCCCCCCCCCCCCCCCAGCCGCCTCTCCCGAGCGCCGCGCCTAGGGTGGCTACGCCGCCGTCGGGAAATCCGGTGATGGGACGCCCTGTCCCCATCGCCGGTCGTCGCCCCACGCCGTGCCTCCCTCAGCCATCGCGGATTCCGCCTAATTGACACCAAAACGAGCAAATCTCGGGGCTCCGCCGCTCGCCGCAGTCTGAAAATCCGCCGACGGGACGCCCGTCCCATCGTTCCCACCATGCCACGCTGCCTTCAATGCTCTGTGCCGAGCTCGGAGCAAGGCAGCCCCGCTCCCCCTCCCGGATTCGCGGCCACCGCATCAAATATCGCCCGGGGTCCTGTCCGCACGCGGCTGCCACCGAGCGGGGCTATAAGAGGAGCCCTCCTCCACACCAGCATGAGCACAGTGCCTCCTTCATCATCTCCCACCACTGATTGGAGCTCGGCCGGCGAACTTGCAAGGAACAAAGGAGTTTCCGCCTTCTTCCTCAACTCCGGCCACCTCCCGAGTCCTCCACGGTGAGTTCCCCCATATCCCGAATCCTTAGTGAGCAGCATCTTTGTGGTCTCCTATAGCTCTCCGCGCAGTACTCTGTGTTTTGAGCCGCCGAGATGGGCCAGCCATGCAAGGCCGAGCTCGCCGTTGCCATGGTGTGTCGCAGGCTGTCCTGAGGGCTGCATTGACCCAACCGAGGTCCCCGCAGCACCTACGCACCCTCGCGCACGTAGCTTACACGCTAGGCCGAGGGAAAACACGCGTAACAGCGAGTTCAAAGAACGTAGTCGTCCCCGCATACTCCGGAAAAGCCACTGGCGACGCTCCGACAGTCGTCCTAGCTGCACACCCCACCCACAGGACTCCTCACGATATGTAGAGGCCCGACCACTACCTGGTTGTCCCGGAGAACGAAAGGATTGCGGCTCCGGCTAGCCGCCGGCAGCCACCCCACCGCCCAATCCTAAGTGGCACCTCTATGGCATGCACGTGAAGTACACGTGGCGCGACATGCCAGCAAACCAACCCACCCGGCCGCCACCACCGCTATCTCCGGCAAACTGCCACCGCCTCTCTAGCGACCCCCGTGGCCTAAGGATCTTTCCGTTAGACTCCTCACGCTATGTAGACTTTCGGCATGAGCCACATTAGACAAACCCACCAAGAAAGCGTGGCACCGGCTAGCCGCCGGTCGCCTCCGCCGCGCCGACAACCCCCCTCACCGGTCGGTCACATAGCAGCCAGGTGGCAGGGCCGCACGGGTAAGGTGCTGATGTGGTCGCTGACCGCACGCTTGATAGAGCTCCCGCGAACTCGGTCCATGTGGACCGGAGGGCCAGTAGCTATGGACCAAATCCCGGTCCACGGAACAGTGACCCGTGAGGTCCTGGCCCCACCGGTCAGCCGCTACATGCAGAGAAAAGCGCTAGGTACACCTGATAAGTGAACATAAAAACTTGGAAAGAACGTTCGCGGGAACATAAAACTCTAAGGCTAAAAACCATTTTCGAGCGTTAATGATTGCTAGTACTTGCACTAACCCAAATAATCAAGTAAATGGCAAACGGGGATAGGATGAGGCCCCCGGCCAAAGACACAACCCCCTAAAACCCCTACAACCACCTTACTGAGGTAGTACCTAAGTTCTTGCAATCCTTTGGGTTCGACACTAACTCGAACAATTTACGTACCATAGCAAGCGGGGGATTCGACGAGGAACTCGAAAACCCGGATTACGAGAAATTTCTAGAGGCTTTCGAAGGCAAGCTCTAACTCCCTTGATCATTATTGCTCCTATGAATTTGTGAAATTACCCTGTTAGCCTGATATTCAATATGCATGATTTTCATGATTACTTTTAAACTTTGTAGTAGCTAAGACCCATTTGTTAGTGGCCGTGTAGTCACGTGGTTGTCATATGACGTGCCACTAACCTTCCTTGACCTTGTCAACTCCTCCTTGACGCCCTAAGGCCCCGTCATCACGATATAACGTGATGACGTGTATAATCCCTTGAAAGTAGAATCCTTAGTGACCCTCGCGATGTTCGCATCGTGTCTCACTACAATTAATCATTGGATTTGCGAAAAGTGTGAAAGGTGTATTGGTGGTGTGAGTTAGGAAATGGGTTGGGGATGGTGTCATACAACCTACGTGGAGTGAAGTGGGATAAAAGGGGTGGTTGAGGCGGGATTGGTGAATGAGTAGTGTGTGCTTCGGTGTAGTCCACCTGTCGTGGACATGGACGGAGCCGCCTCACCAACTCAAGGACTGGTTCATATGACCTCATAGTGATTCCGTACAACCACAGAACCTGTATGGGCAGGACTCCCTCTACCTTCTTGGTGACTTCCACATGAGCCACCTGGCGGCCAGTAGGGCACGGGGTACCAGGAAAAGACACGGGGGAGTCAGTACTCGTGGTCCGGCTGGGAGAGTAATTGCCCGAATAGCCCCTGGGTGCGTCCCGAGGTGTGATTGTGGGGATACTCGGGGAAGATGAGGCGAATGTTATGCTACTCCCTTGCTAGGAGAGCTTGACCTGTGGGTAAAGTGTACAACCTCTGCAGAGTGTAAATCCGGATAACCGTTGTCACAGTATTGGCACGCTATGCTCCGAGCTCTTGTTGATTAGCCTTAGCGTGTCTCCTTGGTGTGATGAGTGGCTGAGTTTGCCGTGTTTTGGAGATTTCGGCTGTGTGCCGGGAACTAGTAAAGCCATTGGGCTCAAACGTTCGGTTAAAATTTAGGGAACTGGCGGGATGGAGTTCAAACTCCCCTAGTTCCTATCAACTAAAAGCAAGAAACAACTGTCTCTTTTGCTTTGTAAAATCTTCTTCAAAGAAGACCCTGCACGAACGCTTTTCGGCAACCCTAAGCCATATGGCCCTTCCTTGTTATAACCCTAGCATGAAACACATTCCCTTGCGTAGTGTTAGGGCTTGTTGGGTACCTTCCGTACTCACTCTTGCTTTCTTCGTGACCCTCAGAAGCAGAGGAAGAGAGGGAAATGGAGGAAGAAGCACAATACATCGACGAGTAGGCCTAGTCCTGCGCCCAAGGCTGCCTGAGGGGAATGGGAGCCACTTAGTCCGCTGCCTTTCACTAGTTTGTCACTCTTTTGAGGCCCTGTGAGGCCAATGAGTTGTAACTTAAAGACTTGGTTGTAAGACCTTAAGGGTTATGTTAAGGCTGAATTAATGCATGGCTTTCGATCCATTCTATTGTGTGTACCGACTACTGATCCAGAGATTGGTACGAGATGCACAAGTGGGCCCCGCAAGAGGTGGGTCCTGACAGTTGTTGTGTTGCTCGTCTGATCAAGCTCACTTATTTATGACTGTCACAGTGCAACACGCCGTCTCGCCCCCGCATTACAGGTATTGCGAGTACGCATACTTTTGGAAATAAAAATTTGTAGACTATAGGGTATTGGAATAGATTACTGTTGTTGTTTGACTGTTGGACCGAACAACGTGTGATAACATTCAATTTGTTTATAAATAAATCAAAGTGTGAAAAATTTCAGTCCATTTGATATTCTCTACCATTCATTTAATTGTCTTTAATTCTTAATTTTTCAAAGTACCTCTTTAATGTCCAAATCAAAAAATAAAATTTAAAGGTAAACTTAAAATGTCCAGCAGTAGGGGGGCTGGAGCCCTCTAGACCCCCGGTGAATCCGCCACTGTGTCTGAGCCCTCATGCTAAATCTTGGGCATGTCATGCCATTGCTTCAACATAAAACGTAGTAACCTATGAAACTGAATGGCTACTCGGTATTTTATTATGGAGTACACGGCAACAAGAGACGCCACAATTCCAACGCGTGGTGAGCAAATTGAAGATAGCGAACAGAGACCCAGTGCGACGGTGCTCGACCTACCCAGCAGGCGAGGCGACTCCTAAGCCCCAACCCCAACCCCGCATCGGGTCTCCAACCATTCCGAGGAGCAGGCAGAAAGCAACGAAGGCGAAGGGGAGCGGTGGGCCGACTTGGAGGCGGAGGAGGCCCAGACCGCGAAGCAAGGTTGAAGCCCGCGAACTGGGCCTTGTGGTGGAGACCTCGTTCGAAACTTGCTGCCTTCTTTGTGGCGCACAAAACTCTTGGAAGTTGGAAGCACTCGTGAATCGATTGCAATATGGCAAGCTCGGGAGATCATTGATCGTATTTGTGAAGTCCAGGAGACCGATGCATGCTAGGAGTTGGCTGTCTGCGATCACGCATGTCCATAACGTCGCATGCAGACTCGACAAGGATCGTGGTAACTGGTAACCCTGTGTCTGTGTGGTCTGTATGGTATGCACGGCAGAAAACCATCCACGAGATATATTGGGACTAGAGCTGGGAAGCTGAATCACGGTTAGAAAGCATGGCCCATGGCCCGGTCCGGCACGAAAATATTTCAGACCAGGCCGTGCCGGGCCTAGGAACCGGGTACGATGGGCGGCACGACACGGCACGACACGAAGTTTCGGGCCGGCCCGGTCCGAATCGGCATGAATTTTTGAAAATGGCCCGAAAAAACCCATCGACCCAAATCCGGCACACAACGGTAAAATATCTTCGATTTCCTCTAAAAAATTGGCTTGTCTTTGTTCTGTTACGCGTGTGCAAGAACTTCTCAATTGTAAGTTATTCTTATCTACACAGTTTTTATTTCACTTAATATATTGTGACTTTTCCTGTATTTTTTGTATATTTTTAATTTTTTGTGTCTTCACTATCTCCTGGCCGGGCTCGAGCCAGGCACGGCCCGAAGCAGGCCCGGCGTGCCATGCTTGGGCCAGGATTTGTGCACTTCGTACCACCTGACCCGACACGAATAGACCCGCCATGCTTTCGGGCCATGGGTTAGAACAGCCCGAAGCATGACCAGGCCGGCCCGGCCCGGCCCAATTCGCAGGACTAATTGGGACCACTGAAGAAACACGCGGCTGCGAACCCGGCGAGTAAGGTCGGTATCCGTTGTTGCTTACCGTCACAAATTTCGGCAGCTACCCAACAACGCCCTCACCGACTGCGATCAAGCCGTCGGCCGGAGAGCGGGCTCTAGTCCATCAGCTGATCGTCCGCGGCCTCAGTAGTCCGCGGTTCGCCGTGCTTAAGATTCTGCTTCCCATGCATGCTCCCTGCCTTCCCCACATCTGCGTGGATCAGACCAGAGCTGCTTTCCCGTTGATGGCCGAGGACTTCTCCGGCGCCCGGCCACTGATTCCGCCTTCGTCGCACCTAGTGGGTCTGGATGTGCCACGTACGGCGCCACGACCGGATCAGAAACGACCGCTGCTACAACAACGGTGACCGTGGCAGCCGCGGACGTGGCCTCACTGGTCGTGGCCGCGACGGTCGACGACACACGGCCAAGACAACACGTACTGGTCGCCGGAACTCCCAGCATCCGCCTACGCAGTCGACACCGACAAGCGGTGCACAGTGGTGTGCGCCACCGGACCTGGCGTCCTCGGCATGGGAACTGTGTGAATCAAGTTTTCAACGAGAGCAATTTTTTTTAAAAAAAGAGAGAAATGTTTGAACGGGAGCAAAGTCAGGAGATAGACACAGTCGTTTTATAGAGCTAAATTAGTAGAAATTTAATCCAAATTCAAGTTGTGGTCGTGCCGGAGTGGTTATCGGGCATGACTAGAAATCATGTGGGCTCTGCCCGCGCAGGTTCGAATCCTGCCGACCACGCCTTTTTTCTTTTCCATCATATATGGGTATTTTTCCCTATCCCTTATTCACCCATCTGCTTGGCTGTTTTTTTAATAATAAAAGCTCCTTTTTGACTCTGCTTCCATTGGAGGCTGGTGAGGCATTGTAATTTGAACCCCTTCATAGGTCAAACCAGGGTGACATTGCTCATATATAAAACAGCTGACCCACAAGCCCTTGCTGGTCCTCACTGTTTTACTTTCTATTTTTGAATGTTGTTCAATCATAATCTATTTGCTCTTATTACTGTTGTTTTAACAATAATAACCACATGGAGTGTCAATTTTTGTCTTGGTTTATTACTTGAGTCAAAATGGTTAAGTTATCTGGCGTGTAGTGGTCGCCGACAACTTTGTTGCTTCACTTGCCTCAAGCTGTACAGTTCCCGTTTCATCCTGTCTATATGATTATGTTGTGTGGTAGCCAGGATGACGGTGTCTAAGTTGTTGGCTAGATTAATCGACAAAGATCGTTAGTCAAGAGCGTGACCTCCGCCACCTTAGAGTAGGGGTAGCGATGGCACTTTAGATCGACTGATGTCCATATTATCAATACGCTGTTTCGAGACGCCAGCTAAGGTGCACAACTGCTGATGATCGACATTCGGGCCTAATAGCTCGCCTTGGGCATCTTCTTCCCCGCGCACGTTTATTGCGTTACCGTAGTCCCTCCTCCAACACCATGTCACTTGTTGACACCTGACTACTATGAACATCATGATCCACTTGTTGTCGAGGAGTTCCTCAATATACACCACCGAATTGAGGATATGTCCTCGCTAAAGGAGCAATGTGATGATCTTAGAGCATTTATGGACAATTCATAGCTCTACCTAATTGTCTATTTCATCTATTTGAATCATGTGTAGTTGATTTGTGAACTATACGTCCTTCATCTGAATTGTCGTATTTGAATTTAATGATTTGAATATGTTGAGTTCTACTTGTTAGAAATATTTAAATTTTAATATAAGTGCTGCCATATATGACGTGTTAGAAACATTTAAATTTCAATTTATGTGCTGCTATATATGAAGAAAACAAGAGAAGAAAAATGAATGGGAGTCCTGTTCTGAGTAGCGTTGTTGGAGTTGGTTGCAAAAATATAAGTAGATAGAAATGGAAGCCACCCCAAATAGAACATTAAAAGCCTCATTTGGATAGTTTTGTAGGAGATGCTTTAATATCTACTGATACATTAACATTTCCTTTTTCTTAGCAAAAAGCGTGTCGACGATGATACGTGCTGCTGCGGTGTTTCTGATTAGTTTGATATGAGAAATACCTCATTTTTGCCCAAAAAAAAGAAGAAAGAGAAGAAAAAAAAGAAACAAGAACAAGAGACGAGAAGAGGCAGAGCCGTTTCTCCGGTGGAGACCAATCGAAGCGAGGCGTGAGCGTGAGTGCGTGACCCCATCTCTGCCGAACCCTATAAAACCCCCGGATTATACACCCGCAATTCCTTTTTGTTCGCAAAATCCGTTGCCTTTTTTGTCCCCCTCAAACCCCGCACCGCACGAATTCGCCGAGGGCAGGCGACGCCACGCAGCGCGACCGACCTCGACCCAGAGGAACCGCCAATCCGGCCACGACCAATCTCGCCGCCGCCACCGCCTGCGTTCTTCGGCTCCTGATTTTTTTTTTCGCCTCCCCCCTCCTGGATTGTTCACGGTTATCCGGGCGGGGGCGGCCGTCGTCGTGCGGCGCGTGGTCCTAATCTAGACCTAGGCCTATCCTGGAAGTCGAGGGGTTTAATCCGGGCTGGGGCGTTTCTTCATTCAGCGCCGCCGCCGCCGGCTCGCAGGTGACCGACGCGGCGCCGCGGTGCGGTCTGGGCCCCTCATTCACCTCGCGACGGGAGGCGTCGTCCTCGTCCTTTGCCCTGGTACTGTGACTGGATTCGTTTGCCGCGTAGCGCCTTATTATCTACTACTGATGTAATCTATAATCCAATCTAATCTGATCCAATCTTCTCGTCCCACCATTGGCTCCATCAGGTTCAGTCTTCTCCGGCGCGTAGGAGCAATTTACCCGAGGTCCGCCCCTGGCCCGGCCTCTCAACGGCGGCTCAGGCGTGGTCTGGCTCCAGTGTTATTTTCCCTCACCCGCTGACTGTTTCTGGGCGTTCAGTTGAACTCCCATGCCCTGTGTCAGGTCCGCCCCTGGCCCGGCCTCTCAACCGCGGCCGGTGGGTGGACGTTGTTGAGTGGTGCCCGTGACCATGGAGCAGGACGAGCACGCGTTCAAGCCGCAATGGCTGATGCAGGGCGCCAGCAAGGCTGCCGGAGCCGCGAGCATCTTTGCCGCACCCTCCTCCCGCCCAGGTGAACTCTACCGGCCTTAACGGTTTTGTTTCTGTCTTTTAGTACGATACGATGCATTGTGGCGCTGTGTGTTAGATGCAGTGCTCAATGCAGTGCCTCGTTAGGCTTGCTAGGTTGATGTTGTGTAGGTTGACAGGTCTAACCTTTGCAAAGGCGACGTTTTAGTTTATGCATGTGCATTGCATGTATTTGTCCTGATGAGTCAATGCTGCTAGTGGGAAACTGCCTCATATGAGATTACAGTAGCATTGTAAATGTAATGCGAGGACCATGCTAACAGTGCTTTATTAGGACTAATTTAAACTTGGTGCTGTTATTGCGCAATTTGGAGGCGGTTTCCAGAGTTAATGCCCTGAATGATGGGAATGTAGATATTGTTGTACTGGATGTGGTTTCTTAGATGGACCAGATGGTCGAGATGGAGGTGGAGCAATTATGGGAATGTGTATTTTTAGTGTGTTCCAAGGAAATGGCAAACAAAGATGTGATCTAAATGGTAGTGTAGTATAAATTGATTGCTTCCAAAGTAAAATGAATTTAATTTCCAGCCATAGTACTTAATATGAACATGATTTATAGTCGTTGCAGTATTGTTAGTTAAAAAAAATCAGATTTGTGATGTCTTCAGTAAGCAAAAAGGAAGCAGTTTTGGCTTTTAGCTAAGACACATTAGGTAAGGGAAGATTTAATGCCTTGTACATGACATACATTTGCAACAATGAACTATTACGTGTATATCTAATAGGAATAATTCCACTAATCAGCACCTAATACAATAATTTTGTTGTTTGCATAATATGACTAGAACAATAACAACAACAAAGCCTTTGTCCCAAGCATGTTGGGGTAGGCTAGACATGAAACCCAACAATTTTTTTTTATTTTTTAAATGAAGTAAAAGAGAGGAAGAGATATAAGAGTAAAAAACTAAGATTCTGGCACATGAATTGCTACTTTCCATGCAGTCCTATCATGAGCTAAGTCTCTAGATACATTCCAATCTCTCAAGTCATAATATGACTAGAAAAAAGGATAAAATAACTTTTTTTGCATAACAAACATAATACTTGATTTGGACAGAAATTTATGCTGTACTGAGAACCTGTGCTTTTGGGTTGTATTGGAAGAACAATATGCCATTGGCTGCTTAGTTCATGAAATTGCTTTGGTAATGCAATTCTTCCATTATATTGTGGCCTTCATACTAAAGATTGGTCATAGTGTGATCGTTCACTTGGCTCTTGCACTGGTGTGATCCTGTATTTTGTTGCAACCTTGCATCTCTAAATTTTCTGAACTTATTTTGAGATATGTGATTGTCATTTCTATACTTTTGAGTAGATCCTACTGAGACACAATCTTATCAAATTGCCATCACAGGGAATGGTTTCAAACTTGAGTAAGCTACTGTAGTGTCATGCATTTGAATCAAATGTAAGCGTTGTTTTGTTCCACATTCCGAACCTGTCCTGTCATTCTAATGGTAAGTATTTATTGTGTGCTTTAGATAACCAAGTTAAGGGTGGTTCATCAAGAAATCATTCATCTGGGCGTGATAATTCACGGCAGTCTTCATCACGGAAGGGTTCAAGCTCTAATGGATCCCGGCGGCCTGACCGGGATGGAATGGGGAAATCAAGGGGCTATGCAAACTTCGGAAGGAACAGGGAAAAGGATCAGGAGAAGGACTCTAATTCCCGTGGTAGGGAGAGTAGGGTGGTTGCTGCAGATCGTGATGGTTTTCAGTCATTTAGCACATGCATACCTGAAAGGGATAGGTTAAATCATGCCCGTTTGAAAGCAGAGACAAGGAGCAAGGGAGTAACTATTATTCTGAATAATCATAGTACCTCTAGAAGCAATACTGATGTTAGTTCCTCTAAAAGCAATGATGTTGTCAGTACCTCTGAAAGCAGTATCCTTGTAAGCACTGCAGCTGTTAGTACCTCTCTAAGCAATGCCTCCGTCAGTACCTCTACAAGTACTGCTGCTGTCAGTACCTCTATAAGCACCACTGCTGATGCCTCTAGAAGCAACGCTGCTCTTGGTACCTCTAGAAGCAATTCTGCCCTTAGTAACTCTAGAAGCAATGCTGCTCTCAGTACCCCTAGAAGCAATGCTGCTCTCGGTACCCCTAGAAACGCGGCTCTCAGTACTTCTAGAAGCAATGCTGTTGTTAGCACCCCTAGAAGCAATGCTGCTGGCATTGACTTCGAGCGGGAATTTCCACAGCTTAGTTTGGAGGACAAGAATGGAAGGCAAGGCATAAGCAGAATCCCATCTCCTGGTATCAGCACTCCAATTCAGAATGTACCTCTGATAAACGTGCAGGATGGCTGGAGCTCAGTACTAGCAGATCTCCATTTATTAAAAGATGCAAAGAAAAACCAAGCTGCATCTTCTGTACTACATACTGCTCCTGGTAAACAGATTGAAGCAGTGTCAAACAGTGGGACTGCATTAAGCATGGCAGAGACAGTGATACAAGCTCCACCGAGAATTTCCACTAGTCCCCAGGTAGAAGCAACAATATGTTCTTTTTATTTGATTTGCTCCATTCAAAATTTTGGTCTCTGAATTTGTGCACGATCTTCCATTACAGTTATCGATCGAGGCTCAGAAGATTGAAGAAAGAGCCTTAAGGCAGTATACTCTAAGGCCGTTGACACCTCCAGCTAGCAAATCTCCTGTAAGTCTTCAGCCTTGGATCAGTTTTATTTGTTGTATATGCCTCCATCATTTTAGGCTTTTACTAGTCTTTGGCATTACCTGTGTCAGTGGACACTCTAGTAGCATATAAATTCTGAAAAATCTTACCATGTCATTTTAGGTTTTTACCCACAATTCTTGAAATATACATCGTTTTTCACAATCTGATGGATGATTTATTTCAGCAACAAAAAAGTTTGACTATCCTGGTTTTTTTAGAAAATGGAGGGTTGGAAACCCATGTCTTGCAGCTTCCAAAATTTAGAGTCGTCCAAAAACCCGGTCTTTACAAATGTGTCCAGTAATACAAAAACCCTGCTGAACATGAGAAAGGACCTTACTAATGAAATAATCACAGGCAACCTCACTATTGCATTTAGCACTTTTGCATAAGTCTAAGAAAAGACTTGATTATTGCACGTGCAATGAACCAATTACGTCTTTGATGCTGACACAGCTCCAACTGCATGTTATGTGAATATTTTAGCATTTGAGTTCATGTTCATAACATAAGGTAGACCAAAATAAGTTCTTTTCCATGCATCACCATGTCTTATTATTATTGTAGTATTTACAAACTGTATATACTTACATGTGTATGCTGATTCTGCACTTACAGTTTCTCTTTATTTATTAATTTGCATAATATATCAACCGGTTTCTTAAATGGGTATTATGTGTTCATCATGCTTTGTGTTAAAAAAGTCAGAAAAATTCTACCTCTTATTATTGATCCTGCTGCTATATTAACTAGGGCATCCTAACAGCTCCAGTTTCCTTGTCCTTGTTAGTGCTTAACTTATCAATTTCAATTATTATCCAGGTTTTAAGTTCTTTGAAAACGAAATCTGCAAGGCTGGGAGATCCTGCTGGCCCTAGTAAGACTGCTCAAAAATTGAAAATGCATTCTGCCAACGGGTCTGTCCGTGCTCCAGTTAAAATCGATGCCTCAAAGCTTTCTCAGCCAGGAAGTTTTCAAGTCCTCAATCGAGAGCAAAATGGTATTGTGCACACTTCCAAATACTCAAGAAATCCTGTCAGTCCTCCAGCTCCTTCAGTTTCAATGGAACCACAGAAAAAACCAGTTTCCAGCCAAAAGATTAAAATCACCACCAATGAGCTTTCTCTGCCTCTGCAAGGTCCTTGTGGTGACAAAAAATCAAATGCGAGAGATAAGCTTAGATTTTTTGAGTCACTGCGGACCAAGTCTTCAGATGGTTCAAGCACCGTCTTAGAGTCCGGATATCAGCAATTCCCATCCAGTTTAGTTGAGGTGAAACATGATTCTTCTCGTAATATTGGGAATGATCAGTCCTTGTTCCCAAATGGAACAAAGTGTATGGCGAAGGGGAAGTGTTTCTGTGAAGAGACAAATTCTATTGAGGGGTCCCAGAGGCACTTTTCTGACAATGAAGAAAATAGTGCATCCATGAAAACAAATGTTGCCAATGGAGTGCCTCAGCAGCTAGAAAAGGGGGAAGCCGACTCATTATCTGAACCTGCAGACACAGGTGATAAAGAATTTCAGCTGTCGTCCTCAGATAGTGGTGCAGAAGGCAGTTTGTTCTCAGCACCTGCAGATTCGGATAATGGGTTTAATAGATCCCAGTCTGGCGGTGAGGAAGCTAGCTCATCGTCAGAGGCTATGGAACCAGAAGATGATGAGTATCCAGCGGAACCTCCTCCAGAAGATAAGCCTTTCCTGATATCTCTTGGCTGGAGGGAAGATGAAGTAGTGCAACCTTTAGGTTTGGAAGAGATTGCGGACTCTGTAAGCCCTTTTTGCTCCTTAATTCTGTTAAATATTTGCTTTTACAGTGATTACTGATTCAATTTTTCCATTCTCCAAAACTGGCCTCACAGCAATTTTTATTTGGAATAAGTCTACGGAACTCACTCAACTATTGCTGGTAGATTAATTCACCTCCTAACCTTTAAAATCGGGTATTTAATCCCCTGAAGTATTGAAGACTGTTTAAATCACCTCATGGGGTGGTTTTGAATGCGGTTTTGCTGATGTGACACGTTACATAAATGCTGACATGGCATCTGGTCCACATATTAGGACCCCATAGAGAAGTGATAAAAATAAACGTCCATGTTATGGAGACTAGGGTGGAGCATCCCATTGCCACTCTGACCCCTCTCCTCCCTGCCCTCATCTTCCTCACCGTCGCCTGAGTTCCATGTGACCTACAATAGTGTATGAGGCTGGCAGCTTGGATCCTCCTCTGCACTACAAGGATCCTGTTGGCAGCAAGAAGACTTGTTTTCATCCACACCCATGGCTCACACATTGACGTTGAGTCACAACTATGTTAGCTTACATGTAATATGACATGTCTGCAAAACCACCTCGGAGGGTTTTTAGACTGTTTCCAATACTTCAGGGGGTTAAATAACTGGTTTCAAAGGTTAGGGGTGAAATAGTCAACCTATGATAGGTTGGGGGTGGGGGGGTGGAGTTGAAGTAGACTTATTCCTTTTTCTTTCTTTGAGATGTATTGGCCCAAATATTTTCCTGACATCAACTTCAATCCTCTGTAGGTAAAAGGATGTGTAGAGCTTGAGAAGAAGCTTTGGTCCATGGAATCCAATGCTAATATCAGGGTCATTCTCAATATTCTGGGCAGAGCTGAATGAGAAGCTGCATATGAACATGCATGGGTTAAAAGACAACGGAAACTTAGCAAATTCTTCAGAAATTCCACCGGAGTTTGCAAAATGTGATGCCTAATCAGATTTTCAAGTGATGTTGGTTGTGTTGCCGATACTGCAAACAACAGCAACATTTTTGGCATGAGTATTATCTAGATCGGTTCAAAAGTCACTTTTTTCTTTTCTATTGCCGCATGTCCAGCAACAGCAATTAGGGATATAGGGGTTGGTTTACAGATAGCAGTTCTGACAATTTTTGCATACTGAAAGGAGTTTAGGGTCTCCTCTCTTGCCCGGTAGTGCAATATGTAGATCTTAGAATCAGATTGATGTGCCGCCTTTTGAAAGAATAGCATTTCACAGTTTTGTTTCTTTTTTATGAAAGAGGTTGGTGTTGACATGGACAAGGTTGCTTCTTGCTGTTTTTAACTGTTTGTTGTTTAACGTGAGATCGCTTCAGCGGAAGAATACTGAAAATGGTGTAAAATTTAACACCAGTGCCGCAAACTGGCTTCGACAATGGCCAAGTCTGGTATTTAGGATGCCTTCACTAGTACTATCGTCTGCCTAAGCCAGGCGTGGGATGCTTTGGGATGGTTCCGAATATGGAAACTATTTCCATTTTTTTTCATGGGAATCGAATTCTCTTCTGATATGCATATGAAACTCATGGAACTTCCTATAGTTTATAAACAAGGCCTGAATGGCTTACAAAGCACTGTCAATAGTGATTTGATGAAAACACCCAAAAAACTGACTGCATCCTAGGACCGACAGCTGCTGGACCACTTCATCCTTGTAATAGTACTTATATTTATGCAAGATACTTCCTCTGTTTCAAATTATTTGATACTGGTTCATTCAATGTTGGTTAATTTAAATTGAACTAACCAGCATCAAATAATGAGTACATGTTTTCATGAATGAAAGAACGAACAGAATCTGCAAAACGAACCAGTCACAATTTTGATGAGACGCTGTATTCACAGTACATGATCTTTACTTCCATCCGTACCAGCTAAGAAATTCCCACTGCAAGTAATATCAGTATCATTAGCAAACTCCACGTTCTCTTTTCTAACGGAACACACCAACGGTGACAGACAGCAGGACCATCTACCAAAATATCTCAACAAATACCCGCTAAGCTACATGTGTTGCCGGACCATCTACCAACATATCTCAACAAATATCAGCAGCAGCACCCCATCTTATGCCATTCCATATTATATTCAACAGGAGATGATCCTCGGTGTTTTCAAAGTTCACTTCAGCAGTTGCCTATGTAGATGTACAGCACAAAAGCTTATCATGTATGCTACATATTTACCGGCCAAACAGTTGAGTCTCCTTCACCGCAGAGCGAACATGTACATCCTTGATCCTCTCAACAGATATGCATATGCCACTGCAACTCCAATCAAAAGAAGCAACACAGACATTGCCAGTCTGCCATTTCCATTCACAATCTGTCGAGTTTAAAATCACAGCCAGAAAAAAAAATTAGAAGCCAAGCATGTAAGGAACCATTGTGCAATATGAGAAAACATACCTGATAGAGTTCCACAACACACGTTCCTTTCATCAATATGATTGACTTTCAAACCAATGAATCATGATCCAAGCGATACATCTTCATTTGCATATCTCTGAAAGATAAGCCTTATAATATCATTTACATTATTAGCTTTCTTTTAAATGATAAGGTGCCCTTTTTAATAGTGTGAATATTAACAGAATTTACTGATTGATAGAAATATAAGTTGCAAGATCTTTTAAAACGACATAAATCTATCCGGTAGCATAACAAAACTATCTGTTTACTTTCTCCCCAAATTTCTAGTATTCAGGTTCATTATACTCCACATTGCTGTAAAAATGGAGCAAGTTCAATAAGTAACCTTTTACTATTTAAAGGGAGCATTTAAGTTCAAATACTAATAGAGTGTAGTTACGGAATTATTCCTGACCTCATTCAGTCAATATAAGTTCTTGGTTTTGATCTATGTCGAGCAAGAGTAGTGGCAAGAATTTCTATTTTTGTTCATGTGTACACCAATAAATCAATTGAAACATAAAATTGAAAGAAAAAAATTGTATTATCTAAGCAAAAAGATAGGCACCTAAGTTTACGTCCCAGATGCTGACAGCTGTTGAGATGAATTGTTTTGTTTTGGATGAGAGCTCACGATATCACTCAACATGATTCTGCGTGATTAAATAAATAATTATAGTAAATTTTAGATTGTGGAAAGTATACCTGAATGTGGTACTGAAAAAAAGAATTGTTAAGTGTCACAAGTTTACGAGGCTATAGTTTGACGGCGCAAGCCGAAAAAGGCATCAGCTATATCTAGGGCCACGACCGGCCACGCAGACAGGAGATTGTTGGTGTACATCATTGCTCGTGGTTGCACTCTCAACTTCTCCGATTCCGGTGCCGGGAAAGAGGAACCAGGAGATATGTAGACTCTTTTCAGTCTAGTCCTTGCAAGTCGTTGTATTATGATTTTAATTCAGCTTAAGGTCAGACTGGGCGTCTTTTTTTTTGGATTTATCCTTCTGTCCAGTGCTATATGCGGTTATAATCATTTTTTTCGAATTGATTGGTAATTCTGAAAGCCTATTTAGAAAGTGTTGATGTTTTGGTATGATAAACCATAAAAACTATTTCATGCGAAAACCCCAGATGAAGCTGCCGCTTTTCTTGGTTCTACCAGAGATGATGTGCATCCCGAGCTTACAAAATATGTACTGTTCTAGAAGTACAACATCACTGAAGGCAAGCACGCTGATGAGACATTTCTTAGGTCTTTTTGCTTATGAATTTTGAGCTGATTCTAAACCAGAACACATCTTAGCAGGAACGAAGCTAACGATCGGAGATGAAATGACCAAAACACATTAGAAATCCTGCCTCTACCCAGTACCCACTTTCTCTTATGACAGGATAAACACACATTTCAACAATGGTATGGGAGCAGTGAGCCACAGAGACACAATGCAGGGATTCATATAAAAAAGGGCTATTGTGTTTATACCCTTGTTACAAATCCAGTTGATATTTGCATGACCAAACACGATTACAAATGCATAACACTATATCACTACTTGCTAGCCGATTTTGATTAGTTACTCCGATGATCCTTGGCGAGGCCTGACCTCTGGAGGCTTCCCACAAGATCTGCTACCGTGTGATCCCCCCTCTCAAGGACACTCTCAAGCAACTTCACTTTCTCCAGCAGCTGTTCAGCACTCGAGTTCGCAGAACTCACCAGCTTATCTGCAGTCCTTAGCGCCGAGCACAGCTAGTGGCAAGTGGAACCACAACATTGTTAGTTTGCTGGGACTAGAGAGGGTACTGCTGCGCAGAGTTGAAACAAAAATAAAACGAAAAAGGAAAGCATGAGCCACACCTTTAGCATCAGCGACGGCCATGAAGGATCATTCTCTTGTAGGGCCTTCATCAAATTGTTGTAGTGTTCCTTGTATCAACATAACATTGAGCCAGATTAGACAATTTAGAGAGAGATCCACGTATAGTGAGTCAGATAACAACTAAAAAGCCTCTTACACCCTACCCCATCCTTTTCTTCCTCCTGTATTAAACATCTGCCATCTAATCTGGGGATAGAGCGAACAGCGAGAAGAAAATCTCACCTAAGGTTGCAGAAACACAACCATCTTTCTGACTAACAAGCACTCAAGACCAAAATTGCAGCAACAGAACCATACTTCTGAATAAAATGCACCTGTGAAATTATCTTCTTTGCTAGACGTGATTGGCAAAGAAGCCAAGCACAAAACATCGAATCAAATCTAAGTTAATTACGAGCAGCCTAACTAGCTCCGGATTGATATTAATCAAGCAGAGCGCTTATAAAGGCGCAGACATCCTTTACCCCTCCACAAAATAAAATCAAAATACAACGGTTGCTTCCATATCCTTCACCTCGAACAGAGATTCCAAACTTATACACGAACCGGTGTACCTTGATTCCAAATTGAGATAATCACAATTATAAAAGTAACAAACATACGCGCAGCATATGATAGATGAATCAATGTGTGGAAACCAAATCTGAAACAGCGGGAGGGGAGGATCATCGAGTACGGAGTACCTCGAAGAGCCGGCTTAGATCGGCCGGGTCTGCTTCCCCAGCCGGCTGTGCGGCCAAGGGGGAAGAGGGGACTGATACATGTCCACCGCCGGCGAGGGGGTCGTCGCCGCCGTCGACGGCGAGGTCGCTGAGCAGATCCCCGATGGTTAGAAGCGGTCCTCCGGCACCCCGCATCTCTGCCGTGCGTACCGACGAAGGGGCGTGGGCCACGCTGGGTTTGTACCGAAAGTTTTGGGCCCAATTTAGCATGGGCTTTAAATGGGCCCGGTTCAAACTCGATTACGTTTCAGTTGATGATGGTCATCAATGCCACTATGAACTCCTCCTTTTTGGGCCGAAACATAGTAACGTGCAACACTTTGTAAACGATCTACGAGCCAAAACAAGGTTACTTATATACAGACTATTTCCACTTAAGCTTACCGAAAAACAACAAACAATGGCTGATTTTGATGCTAGCTCGCCAAACCTATCATAACTCTTCTCCTTTATCCGAGCTTAGGACCGGCTATATCTAGAAAGACATGGGCCGAGTTCCACTTAAACTTGCCGAAACACAAGAAAAAAAGAAGAGCACAGGCACACGGACATGTCCTCTCTCTCTCTTCCTCTCTGTTCCAGATCGATGGGCTGAGTAAAGCTGCCAAAATTCCAGGGCAAGAACCTTGCTGCAAGGCAAGGAATTCTTCTCACTTGAGATCAGAGCTACTCGACGGAAAATTACAGTATCTCTTTTGGTTGGTGAATCTCCAATGTAAAGAACAGCATATTTCTGCTACCTAATCACAAGATCGTACTTACAACCATACAGATCATTACGTTACAAAACAAAATTGTATTGTGAGAGGCCAAAGAGTACGAATATCGACAAGGTATATCATTTACAGTTAGCAGTCTTGTACAGCTTCTTTCTTCCAATCCGTAGACCAATGTAAATTTCTAAAGAAAATTTGACAATAACCACATCCAGAACAAATCTTTCCTGTTAGCAAGATTCTGTACATTGTACATAACAACCGAGATGTCTTGCTGATGAATCACGGCTGTCAAAAGAATCACTTTAGATGCTAATTACACTGGAGTCATGAAAGGCCAGACTTCAACAGGGACCAATAATTCTCTGATGTAAATTCTAGCCAACTTGAAGCAGAGAAAAGCTGATGTTCCGACCTAGTCCTAGATTAGAATCACAATGCCAGAACTATTGTCAGGACTCTATTTGGTGAGTAATTTGCATTGCTGCTGACCTTAGCATAGACACGCCATGCCATTCTGTCACCGAAGATTTTTTGACCTGTAGGTGCCATCAGGATCGATGGGCTGAGTAAAGCTGCCTCAATTTCAGGGCAAGAAACTTGCTGCAAGGCAAGGAATTCTTCTCACTTAAGATTAGGGCTACTCCCTGGCAGCCAACTACTCAATGGGCCAATGGCAATTTAACTTCATTCTAATTATATGTCAAAACTCCCAGATTTTCCATGAGATCGAGGAAGGGCCACAACAGAAAAAAAAGGCTGCAAAATCGGTGGCACTGGGTGCTGTTGTCAATGGTTGCCTGATAACTCCATACATGATAACTATTCACTTGACCCACTGTTTCTCAATGAAGAATCTGCACCATAGTAATGGGGTAAAAAGCATAAGAAAAGTCAGCATGATACTTTATAAATAATCTAAATAAATGATCTGCAAATAAGACCTCGTGAACGACGCTTTCCCTCCATTGCTTCTTTCTTTTCCTGACAGCTTTGACATAGGAACGGACCATCCCAGCGTCTTAAACTCCCGGGTTGTGATGAACCTTCATGCACAGATATCCCTTGGTTTGGCTTTAACTCTACTTGACAAATGGCACATATGAAGAGCTTGAACATATTGCGAACAGGATATTCAGAATCCAGCCTGCATTCAACAATGGTGAAAATGCAAGATCATATTTACCAGTCCGGCAGACAACTTTAGATAAAGAAAATCAGGAAACCATCATGTCAAGTCTTTCAGTAAACAAAAGCAGCCCTTCTTTTTTGGGTCTTGAGAAATTGGACAACTGAACAAGCTGTTTGATGTTTGTATGGAAAATGGTAGATTTGGCAATATGCCATAAACCATTCGGTTCATTTTTTGGCAATTTATAATTTTATACTCTAGCTAACACTCCTCGTAACTTGCATTGCTACAGTTCATCCATGGAACCAAAATTGGTATATGTTCTGTTTTTTCCCAGCCTTTGTTAATTTGTCACTTGAGAAATGCGTTGGTGGTGTTATAACAAAAAACAGCCATTCCATCTACCATGAATTTCCTAAGTGATGGCAATTTTTTCAATAAATTCTACTAGTGTTTTTTAGAAGCAGACACTTAGCTATTGATCAATGGGGGCATTTAATGTAGTTGACGTAACTGTTATCAGTTTGTATAATACTTTATGAAGATGAAATTAGGGAACAAACCGTTTAGAAAGAAGCGCACACCCCTCCTCAAATATTTCCTCCACAATATCTGGGTCCATATATTCTCTATCTGCATGGGACGACGAGTCTGATGATGTTTTCTTGCGGAACATATTTTTGAAGACACCAATTCCTGGTTGCTTTTTAGGAAGTGGCATGGAACAGTTAGATTTTTCTGCTATAATATCAACGACAATGCAAGTGGTATCATCCCTCAGTCCTTTTGATTGCACAGCTGTCTGCAAAAGATGTCAAGTGTCTAAAATGAGTATCACGTGAGAGTTAAGCCGCCACGTGGATAGGGAAGAAAGGGATGTTACTTTAACAATTTGCTCGGCTGCAGGCTCCGGAGGAAGTTCTCGTGAGCAGTCAAAAGCTGCTTCTGGAGACAGCACATCCCAAACACCATCACTTGCAATAATAAGCCGACCTCCCGCGGTAGATAGCTTCACATAGTAGGAGAAAGATTAAGGTTCAAGTTCAACTTCTGATGATACTGATTGTAATGCTAAATGACTAACTAGTGACTAGTACAATTCTCTCAGCAAAGACAGATCAAAAACTACAACAACAACAAAGCCTTTGTCTCAACCACGTTGAGGTAGGCTAGATATGAAAACCAAACTGGGTTTCATATCCATAGGAATGGTTGGTTTTGATGCTGGCATGTCAAGCCTATCACAACCCTCCTCCTTTACCCGGGCTTGGGACCGGCTATACCTAGAAAGGTATAGGCGGAGTTGAAAAGAAACTATCAATAAACTAAGCAAAAGAAATATCAATGAGCCTGAGAAACCACAATAAGTGCAGGCACTTAGTTTATGCAAACGACATGGTTCAACAAGAGAAACAATGGAAATTATGAGTGCATGTAACTAAGCACAAGCAGTTAATACAGATATGATCTTTGTTCTACGCGAGGCCATAATAATCCAAGCAAACTAAGTTAAAGCTACATTTCCTGCAAAACTCTCATTAAGAATTTTTACAGCACATACCTTTACTTGCTTAACGAGAGGAACTGGAACAATAAATTCACCAACATCTTGATCTCCAATTGACCTTGATAGGCACAAACCTCCAGGCCAACATCTAAGGGGTCCAATCTGGAGGTAAACCAAAAGAGTATGGGTTAAGGCGGAAAGGAAAAAGTACAAAAGTGTATGACCAAAACAGCATGTCCTACTCTATCACCTGAACAGGACACTCTACCACCTTGCCTTCTCCCTACACTTTAACCTTTGCACTACCATACACTTCCCTGTCTACCCACATTGCACACTTCTCTGTTGCCACTCCAACAATGAATGATGATCAAGCGTTGGCTCGGTAGCCTTGCAAATTTTTAAGCTACTGAACTATGTCATATAATAATCAAGATTTTGAAACCCGTTGAGCAGCTCTGGTAGCAAAGAAACCAGAGTCTGAAGCTAATAGAGTACTTCTATGTCAGTATGTCACTTGATTTAGCACAAGGAAAAGAGAGATAAATTCAATAACATGGTTATTTGCCACAAAAGGCAAGGACAAAACACAACTAAAATGATATGCACATCAGATTCCAATATGAATTTAAAAGCAACATCAAGCGCAGCCTGACATTATGTAAAGTAACTTGACCCTGCATGATTACTATCGAATGATTCATGCAATGAATTTAAGCAATAATGATAATAAAATCAATCTTCAACACGAAACAGAACTATAGCTTAGATGACAGAAGAAAATAAAGAAAAGATGGGCAAAGTTGAAACCTCGGCCCCACCAACAACATTGAGCCTTCCAACATCACCTCCACTTTCTGTTACACGATCAACCCTGTAACGATATAAAGTTATCAGAGCAAAGTGATTTCTGTGAGGAAGGGGAAGAGATGGGTATCATAAGAATAATCTTACTCCTCTTTATTTTCATCAAATCGATGATCAGAAGATAAATGATAAATTGAACCTTCCGCTTCAAGTACACAACGGGAATCACCAACTGATGCCACAGTAATGATCAACCCATCTATAATGACAAATGTCACAGTGGTCCCTGAAGAACGTGCTGTAAAAGACAAATATATAGGCATGACAGTCTCAGTCATGAAATATGTTTGAAAGGATAGACTAATGAATAGAAGATTTTGATCATAAGAATCCATGCTAACATATATAGTGGTATAATATAGAAGTAAGGGATTTAACTTCCATATATGCTAGTAAAGCTTGTAGATGAGCTATCTCAAATATGTTGTACATAAATGTATGACACTAATAAAAACGAAAAAGGCACAAACAACATCCAGAGCCATGGTATGACAGGCTTCACAATTCACTAATTTTTAACGGGTGCCTAATAGATCTCTTTGTTAGGGTCATGGTGACATAATGTTAAGCCTCTTTATGTTGTCCATACAAGATAAGATGCAAGCCAATGGCCAGAGTCTGATTCAGTTGTTACATTACACACCTTTTGACTGGAAATCTTTATCAGTTTTGACGAACGCTGCAACCAATGCTCTTGGAAGCGCAGCAAGCCAGTCTTCCCTATTGAGATCAGCAGGGACTGCGCTCAAGATGGTGTTCAAGAGATTCTCCTTAGTGTAAATTGCGGCTCCGTTTCCATTGTGCCCATCAAACAGCTGCAGCAAAATGACAGGTAAGCATAAAACTCTAGAGGATTACTACTGCAAGCTGAAGCATACTTTGTGCATCATGAATATTATGTTTTCAATTGATGAACGGAACAACAATTCGTCCACATTCTTATGCAAGGTGGTGCCGCACAGTGATCAAACATGACGTCATAAATAGAGGAGCCCATGCGTTGGTTATCCAATGTGAGCAATAGATGATGACGCTCCAAAATCAGACCTTTCATTTCCCGCAAAAGAATCGGAAATCCGCCATCCCAAGCCAAGCCACCGATCCACGTGACACCAGATCGGAGCATGCGATCGCGAGGACAAGGGAGGGTTAGAGGAGGGAGGCAGTGTGCGCTTACGCCGAACGCGGAGAAGGAGGAGGATGGGACGCCGGGGAGGCGCTCGCATTCGGGCTTGAGGAAGGTGAAGTCCTCGCCTTTCTTGGCCTGGCTGAAGAGCCCCGTCTGCAGCTCCGGCCGCTCCGCCGCGGTGCGCTCAGTGACCACCTCCCGCCGCAGCAGCACGGCCAGCGGCACGGTCGCGCCGGCGCCTCCCCCCAAGCTACTGCCGCCGGACCCCGAGGACCGTGAAGACATCTCCGACCCTCCCCCGCCACCGCCAGGCGGGCACCACCGTCGCCGAATCCGGTGTGCAGGGAGGCGGACGGCCTCCGTGCGTCCCCTTTGCTGCGGTGCTTTTTTTGGGAGGCGAGGAGAGGAAATGGACAAAGAAAGAGAAGTCGTGGCTGTGTGAGGAAGAGGGTGGTCACATGGGACGGGGAAGCGGAGTACAGAACGCGGAAATCCAGCCCGCCACGCGCATTTCGGCAGAAGTAGGCAGGGGAAGGGGGAGGAGGCCTACAACTCAATTCAAATGCTCTTTCTCTTTATTTAAATGAATTTACTTTTTATCATCAGTAAACTGAAGTCTCCGATGATCTCCGTTAATATAATCTCAGCGGAGTTACGAGCCGAGTTTTTTCACGAGGGGGTGTCCAAGAAGGTGTTAGTACTGGTCGTGTGTTATGGTATGATGATGCGATGAGGTATCAGAGTTACGGACGAGTGGTGCAAAGAATTTTGATGCAGAAGATGATGGATAAGGATGGAGGTCATGTAAAACCAGTTAGCGTGTTAGAGGTGATGGAAGCGAATCCGATGCAGGGAGCTGTCAGGTTAAAGATAGGCTAGGAGTAGGCCAACTCGTCTCTGATGTTTTGACTCATGCACGAGAAAGAAGGCAGAAAAATGTTTAGAGATTCAAGATAAAACATCAACACATGAAATATAGATTGAAACTTCTTCAAAACTCAGCCATGTAAAATAAGCAAGACCCTTAATAAAAAATACCGCAAAGACGTAAAATGCGCTTAAATATGCATGGAACCTCACTCTTCCGAGTGTTGAATCCACGCCATAAAACTTATGAATAAGGGTTAGTATGTGAAATGCAAAGATCTAAAGATACATTAAATCCCTTAACACTTGAAAATATTATCCATACTGCTTAAGATTTTAAATCGACTAAAATATTCCAAAATTAAAAGGTAACCACAACTATAAATAGGCAAAGATGACATTAGAAATAACTTGTATAAATCCATGCCATAGATCTTTGTTGTAAATGCAACTCAACCGCGATGCTTTAAGAGAAACTAAATAGAGCATCTCTATAAATATGAAAATATGTATTGTCACTTTACTAATACCTCAATAATAAAATGTCATTAACAATAATAAATATCGGTATCAAAGTTTTATGAATGTATCTAGTATGTATAAAATATAGAATTAGTTATTTCTGTAGCGTAATTAATATCTGAGACACATATGCTACTCTATCAATATATGTGATTCTTAAAATCTGTTGACAATGTCATGGCATGTAAAAGTTGTTGAACCATAATGTTTGAAGTGATTTGATATATAAATTTATTTTTTTAATTGTGAAAAAACATTTATATAGTATCCAAAATTATTGAAGGTTACACTATATTTGTTTGTAATTTGAGGAGACAATATTCAAATTTTGTTGACTAAGTAATAGAAAGTTGTTGGTAAAAATGGTTGAAGCTCGAATCCATGCATGCTAGCAATCATATCTTATGTAAAAAGTGTCTTTTGTGAGGAGACGGCTATGCTCTCCCTCCTTATTTATTCTTTGTTGTGTAGATGAAAGATTTTTTTCAAAGGAATGTAGATGAAAAAGTGATTACACGACATCTTGAAGACAGAATATTAATGACTTTTATGTTATTGAGTGGAATCCCTAGCCGCCTAATCTTGACAGGGTCAATATCAGACTTTGAAATTAGAACCAAACATCATATTAGGTGATGTGAGGTATATTTTTGTGACATGATATTTTATGCTCCTAACGATTCACAATGTTTGCCCTTTTATCTTTGCTTCTTTTGAAATTCTTTTTTTGTTGTTGTTGTTTGGAGAACTAAATGCCAACAAAGGAAGTCCAGAGAGGCAACTCAGAACTCACCATGTATAATTGTCACGAAACCTTGATATCCAACAGTCTAATGGATTTGTTTGTGTCAAAGCGTCTGCGGTCGACACTTCCCCCGGGCCTGCTCTGGGCAGCCCGCGGAGGTTCTTTTTCGGAGGGGCTAGTTCTCTCGGAAGGTCGCTTGAGTTGAAGGAGATGAGAGGATTGACACAAGGATTTTTACGTGGTTCGGGCCGCCGTAGCGTAAAACCCTACGTCCACGGGAGCAGAGTTGCTCGATGTATTGTTTGAAGCTTAGAACCGGAGCTCTAAGCTTGGTGATGAGCTGAATGTCTAACTGCAAGGTGGCGAACTGCCGAACCCTTTGCAACGTTGCCTACCCGAGCCTTTTATAGTCCAAGCCTCGGGCGTCTTACAAAGTTGGCCCCGGAGCCCGACAAGTGGCCCCAGGGTGATTTCCTGCCATCTACCGTATCTCGCAGTGAATACAAGTAGCTGTCTCTGGTGATAGCTTCTTAGCCTTCGTCCTGTCGTCCTGCCCGCGCCACAAGCTAGGCGTAGTGGTTGATGATGGCAGAGACGGCAAAGCATGTCTTTTCGCTGTATTTACTGGTCTACAGCTCCTGGCACTGTGCGCCTGTCTTGACTGTGACTGGTCACAGCGCCTCCTGACAGGTGTGCGCCGCGCCTCCGCGTCTTGGGAAGGCGCGGGTCTTGAATGTCTTGTAGGGTCAAGGCATGGCGTGCCTTTACTCCCGCTGCCTACCGCGCCGGGGCGGCAGCAAGGCTCGCGGCCACGTGGCGGGACCGGAGCTATCCTTTGGTGAGAGGGGAGCTCCGGCCCCGCTGGGCACGTGGCGCATTCGGAGCTCGCCCGTGCGGAGGGGGCAAGGTCCGGCTCTGTTGGCCACGTGGCGGTCCCGGAGCTATCCTCTGAGGAGAGGGGAGCTCCGGCCCCGCTGGACACTTGGCGCCTTTGGAGCTCGCCCTTGCGGAGCGGGCGAGGTCCGACTCCTCTGGCCACGTGGCGGGCCCGGAGCTATCCTATGAGGAGAGGGGAGCTCCGGCCCCGCTGGACACGTGGCGCCTACGGAGCTCGCCCCTGCGGAGGGGGCGAGGTCCGACTCTTCTGGCCACGTGGCGGGCCTGGAGCTATCCTCTGAGGAGAGGGGAGGTCCGGCTCTTCTGGCCACGTGGCGGGCCTAGAGCTATCCTCTGAGGAGAGGGGAGCTCCGATCCCGCTAGACACGTGGTGCCTTCGGAGCTCGCCCCTGCAGAGGGGGCGAGGTTCGACCCTTCTGGCCACGTGGTGGGCCCGGGGCTGTCCTCTGAGGAGAGGGGAGCTCCGGCCCCGCTGGACACGTGGCGCCTTCAGAGCTCACTGTAAGTGCATCTAGGATATCCCTTGTGGGTTTTGGCTAATTGATGACGAACATATGAGATCCTAATGAAACTATTGAGATGATTGCAGGATAAACAAGGTGAAACAACTCGGTGCAACAAAAAGGTGAAAAATGAAGTGGTGTCCAAAAGAAGAATACCTTGATGGAAATTTAGAAGAATTAATTAGAATTTAAGTGTATAGGGTGTGTATGAAAGACACACTCCAAGAGCTCACGACTTTGCGCATGGGAAAGGGTTTTAAAATTATCCAAACTCTTCACAGTGCACCGGACTAGTCCGATCTTGGACCGGACTAGTCCGCCAAACTCTCTGTTCGCTAAACGGACTAGTCCGCGTGCACACCGGACTAGTCCGCAAGACTTTCTGGAACGTCCTATCACTGGAGGCCGGACTAGTCCGATCATGGACCGGACTAGTCCGCCAAACTCTCTGTTCCCAAAACGGACTAGTCCTTGTGCACACCAGACTAGTCCGCCAGACTTTCTGGACATCATGATTCACTGTGACCGGACAAGTCCGGACCAGCACCGGACTAGTCCGGTATTAGGTTTAACAACGGTAACTTTTTTTGGAAACCCTATAAAAAGAGGTCCTTCGTTTTTTCTCAAAAAAACACACGACTAATACTGCAGCAAACACAAACCCTAGCGCCGCCACCTTGTCCCAAGAGCCCAAAACACATCTCCCCACACATATAAAGTGCAAAAAGATCAAAATCAATTGAACACTTGGATTCGGGATTGGGAGATCGTCGTTCTTTCGTTGTGAGCTCTTGGGGTTTGATCTTTCTACACTCATATTCTGCATTGTATTATTTTCGAGTGTATTTGATCACGTTCTTATTGTAATTCTCGTGGGAGCCCTCAACTTGTGAGGTAGCCCCACAAACTCGGTGATTGCCCGTGATAGTGGAGTCAAGTCGGCCTTTGTGGTGACTTGAAGAGGGAAAGGGTTAGGAACCCGGCTCTGTGTGAGCTTCCTCAACGAGGACGTAGATCTCTTGGTGAGATCGAACCTCGGTAAAAATTCGTGTCTTTTGTCTCTCATTTACTTTACATTTTGATACATTAGATCACTAGTTTGCTAATCATCATTTGAGTTTCTTATAAGTTTACATGTGCATTCATACAATAAACTTAATTTATAAAAACTGTTGTTCTCATTCTGTTGCTGAAAGATTCAATTTCTAAAACACACTTAATTAACTCACATAATTCAGCACACCGGACTAGTCCGCCCATACAACCGGACTAGTCCGGTCAATCAAGTTTCTGATAACTCTATTAAGTGTGCAGGGATCTTTTAAAGGCCTATTCACCCCCTCTAGGTCACATTCAATTGGTATCAGAGCAAGGTTCTTCATCAAAGAGACTCACATCTCGGAGAGATCATGGCCTCTGAGAAGAACAATGACATCCTAAAGATGAACATCAATGAGGACGAGCAAGAAGCTAAAGCCTTCGATGTGGTGAAAGACAGCCCACATGATGATGAAGAAGTGAGGCATCTAAAAGCACTTTTGAGAAAAAAAACTGCTAGCACAAAAGGGAAAAGAAGAAGAGAAGACAACTAAGAGTGGTCATCACGACTACTCCCGGTATCCTTACAACTACAACCGTCTCAATTCAAACAATCACTATCTTTCGATTCCTATGGGAAGGCCTCCACAGTTTGACGGAAGTGACTATACCATGTGGAAGTACAACATGAAGATGCATCTGATATCTCTGAACCCTAGTCTGTGGCACATTGTTTGCACAGGCATAGATATTCCGGACACGGATGATGAACTCACTCCAGAACAAGAACAAGAGATTCACAGAAACGCACAAGCCGTCGCCGTGATCACATCGTCACTAAGCAGAGAGGAATTCACCAAGATCGATGGGTTAGAAAGTGCAAAAGAAATCCGGGATACCCTCAAGACAGCTCACGAAGGAAATAGGTCAGTTCGTGAAGCCAAAATCGAAATGCTTGAAGGAGAGTTGGGGAGATTTGTTATTGAAGAAGGCGAATCACCTCAAGACATGTACAACCGGATGAAAGCACTCATCAACAAAATTCGTGCTTATGGAAGTAAGAAATGGACAGATCACGAAGTGGTCAAAAGAATGATTAGAGCCTTTATGTCAAGAAATGTCACACTTTGCTCAATGATCAGAGAGAGCCCCGGTTTTCACAAAATGACTCCCGATGAATTACTAGGGAAGATCATAAATCATGAAATGATGGAGAAAGAAGCCCAATACGTCAAAGAATTAGCCGAACTCACCTCATCCAAAAAGAAAAAAGTTGCTCTCAAAGCAACGTGCAGACCCAAACTCAAAGAAACTCGTGAAGACCAAGACGATGGAGATACAAGCGACGAGAGCACCGATCTTGATGACGAAGAAATGGTACTCTTCATCAAAAAGTTCAAACGCATGATGAAGAGAAGACACGGCAACAATTCACATGAAGGCAAAAGCAAGGATAAAGGAAAATCCAAGGCTCGACGCACTTGCTACAACTGCGGAGAGTATGGTCACTTCATGGTGGACTGTACTTATGAAGAAAACAAAAAGAAGAAGGAAACAAGATCTCAAGAAAAGAAAAATTTCAGAAAAAGAAGACAAGTCCATCAAGCTCACATTGGGAAGGAGTGGGACTCAAACGACGAGTCCTCCTCTGATGAAGAAGAAGAGATGGCCACTATCGCAGTCAAGAAACCAACTATGAGAGCCACACTCTTTCCGAACATGGGAGGACGGGACATGAACAACCACACTTGTCTTATGGCTAAGGAAGGCAAGAAAAAGGTTCGACTTACTCCTCCTGTACTAAATTCCTCCATTGATGACTTTGATAGCTCTAGTGATAATGAAGAAATGTTTAGAGGGCTAAGTAAAATTACTTCAAAGAAAATGGAAATGTTGTCGAACGAAATCTTTGAAAAGGAGGAACTTGTCAACCGACAAGAAGATATGCTCATCCGTGAGAGGAAGAGATATCAAGAAGTTGAAAAGCTTCTTGAGCTTGAAAGAGAGAAGAATGAGTCACTTGAGTTAGAGCTAGCCTTGAGTAAGGAAACTTACTCAAAGTTAGAGGACTCGCACATTGCAATCAAGGAAGAACTTGCTAACTTGTCAAAAGTTAACAAAATCCTTGAGGTGCAAGTTGAGTCGCTCAAACAAAGTGACTCCTCTTCCTCCAAGAGCTCTTCCTCCAAAGACATGAGTTCGACAACAATAAGAACCCGCACTTGCTCTAGTAAGAAGAATGTAATTTCTAATGCTTCAACCTCTCATGACATGCATTCTTCTCAAAACGGCATCTTTGATAAGGAAAAGATCAAATATGCACGAAGTGCATATATAATCACTAGACCTCCCAATGTCAAAGATGGTCTTGGTTTTGACAGGAACAAACACATGTCTACTCCTAATCATGCTAAGAATAGAATCACTTTTGTTAAAGAAAAATCCCATGAATCTGAGTTACAAACACTGTTCCGTACATTTGATGCTTCTTATGTTCTCATGAAAAACAAGTACGGAAAAGTCATTGCTAAATATACAGGGCCACGCCACAAGAACTTAAAAACTTGTGTGTGGGTGCCCAAGACTCTTGTGACTAACCTGAGAGGACCCAAGTAAGCTTGGGTACCTAAAACCAAGGAATAATTCTATTTTGCAGGCTTACTCCTCCGGCGGATCTAAATGGGTGCTAGATAGCGGATGCACAAATCATATGACCGGAGAGAGAGGTGTGTTTGTGGAGTACGAGTGCAACAAGGATCCAAGTGAAGGTATATACTTTGGAGACAACAGCCAAGGAAAGATCCTTGGTAGCGGTAACATTGAAATATCCTCTCAACACACCTTATCTAATGTTTTACACGTAGACTCTCTAGATTATAATCTTTTATCAATATCTCAACTATGCGACAAAGATTACAACTGTTTATTCACTAATGGGGGTGTGACCGTCTTTAGAAAAAGCGATGGCTCGATTGCATTCAAGGGATTGTTGAGGGGAAAGCTTTATCTTGTTGACTTCAACAAAGATAAAGCCGAACTCAACACTTGCTTGGTTGCTAAGACCAACATGGGATGGCTGTGGCATAGACGGCTAGCCCATGTTGGAATGAGAAACCTGCAGAAACTTCTAAAAGGTGGTCACATCCGTGGTCTTAAGAATGTGGTTTTTGAAAAAGACAGGTCGTGCAGCGCTTGTCAAGCAGGAAAACAGGTTGAAGCACCACACCCCGCCAAGAATGTGATGACCACCGCTAGACCGCTGGAACTTCTCCACATGGATCTCTTTGGTCCAATTGCGTACATCAGCATCGGCGGTAACAAATACGGTTTAGTAATTGTTGATGATTTTTCAAGATTTACCTGGGTATTTTTCTTGTATGATAAATCAAAAACTCAGGGAATCCTCAAGAAGTTCTTGAAAAGAGCTCAGAATGAATTCTCATCAACCGTAAAGAATATCAGAAGTGACAATGGGACAGAATTCAAGAACACCCAAGTTGAAGAATATCTCAATGGAGAAGGTATAAAGCATGAATTCTCGGTACCCTACTTTCCTCAACAGAACGGGGTGGCCGAAAGGAAGAACAGAACATTGATCGAAATGGCGAGAACAATGTTGGATGAATACAAGACGTCAGACCGATTTTGGGCAGAAGCGGTGAACACCGCTTGTCATGCCACAAATCGGTTGTACCTTCATCGACTACTGAAGAAAACTCCATATGAGCTTCTCACGGGTAAAAAACCTAATGTTTCTTATTTCAAAGTTTTTGGTTGCAAATGTTTTATTCTGAACAAGAAACCAAGGGCCTCGAAGTTCGCTTCGAAGTCCGATGAAGGATTCTTGCTCGGATATGAATTGAATGCCTACGGCTATCGTGTCTTTAATAAGGTGTCCGGCCTTGTTGAAGTAGCACGTGACGTAGTGTTCGATGAAACTAACGGCTCACAAGTGGAGCAAGACGATAAGTTTATGCTAGATAAGGAGGAAGCTCCATGTGAAGCGCTGAAGAAAATGGCACTTGGTGATATCCTACCACGAGAGGAAACACAAGACGAATTTCAACAAGGAAGCAATGATCAAGGGGGAGCTCCTACACAAGATCAGGTTGAGGAAGGTCAAGAAGATCAAGATGATCATGGAAGCAATGATCTAGGGGGAGACATGACACATGAAGACAATGAAGAACAAGCAACTATACAAATTCCACACCCAAGAGTACATCAGTGTGTGCAAAGAGATCATCCTGTCAACAATATCATTGGAGATATTGCTAAGGGAGTAACTACTAGATCTCAAATTGCAAATTTTTATGAACACTGTTCTTTTGTGTCTTTTCTGGAGCCATACAGGGTAGAAGAAGCCTTAAGGGATCCAGACTAGGTGATTGCGATGCAAGAGGAGCTAAACAACTTCAAAAGAAATGATGTGTGGGAGTTGGTGGAAAGACCAAGGGCGAACATCGTTAGAACCAAATGGGTCTTTCGGAACAAGCAAGATGAACATGGAGTAGTGACAAGAAATAAAGCGAGGTTGGTGGCCAAAGGTTATTCTCAGATGGAAGGTTTGGACTTCGATAAAACTTTCGCACCTGTAGCTAGACTTGAGTCCATTCGTATTTTATTGGCATATGCTACTCACCATAATTTTAAGTTGTATCAAATGGACGTCAAGAGTGCCTTCCTCAATGGTCCGATAAAGGAGGAAGTCTATGTGGAGCAGCCACCGGGGTTCGAAGATCAGGAGTATCCCAACCATGTCTATAAACTGCGTAAGACTCTCTATGGCCTCAAACAGGCTCCTCGAGCCTGGTATGAGTGCCTTAGAGATTTTCTGACTCAAAATGGATTCAAAATTGGTAAAGCTGACTATACACTCTTTACTAAACATTTTGATGATCATTTATTCGTATGTCAAATTTATGTTGATGACATTATCTTTGGATCCACTAACAAGTCCTTCCGTGAAGAATTTAGCAAAATAATGACAGACAGGTTCGAGATGTCAATGATGGGTGAATTGAAGTTCTTCTTAGGATTTCAAGTTAAGCAACTGAGAGAAGGTACATTTATAAGTCAAACTAAATATACACAAGACATTCTCAAGAAATTCAATATGGACAAAGCCAAGCCCATCAAGACACCCATGGCCATCAACGGACATCTCAACCTCAATGAAGACGGTCCAAATGTGGACCAAAAGGTATATCGGTCCATGATTGGCTCCTTACTTTATTTATGTGCATCTAGGCCAGATATTATGCTTAGTGTTTGCATGTGTGCAAGGTTTCAAGCCGCACCTAAAGAGTGTCACTTAATTGCTGTAAAAAGAATCCTAAGATACCTTGTGCACACACCCAACTTGGGCCTTTGGTATCCTAAAGGATCCAAGTTTAACTTGATAGGGTATTCCGACGTCGACTATGCAGGATGCAAAGTCGATAGAAAGAGCACGTCACGGACTTGTCAATTTCTTGGTAGGTCCCTAGTTTCTTGGTCATCTAAAAAGCAGAACTCCATTGCTCTTTCCACAACGGAAGCGGAGTATGTTGCAGCCGGTAGTTCTTGTGCGCAACTACTTTGGATGCGACAGACTCTTAGGGACTACGGCTACAATCTAAGTCATATCCCGCTTCTATGCGATAATGAAAGTGCTATAAAAATTGCACACAACCCTGTAGAGCACTCAAGAACTAAGCACATAGATATCCGTCATCACTTTCTTAGAGATCATTCATTAAAAGGTGACATTGCTATTTCACATGTTAGGACTGAAAAATAACTTGCGGATATTTTTACCAAACCATTAGATGAGAAAAGGTTTTGTGAACTAAGAAATGAGCTAAACATTCTTGACTCTCGAAATGTGGCTTGAAACATTGCATACCTGGTTGCAACTTAAAATGTTCCTTTGTATTGTTAAAAATGCTCCTCTTCTCCTTTTCTACTCAAAAAACTATTTTAATGAAGAAATCTTGTGGATTATGACCATTATTTGATTGTTGATTGCCTACTGGTCGTAATCACCAAGACTATTTGCAAAATTATTGTCCTTGGATCACTATTAATCATCTATATATGTATTAGGTCTGTTGGAAACGGACTAGTCCGATTTTCAACCGGACTAGTCCAGACAGACGAAACTGGTTAGGTCATTTCAAGGGGCTCGGACTAGTCCGCCACATAGACCGGACTAGTCCGGTCCATCGCATATATAAGCCCTTGGCCGGCCCAGACCTCTCCCTCACCCCTCATTAGACTTGCTCTCCCTCTCCTCTTCCAAACCCTAGCCCCCAAAGTGATTTTCGGGTTGAACCCTCAAAATCGAGATTTTCTCCGTGGGAAATCCTCCCCTTGACGAGTGGATTCCCTCCTCCGGATTCATCCGGACTGATTTCTACTTCTTCGACGCGGATCTTCAAATCTTGGTAAATTTCTCCCCAAAACCAAATTCTCAACTTTCCTCGTTCTAGCTTGTTTCATTTGATTCCAAGGGTATACATTGGCCTTAGAGATGTATTCCCACCACTTTTCTACTCTTTTGCATCCTTAGATAGATTTTTTGATCAAAATGCTAGGGTTTTTATGCCGGGGCGAACTAGTCCGGTTCTCAGGTGCGGACTAGTCTGATCCCTGTCATCTGAATCCCTACATTACCTTGAATCCTTGATTCATTCTTATCTAATCCGTGAACTCCTTATCAGGCACAATGTCTTCAGGCTCGGATAACAGCTCTTTTCACATTGATGAAGACGTTCAACGCGAGAAAGTGAGGAGGGACAAGGAGAGAGTTATGAAGAAGAGACATGATGTCAATGCTCACTCTTCACCCTCCGACGACAATCTACCTAAGAAGAGGAAAGTCATTGCCAAAAAGCCTCAAAGGAAAGATGCTGTTGAGTCGTCAGGGCCAAAAAGAGTTCTCAATAAAGGGAAGGGACTTGCTAGTGGTCCCCTTGGGCCCTTGAAGATGAAAAACCCTATTCACCGCAACAGGCAGCCTTCAAGTGAGGATTTCACTGGAAAAAGGGGTGAGCTAGCTGATAACTTCAGGAAGATTGAAGTGTGTGACCGACCTAAACAATGTTCTGATCCAAGGTTCTGGAGCAACTTCCATGCAGACAACTACGAGCATGTGTACATGAAGATGAAGAATCCTGTAGTAGAGAGTCAATGGCTAGATGTTGGATACCTGAAGTCGAAGAGGTATCCTGCCTTTCGTGAGATGGTGGAGGTCTTAGAGAGGCACGGTCTGACGGACCTGCTATCCTTTGAGTATGACTGGAACAATAAGGTCATTACCCAGTTTTACTCCACTCTCTACTTTGCTCGTGGTGATGGAGACAATCTTACTTGGATGACTTATGGTTCAAAGTATAGTGTCACTTATGATGAATTTGCTAGGATTCTTCACCTCCAACACACTTTGGATCATGAACTGGTCATCCATAATCTGAAACCCCTGGAGAAGGAAGAGCTTGAGTTTCTCTATGACACAAGGATGCCATATGTTCCTCCCACCATCAAATATCTGAAGCCCTTCTTTGTGTTCCTCAATAGAGTCTTGAGAAAGACTATAGCTCCGAAGGATGGAGATGCGAGAACTATACAAGGGACCTTGAGGACTCTCATGAAGGTCATTAGTGGAAGGAGATCATTCAATGTTTTTGAGTATATCTACAACGACATCGTGAACATCTCAATCACCCCCAATAGGCCCTGTGGATATGCACTGTATATCATGTACATGATTGAGAAAGTGACGGGACTCGAGTTCGTCAAGGATGTCAAGCATGCGGGGTTGAAGTCGCAAAAACCCACCGAGTACACTCTCCCCCGGCTCTAACTGCCCCGTCCTCTCCACCAGTGGAGAGGAGATCAAAGCAAGCTCATGATGTCACTAGATCTGCAGCTGCTCCTCCTGGGTCTCCACCTGCCCAAGAATCATCCAGTGGCATCCTCAAGGTGCTCTCCTCCATCTTTGCCTGCTGCCGCAAGATCGAAGACAGGCAACGCAAGGAAAAGCTTGCAAGGAAGAAACATCAACAGTATGTCAATGCCAATATCAAGTCTATCTGTGCAAAGCTTGAGATTGAGCCCGTTGGATCACCTCCCGCCTCCGAGGACTCAGAGGAAGATCCTGCTCCCGTGGATGCCGAAGTTGGTGAAGATGAAGATCAGACTGAGACTGAAGGAGGAGGCAGCGATGAGTGATTCCCCTCAATTTTTCCCTTTTTGGTGCCTTGATGCCAAAGGGGGAGAGATTGAGATTAGATTTGGACTCGAACTATCTAGTATTAGTTATTAAGCTCTTTTGTGATCAAGGACATGTAGCTATTTTAAAATCTTGTAATGCACTATTTCTTTTCTTATTTGTGATGCACTATGCTCTAATGCCTACTTATATGTTCACTATTGTTTGTCTTTAATTTATCACATTTTGTTTATCATACACCTGTTAGGCACCCCACCATAAGGTGTGTGCATATGTGAGAAGCTTTTTGTGAATTCTTTATTATTCTCATATGTGCACACCTTATGAAAATCAGATTTTTATTCTCAATTGTGATATCTCAAATAGTTGTCATCAATCACCAAAAAGGGGGAGATTGTAAGTGCATCTATGATATCCCTTGTGTGTTTTGGCTAATTGATGACGAACATATGAGATCCTAATGAAACTATTGAGATGATTGCAGGATAAACAAAGTGAAACAGCTCGGTGCACACAAAAAGGTGAAAAATGAAGTGGTGTCCAAAAGAAGAATACCTTGATGGAAATTTAGAAGAACTAATTAGAATTTAAGTGTATAGGGTGTGTATGAAAGACACACTCTAAGAGCTCACGACTTTGCACATGGGAAAGAGTTTTAAAATTATCCAAACTCTTCACAGTGCACCGGACTAGTCCGATCTTGGACCGGACTAGTCCGCCAAACTCTCTGTTCGCTAAACGGACTAGTCCGCGTGCACACCGGACTAGTCCGCAAGACTTTCTGGAACCTCCTATCACTGGAGGCCGGACTAGTCCGATCATGGATCGGACTAGTCCGCCAAACTCTCTGTTTCCAAAACGGACTAGTCCTTGTGCACACCAGACTAGTCCGCCAGACTTTCTGGACATAATGATTCACTATGACCGGACAAGTCCGGACCAGCACCGGACTAGTCCGGTATTAGGTTTAACAACGGTAACTTTTTTTGGAAACTCTATAAAAAGAGGTCCTTCGTTTTTTCTCAAAAAAACACACGACTAATACTGCAGAAAACACAAACCCTAGCGCCGCCACCTTGTCCCAAGAGCCAAAACACATCTCCCCACACATCTAAAGTGTAAAAAGATCAAAATCAATTGAACACTTGGATTCGGAATTGGGAGATCGTCGTTCTTTCGTTGTGAGCTCTTGGGGTTTGATCTTTCTACACTCATATTCTGCATTGTACTATTTTCGAGTGTATTTGATCACGTTCTTATTGTAATTCTCATGGGAGCCCTCAACTTGTGAGGTAGCCCCACAAACTCGGTGATTGCCCGTGATAGTGGAGTCAAGTCGGCTTTTGTGGTGACTTGAAGAGGGAAAGGGTTAGGAACCCGGCTCTGTGTGAGCTTCCTCAACGAGGACGTAGATCTCTTGGTGAGATCGAACCTCGGTAAAAATTCGTGTCTTTTGTCTCTCATTTACTTTACATTTTGATACATTAGATCACTAGTTTGCTAATCATCATTTGAGTTTCTTATAAGTTTGCACGTGCATTCATACAATAAACTTAATTTATAAAAACTGTTGTTCTCATTCCGTTGCTGAAAGATTCAATTTCTGAAACACACTTAATTAACTCACATAATTCAGCACACCGGACTAGTCCGCCCACACAGCCGGACTAGTCCGGTCAATCAAGTTTCTGATAACTCTATTAAATGTGTAGGAATCTTTTAAAGGCCTATTCACCCCCCTCTAGGCCACATTCACTCACTCCTGCGGAGGGGGCGAAGTTATTAGGCGGTTTTCTGTTGTGCGCGGGGTACCCGGTATTGAGGGTACCGACAGTTTGTGTTGTTAAATTGTTCCGTGTGGCTGCTGCACTACTAAACCACCGGTGGTACGTGGAACGTCCGGCTCGGGCTCCCATACTTATCAAGAAGGCCTCGGTCGATCGCCATGGTCTTCTTCGCCGGGCGCGGGCTGCCTGCGAGCTGCGAGCTCTGAAGCGAGTACAACCTGCAGAGCTAGGACAGGATGGCTCCAAATGGAGGCCGCTAGCTGCACGAGTACAGGAGCCAGCTGCTGCCACGACGGCGCGAGTCGCCAACGCTAGATCCACCGTCGTCGTCAGCGCCAACGCCTTTGCCAGTCTCACCTACAGTCCTGGCCCGTGCATGTTCGTCGATCGAAACATCATGTGCATGCCGTGCAGGCGACGGAGAAGTCGTGCGCCAGTAGTGTGCTGACGAGTGTCGTACGTGCAGCTGCTGGTGAGCAACGCCGGGGCCCGGCATGGTACGCGTCCATCGGTCAGTCGTGAACGCCGGCCCCCGGCCGCTTGTCGGTTCACCGGCGCACCCGTTCCGCCCCGATAGCAGACGGACGGGGCTCACGAGTTTAGCTCGACCTCGCACGTTTCCATAATTTTCTCCCACCACATGGCGACAGAATTGCCCCGCTGTGTCACCCGGCGATCCCAACGCATACACGACATCTTTGGCGATCGATCACCCGGCCAGCGGTGGCGGGAGCCATGGCGTCCACAGCAGCAGCGGCCGCCGACGGCGACGACGAGGTCGTCGACCCGCTGCTCCGGGTCTACAAGAGCGGCCCCTGGTGGCCACGCCGGTTCTAAGGCTCCGAGGCCGTGGGAGAGGAGTCGCGCGGCCCCGTGGCGTGCGTCATCTCTGGTCCTTCTCGTGTGGGAGACGGCGAAGACCCCATCCTTTTCATATTATGACGTTGGTTAACTTAAATTATTTTGAAACAGAGTGAGTAGTTAGCTAACAATTAATATTCTCTTTGTTTTGTTTTATTTGACATTCACACAAGAATATTAGTTCAAATCCACACTAATCTTTATGTTTGGACGCCAAATAAAATAAAGCATAGTGGTAATCATTATTACCTAGTGTCGGTACCTGAGATATGGGGTACCCCCGCGCACAGGGTAAAATGCCTAAGTCACTCGCCCTTCTCCGCAGGGAGAGCTCCGAAGGCGCCACGCGTCTGGCGGGGCCGGACCTCCCTCTCCTCAGAGGAGAGCTCCGGGCCCGCCACGTGGCATACAGAAGCCGGACCTCCCCCTCCGCGGGAGAGAGGCCCGAAGGCGCCGCGTGTCCAGCGGGGCCGGACCTCCCTCTCCTCAGAGGAGAGCTCCGAGCCCGCCACGTGGCCAAGAGAAGCCGGGCCTCCCCCTCCGCGGGAAGAGGTCCGGAGGCTCCACGTGCCCCGCGGGGCTGACCCTCCTCTTCTCTGAGGAGGGCTCCGGGCCCGCCACGTTGCAGCAGAGCGACGCTGCCTGCCCCGAGCGATAGGCAGCGGGCGTAAATACGCCCCATACCTTGCCCGTACAAGGTATTCAAGGCCTGCGTCTTCCCAAGACGCGGAGCACACTTCTGTCAGGTGCCGTTGCGCCCAGTCGCATCACAGACTGGCGCGCGGTGTCAGAACCTGTCAGCCAATAAACACCACGACAAGACATCCCATGCCGCCTGCGCCGTCATCAACCACTACGACTAGCGTGCGGCATGGGCAAGATGAAGACTCAGAAGCCTTCGACCAGAGGCAACTACCGGCATAACTGCAAATACAGTAGATAATAGACAATCTTCCCGGGACCACCTGTCGGGTCCCGGCTTCCCTTGTAAGCCGCCTGAGTCTTGGACTATAAAAGGCTCGGGTAGGCGTCGATAGCAAGGGTTCGCACTTTGCAACTCATACGCTAGCCATACACTCTCAAGCTGTAACTCACCCCCAAGCTCAGGCCTCCGGCCCTGAGCAGCAAGCAATACAGCGAGCTCCATAGCTCGCCGTGGATGTAGGGTTTTACGCTCCGGCGGCCTGAACCACGTAAAACTCGCCATGTCAAGCTCTTACTAACTCGTCCATCTGCGCAAGCTCTTTGCTAGGGACTAGCCCCTCCGAAAAAAGAACCTCCGCGGGCTGCCCAGTGCAGGCCCGGGGGAAGTGTCGACCGCACAATTCGACATTTGGCGCGCCAGGAAGGGGGCTTTTCTCCTAGCGCGACGAGTTTCCGCCGACGAAGATGACCAAGCTTCCTTCAGCGGCAAACTCTCCCCCTCCGCGTTCACGGCGAACCGTGACCACTGGGGAGTACATGTCGACACACTCAGGACGGAGTGTGTCGGCACAAGCAGGTAGCCAGCAGCCGACTCCGGCTATGCAAGCCCCGACCAGTGTGAGATCTTCTGCAGCGCTGAGCGTACACCATGGAGGTGCGCTAGCTGCAGCAAGAGCGCTGCTGCGCAACCCACCTGCGAGGGATGTGCCCCATTCAACGACCTAGCAATGGGTCCGCGAGGTGGACCGCCTCGTCGTCGCCGCCGCGAACCCTCGGTTTCGGCGAGGACGGCGCCCAGGATAACCGGCTCTGTCGCTGACGTACACACCCACGGTTGACGGGCTAACGGCGGATTCCAGCTCCTCCAGGCTCCTGTCGATGGACCTGCGAAGGGAGCTGGAACGGTGCCACTTGGGCCAGGACGCCCGGGTGTACCTCGAGCGACGCCGAGAAAGGCGTCGCAACCATGAGGCTGGCGACAGCATGTCGTCGGCCTCGACACAACCAGAAGGGCAGGCCTTCGCCACGCGAGCCTTGCCTGAGGCATATGCTGCGCAGCATATGCCACAACTATATGCGCCGCAAGCAGCGGCCCCGGTCTATGGTGCAGCCTTGCCCATGCCGGGATACGCGGTGCCAGGTGCGAACCAAGCGTTCGCAGCGCCAGTACCTGCAGCAGCAGGTGCAGGATGTGCGGCCCTTGCACCCCACCTCCGCTTCGCAAGGTGGCCACGCAAGTTTCGCCCGCATCTGCCCGAGAAGTACGACGGTAGCGTCAACCCAGCGGAGTTCCTCCAGATCTACTCCACCGCCGTACTTGCCGCAGTAGGGGATGAGGCTGTCATGGCCAACTACTTCCCCGTCGCCTTGACCGGCCCAGCTCGGTCTTGGCTCATGAATCTACCTCAGGGGTCCATAACCTCCTGGGGAGAGCTCTGCCGGCAGTTTGTCGCCAACTTCGGCAGCTCCTACACCCGTCCCGGCACGGAGCTTGACCTCCACGCCGTCAAGCAACAACCTGGGGAGTCGCTGCGCTCTTTCATCCAGCGGTTCTCTCAGGTACGCAACACCATCCCACATATCCAAAGTGCCTCTGTGGTGGTGGCGTTCCGACAGGGTGTCCGGGACGAGAAAATGCTTGAGAAGCTCGCGACCAGAGAGGTCCGCGACGTCTCAGAGCTCTTCAGCCTGGCGGACAAGTGCGCCAGAGCAGCTGAAGGGCGGAACTGGCACGCTCTGCCGACCTCCGAGTCAGGAGGGCAGCCCGGGTCCGGTGTTGGTGCCTATGGGGGTGGCAAGAAGACCAAGAACCGGGGGAGTGGAAAGATGAAGTCACCATTCACCGCCCCCGTCGCCGCAGCTGCGACGACCAGTGGAGCTCGGGGGCCACGCCCCGACAAAAGGCAGCGGCAATCACCGGCCCTAGACAGTGACCAAGGCGGGCTATGCCCCGTGCATGGCACCTGCAACCATACTGCCGCCGAGTGCTGGGAGATCCAGAGGCTCGCAGAGCGCTTCCGCAAAGGAAGACAACAGAGGGCTGAAGCGCCGCCCTACCCTCAGAGGGATGGCAAACAGAAGGTCGATGCCCCAGTCGCTGCTGCCCACCAGGTGGGGTTCCAGGAGCCTCAGCGTGTCATAAAGACAGTGCATGACGGTGAGGACTCCAGTTCCGACGGTGATAGGCCAGGGCGTTAGCCAACTGCGGCGCGCCTCCGTGCCTCGAACATACCTCTCGGGGGCCGCCTAAGGTCTGTCAACCCCTTGAAGGCCTCGCCAGAAGGGGAGGACGCCTTAGGTCATCCAAGACGAGTCCGGGCCTACCTACCCCTTGAAGGCCTTAGCCAGAAGGGGAGAACTCCCCGGGGGCCCCCAGGAGAAGCCGCGCAGGACCTGATCCAGCGCGAAGATAACAACCTCGTCGACAAGACTCGGCTGCAGGAAACACCCCGCAACGCACGGTCTCAGCTAATGCTCTAAGCACTACCGCCAAAGAACCAAACGCGTCGGGGGCCTGCAGGAGGGCAACTTGGTGAAGCGGCACGCTCTATTCCAAGAAGGACCCATAAGCTCTTCCCCAGCAGGGAAGGTCCCTTCCGAATCATGAAAGCTTCCGCCCAAGTACACATGCCTTCCAACCGAGAGTGGGATCCGTTCCCAAAAATCCTTGCCATGGAGCAACACTGTAAGTCCTACTTCCTGAGCATCAGTAGAACAGGGTTATTCCCTTCTGTAATAGATCCCATAGAATTTAGGAACGACGCTTGGGGCAGCTAAGTCTCAAGGGACAGTACAGGACTACGTCCAGTTTAGCCTGGTTCCGACCCTAAGCGCGTAGAGTCTTGCTTCCCTTGAAGACAAGGCGGAACATTGCCTCCCTGTACAGCCACAATTCCACCTATGGGTACGAATACAGAGCCCCGTTCTACTTAGCTCTCTCTCATGCGCTCATTTAAATTATGCATTAATTTCTATGATCGCACTATCTCTGTATGTTCATCGTACATCTAGCTCCCCCTCTCCTGCGCTCATCCATAGTCGGCATTCGCTATCCTACCGAAGGCGGCTGCGCTTGAGGCACCTGCCGATGGCCGAGTGGGTCTCTCGGGCCTCCCCCAGTCAGGTGTTGCGGTGCCAGTTGGTTACCTCCAGGAAAGGCCTGCGTTGTGCATGGGGGGTCCAGGGTGCGTATCCAGCTTAGCCGGCCCAGAGCCCAAAGCATGCGCATTCTGCCCTCCGGAGGTCCAGGGGAGTACGACCGCTTTGCCTGGTCATGAACCCAAAGCGCGTGCACTCTGCCTCCCCAGCGCATGGCCCGGTACTAGGGATCGGACGGCCGTACCCGGACCTCGGAGGGAGCCGGAGCTCCGGCGCCTCGTGCACAGAATTGCCCAAGCCCCGTATAGCGGATCAGGGTCGTAAAACGGATAAGACTAGGAGACGGGAGGGGAGGACCCCCCGAGGAGAATTACATTTCCTCTGCCTGTGTGCAGGACCTCCAGGTTACGGCAACAGGGACTGCATGAAGCGGGGGGAAAGGAACTACCAGCTACTCCGGCCTGGGACTGGAAGGACCGGGACCTGCCCCTCCAGCAGGAGCGGGACCCGGGGGCCCCACGTGTCCAGCGGGCCCGGAACTCTCTCCTCCCTTGAGGAGGGCTCTGGGCTCGCCACGTGGCGGGCGGAAACCGGACCTCCCCCTCGGTGGGAGGGCTCCGAAAGCCCTACGTGTCCAACATGGCCGGAGCTCCCGCCTCTTAGGAAGGAGCTCCGGACCCGCCACGTGGCAGGCAGATCTGGAGCTCCCCATAGGGCGAGATCCGGAGACCTCCGGGGCCCCTAACACGGTTAGGACCCGGGGAGGGTGTCTGTGCAAAGCTCCGAGATTGGAAATGGCCTCTGAGTACCTTGCGGAGCTAAGGACTCAGTCAGGCAAAGCCAAGAAGGAGAGAAAAAGCATCACAGACACAAGTATCCAAAAGAGTCAAATTAAGCGAGGCTCCACGAGCTGGACTACAGACTCGATAAAAAGGAAGAAACAAGTCCTAGGGACCTCCCGGCTCCCGCCGGAACCTTGCGGCTATAAGGGCGGCCACATCCTCGACTTCTGCCCTAGCAGCTTGCTCCCGCTCTGCGACTGGGCCCTCTCTCGCTGGTTCTAGCGAAAAAGAGGGGTCGCGGCTCTTAAAGCATGCCAGCACATGTGAAGCGACCTCTAAGGCTAGGCCGCGCCCCTCGGCCTCAAGCTCGCTGGCGACCACCGAGTCTAGCCTGTCCAGCTTGGCGCCGATCGACTCCAACGCGGGGATCACCTCCAACGCAGGGGCCGCGGTCCTCATCGGACTGAAGCCAAGAGGGATCAGGGCGGACCCCGCTCGATCCACGAAGCTCGAGACTGCAAGAGCCTCGGAGGACCGCGGCTGAAAGCTCCTCCACCTCACGGCGGGCCGCCTGCAGAGCCTCCAGGTTCCTCTCAGAGAATTCCTTCTCCTTGGCCGCCAGGGAGCTCTCCCGAAGGTGGAGAGCCTTGGCGAGCCGCTCCAACTCAGCGGCCTTGAAGTCGGCGGTCAACTCCCGGTCCAAGACCGCCCGGCGATCACGGGAGACCTGTTCCTCCCTCAAGTTGAGGTCTGCCTTCAGGATCTCCAGCTCCTCCATCCGAGCTCGAAGGTCATCCTCGCCCGTAGCCAGCTGCGCGGCGACCCTCTCCGCCTCAGCTGCCAGGCAACGCTCCCGTTCCTCAACGGCGAGTTCACGGTGCTCCAACCGCTGCCGTATCTCCACAGCAGCAGAGAGGCTCTCCTCGGCCCGGGCGTGTGCCTCCAGGGTCTCCCTGTTGATCCGCCGTGATTCGGTGTCCATGCAGTCGACAGCCCGCTTCATCCGGTCAAGGAGCGCTTCCCTGAAGTCGAGCAACTCCCGCCTGGAGTCGAGCTCACTCTTAACCTTCGCGGTCCTCTCCCGCAAAAGGTTCCCCCAGATGAGGAGGCGGTCCCGTTCAACCGTATACTCCTCCCGCTCGCGCCCTAGTGCAGCCAAGACCTGCCGGACGCTCGTCTCGGCGAGCGCGAAGGCGTCCGCCAGAGGCAATGGAGCAACAGAGGCCGAGGCAGCCCCCCCGACCTCCTCCATTACCTCGTCCTCAGGAAGAGCCGACGCACCAGCAACCGAGACGAGACGCCGATCAGGAGAAGCTGGCTCCGAGGCTCTGGCAGCCAGGCCAACCGGGCTCTCTTCAGCTTCTGGCTCCTTGACCTGAGGAGAGGGGCGAGCCGGGGAAGGTGGTGCTGAAGAAGAGGCCGGGCCGTCTAGTGCAGGGTCAGCCTGCGCTGGCTTGGGGGCCGCGGTGGCCGTCTCGGCAGGAAGAGACGACGACGCCGTAGAGTCCGGGCACACCGGAACAGGAGAACTTCGCGCTGGCCTAGGGGCCGCGGCAGTTGCCCCTGGCTCCGAGCGCAGCGGCACAGATTCCCCGCAAGTCGGGGAAGGCCGGGAAGCGCGGACACTCCAGCGGGCTCTGAACCCCGACTTCCGAGCCGAGGTAGGACTTCGAGAGCCCGCTACCGTCACTGACGGCCGCTCCGCAGTCGCTTGGACTGGCGGAACAGGGGACGCCCTAGAAGCTTCCCCCAGCGCATCAACGTGGGGCCTCTTCGAGTCGCCACCGGAGGGAGTGTCAGGCACCCCAGAATCCCGATTTGGCACAGACGCCGCTGCTAGAGGAGATCGAGCGCGCTTCTTCTCTAGCGGCGGGTTGGAAGCCATGGCAAGGGAGAACTCAAAGGCAAGAGAGCAAAAGCACAAGAGTCCGAGGTGAAACGCAGAGAAGTGCGAAGGGAAGCTGCAATGTGGGTAAGACCCCCCCAAAAACACCTTCCCGGGTGCAATCCCAAGCGATTCGGAACTCTTCGAATACCCCGCACCGGCAACCGCTTCAGTTCCCAGACCGAGTGCCGATGACGGGTGGGCCCAAGCCGCCTAACTCAAGCGGTGGGGGCAAGGAGTCAGTCTCCTAAGAAGATGAGCCGGCAAGGCACTTCGGCAGTTCCCGAAGAAAGCGCCGCAACGTGTAGAAGTGGCAGTCTTGGGAACCGCCGCAGTAAAAGCAACCATCAAGTGAGCGCACGCTCTCACGTTCCCGTGGCCGTTCGTGCTCCGGCAGCGGTCAATTCGGGACTCAGAGGAAGTGCGCGGATCAGAAGAGACGGAGGTCCCACCTCGGGCTCGCTATCTCCCCCGAGATGGGTCCGGGGGCCACTGTCGGTACCTGAGATATGGGGTACCCCCGCGCACAGGGTAAAATGCCTAAGGAACTCGCCCTTCTCCGCAGGGAGAGCTCTGAAGGCGCCACGCGTCCGGCGGGGCCGGACCTCCCTCTCCTCAGAGGAGAGCTCCGGGCCCGCCACGTGGCATACAGAAGCCGGACCTCCCCCTCCGCGGGAGAGAGGCCCGAAGGCGCCGTGTGTCCAACGGGGCCGGACCTCCCTCTCCTCAGAGGAGAGCTCCGGGCCCGCCACGTGGCCAACAGAAGCCGGCCTCCCCCTCCGCGGGGTGAGGTCCGGAGACTCCACGTGCCCCGCGGGGCTGACCCTCCTCTTCTCTGAGGAGGGCTCCGGGCCCGCCACGTGGCAGCAGAGCGACGCTGCCTGCCCCGAGCGATAGGCAGCGGGCGTAAATACGCCCCATACCTTGCCCGTACAAGGTATTCAAGGCCCGCGTCTTCCCAAGACGCGGAGCACGCTTCTGTCATGTGCCGTTGCGCCCAATCGCATCACAGACTGGCGCGCGGTGTCAGAACCTGTCAGCCAATAAACACCGCGACAAGACATCCCATGCCGCCTGCGCCGTCATCAACCACTACGACTAGCGTGCGGCATGGGCAGGGCGGCAAGATGAAGACTCAGAAGCCTTCGACCAGAGACAACTACCGGCATAACTGCAAATACGGTAGATAATAGACAATCTTCCCGGGACCACCTGTCGGGTCCCGGCTTACCTTGTAAGCCGCCCGAGTTCTTGGACTATAAAAGGCTCGGGTAGGCGTCGATAGCAAGGTTCACACTTTGCAACTCATACGCTAGCCATACACTCTCAAGCTGTAACTCACCCCCAAGCTCAGGCCTCCGGCCCTGAGCAGCAAACAATACAGCGAGCTCCATAGCTCGCCGTGGACGTAGGGTTTTACGCTCCGGCGGCCTGAACCACGTAAAACTCGCCGTGTCAAGCTCTTACTAACTCGTCCATCTGCGCAAGCTCTCCGCTAGGGACTAGCCCCTCCGAAAAAAGAACCTCCGCGGGCTGCCCAGTGCAGGCCCGGAGGAAATGTCGACCGCACACTTCGACACCTAGCTAATTGTTATGCCTAGTGGGAGTGTTCAGATAAGAGTGATTGGATTATTATTTGGTCTGTTATGTCTTTGTCTTTTTACGACAACAATAAGAGCGTATAAGGTGAAGGTGAGATGGCAAACCAATAATTGGCCATCGATTAACTATAATTAGCTGAGTTAGAGCAGCTAATGAAACTTTTTAGTTAAAGCTAGATAATTATTATCTGAACCATTAACTAGACATGTTCCAAATTGTTATGGATAACTCGAAAAGGAAATAGTTTTCTCTTCAGTCCAGCATTAACTGTTGTTAATTGGCCAAAATTCTGATGGTGTAACGAAGAACAAACAACCATGCCATACACTAATTTCATCATCTGGAGACGACGTAGAGCGATGTAAGGTTGCCTCGACTTCCTACAGTGGAGTGGAATGGAGTCAACTTATGCCCGTCAGGACTGGGCCAAAACTCAGACTCGAACCAGATGGATGGGTTGGAACTTCAAGCCAAATTTCTAACCAATCCATGTGGATTACTCGGCCTAGATTTTGTCTAGCTAAACAAAGCCTAAGTTTAGCCAGCCATTTTGTTCACAAAAGATCATATATACACGTCTTTTCTGCTCCAGATTTACTACCGCGGATTGAGTACCACAACTCATTATTTATCTTACAAATTGTTGAACTATGTCAATAAAAAGAAAAAGTTAGCCGTGCAACCATTGGTACAATGTTTTGTGGCATGCGTTTTGCCTCTAGATTTATCTCACTGATGTTATGCTAGGTGTCTTGTCTTAATGTTAAGAAAGTAGTAATCGGCCACGATGAGGAACAAGATGACTAATTCTATTTATTTACAATTGTTCATCTGTTAATTTATAAGGATTATGCTAGTTGTAAAATAGTCAATGACAATGACTTTGTCAATTTGTAGATCACAAGAAAATTGTTAATTTTGTCATTATACGGATTAAATGTCAATGATAATGAATATTTGTTAATTAATATCACCTAAAATTTAGACTGATTTTAAACGTTTGAAATCTAGATAAACCCTTTATTTTTCTCAATGCATCTTTATCTCTATCTCTCTTTTCTTCGTTTTCTGTCATCACACTTCTTAATTGTCATGCTCAGAGTTAAAATCACAGATAGAATAAAATGCAGGGAGTACCTTTTGTAAACATCATTAATGAAAATCTTTGACTAGCATGAATAATAATATTTAAATTTATTTGTGTTTTGTATTATTAACATCAATAGGTTATTAACGAAGAGAGTAGTTTGCAGATATTTAGCCAGCATAATAATTATGCATAATAAGTTCTGCAACCGTTGGCCATTTCCTTATCAAAAAAGAAACACTTGAAGTCCAGTTACCATCCCATCATGCCATTTATCGACATGAACCAAGGTCTCTGTCTTAACAGCCCCGAAATAGCAAAATAGCAGCCGCACATTTCTAGCGAAAGTACCCAGAAAGTAGCAGCAGAGCACAACTCCATTCCCTAAAATCTCCTAGGCCGCAGGCCCCATCGGGCCCACGCGTCAGCCTCTCCGCTCGCGCTTATCGAATGGCCACAGTATCCCGAATCCTAGATCGGACGGTCTGGATCCGTCTCTAACGGCCTTATATATAGGCAGCCTCACCCCCAACCTCGAGGTCCTCCTCTCTTTCCGCCTCTACCCTCTCGCGAGCTCGGCGGCGATACAGATGGCGGCAACGGCGGCCACCAGCGATGCCCCGGCGGCCGCGGTGCCGCAACACCACCCCCACCCCCACCCCCACGCGCACGCGGTGACCCCGCAGCATGGCCACGGTCACCCGCACCCGCACCACCACATGCCGCAGCCGCGGTGGGTGGTCATCCCGTACCCACCGCCGCACCCCATGGTGGCAGCGCCTCCGCCACCGCAGTTCGTGAAGCACTTTGCCCCGCCAGCCTCGGTGACCCCGCCGCCGCCGTCGGGCGGATCCGGCGGGAATGGTGGCGACGAGAACCGGACGATCTGGGTCGGCGACCTCCAGTACTGGATGGACGAGAACTACCTCCACAGCTGCTTCGGACCCAGTGGCGAGGTTGGTTTTCAGCCGGAGCCTGCTGCCCCGATCCAGCTTTATCCGTACCGGATCTCTCCAGTTCAGTTAGATTTGGACCGTGTCTGCGCGTTGATTCGTTTATAACGTTTCGTGATTGGCACAAAAGCATAATTTTGCGGGTGATTTGACTGGTGATGAAAAGTGATGAGCTTTGTGGTCTGCTAGGTTCGGAAGTTGTTAATGACGCCAACTTTCATACCATCTCATGCGATTTGGTCAAACTAAAATAGTTAGTTTTGCCACGCGTGAATATAAATAATAACCGTTTTCCTAAATATCACCCCTTTTGATCCTAAACATGAAAACACACGTTTCTGCAGCAGCATCTTTTCCTAGTGATTTTTTACATGACGAAAATCAATGTTGGGTTTGTGTGCCAGTGCATGACATTATGTAGTTTTATGTTTGTAAGGTGGTAAAGTGCTAGCTTTTCAGTTTCGACTACTGTTGTTTAGTTAAATGCATCTGATTTGTCATAATTAGATAGTGGTTGCATTTGCCATTGGATATGATTGCATCTTTTTGTTGCGAGGGATTTGGTCCATTTCCCTCAATAGTTTCCCCCCTTCAAATTACTGATAGTCGTTTTTGTCTTATCTGTTTGTGTAGGTTGTGACAATTAAAGTTATTCGCAATAGGCATTCCGGAGTTTCCGAGGGTTATGGCTTTGTTGAGTTCTATTCTCACGCATCAGCAGAGAAAGCACTACAGAATTTTTCTGGTCATGTAATGCCTAATACTGACCGAGCTTTTAAGTTAAACTGGGCATCGTATAGCATGGGAGAAAAACGCTCTGAAGTTGCATCTGATCACTCTATATTTGTTGGTGATTTGGCTGTGGATGTTACTGATGACATGTTGATGGAACTTTTTGCTAGCAAATATCAATCAGTGAAAGGAGCTAAAGTTATCATTGATGCAAACACGGGCCGCTCTAGGGGCTACGGCTTTGTTAGGTTTGGAGATGATAATGACAAAACTCATGCAATGACTGAAATGAATGGTGCATACTGTTCCACAAGACAAATTCGAATAGGACCAGCAACTCCTAGGAGATCTTCAGGTATTTCCCGTGAATGTTGTTTGTATGATCTTTGATCTGCCCCTTCAGTTACATGCTACACAGCATTTCTATGTCTGCATTCGTTGACCTCGTCGTATATTTGCCAATGTTGTCCAATCCTTCTTGAACTTATCCCGGAAATGTGCACCAACCTAGTGCCAATAAAAACATTCTTTAGGAATAACTTGAAGTCCCAACCAATTACGCCCTTTACTGCTTATCTAGTGAATTTTTCACCGTGGGTGCAAATTCTCAGGCTAGGTTTAAAGAAGGTCACTCGTTTCCTTGGTTGTGTACATGAGATGGATTCAACTGAGGGGAAGGGAGTGGGGGGTTGGATCCTTGTGTAGGGTGGGTCCAAAGCACAAGAAAAGATCTGACCCAGGGGATGGACGTGGTGGTCTTTCCCCACCGGTCGAGTTTTACTGCTTGTCTAGTGATGACTGTATGACTCTTTTAATAATGATGTAGCAGGTAGGTATTATTTGCATACTATTATGAGCTTCATGCACTCATTTTCATCAAAAGGAGCAATATTTAGGATCATTTTTTCTAGTGTCAGTCACAGCTTGTATACAAGGCCAAACATGTGTCGGTTTGTGTGTCTGTGAGTTAAAGTAGCATAATACTGCCAATTCTTACGCAAAATATTTATTGGTTTGCTTGTTGCTCTCCATCCGGCGTAGATTTTGTTCTCTAATGCCTTTGGTACTTCAGGTGATTCTGGCTCCTCTCCACCTAGGCAATCTGATGCAGACTCAACTAACAGGACGGTATGCAATCATTACCATGAGTTTGCTCACTTACAGCAAACTGGTTACTCAAAAGTGTTGTACTATAGTTCTATTTTACCCGCTGCTCCACACTAGTCTAATGCACACCTGTGGTCATCAGTCATTTAATTAGATATTTACTAGCCCATTGACCCGCGCCCCTGCACTAGCTAGCAATTTATAAGTTACTGCATATATAAATAGTAAATACTGTGAAAAGTTATCTGTATTTAAGTTCAGTATTTATTTATTCAGAGTGTATAAATTTATCAAACACTTACACTTTAATACAATAGCTAGTGTTATTGTGTATTAGCAACAGCAAAGGTCTCAAAAGTTAGGCAATTGGTGAGCCTTACATTTTTTTCCGTACTCATGCCTTTCACTATATAATATCTTCTAAACAAAATCTATATACCAAATCTACTATAAAAATACATTTTTCTTTATATCCTTGTATTTATCATATGCTTCTCTATCTATATCACTGTCTTCCTTTTCTCACAGTACTACACCAGTACATGATTCCTACTCTATATCGATTATGTTTAACCAATAACTTTCTTTGCTCTTCCTAAGCCTTCATTCCACTATTTTCACACGTTTAGATTTTTCCTCTATGCAAGGTCCACCCTTCCCCAGACCCCCACAATGTGTGTGAGTCTTCGGCACTGGGTAGTGGGTACACCCTTTTTTTTTTAGATTTTTCCTCTATGTGTATATCACTCCGCCTATGCCTTTCTAGGTATAGGCCGGTCCCAAGCCCGGGTAAAGGAGGAGGGTTGTGATAGGCTTGGCGAGCCAGCATCAAAACCAGCCACTACTATGGATATGAACAACCTAGTTTGGGTTTCATATTTAGCCCACCTCAACGTGCTTGAGACAAAGGTGTTGTTGTGTACTCCCTCTGTTTCGAAATATTTGTCGCTGATTAGTTCAATTTTGAACTAACCGGCGTCAAATAATTCAAAACGGAGGGAGTATATAGTTTAAACCTTAACTTGGCTGCACCGAGATTCCAAGCCAATTTCTTTCGGGTCTATACAGATTTCACCTCTTCCTACTCGTAGCAATCTCTCCCATTCCCAATATATTCAAATACCATCTCCATTTGCATTGCATCTATGACCAAGATGTAAGTTGCATCTCTATTAGCAACTCAAACATGTTCATGTATGCTTCCATGTCGGACTGTTGTTAGTGACGGAGGGCGACTGGCACGCAATCACTTTACAAGTGTAATTGTGCAAGCAGCTCATCAAGACCACTGACCACACGATCTCCAATCCTATGGTCGACCCAACAGGGTGTTATTTGTCAATATGTTGCTAAATGTGGGGGAACTTGAGTGCTATGATTATGCCTGGCATGTTTTACCAGTGCACTTAATTAGTCTATGTACCCACCATGAAATTTAATTCTTCTCCAACACTTTATGTGATACCACAGGACTTATTCGTTATGCTTATTTGCTCAGCATAGTCATGAAAGCAAGATTCTTAATTTCTGTATGAAATGAACGTTGTATTCTTTCTTGCCCGAGATTTTCTACACTCCTACTTCAGGCATCCAATCCATGAGCGTATGCTTATTGCCGCCTCCGTCACCTGTGTTTGTGGAAAGTTCATCCTTGACAACATGATCCTATACTTATGCCCTGACAATTCATGACTTTATATTGTCTAACAAGACGCACAATGCCGACAGCCTTGGCATGGACTTATGCATGATGTGTGTTCTGACATGCAATCCATGTTGCGTCACACTTTGAAGACTCTTTGATTTGTTTGCCTAGAAATTATACTGCCATTCCTGTTTGACCTTGCCAGATAGTTTGGTGCAACTCATCTGCCTTTTTTTACTTCACCATCTATTGAATTCCCACCCATATGTGGAGAAGATTCCATTCTTTGTACTCTAATCCTTGTTTTATGCTCTGAAGATTATATGAGTGTTGACTGCCAATAGAGACGCAAACCATATTAGTTTGATGTCAGGTACCCGATGCAAATTAATAACTCTACCATGACGTATAGCGTGGAAATGTCTATTATAGAAACCTGAGTCCTTTTTTCTTTTTTTATATTCTGAATTCTACACGTTTTGAGTTGGACTCTTTATAATGGCGGGGTGGGTAAATTTATAAACATGTACTAGGGGTATTTTTAGCTCATTTTTTATAATGGCGCAGTGAGTAATTTATATCACGTTGGATCCAATAGCTATCTGTTGTTGAGCGTCTAATTTGATGGCTAGATGTTTTTCTTTTTTGTGATAATTTCTAGGATTTCCCTGCGATTAACGTGGAGGCCTCAAAAAGAACCTCCAACATAAAAATTTGCAAAATGTACTACATACGATGTTATGCTAATTGTTTTGGCAGTGTATTAAATGATACCATTTCCAGCAAGAGATCTAATTGCATTCATTTATACTTGTAAATAACTTGGACATTTTCATAATTTGGACTGCATCCATTCCTAAACTCATGGATAGAAAAAAACAAATGTACGACACAATCTTATTTGTTAATGCTATAGGTATATGTTGGTGGGCTTGACCCCAGTGTTAGTGAAGAAGAACTACGGAAAGCATTCACCAAGTATGGTGATCTTGCCTCTGTCAAAATTCCTGTTGGAAAGCAATGTGGCTTTGTTCAGTTTGTGAACAGGTATGTCTAAGATATTTTATCCAAACCATTTACATTATGCACCCTAATATGCTATAATAAGAAATTAGTGGTTTATTAGTTTCTTTGGGTTCTTGATGCAAGATTTGAGATGGTTTTGTGCACGTCTTGTGTTGTAGAGCTGATGCAGAAGAAGCACTACAAGGACTGAATGGATCAACAATTGGAAAGCAGGCTGTTCGACTTTCATGGGGCCGCAGCCCAGCAAGCAAACAGGTAGAAATGATTTAGGTTTGAGTGTTGCTTTATTTCTCACTATAACTCATGACATCAACATGCCGTGATTCATTCATCTAACGTTGAGAAATCATACGCTTCTTAGGATGCTCTTCTAAACTATAACTGAGATGTGTAATAAGTTATTACTAATAACTCAAAACATATTTACTAAACAGTTCTTTGGTAGCATATTTTTCTAATTTAAGTGATCATTCCTTATATCGACATATCGTATCAAGTGGAAAATCAGAACCCAATTGAAAATTTGAAATCGGCAGACTGGAGAGGAGCATCTATTTTGGGTGCTGCCTTCATCTTTTGTGTTTGTTTGGTCTTTTACCAGTTAGTGTTTGTGCAGAAGTGATATCCATTGTTTAAAAGGCGTCGCCTAGGCGACTGGCCATGGCGTCCATGCGCCTGGCGGTCACCTAGGCGTCCAGACGCCCTTTAAAACACCGGTGCTATCTACCTCGTTGCATGACACTGCACAAACTCGCCAGAAATAGAAGTTTAGTAATTCTGATGTTGTTTAAACCTCTTTGACTGTTGATATCAACAGCTCTGTCTCCTGGAGTACTCTGGAAATGCTATTGTGTGCTAGAATATTGAAATCATGAAATGTATTATCACAACGTCTTTCAACATTGGACCTCAGCTAATCTTGCTTTTTGCCTGACCTTAGTTGAAAAATTGCTGCTATTAAGCTACATTTGGCAGGGTTCTTATTCTAAATTTGTTCAAATGCAGTGGTAACTATGCAATATTACCATTTAGTGGGAATGGATAGGTCAATATCTTCTATTAGGCAGCTTGGTTACCCAATATTCTTATTTGCAAGTTTTTTTGGTGCTCAGCTTGGACTTCCAGCATGATGAAATGCTTATCAGGGCCATTGATCTGTGTACACTACCATGTGCATAGGTTCTAACTTAAAACTTCTTTGCTAGCGTTGTTGTGTGCATGCATTTTTTGCTCTGTTGTGAAGTATTTTTTGGTAACTTGACAGATAAAAGTGTGGTCAATAATACAGCTTAGCTTTACATTTTGTTCCACACCATTTCATTTTTAATCTTGAATGGGGTTGTTGCTTTGCAGCCACTCATGATTGACTTGACAAACGTTATCCATCTTCAGCCTCTCATCCTGAACTTTTCTGTTTCCAGCCTAGGGGTGATAATGGCCACCGAAGAAACGGCATGTACTATGGAACACCACCATTCTACGGTGGATACGGCTATGCGTCACCGGTTCCGCACCCAAGCATGTATGCCACCGCCTATGGAGCCTACCCATCATACTACGGCAACCAGCAGCTAGTCAGCTGATGAGAGAAAGAGATCATCCAGTCGGTTTCCTCCGATGGAAAACAAGGTTTTGGTCCAGTAAGCATAGTAGCGTATGATGAGATGTTATAGATGGCCATAAAAGCGGGTAAGATGGGTCAGGTATATGAATATGGATCTGCAGACTTGTGCTGCTAGAAGAACCTAAGAGCTTGTCGACAATAAGACTAATTCTTTCGAGAAATTTTTGACTGGCTAATAAAACTAAAGCTATTGGTTGCGTGTCTGTCTTTTCGCTGCCCTGCATTTGATATGGTTAACCTACATGCGTGCTTAACTGTTAGCCTGGATGGCATGATGCGTCGATCATATTCGCTGCAGAGATTGGGGTGATAGACATCAATGCAACTCTTGTTTCGTTTTGGAGGTCATGTTTGTTGCGGGTTGTTTCATTTTCCCTACTCTTTTTTTTCCATTAGATTCTCAGTTAGGAGTCTCTGCCTATTCGTGCCACACTGCCGTGTGAGGTCTGCGCATAGCAGTAGAAATCCATGAAGCAATGGCTGTAGCTTGCCCTGTGTGGTGAGGTGGGAAAGAGACGCAGCACACTGGAAACAGTGGATCTGGGACGAGTATGCAAAAACTCCATGAGCACCGCTCCGGTTTGATTTAACCTTCTCTAATTATACTCTCTCCGTTTTAAAATAAATAACGTTTAGGACAAAAAGATTAGTTTATTTTGAACTAAATTAGCTATCCTAAACATTATCTCCCTCCGTTCTGTACTATTTGACGTTGGAGCGTCAAATAAAACAGAAAGCTTACATGCATGGAATCTGTGCCGCTATTAGTTACCAAGCCATCTGCTCGCAACGAACGAACGGGCCCTCTGCTCCGTTTCAGGAGATGGGAGTTCCTATACACCGACGGGGCCCCTTCCTCGCCGCCTGCCCGGGCTCGCTGTGCACGTGGCCGTCGGGCTCCCGCCGCGTCGGCGCCGGTCATCCCTTCCCGGCTTCTTCCACCCGTTGCTCCATGCCTTGAGGGCCCTAGCTTGCTGCATGCTGCTCGCCATTGTGCCCCGGTGCCGGCGACGGGGCCGCCTGCTTCTGGAGCGCCTCCGTCTCGTGCTGTAGCTCCAGGTACTCGGCCTTTCATGCTCTCCACAGCTCAAACTTGAGCGTGTTGATGTCCTTCTTCGCCGCCGCCCACCCTTCCCGAAACGACTGCGGCGTGCCGTCCAGCACTGCCGACGCGGGCCTTAGCGTTCAGCCCCGACGACGACAACGACGCACTCCCGGCGGCCGCCGTCCTGGTGCCGTAGGACGGGATGAGGAGCGAGGTCGGCCAGTGACGCCAGCTCGAGCTGCATGCCCACGCGCTTCTCCAGCTCCTTCACCAGCGCCGGCGCCGCCTTGAGCATGACGGCGAGGCGGAGGAGGAAGCCGCATGAGTCGAGACGCTGTCACGCTGCGGCGGGATATGATGCGGATCAGGCTCTCCACCTCCATGCGCTGGTCGCGCGCCGGCGGGTATCTAACTGAAATCTTCTCGTACCCACCACCACTACGAAGCACCAATTCCGAGTATCGATCAATGTCATCCTGGTCATCATCGGATGTCAACTCCCATCGTCAGATGTCGATTTCTGTCGGATTGGAGGACTGTGTCAAGTGCGATCACCGCGAGTCATATGGACGGACAGTTGGATCGATCGACCCATGGAGCCATGGTTCCGTTCCGTGGGAACGCGTCTGGTTCGACCGCTGGATGCTCCACGCCCCACCGCGACAGGGCTCACAGCTGGTCCTCCTGCATGACGTTCACCCGACGAGATCGACCGCCGCCAGGTTTCATTTCGATGCGGTAAGAGCCTGTGTGGATCACTCACTTACCAGGTTCTAACGGACTATTGACATGTACAAGGCAAAGACGTTTCTCCCGACGACGACTACTACTATCAGGTATCTGTGGGGTGGAGTATATACTACCAGGGAGCTGTTTACATGTATTTACAGCAGCGGTAACAATAAAAAGGTGCAAAAATGAAAGCTTTTATTATTAGAAACCTTTTGTAACAATCAAAGAAGAGATCAATCTACAGAAATATCCTGAGCGAAGTAAATGATAAACTTTGACATATAAGAATATGGTCTCAGCATAATACCAGCTCGGACGTGGCTGCCTACTGCTTCTCTTCCGTGTTATTGTTATCACTTGAATGGCTAACATGTCCGTTAACCAGCCCATATACATGTCCCATTTTTGTTCTTTTCGTCTCCAGGTATCTCCGGTTCTCGCTGGTTATTGGTGTTATCAGGGGCACTCTGCCCGCGATGCTTAATCCGTAACCCTTGAGACCACTATACTTGGCAGGGTTATTGGTCATCAGCTTCATCGAACGGACTCCTAAATCATGTAATATCTACAAAGCAGCGGCCAAATGTCAGAGAAACAAGCATGAATTTCTTCGAGGTGTCTTCTCCAAGCAATATGAAACGTGAGCATTGCGAGGAAAAATGATATGGTTTCATTACATGTGACCGACTTGCATCGTGAGAAAAATGATATGGTTTTATTACATGTGACCAACTTTCTTATCTATGCAGTGTTAACAAAAGAATCTATTTAGCAAGGTTGCACAACATATTGAGAGATAATTCAGTCTTACCTGTGCACCAATCCCATATTCCCGTGAATCGACAGGAAGCCCCAATTCCTCATTGGCTTCCACAGTGTCACGCCCATCATCCTGTAAGTTATAAGCACGAAGCTTGTGACCCAGGCCAATACCCCTTCCCTCGTGTCCGCGGAGATAAACCAGCACACCTCTTCCAGCCTTCTCGATCATCTCCATTGCCATGGCAAGCTGGTCACCACAATCACATCTTGCTGATCCAAAAATGTCTCCTGTGAGGCACTCGGAGTGCACTCTCACCAAAATATCTTGGCCATCACCAATCTCACCCTATTGGTAATTGAACAGATGAGCATCATTAAATCAGGAGTTGTACAAAAAAAGTAACAAACTAAAAAGGACAGGTGTCAAATTAACACTTCAGTGACTCACTTTCACCATTGCAATATGCTCAATTCCATCAATAACAGATTTGTAGCAGTAGGCTCGGACATTGCCCCATCTCAAAGGTAAGCGTGCAGCGGAAGCACGTTCGATCAGCCTATCTCTTTTCCTCCTATATCTGTTGGCAGAAAACTGCCGTCAGCAACTCAGCGCACCAATCAATATGTCAACAGTCAAAGGCTATACACATAACATAAGACCATCAAAGGAGAATGAACATGCCAGCTATAGGGTCAATTAAAAGACAAATCGACCAAACTTAGAAGAACCTAGGTGGTACTGTAAAAAAGAAAAAATATGAACCCAAATTAGGCGTTGAAGAGGATTTGAACTTGGGTGGTCTAGGGGTACATCCACGCACTCAACCAATTGAGATAGGGTTAGTTCCTTCTTTTAGAACAATATGTAATGCCTGGAATATATAAATGCACCACACTTCCTGAAAACATTTTAGATCCATTTCTTAGAATATATTAAGTCAACACTAATAAGAAATTGTTACTCTGTAATAGCAGGGACCAAGTAAATGGCATATTTACATAATCACTGTCAATTTCTCACACTGTTCACTACAGTAAGGCATTAGGGGCAAAGTTTCTCTACTTGTAACTCACCTGATCAAATCAGCAATAGATACAATCTTCAGATTCTCCCTTTCCGCAAACACCCGTAGCTGTGGTAGGCGAGCCATGGAACCATCAGCATCATTCACAATCTCACAAAGGACAGCAACAGGAGGTAATCCAGCCAGCATGGCAAGGTCCACAGATGCCTCAGTGTGTCCAGCTCGTTTCAGAACACCACCTTCTCTATATTTCAAAGGGAAAATATGACCAGGGCGATTGAAATCCTCAGGCTTAGAGTTGGGAGACACAAGAGTCATGACCGTCTTTGCTCTATCTTTAGCAGATACACCAGTTGTTGTGCCCTCTTTTGCATCCTAAGAACCAAAAAATACATATACATAGTAGGAAAAAAAACATCAGATGAAATAGGAGGACAAGGTATAGATTAGGTAAGTTCTCCTAAATGAAATTAGCAAGCTACATGCATTGCTAACTTAGCAACATCCAAAGAATACAAGATTAGCTCAATTTTACTAATCCATGGAATGTAAGTGTTTCAAACTCAATGAGAAGGTAGTTGACAAGAACAGTAAATAAAGTGTTTTTCATTTTTAACAAAAAAGGTCCCACTTTAACATTATTGTAGACCAATACTGAGCTCAAATAACTAAAAAAAGGCTGATCCAGAAGTTGAGATATGCTACTTTTTTCCAAATACTGTTCCTATGATTACTATAACTTGCATGTTTCACATTATACTGCAGTAGTATTCCGATATGGTATATTGCATGAGAGAAATTTTGATTGGCAGAGGTACAAAATACAGATTCATTCAATCAACATCAAAAGTCATGACGTGGCAAAAAGCAACTTGCCACTATGGGTGAGTTATTTACTCGATAAGCAGAAAAGAAGGTGAAATGACAATGCTACATTCACAAACTTCTTGCAAGCAACAAGGAAATCCCCTCATATCAGTGCCATTGTAATGATACTAATGTCATACCACTGTAACAGTGAAGGCAGTGCACAGCTTCTCTTCATTCTCTTTTGTAGTAACCATCAAAGGAAGGTTTAATCTTTCCAAATCATCTTCTTTCATGCTGACACACACAATTCCTGTCCCATGTCTTACTACAAAAGCCATAGCCTCTGGAGTAACCAAGGAAGCAGCCATTATAAGGTCTCCCTCATTTTCCCTTGATTCGTCATCAACAACGATCACAAGCTTCAATTATAAAGTCAACAAAAGAGGAGCATTAGATGCCATTACAAACACACCATGCTTAAATTGTTAAAACATACTTACTTTTCCTTGTCGAATGTCCTCAATGGCATCCGCAATGGATGCAAAGCCCTCTGTGGGGCTATCCAAATCAAGTTCAGTGTATGTGTCGCCATCTGAAAACTTGTCCGCAACACGAGCCAGGCTAGCAGAAATGATCTCTGGCGCAATCATGGGATCCATTGGGGACACAGTGTCAGCAACTGATTGGTCTTGGCCACGAACAGAAGTGCTCTTTGGTAACCGCATTTCTCCATTCCCAGAGATACTGCTGGCAGGATAGCTGCCGTCCCTTTTCAAGGATGATGCTATTCTCAAGCCCACTAGTTTCACTTTGGCATTATTTGATATGGGCTGAAAAAACTGCAAGTTGGTCTCCTTGGAGATGCTGCAGCCTTTCAAGAACCGTGCCCTGCATCGAAACAAGCAGAAGCAAACAGAAACTAGGAGATCATTTTCAGCCACCAAAATCAGCATGATAAACACTAAAATTCTGCACAGATCATTCTATAGTTAAGTTTTAACTGCCACGGTGCTCTGTTCACGTTGCTGCCTAGTAAGAAAGCGTGTTGTTGTAATCTTTGGCTTGGCATAACTGAGACTATGATCTCCTGCCTGCTTGCCCATCAATTTCACATAATTGTCAAATCAAATTAGCACACAGCTTCACCATATCATATCTATCAAGCATACAAAGGTGTGGGGTTCTATGCACCAAAGCAGACCGATTGAAAACACTCAGCAAATTAAGACAGCGCATCAAGCGAGCATCTAAAGGAGCAGATGAGGTGCGACTTACGGTTGGTGGCTGAGAGCAGCGACGGAGGAAGACGAAGGCGCAATCGAAGCCATGGCGACGGTCCCCGTCCACAAGCGCGAAGGAGGCAAACTGCAATCACATCGGAGAGCAGCGGGTTTCAGGAAACGAGACGCCCCAATCTTCAAACGAATCGAGCCTCGGTAAAAGGCCAGACAGGATGGCGCAGGCAGGCAAACACGTGAGTCCGCCATCGAAAGCGGGAAACACGAGATCCGGGCCCGGGCCAAGCCGCGGACGCCAGCGATTCCCTCGCGCCGGAGAAGTTACCAGGCTACCGGGGGAAAAAAAACACCAGCAGGTGGAGCGCGGGAACGGCTTACCGTCGTCGACGCTTCTCCGACGACGGCGGCGATTATCAAGAGGAGGAGTCTTGGTTGGGTTTTGGTTTCGGCCTTGGTTTGGGGTGATTAGGGATGTGGTTGGTGAGCGCTGACCTGCTGCTGCATGTGGAAGATGCCGCGGGACACGGCCGGGTAATTTATAACGCGCGGCCACCAACGCAGCAGCTTCCTCGAGTTTGGATTTCGGCGAACAGAGTTTTTTTTTTCTTCCCTCCGAAATCAGACACTTATATCATATACACGTGAGTAGTTCTTCACGCTTACGAACACGTACGCGTACACCTTATGTTTACGAGCATTTTTTGAGATACTAAATTGTTCTAAGACTTGTAAAAATATTATAGTCCTAGCAATGGCATCGCTTAACATTAAAAAAATAATTAATCGTAAATATAACACTCATATTTAGTCTAGAACTCGAATGTGAGTGAAATGTTTCCCTCACAAAGAACCTAGGCTCAGTTAGACAAACAAAGAGGGTAACTTGGTTTAGATTATCTGACTTGAAAACATCGCTCAACGCCTGGAATCGGCACACTTGCCAGAAACTTTTCTGCTGAAATTTAGGTCGGGGATTTAGGGTTCAAGGGTGGAGGATTACTTTGAATCAGCAGGTTTCGAGGGACCATCCGTTAGTTATTCTGGCTGCTATAGGTCTAAGGTCTTATTTGGTTAATAAAAAATGGAGTGGATTAAAGTAGAAAATAAATTAATTTTTATTCTAATATCCTTCAATTTAATTTAAATAGAGAATATTTCGTTATATCCAAAGCCTAAGCGGATGCTGGAACATTCGTAGCGTGCCCAGTTTGACTGGAGCTTATCGGATCCGGCTGCGAGCGTGGGCACCATCACGCTCACGCGCCCGACACCGGAAGGCGGGCGGGGGCCCACGCGTCGGCGTCTCACGTGGACGTTTCCGGGCGGACAAGAGCTGCCGAGCTGGCATGGCGGCCGGGAACGGAGGGGAGTAGGAGTAGGAGGCGGCTGGAGCCACCGGATCCGGAGTCAGCTGTGGGGCCCACGTAGGCAACTTTTTGGAGGTGGTCAAGCAGCCCCCGTGCCCTCCCTCCCGCTTTTGTTGAATCCTTTTCGCTTTTTTTTTAAAAAAAAAATTTCATTCGATCTTTTTCTCTTTCTTTTTTTGTTTCTCTTGGGACGTGTGGCTTGTACCGATGACGTCGACACTTACGCAGGATAGATGTTTTTTTAAAAGTCATCTAGATCCAAAGTGTTATCTTAACCGTAGACTTATAAAATAAACAGTTTAGACCTGTAATTCTATAAGACAGACACTTATAGATCTGAGCTGTTCGTCTATACAAGTTTACGATGATGACAATACTCTGAATCTATATGGCCATATAAAAATCTGTTTTTGCGTTAGTCATGTGATTACCGCGGCTGCTAGTCTCTTCCGAAACAAGCTGCCTGCTCAGCTGGTGGCATGGGAGCAAAAGACACTGGGATGGGCATCATGGATGATGGATCCATCCATAGGTCTGCTCTACATCATAGATGGATGAATGCAGGGGCAATTTGGCTATTTCAGCTCATTGGGCCCATCCATAGAGGGACGACGGTGATCAAAGATCATGACGGCACTTGTCACCTACAAACTCATCAATCATGGCCGTTAGTAAGATTACCAGGCACACACATGTTAGCATGTACTCTAAAAATACATGGCCATCTGAACCGGGCTCTCATTCGGGCGGGCACACACATGTTAGCATGCACTTGAAAGATACATGGCCATCTGAGCCGGGCTCTCACTCAGGTCACCGGCTTTTGGTTCCTAGCTGCCACAACTCACTCACTGAGGTGTTCCTTTTCCTGTTTAACCGTAGCAGCGGCACAGATCAGGCAATAACCACAGACCTCAGCAGAGACCAGACACAACATAAGCATAACCCATTTCACGGCTTCACTCTGTAACAGCTTCAGAAAGGAGTACAGGTAAAGGCATACAGCCTTACAAGTCACAACACACAAGAACACAGGTAAAGGCAACTCTATTCTTCACAACCTCCTTCACTATCTTTCCAGTCTGCTAATGCATGTCAGACGCCGCTTGTTGTTAACCTCCTACAAGACATTCACAATCAGATGACGTACAAGATAGAAGTTTCTGAAAATGGTGGTTATAACCAGCAAAAATTTAGTATTTTCCGACATTAACCAAGCTTGAGAAATCTAATCCATATTACTATCCCTTTGATTTACAGCCAAGAACATACAATCTCTTGAGACATAGATGCCATCCTCTGATTTACATGAGGAAATCCAGGAGGTTCAAGAAAGAGAATTTTCTTAACAAGTGGAGCGTATCGGTGCACAGTAAATCGTAGGTAAGTGGAAAAAATAAATGGAAATAAGAAACACTATTAGGAACATATTCAGGGAACAGTGATAGCAACAGCAAAAATGATAAATTCCTATGGAGAAATGGACAAAGAAGTATATGTATATCAGGCGGTGTGCCACTGGATGGTAAAGGCACAGCGGAGAGCAAGCAATCAAAGTCGATACCTTGTGTGGCCAGGGGGAAAAACACCATTGTCCAAAAACAGAGAAACTAGACCACAAAAAAACAACTAATTTGAGGATTATCTCTATTGGTTGGCAAAAGGATTTCACGACAAACTATTTACTATGACTTGAAGAAACTCAGTACTAGGTCCAGTACTACAGTGCCCCCTGATTAAACTCAATCCAAATGTCATGCACAGCAATTGTACGATGTTGTCAAATTCCACTACTCAAAACCATTGGCAATGGTTTTGAGTAGTGGAATGTGTAGCTACCGCACAAATAAATTCTGCCCATACATAACATAACCTATTAATTTGTATATTATATCCAATGCTGCCCAGTGGTCACCGAAATCATTATCAGACTGTTCGCACTCGTGGACCTCTATATCAGATCTCTAAAAGAATATTTCTATCCTTTTACAGTCACCTCTAAAAGATTCATACCTTTACAATTCAATTCTCTACACTCATTCACCTCTAAATCAGACCTCTATATCAATTGTTTTATACTACAACTAGCTCATATTTTATATTATTTTATGTAACTAAATTTATGTTAATGCTATAACTTATAGAAAATCACTAAATTTTTTATTCATTCTTTTTTCTTCTTTTCACATTTCCCTCTGTTCTTTTTTTTTCCTTTTTCCCTTTCCTTTTCCCTCATTTCTTTTTCTTCTTTTCCTTTTCCTTTTTCTTTTTTTCCTTCTTTTTTTTCTTTCCTTTCTTCTTTCTTTCTTTTTCTGTTCTTCTCCTGGCGCTGTATTGCGCCTCTGCATTTGGAGGCTGCCTGTATACACCGCCATCTCCCCGGAACCGCTACCCGCACCGCTGCGGGCAGCCCGTACCCGCGCGCCCGCTGAAATTGCAGGCGCGGCGCGGGTACAGCTCCCCGCTGCGAGCAGCCTCAGGAGTTCAGCGCGCACTGAATCGGGAGTCATCCATCAAGTAAGAATTTCTAGCACTTTTATGATCTAAATAAAGATTTTTGCCAAGTTGCATATGACAAAACTCAGTTCGTAATACATACTTGCAACATGTCCCCTAATCTTAGCGTAACTGAATCGTTTCAAAATCATCTCGCGCCAAAATCTTCTCAATTGCAACAGCAATGTGGCGGGAAGATAAAGACGCTTACCCAGCCCTAACAATATTCCTACTGCCCTGCTGCGGCTGGTCCAGTCCAGCACTCTCAGCTCCAGCCACCAGCATCACCTCTAAACTCCTCCATCAACCCCTTGAAGAACTCTGGGTCATAACCGCCCTCCTCATCCTCCTCCCAACCAGCATTCCCTTCAACTCCTCCTTCCTTTATCGCTTCAGGAGGAGGCCTCTGTAGGCTCAGACTACAGAGGCTCAGACTGAGATAATTGTAATTATACCACTCTTAACGTTAGGTTTCGCCAGAATACCACTCCTAACAGATGACTCGTTAAAATACTATTATAATTGCCAACGGTTCGCTCGTTTACCATCGAGACATTATAATTTATTTTATAACCTTCTTTTAATAGAAAAGAATATAGGAAAAGACTAAAATGCCCTCAATTCTCTTCATCACTCACTTTTTGGGGCCGAGGGAGATGAAGTGGCTAGGGTAAAAGAAAAAAAGATTTGGATTAGGGTAGTTTTGACTTTTTCATATGTTATTCAGCTATGACAATTATTAAAAATATATCGATAGTAAACAAGCAAACTGACTATAATTATAATAGTATTTTAACGAGCCATCTGTTGAGAGTGGTATTTCGAAATAAAGTCCAATGTTGGTTGCTTATTGGGCTCGGTGATGGCTGGCGTGTGGCCTTCAAATAGGGCGATATGGCGGAACAGCTTATCCCTGCGGGAGAAGGTGGTGCCGCAGGAGCAGCGCCACTGCGCCTCCTGACCGCAGTGGCGGAGGTGGCTCCGGAGATCGGCGAGAACGGCGAAGCGCTTCTTGCCGCCGCAGCGCTCACAGGCGTGGAGCTTGGGGCAGTGGCTGCGCCGGAAGTGGTTGCGCGCGCACACCGCGGACTTGAGGGGTCGGAAGCGGCGGTGCGCACGGTTCCGGCTGCACCCCTCGACGGGGCAGGAGAAGCGCGCCTCGCGGCCGCCTGGCGGCTTCGGCAGACCGGGGCGGGAGAGCGCGTCCAGGGTCTTGAAGCGTCCGCCGTGCGCGCGCATGTGCATCCTGAGGTTGGCGTCGCGGCGGAAGCCCTTGCCGCAGATCTCGCAGAAGTGTACGTGCTCCGCGAGCAGCTCGTCGGCGTCGAGCTCCACGACGTCGTAGCCGCCCTTCGCGGCCGTTTGAGGGCGCTCCCAGCGAGCGGAGGCGGCCGCAGCGGGGAGCTCTTGGACGGGCGCGGGGGCGGGGGCGGGCGGAAGTGGAGGTGTTCGAGCAGGTGCGGGGACGGAGGAAGCGAGGAGGGACGCGGCGTTGAGGACGACGAGGCGCGCGGCGGAGGAGATCTCGGAGGAGACGGAGTGGACGTTGGCCGCGGAGAGGGGCCTCGACTCGCCCGAGAGGGAGGCGGCGGCGGACGGCGGCCATGCGGTCCCCGAGGGCAGCCAGCCGGAGGAGGGCGGCGCGGGGGTCCCCGTCCCCTCCGCCGCCACCGCCGCCGAGAAGGGACGGCGCGCCGCCCGTCGAAGCCACCGCCGCGACACGCCGGGAGGCGACGGCGCCTGGGGGCTCGTTGGCGGTGGAGCCCATCGCCAGAAACGGACGGACGGACGGGCTGGTGGTACCCACTACCCAGCCTGAATTGCCACGACGCGTTGGACTGGACGGACGTGCTTCGAGGACTTCGGCGTGCGAGTCCACTTCATCCGCGAGGTTGGCGTCCGCAGTGTCGGCGCAAAGGCTGCGCTGCACTCGCCTTTCGACGAGCGGCTCTGGCGATGGGGGCCTCTTCCCGACGTGGTCTAGCGGGCGAAGAACGGAAAAAGGCCGGCCCGTCGGGTTCGGAGCTGGGCCACCGCCCCCGACAACGCAGCTGCTCCAAGGAGTTCCATGCCCGTGGTGATCAGGAAGCAGGCAGGCACGCGTGGATCTTCACAAGTAACCGGGGCGAACGGATCTCCGACGGCGACGGTGAGTAGTACCGCTGGTGCAGAATCATTCGCTCCACCGAACCTGTCGAGTGATCGCGGCTTCCGCCGAGCAGCGACAGCGACAGCGAGAGGTGAGTGACCTCCCAAGTAAACAAAGCGCGCGCGGGGACGATAAGAGACCGGGCTTGCATTGCACGCACCGGCCGGCGTCAGTGCGATGCGACGACGACGACGACGCCCTCTCAGCACGCGCGCGCCGGCGTCGCGCTCTTGGCCCGGGCCAGCAGCAGCTCACCTCACCGCTTCCCAACTCATCGTCCAGCGCTCTGATGCGTGGTAGTGGAGACCTGGGCGCCATGCTGCCAGCCACGACTTTAGTTGCGAAACATCTTAACTATAGCTGTTACACGCAACGATATGTTGTTTTTAAATCGTTGTCACGTTCAGTTTATTTTTTAAACTAGGATTGTTGTTCTAACTTTCACAATTTTTTTAAGAAAAATAAAGGAACCATGTAATAGGTACCACTACCAAACAAAACGTGGGAACGGACGTGGGGCGAGAGGACGAACGTGTGGCGGAGAGGCGAACGCCCCCCCGGCTTCGCGACGTGGTCCTGACGCGCGCGATCCTCGCCACAGCTTTGCATCATGGTAGTACTCCCGTACAAGTTGGACAGTGCACAGTGGCCCAGTGGGGAAGGAAGGTTACGAGAAGAAGAAGAAAAAAAACTGATTGAGGCCGGAGTGAGCCGGAAGCGACCGTGGACCAGAGAGAGAGAGAGACAGAGATGGAGAGGGTAAGCCGCTTTGGATTCCTGGCTTCTTGCAACAACATCTCTCGATCTGCATTTTGGGAGAGAAAAAAAACTTTAGAATAACAGTGTATGGCCATCGATTTCCTTTTTGAGAACGTGTTTGTACACATCGAAAGTGGAGTCACGAGTCGATTTCTCCTTTTTTCAGAGGTACACGTCGAGGATCCTCAGCTCTCGAGTTGGACGGACCGGTCGCGGACGAAGAAGCGGGTTGCTGGGATCGTCTCTCGTCCCCCGACAGATTACTACTGACCACAGCCTTCTCGACGACGACGGCGACGGATCGGAGACGGAGAGGACAGTCTTCCTAACGAAACGACAGCCGCGACGAGGAACTAGTAGAACGCGCCTTGTGGTAAGCCTTTCCTAGGACCGCAGCCGCAGCCGCAACAGCGAGGAGGGAGGCCCCTCGCGCCCACAGATGTTTCGCGACCAAATCCTTCGTGGTGGGAGCTACTAATACGTACACTGATTAAAAAAGAAAAAGTGAACACGCGCACGCGGCGATGCGGATCCAACCAGAAAAAAAAAACGCACGCCGCTTGCTCCTAAAGAAAAGGAGAAAGAGAGAGGGGGGGGACCCAAATAATTGAGCTCCACGACCACGGCGGAGGAACGTAATGATGTACTAACAAATTGCCAAATCGCAATACGTGTCGTCTGGACCCTTTATTAAGGCCAGATTTAAGCTTTGCTACGCATGGCAAAAGCTTGATAGAAGAAATAAAAAATAGGCATCATGTACCACAGCCGATCGATGATGCCATGATGAGCAATAAAATTGTGCCCTCACTACTGCACACGCGCAAACACACACCGAGAAACGTGGGCATCAGCACGTGAACCCACGTGACGAGGCCAGGTATGAGTTCCAGCAGAATCCGGCAACCCCCAATTTCCTTTTTCGTTTTCTCACAAAGAGAAACGCAAAAGAAAAAAAAACGACAAGGAATATTACGGGAGAGAGAGGGCAGGCCAAGGCGCGCGAGGGGGGCAGAGGAGATAAATGGACAAGAGAAAAAAGGTTGAGGAAATCCAAACCAACCAATCGCTGGACCACACCTCCCCCTATCCCTCTCTCTCTCTCTCTCCTCCTCCCCAAGAAGAAGGAACCCCAGCAAGAACGCCCAGCCCAGCCCAGCCCGCCCTCATCGATTCCCTCCCTGCAGGCCAGAAAAGCACTCTCTGGTTTTGTATCAGGGAGAGGAGGAGATTGGAGGGATTGCTCCGCCGCACATGCAGCCGCTTTGAAGGGACCGGTACGATCCGATCGAGCCCATTCCACAGTTCCTGGAAATCTCCTGCAGCCAGTGTACGTGTAGGGAGAACAGTTTGTGTCGCCACCACTTGGTCTTGCTAGATTCTCTCCTGAGCAGCTCGTAGCCAGTCGAGAGCCAGGAGATTGTACCTGTCCGCTGCTGATCTCGCCGGAGGAGGGAGGAGGGGAGAGAGAGAGAGAGAGAGAGAGAGAGAGAGAGAGCTCGTGCTCGTTGACTTGGGGGGTTCGGACTGGTTGCCATGCCGGCGGCGTCGCGGACGTCGTCGTCCATGAACAGCGCCGGGGAGGCGGGTGCGCGGACGGTGGTGTGGTTCAGGCGAGACCTGCGCGTGGAGGACAACCCGGCGCTCGCGGCGGCGGCGGCGCGGACGGCGGGGGAGGTGGTGCCGGCGTACGTGTGGGCGCCGGAGGAGGACGGGCCGTACTACCCCGGCAGGGTGTCCCGGTGGTGGATCAGCCAGAGCCTCAAGCACCTGGACGCCTCGCTCCGCCGGCTCGGCGCCAGCCGGCTCGTCACCCGGCGGTCGGCCGATGCCGTCGCCGCGCTGCTCGACATCGTCCGCAGCACCGGCGCCACCCACCTCTTCTTCAACCACCTCTACGGTTCGGTTCAATCTCCTTGCTTTCTCACAGATATATTAAAAAGTCGTGTTTACATTCTAATCGTCATTTATATGTATATTTATTTATTTACATGTTACTATTGCTCTTGGTCAGTTCTAGTTGCTAAAGTTTTTTGCAGGAGAAAAAAAAAGCTAGATGCAATATTTCTTATCCAAGTAGTAAAACAGAGTTTTCTCTTTCTTTCTTTTTTTTTTAAAAAAAAAGAAGATCTTTCCATGAACAGTAGTGTATCATGGGATGGCCTGCCAAATATGGACATCTGACTGTATACCTTAACGCCCTTACTCCAAGTTCAGCATCTGCCTTGACTTTGCCATCAACCTGCAGCTCCTCCTTTGAGTTGTCATCAAACAACACCTCTTTAATTCCCTCCCCCCCCCAAAAAAAAACCTAGAACCCGGCCCCGAGTTACCAGCCACAACCAGCTTCTCCTTTGAGTTTCCCCCAAGAAACCTAAAAAGATCGAGCGGCCTGCCGTTTGCTCACCGATGGCTGTCTCGTGCCCTCCGTGCAGACCCCCTGTCGCTGATCCGGGACCACCGGGTGAAGGAGCTGCTGGCGGCCGAGGGCATCACCGTGCAGTCCTTCAACGCCGACCTGCTGTACGAGCCGTGGGAGGTCCTCGACGGCGACGGCTGTCCGTTCACCATGTTCGCGCCGTTCTGGAACAGGTGCCTGTGCATGCCAGATCCCGCCGCGCCGTTGCTGCCGCCCAAGAGGATCAATCCAGGTCCCTCGATCGAGACGCGTCCTCTGGTTACTGCCTGCTGGTAATGTTGCGCCTTCTTGGAGATCGACCACTCACTGACGTTGGATCGATGCTTTTGTGCGCGTGACGAATGACGCAGGTGACCTGTCGAGGTGCCCGTCCGACGAGCTGGTCTTCGAAGACGAGTCGGAGAGGGGGAGCAACGCGCTGCTGGCGCGGGCCTGGTCGCCAGGGTGGCAGAACGCCGACAAGGCGCTGGCCGCTTTCCTCAACGGCCCGCTGACGGACTACTCCGTGAACCGGAAGAAGGCCGACAGCACAAGCACGTCCTTGCTCTCCCCGTTCCTGCACTTCGGCGAGCTCAGCGTGCGCAAGGTCTTCCACCAGGTCCGGATGAAGCAGCTGGTGTGGAGCAGCGAAGGCAACCGTGCCGGCGAGGAGGGCTGCACCCTGTTCCTCCGGTCCATCGGCTTGCGCGAGTACTCGCGGTACCTCACGTTCAACCACCCCTGCAGCCTCGAGAAGCCCCTCCTGTCGCACCTCAGGTTCTTCCCCTGGGTGGTCAACGAGGTGTACTTCAAGGTCTGGAGACAGGGGAGGACCGGCTACCCTCTCGTCGACGCCGGCATGAGGGAGCTCTGGGCTACCGGGTGGCTGCACGACCGGATACGCGTCGTCGTCTCCAGCTTCTTCGTCAAGGTGCTCCAGCTGCCGTGGCGCTGGGGAATGAAATACTTCTGGGACACCTTGCTGGATGCTGACCTCGAGAGCGACGCGCTAGGCTGGCAGTACATTTCCGGGTCTCTCCCTGATGGCCGCGAACTCGACCGCATCGACAATCCTCAGGTACATGAAATTGTGTTTTCCCCTCCTCTGAATCCATCTTGTGTCTGGACTGACTAACTAAGTTGTGCAATCTGTTCCTTTCAGTTTGAGGGGTACAAGTTTGACCCGCAGGGTGAGTATGTCCGGCGATGGCTACCGGAGCTGGCAAGGTTGCCGACGGAATGGATTCATCACCCCTGGGATGCACCAGGGTCTGTGCTTCAGGCTGCAGGGGTTGAGCTAGGCTCCAACTACCCTCGGCCCATCGTTGAGCTAGACGCAGCCAATTCCAGGTTGCAGGACGCACTGTCAGAGATGTGGGAACTCGAAGCAGCATCCCGGGCTGCAATGGAGAACGGAATGGAAGAAGGCCTTGGCGACTCCTCAGAGGCGCCACCAATCGACTTCCCTCGAGAGTTGCAGACGATGGAAGTAGACAGAGAACCAGTCCGGACTGCAGTCCAGACACCAATCATGGCTGGTCGGAGACGAGAAGATCAGAGGGTCCCTAGCATGACTTCCTCACTGGTCAGAGCTGAAACAGAACTCACCGCAGATTTTGGGAACAACAGCGAGGACGGTCGGCCAGAGGTGCCATCGAACGTGCACCTGCAGCATCATCGGGCAGAGAGGGAAGAAGCAGTTGAAGATGGCACCAGTAATGCTGTCAGAATGAACGGCGCGCATCAGCAGCATAACCTTCAGCACACCCTACACAGTATGCAGGGTGCCGTGCCAACCACATCGGAGGCGTCGAGCAGCTGGACGGGCAGAGAAGGCGGGGTTGTACCAGTATGGTCACCCCCCGCTGCATCTGGCCAATCTGATCCTTACGCAGCAGACGAGGCTGACATTTCCAGTAGTAGGAGTTATTTGGACAGGCATCCACAATCACATATGATGATGAACTGGAGTCAACTCTCGCAGTCGTCATGAGTTCAGATGCACGGTAACTCATTGTTCTAAAAAAACTGCACCACAACATTTATCGTTTGCAGCTTATCGCAACATAATAAATTGTATGTAAACTGTGAAACTGTTAACAAACTAGATTTTGGTTCAAATATAGAAGTAGCAGGTTTTTCAAAATTCCATATGCTTTACTGATGCTCTTTTCTCTTTCCTGATGTCGGAATGCAGGACGACAGGATGAAAAACGGACGACTGATGCCAAGAATCAGAAGTCAATTGATTAGAAACTGGACAGAGAGGGCTACATATGTAACTTATCACATTTTGTTCGTCTATAGCCCTCCTGGTGTGCATGCAAGTCATCAATCATGCAACCTCCTGGATGGTGGATGCGATAATTGGTTATGTGAAGCTAGTGCTACAGAACTTTTGTGGTATAGGTTGCTAGTTGTCAACAAGATCTGTACTATTCATCAGATATGTATTCTTCTAGCGTCAGTCATTTGGTTAATGCAGTCTTTGCTGAAGGAATAGCCATCACAGTGCTGTGTTACAGTTTGGTAGATATAGAACATACCTGCTATCTGAGTAGACTTTAAGGAAACACCTTTGACAATGAGATGGAACGCCTCATAGCTTATTTACCGCTTTGCCTCAAAAAGGGAAGTTGCTTGAACCTTCCACAGTAAAAATTTGCACAATTATCATATGACCTGAAAGAGAAAGGCAAAAAAATTAGGATGATAACTGAGATATACTAGATGTGACATATAGAGAACCCAAGCTTACACATCTGATTAAAAGCTGAAAACTGCCAGATGAGTTACTGGACAAAACAACAAAATAGAAGGTTAATCAGATCTCAGCCCCTCTATACCACCATTGGCTGGGACCACGAGCACGTCACACACACGTTACTTTGCCCTGCCAGAGCGGAAACGTGACACGGACACGAGCGAGCCATCTAAACCAGAGAGGCATTACATGGTTAACCAATAATAACATGAGTCCAGATTTTGAGTGAGAAGGATCGTGCACATGAAATCCATGATTGAATATTTGATTTAAACTTTTGTTGGAATCAAATATATGAGAAACAGGTCTTAACTTCATTGTTCACATAGCAAGGTTAACATATATGAAAGATACAGTGGTAGGGCTGATAAAATGCCTACAAAAATGAACTAATAATGTTAAGTGCCAGATCGGACCAGATTTATATTCATTTTAAACTAATATTTAATAAGAATCAAAATAAATTGTAAAAATGCAGCCCAATTACCACCTCTAACAGTAGGTTTCTCACTACGAGCAAGTGTTTTGCCGTGTGACAAGCAAATTACATACAAGCTAATATCCATCTGACTTCTGTAACTAATTCCAGGATAGTGCCCTCCTAATTTAATTCTATACATATCAGTAGATAATTGGTACACAGCTCCATAGACAGACAAATCATCAAGGGTCATATTCGACCAATCTAATGGCACAGATTCCAGACTTTTGTGGATGAACATGAAGTTTGCATTGCATCCCGCTGATGTGAAATTTCCCTTCACCGACAAGTATGCAGATCAGTCTTTCTTCTTCCTATCCACATACGGATACTTCTGGTAAATGAATATGCTTGTAGCGACAAGTGGCAATGCCATCAAACAGTAGTGCGATGGCGGCTTCCCATCAAATACAAATTGTAGCAGTGCAGTTACAAGGAGAGCTGAGACTATGACAAAACCCTGAAAAGTAAAACACGTTACTCCAGTTGTCAGATGCAAACGGAAGGGATGTCAATTTTCCATGTAGTGTCAATTAGAAACTTGCCTTTCTAACACCGCCTGCATGAGTTGTAACAAGGCCAACAAGAATTCCACCCACAGCATTCATTAAGACCGGTATCTGACAAAGCATGGTGATTAGGGACTCAAAGTTTGATGAAGAACCTTGTCAGTTATGAACTTAACCAAATAATATGGCCTTTTTGTTTCCATTTGCAAATGAATCGTGTTGGATGAGGCATGTAATTTTTGCCAACTTTTCAAAAATTATAAGGATTGCAAGTAAATTTGATGTTATGTTGCACTCTTTGACCCATTTACTACATCGTATCTCGCACTCACTAACTATTCTCTCATGGTTCCAGTATATTTAACCAGTGGAAGCTGGGTCATTCTCCATTCCTTTTCCCTTGGCTTCATGTGCATTCTTAACCAATGTAAGACTCCAACCAATAACTTCAAAAGAGCAGCATTAAATTCAATCACAACAGAAAGCAATGACTATGTCAATAACTTGGCCTTTAAAAGATGGTAAGCAGTGGATTAAAACATAGAGATGCAATATCCAGTCTGAATGATCAAAGTGAGGACCAGTGTACCATTAAGGGTGCAAATACCAAACAAGTCTCAAGTATTTTAAGCCATTTTCATAATAGCATGTTTTGAGGAAAAAACATACAATTTTAGAGTCATTAAGCTTAGTGACTAAAAGGTGTAATGTACAGGGTGCACACTAAGTCTCTCTGCATCTAGGTGATTTAATTGCTTATGAGTAAGGGTGTAGCTTCAGGATGTGACGCGCTATAATGATGCCGGTACATTTCAGCCAAACCACTTGATATTTTCTGAAACTAGATTTGGTCACCTACAATAAGTGCTAAACAAGATTTGGTTTTTGAGCACGCACCATTAGACGTGTCCAAGCTCTATTGAACAGTAGGGAGTAATAAAGCATAACAGAATAACAAAGATATGCTTACCAAAGTCCACAATGTCCATTCATGAAAAAAACCATATTTCCTGATACCTTCTCCATCTGGCGACTGGTAGGTACTTGCTAACAAGCAAATACTTCCAATAAGTGACATTTCTATAGTCATCATATAAGAGGTATGCTTTTTAACCTGCACTATATTACTGAAAATATTAGCAGTGGAGATGAATAATTTCCTGGAAAGTAACATGGCAAGTACGTCCAACCTGAGATGCCCACTGACACAAAGAAGATGCCAACCCAGACAGCATGGATGCGAATGTGACAGGAATGATCCCATAGAGCAAGACATAGTCGGAGTCACCTCCCTTAGAACCTTTGCTGCTACTCTCACCAACACTTAAAAGAACAGCAGCACTAATTAAGAGGGTCAAAGCTAAAATTTGCTTGGGTGATTGTCTTTGCCTGCAAGATATTGCAAAAACTAATCAAATTTTAATGATAGAGGAAGTTACTTCAGATAATTGAACAATCACATAGTAAACCATGTGACATCATGGAGGGAGGTTAAAATAAGGTCCACATTTCATGCAATAAGTTATCTGTAGTGAACTGAACAACAAACCCAGGTACGCCCCCTGTGGGTCAGATCTGTTCATTTACACCTCCAGATCATGAATTATAATAAAAGGGCAGCCCGGTGCATGTAGCGCCAGATCATGAATTATAATATTCTAGTTAAATTCTATAGCAATATATAAATTGGAACTCAGAGGTGCGAGTGCTACTTTCCCATTATTTAATGATCTTTTGATCCCAGGAATAGTAGATAGATAAAATTGAAACAGAGTACTCCATCATTAAGAAAGTATAAGATCTTCGCAAACATATTTCATAGTTATCTCCTTAGAAGGTCTTCCCTTGAGAATTTCAAGATACTGGATCTAGAATACGAAGGAGTACAAGGACATACCCCAAAATAAGATATGTGAAGAATGCCGTCCATAAAAGCTTGGTCTGGTTAAGGATTGAAAAGGTCAAAGAATCCAAATTTTTGTATGATATTTGCAACAGACTATTCTGCAGTGCGTAGATGGCTGCAGGGAGTCCAGACGCGGTCAGTGATCCAGCAAGGGTCCAGTTACTGAATTGCTTCTTCAGACTACCCTCTGCGATCAATAAAATGATTGCGCAAATAACCTATACACATGCAAAGACAATCAGAAACAGGCAGGTTGTGTTCTTGAAGAAGACAGAAGAAGGATCAAAATAAAATGTTTACCTTTGCTGCTTCAGTTGCAAGAACTAGCGAAGTCACTATAGCACCTTGGCTGCAGTAGTAGAAACAAAATGGATTCAGAACATTCCAATATTAATTGGCCTCATAACATAAATAGCTGTGGTAAGAAGCGCATGATCATGAATAAAAGGAATATTAAAACCTACAGCATGGCGAATGTGCAATGACAAGGAATTGGCTGACTATTTTATTAGTGTAAAATGAGTGTTGTGCCCATCCGATTCATCAGTTGCTAATGTTGGAAATCCGGGGTTAATTTCCTCTCTGATGTTCTCTCTTGATTTATTCTCAATGGGGGGCTGTATATATAGCCCTAATTTACAGAGTCCTAATCTAATAATAGCTAGACTCCTACTCTAATTAGAGATAGACTTTGGTTCTATCTGTAACTCTTGACTTGGACTCTATCTCTAACACTAATTACTCTAGAAAAACGGGATTATATCTAACAATCACCCCCTAATCTTGTTTTCCTAGATCACACTCACACTAATTAGGATGGAGACACACTTCCACCCTAAACACACTTTCGGGATGGACACAACTGCACCCCCAGGATGGTAACTTCTACACCCTGCACACGCATGAGATGAACACATCATCTCTGAGACGAACACATCATCTCACACTTGACTTCGGAATGAACGCATCTTCACTCCGAACACTCTTTCGAGATGGTCACATCTTCACCTCGATCACTTAATTTTGGGATGGACACGTCTCCATCCCCAGGATGGTCGCATCTTCATCCTGCACATAAATTCGGGTTGGTCACATTTTCAACCCCAGGATGGGCTCATCTTCATACTGCACTCAATTTCAGAATGGGCGCATCTTCATTCCGATCACATACTCGAGATGGTCACATCTTCATCTCGAGCACACCTCGCATTGGCATGCTCTTCCTCACGTGATAGATCACCCAATATTCTTCTTCTTCACCTTCATCGTCATGGCGATAGCACCTTGGGTCAGTGATCTCGTACTCCTCCAAGATCCATCCCGTGCTACGCCGCTTCCCGAGTTCTCCACACATGTAGAAACAAAACTTGACCAAACGTCACTACACCACGATTCTGATATTGGAAATCGACTGTGCACACTTGGTCGCGCTATGCTTCCAGATGCCACCGCCACTGGACCGATGTACTCGAGGCTTGCTCCGCCTGCGTAACGTGAAGAAGTATCCCAAGTCACACAGGCCATAGTTTGCCAAAAGGTCCCGCGGCATCATGTCATAGAAGTCTGCTTCTATCACAACGCCCGCCTCACGTGGTGGAAAACCACGCAGCTGTGGTCAGAGAAAGTGGAGCACCAGCTCGTCTTCCGTTGGGGTTTGAAAGTCTGCAGACATCTCCTTGGTCGTGGGCTAGCACTTGGCTTCCTCTGGCCCACCTCAGCCAAGCCGGCCCAGCTGAGCACACTAGGCCTTTGTTGGCCCAGGTCAGCCCAGCCGGCCCACTCTATTTCCCAAACCTAGAAACATCTCTCTCCAAGCCAGCCGCCAGCTTCCTGTGCTCATCGCCGTGCTCCAAGGCAGAGTTGTCGCCACCTCTTTGCTCTGCCTAGCCGCCAGCCGCTTGGCTCACCTCCCCACCCACGTCGCGAACTGCGCGTGGTTCACCACTCCGGGTACGCAGGCCCAGCCGTGCTGCACCAGCCCTGCTCGGCAGCCCAGCGCGTGCGTCCATCAGACATGGCTCGGCCTTGGATTCTCCACCCACCAGTGTGGCCGCTCCACCGCCCGAGCGCACATTGGTTGCCTGCCAAATGCGTCTCCGCGCTCCTCCACGCCGCCTTGGGCCACTAGGACCTCGGCCTCCTCGGCGGCGGCCTTCCCAGCGGCAGCAGCTGTTGCCCAGCTCGAGCACAGCAGGCCGGGTTCCGCTGCTGTTGCCACCTTCGACCGCTTGCCCGCCTTGGACAACCCCGATCTGGGGACCTTCCTCCTCAAGCAGGCGCGCGACGCCATGGTCTCCGAGGACCCCGAGCCGCCGCGGCGCTCGAGCGCCCGTGGCTCCGAGCTCGATCTCGTCATGAGCCTCTGCGTCGACCGACGTGGAAGCCGACCGTAGGGACCGCCGGAGCGCGGCACCGACGATCTCCATGGGCGTGGTGAGGTGAGGCCTTCGCCGCTGATAGTCCGCCACGCCTTGCGTCGAATCACGCCGAATCCGCGTCGCACCACCTACCAGCCTACCCTCGACGCGCTCCTTGCCCATCTAAGGTACGCTCGTCCCTCGATCTGCCCTTCTTCTACTTGCGCAGCAGCCAACCATGCTCGATCTTGTTGCTGTCGTTGGCCACCCACGGGAGCATGTCCTCCCGGGGGCAGGATCTAAAACCCTATCTTTGATGCCAAATGTTGGAAATCCGGGGTTAATTTCCTCTCTAATCTTCTCTCTTGATTTATTCTCAATGGGGGGGGGGGGCTGTATATATAGCCCCAGTTTACAGTCCTAATCTAATATTAGCTAGACTCCTACTCTAATTAGAGATAGACTTTGGTTCTATCTCTAACTCTTGACTTGGACTCTATCTCTAACACTAATTACTCTAGAAAAACAGGATTATATCTAACAGCTAAGAGTAGCATGTCAGTAATTGCATGATAGAGTGAACTTCATATTAAAGCGTTTATCAACTCCACATCTAGGCTTCTTATACTACGCTCGCTAGCAACAATTCAGAGCAGAGATAATTAGCTTCTCAAAGATGCAAAATTTCAGACTAAAGCACTCCTAAGCTGGTTAGGTTCCTTGTCATGGGACTAACCCACCCAGGTTTGAGTCCTGGACTCAGCATAAGTGTTGTAATCATGGCTAATTATTCTTTCAGTAGTAGGCGACGTCCCAGTAGAAGATCAGTCGGCCCATTCTCTCGTATGCTCTCATAATAGCAGGGTGTGTGCGCGTGGATTCATAGGGTTGAGTACTTGTGCATGTTTGTGAGTGTCTAACTGTCTATATCTATTTTGTGTTTTGAAAAAAAAATACATGCTGATCCAGCTATTACAGAGTTACATAATTCAACTATCCAAGGCCTCAGTGCTTGGCCTCCAACAAGGAAGTATACCCTACCCAAATAATGAAACAAGTAGTGAGGCCCAATTGATAATTGCAGCCATTGAGCCATGTGCATCGCCCACTTCATCAACGCGTTCCAGTTCGCATACTAGCTCCTCATTGTGCCCCTCCGCAAACTATTTGCACATGCCTGACGCGAAGAGGATGCATTAACGGAATCTACCACCACGGGTGGGCTGCTTCGTCCGTTTTCAAATCGAACAGGTGCACCGACAACAGCGTACTAGGAAGGCGAAGGCCATGAAGATGTAGGAGCAACCGGGGCCGACGCCCTAGGCGGGCGCGGAGAGAGGTGGGTGGGGGCGCCTTACCGGACGAAGCGCTTGGAGATGAGGGGCTGGGCGCCGTACTGCAGGGTGAGGAGCGCGAGGCAGAGCGCCACCTTGCGCCGGCTCGGCGGCGGCGTGGCCGCTGCCCGGGTGGATGAGGAGCCCATTCGACTTCCGCCAGTCCGCCTCCGCCGCCTTGCTCGCTTCCGATCCAAGCCTCCGGAATGCGCCAAGGCGGCCAGGCCCCGGTGCTCTCCTAGCTTTTCCTTTCCTAGCGCGTCTCCCCTGTTTTTGTTGAGATTATGGAAATGTAGCACTGTCTCTACTTATTAATTAATAAATAAAGGGAGTCTAACTTTTAATCGGTTAGAAGTAGATATTTTTTTCACCCAGCCCTTGTATCCTTTAAATTTAGATCTAACAGGTACATAGTTTTTATTTGATGTTGGTTAGTTCACCAATATAAAATAAAAAATAGAGAAAGTAGTGTTGGGCCATGCTGGAATAACATTAGAAGCGCTAAGTTGTCATTGTATTTGATGGACAACCAGAAAAGAAGACTGTTTGAAAGATTTTGTAAACCTGTTTTCAGTATATAAATTTTACATAAAACAATGCACTTCATCCGTTCTTATATTATTATTATTATTAGAACATCAATTTTAGTTCATTTTTAACTTAAATTATTTAAAAATAGAGGAAATACTCGCAATTTAAAAATAGAGGGAGTACTCAAATTTAATGAGCGATTTCATAGTTCAGCAATCACGTAAATAGAGCGCGTGGATATAAACATGAAGCAGGGGATCCATTATTGACAAACATTGTTCCAAATAAAAATCCTGGAAACAAAACCAAATGTTTTACAGGCATGTGGACTGATCCTGTATGAAAACATTGATCCAAGCTCCAAATCACTTTTCCTTTTCAAACTGTACATCTACTCTATCCGAAATGTACAATGACTAAGGTGGGTAAAAGAACAAAGAATCGAATGTCCACGTGATCATATCCTTATTGATTTTAAAGTTCCGTCTAATGTAAACCAAACCACCCATAATCCAAGTCCCAGGTCACGCTCCAGCATTGTGAGAGTCCGTCTTCTCATGGCAGTTCAGTTCCAGTCAACACGCTCGTAGAACAGGATGTAGCCATGATCTGTATTGCTAGAATATTCACGGGAAGAGCCGTAGAATGTCTGCAGGGTGGACTCAGGGATCATCTCAACATTGTCATCATCAAAGGACAACCAATGATCATGGCTCTTGATTTTGGCTACGTAGTGTCCCTGGTTGGGACCGCTCCCCAGGTGGACCACCACGGCAAAGAGAGAATACTCGCAGTCTGCATCATCAGATATGCTATTGAGCTTCAGCTCCAAGGGGTACACTACTCGATATGACAGTTTCTTGTGCCGATTAATCTGCTCAATGAACTTGAATCGCTTTAAGTGGACAACCAATATTTGTGGTACCTTTTTTGTCTTCATCCTTTTTTCTGCTTCTTGCAAGCTGCACGATAAACACAAGAAACATAATGATTCCAGTACTTGTTACAAGAAACCCAGGCAAGGAAGTTCCTTCTGATATGGTTATTCTTTATGCATCTTCTTTCCTCCATCTACCCAAGACAAAGCGACCAGTTGGAATGAGACAAACTGATTTACCAATGGTAAACGAAATGATGAACTAGTGCCTCTTGTATTCCAATGGGTCTAACAACTTTTTAGACTAACATCCTGAGGCCACTCAAGATTGCTAACAAAGCCTTTGTAATGAACAAGGCCTTGAGTAATCCCCCCCTTAGTCCCAACCCCACAAAAAGACAAATCGTTGGGACATTAACATGACATCTAGCTTTGTTACCTGCAGCATTTGTCACAGAAGAACTTGTCATCAGCATTTAAAGTCTCGGTGGAAAAGAAACTCTTCAGGCAGCTTGTAACTGAACTATTCTGTTCAACATCAACACTTAAGTCGAAAAAGGTCTCATCCTTAGCAGTCACAGTCTCACACATTAGGCATCTGGTTTCATTGGTCAAAATACCCTGCATAGTGGAGAGATAACCATTGAGTTCAGCTCAATTAATGATTAAAGGGTGAATAACCCACGTTTACTTTCCACAGATTGCAGTTACCTGAAAATTCTTATGTACCCATGTAACCAGTGGCTCTTTTCTGACTTCATGCACTGCTGCACCATTTGACATTTTTTCAGGAGACGTCGTATCAGGGGAATTGGTTGCAGAACTAGACTCCTTTTCCAGAATATCAACAATCTCATTCAACAAGAAATTCAAAAATTCATGGGCATCCTACAGAGCAAAACAAAAAGGTAAATTACTACTGGATGATTTACTCTATTACCTGTTTAAACATAAGAAGCAGAAGAGATTGTGATTCACTTTGTTTTGTTTTTACAGGAGATGGCAAAGGGGACAGATCTAGAGGTTCAAAAATCTTGCCAACTTTTAAATAAATGATTGGGCCAACAGAGAAATTCTACATAAGAACCATGCACAATGCAACAAAAGGTGTCGAGACCATACAAATAGCTGAGGCGTTGTATTACTGGATCATACTAGCAAGATCCCTCGATGCTAATAAGGTCAATGATCTGAAAATTGACCTGATGTTGCGCCACAGTAAAACATTTGCAGGTTACCTGATGCATATAACTCCGAAATGATTCATTCAGTTCCTTAACCGTTTGAACAAATCGCTTTGGAGCGATAACGCCGGTTTTTTTCTTTGATGCACTTATCTGCAGAGAATATCAGCCACGTTATTATCAAAAGGAAAAACAATCTGCCAAAAGTTTCATGTTATGTAGGCAAAGCCATGCAGTAACAATCATATTCATGGATGCAACAAAAAAATAAGTTAACAGTCAACAGCTATTAGAACCTATAATAGGTATATACAACTGCTCTAATAGTAACACACAACTTTTTGTAATATTACATACTCTAAACTAATCATTTATAAAAAGGAGGCCAATGCAGCTTCAGGGAAAGTTATAAACTGAGTTAGGGAAGGCAAAAAAGACTTATCAACAGCCATTTCTTGTAAATAGCAAGGAAACACAAAAGAATCATGACTTGTGTCTTATACAACATTACACCACTTCTGGGAAGAAAGAAGCTACCAAATAGGACCCTGTGAAGGTCACGCAAAAAATAAATAGTTTGGACACTCAAATTTGCATTGCCATTTTAGCACATGAAATTAAAAGGAATTCAAGGTCTGGTAAATGTCATCATAATTCAAAATCAAATGCAATAAGTAAAACCATCTCCCACCAAATCACTCACATCCCAACCAAAATAAAAAAAGGAATGGAGAAATTACGCGTGAACATCTGCAATATACTGTACAATCAACATATTTTCTGGGTCCAAAGGAAAAAAGAAGATTATCATGTACCATATTTATTAGATTCAATTCATTTCACAAGCACAATACCACAAAATAGACTATCACCTGTGAAAACAGATCTGCTAAACATGTTAGCAGATTTTCTTCAGCATCTTCAGGATTCCTGTTATTGGCACAATATTCCAGCAACTGCTCCCGAAATGGTTTGCAATAATAAAGTGCCTGGAAAGAAATATGAACTTGAGAACCCATCAGTAACTCACTGCAAGAAACGCCACTGAGTCTAACTGCCTGTGTAGTACTTGTAACAAGTATTAGCAAATCAACAGTGTCAAGGACCAGGGATAACCACACTATTTACAAACAAATACACATTTTTTAACAAGCGAATATAAAGAGGCTAAAATTAAGATGAATTATAAAAAGGCTGCGTACAGATGACCCCAATGGGTCGGACCCTTCCCCGGACCCTGCGCAAGCCGGAGCTACATGCACCGGGCTGCCCTTTCTTTTTTTAGAAAAAAAAATCACAAGAATCTTGATGTCAGAAAAACATCATAATATTATGCTTTTTCAAACAATGCACATTTTCCCTAGTTCATACATTAAGCAGCATCATTCAAACAACTCCGGTGTTATTCCTGAATGTATTTCACTGTAGTGGAGAATAACAAAAATCCACAAATACAAACGTCCAACAAGCATGGACTGTGGCATTCCATTTTGCTTTTAAACCGTGGCATCCTTTTTTCTTGGAACTACAAGAAAATCAGTACCTGTAACTTTAGAGGAATACATGATGGGAACAATTGAAATCCAGAAGCGTAATAAATTGCTGCAGTAGATGGTACCAAAACGCGTATTTATGAAACATAAGTACTTCTGCAACTCTACATGCCTACCATGTACCCATCATTCATCTATAAAGATAACTAAACAGGACCCAATTATAGTAGATATTGCTCAATCATAAGCATCACCATGTTCCACCACCAAAAAAAAGAGAGGAAAATGAGCAGAGCACACACGAACAGAGACACACAAATGTTGTCAGTGTCAGCAAGTGTGCCAATCTTCCATAGCCAAGCATGGAGAAAATTTAGTGTCATAACTTCCCAAAGTAGGCTCCAAACCTTCAGGAAAAACAAAAATACCTGGATTACATATAAATAAGATATGTATGCACTACAAACGATTTATGACATATCCTGATATCCAAGATCCCAATTAACACTTCAGCAGTTTCATATCCTCACGAGTTGAAAGCTACCATTACCAGACCAGAGTCCAGAGATATGTTAGGAAAGGAATGCCGTGCTCACAAGGGAATGAGGACTCTAAATAGCTGTTGAGGCAGGGAACACAAAACTGACAACAATGACAAAATGTAACACTGAATATCATGGCTTCTTAAACTCCCATGTATACAAGTTTGTGTGCATCATATTAGGGGCCACCCATTGGATTAAGCATTCAACCCAGAAAACAACAGGCATGGCAATCGCCATGCATACTATTATCTGCCACTCCATCACTGGCGAAATACAAACATAATGATTGGCTCGCCCATGCTTCCATCCGCCCAAACAAACTCAAATTCAGTTGGTGGTCCCTGGTCCCTGCACGCAAAAGCCCTAAAACAACGGGACATGATACCTACCTCAACCGCCACATTATCAGTTCCAGAGGCAACGGCCTAACCACGATTCGCACCGGAATTCCAATAATCCGAAGACTACGCGGCGCGCAGCGAACGGGTCAACGCAAGGCAATCGAGTCCGCGGAGCTGGGGGATCGGGGCCACCTCACCTGGAGGACGCTGTTGCAGTAGCAGGTGTTGCCGAAGTTCTCAAGCCCAAAGTAGCGCTCGCCCTCGGGGAACTGGTCGCCGAAGGCCCTCTCGAGCTTGGAGAGGCTGGAGCCCATGACTCCCCACCGGTCCCACCACCCGGAGGCGGCGCTGGCGAGGGACCGGAGCCCGGACGCGGAGCGGGGCCTCTCCGGGGCCGTCGAGGCCTCCAAAGTTGGCGATCGCGCCGGCTTCGCCATGCTAGGGTTCACCACGCGCGTGGCGGCGAAGGCGGAGGAGCAGCAGTAGGCGACGGGAGCTCGGCAGAGCCAGAGCCTAAGGGGTGAAGGGAACGACCGGGTCGTGGCGGGCTGCGCCGAGGTGTGCTCCTGACACGTGGACAACCATCCTGCCACTGAGATGGTTCTCATCCCGAGTCAACTCTTTTTTTTAAGTGATATTTTTTAAGGTTTATTATGTTTATACCCTTAGTTGAAAGTTTAATTGTGAATTTATCCTCTAAAATTAGAGTTCGTGATTTTAACTCTATTTTTCGAAACGAAGCCAAGGTATACCCTACTCGTTATGGACTGTTAACGGTGTTAAATATGATTAAAGAAAGACAAAAATGCCCTTGTGATTTTACCCTAATTTTATTATGTGCTTGTGATTTTATCATAATTTTGCATATACACAGATTAATATATGACCATATTATAATAAGAGGTAAGATCATAAACACGTATTAAAAGTAGGGGTAAAATTATAAGGGCATTTCTGTCCTTTTTTATCATAATTTAACACCGTTAACAACCCACAATGGAATAGGGGTATATTTTAGCTTCGTTTCGAGAAAAAACAGGGGTAAAATCATAAAGTCTAATTTTAGAGGGTAAAATCACAATTAGACTTTTAACCAAGGGCATTAACACAATATCCCTTTTTTTAATTGGTGTCTTTCATGGATACTCACCCCAGAAATTGAACCCTTATGCGAGACCACACTGAGCAGACTAACTTTTACCTGCCTGGCTTTTTAGTGACACTTAGTCATGTCATTCGATATGCCACGACGACGTGACTGAAAAGATCATATCACATAAATATAAATTCTGATAGGTTATTAGTATAATGTTAGTTTTAAAAGGGTCAGATAATAAAAAACTCAACTAAGACAGGCCCAATAAACGAAATAATTAAGTTCTCCATGTGTTGACCACATCCCCACTTGGAAATATATCAATTCCAAGTTGCATTTTGAGATGATATTGACTTTCTCGAGTAGTGGATAGCTGAGGCCGCAAACTTCTACGCGCTCAATCAGCAAGACAGCTACTGAACATCACAGCAATGCATGGTTCTGTCTTCTCGCCATTCTTCTTCGCCTCTAATCAGCCCCTAATAGCACGTGCTGTGGTTTTACCCAGTCCTCCATGGGTTATGGATTAGAGGAAACGCAAGTGTCATGCGGTCTGCTTATGTCAGGTAAAATCGCACGGCTGCATCAGTCTATACAGTATACTAGTACTGATTGCAGCTCGTTGCTTAATAATCTATATCCACTAATTAAGTAGTACTGTATTGTACACACACTCGATGATTCATTCACAGTCGATCACGACGGCGTTCGGCGGTCATGAATTTCCGACGGATATGTCCTAGCAGCCCACGTCAGAGTGCGCATCCCAGTAAAATGTTGGTATTCAATGTGTACAAACCCATCCGAATGGAGAAACGAGAATGCACATTTCAGAATATTCAGAGTCCAATATGCAGAGAAGAAGCGTATGAGCTTGCCCCATCAGTTTTTTTTTTAAGGGGACAGGAGGAGCACGCGCTCCTACTGGAGATATATTAGAGTACGTACGTAACTAGTAGGACAGAACTGTTTGTCCTTTTTTTTCTCTGATCACATGTGCATTTCAGTATATATTAGATCAAAACAGATTTTCATATCGATTTATATTCTAGAAAAATGAATGAAAAGATTTGATAGCGTCTCCAGCAGTCTCTCCGAATGCAAGTAGCGCTGCCAATCTCGAAAAAAAAAACTGGCATTATATATGGCTTCCAAACCCGATCCCAAGAATAATGCGCGCGACCAGTTCTTTATTCAAGCTAAATTTTAATCTGCCACTTGCTAACTTATGCCCTTCTTTACATTGTTCAGCAATTCCCAACAACAAATAGAATCAAAGTCTTTCGTCTCCTGGATAAATAAGAAGGGACATATATATGTAAAACATCACAAGTTGCTAGGTCAACTAAAGCTGTGCATTGCTGATGGAGTTCAGTTGGATTGGATGCTGTATAAAAATAACTCTGTGTATCGAGGTCGCGTTGGGCACAGTCGGCTCTGTCAATAATCAAAGGAGATTTAAAAACAGAAGAAAATGATTTAATTCATCGCGCGCCATAGCCAGTTGGACCCAGCGCGGGTGCTTGACTCCATGCCACTGCTACAAGTATCTATCATCGTCCACCCGGCACACACTTGCGCAAGCTCGGTTGTCCCCGCACCGGCACCTTGAGGGGAGAGCGGCCACCGTGTCAAGCTCGCTCGCTAGAGCCGTTCTCTGCCACGCTTGCAGCCTTGCAGCTAGGAGGCCGGCCGGAAGACGATCGATCGATGCATGGAGGGGGAGGAGTACTCTCGGCGGGCGCCGACGGCGGTGCCGTCGCCGTCCCCGGCTACAGCAGCGAGATCACCTTCACGGTCGTGACGAGCTGCCTCATGGCGGCCTCCGGCGGGCTCATCTTCGGATACGACATCAGCATCACAGGTGAGTCGTCGTCACTGAATCTACACGTCTGCTTGTGCTCCGGTTATGCGCGCAAGAACTGGACTAGCAAGCTTTTCGTTCTTTCTTTTTTTTCTCTTGCTCTTATTAGGTTTTTCATGAATGAAAGAGCGTGTACCTGTCCATTCTTCCTCATGTTTCCTCGCCTTGGTTGCGCCAATGATTTACGAGCTGTTTTCTGTACATGGATGGACTTGTTCTCCTGCTCTCCTCTAGCGTCTATGTTTGCGTCGCCTCTTCTTTCTACTTTGCCTATCGCTTTCTAGCGAGGCACAAGAAGAAGAAGAAGAGGAAACCACGTAACCAGAAACGCCCATCACTCTGCAACTGCAACCACTGGAGCTCCGAGATGATTGTCCATGCATGTGTGAGCGATTCCAGATCGAGCCGAGCCCACATGAAACCCAGCGACGCCATGCAGGTCGCAGGCCCTCCCCCCGCCTTACGAAGCTTCCGTTCCGTCTAGGCGCGAGAGGGGGATCGATCGAGTGCCCATCTGAGAACGCCCAAATCAACGCCACGGGAGTAGGACGACAGTACAGATCACGCGTGCTGTGCAGAGAGACTAATTCGCATTAGGATACGTACGGGACGACAGACGACGAGGGGCCCACGTGGAAGAAGATGCAACTGTCATGCATGGAGTGTCCACTTCGCGCGCTTCGTTCGTTCCCACGATCGAGTCACCGTCGCCTAGTGCCGAGTCGTTGAACGAAAATTCTTTCGTTCTTAGTTTTTTTTAAGCGGAAAAAAGGACAAAGTGCTGTTACAAAGCCGACTAGTAGTGCCCTCTGCAAAAGCGCAGAAAAGTTCGTTGGATTTTAGCGTGAACTGGCACATCAATTCCGTGCGCCTGCACGGGCTAGTATATATTGAGTGATGTAGAATGTATGAAAAAATATATATTTTTAGCTTGCAAAAATATAAGTACTAATTTAATCAATTGCTCATTTGAATTTTTAGTGTATAATTTATATAGACTATATAATATGCATGAGTAAGCATTACAATTTAATCAATTGCTAATTTTGAATGATCCATCATGCATGTGACAGATGATACGTTGGTTAGAAGAGTGCGATCACACTGGGTCTTGAGGAACTACATTAACGTACTAGTATCCTGCTCTGTCATGTGTAATGATCTTGGACGAACGGTGATTTTTTCAGGTGGCTTGACGCAGATGACGTCCTTCCTCCAGGCCTTCTTCCCCGACATCGTCGAGAAGATGAACAACGCGCAGCAGGACGAGTACTGCATCTTCGACAGCCAGGTGCTCACCACCTTCGTCTCCTCGCTCTACCTCGCCGGCATGTTCGCCTGCCTGGTGGCCGGACACGTCACCAGGAAGGTCGGCCGGAGGACCTCCATGCTCATCGGAGCCTCGTTCTTCTTCGTCGGCGCCGTCCTCAACTGCGCCGCCGTCAACATATACATGCTGGTCATCGGCCGCGTCCTCCTCGGCTTCGCTGTCGGCTTCACTAACCAGGTGAGCTGTGAATGTGATGGAAGCATCATTATCGGCCATCAATCCAATCGTTCAATAAGCTCAGGACGCGTACTATTAATTAATGCGTGGCGTCTGCGCGTGCGTGTCGACGCTCAGTCTGCGCCGGTGTACCTGGCGGAGATCGCGCCGGCGCGGTGGCGCGGGGCGTTCACGAGCATCTTCCACCTGTTCCTCAACGTGGGCATGTTCGTGGCCGACCTGGTGAACTACCGCGCCAACCGCATCCCCGTGTGGGGCTGGCGCCTGTCCCTGGGCGTGGGCATCGCCCCGGCCGTCGTCATCCTGCTCGGCGCGGCGTTCATCCCGGACTCGCCCAACAGCCTGGTGCTGCGCGGGAGGGTGGACGAGGCCCGCGCCTCGCTGCGGCGCATCCGCGGGCGCTCCGCCGACGTGGACGTCGAGCTCAGGGACATCGTGCAGGCCGCGGAGGAGGACCGGCGGCACGAGACCGGCGCGTTCCGGCGCATCGTCCGGCGCGAGTACCGCCCCCACCTGGTGATGGCGATCGCCGTACCGGTGTTCTTCGAGCTGACCGGCATGATCGTGGTGACCATCTTCTCGCCGCTCCTCTTCTACACCGTAGGGTTCACGAGCCAGAAGGCCATCCTGGGCTCCATCATCACGGACGTGGTGAGCCTGGCGTCCATCGCCGTGGCCGCGATGGCCGTGGACCGGGTCGGCCGCCGTGCCCTGTTCATGCTGGGCGGCGGCATCCTGCTGGTGAGCCTGGTGGGCATGGCGTGGATCTTCGGCGCGGAGCTGGGCACCGACGGCGGGAAGGCGATGCCGCGGGCCTACGCGGTGGCGGTGGTGGCGCTGGTGTGCCTTTTCACGGCCGGGTTCGGCGTGTCGTGGGGCCCCCTCAAGTGGATCATCCCGAGCGAGATCTACCCGCTGGAGGTGAGGTCGGCGGGGCAGGGGATGAGCGAGGCCATCTCGCTGGCCCTCACCTTCGTGCAGACGCAGTCCTTCCTCAACATGCTGTGCAGCTTCAAGTACGGCGCCTTCGCCTACAACGCCGGCTGGGTCGTGGTCATGACCGCGTTCGTCGCGCTCTTCCTTCCCGAGACCAAGGGCGTGCCCATCGAGTCCCTCCGCGCGGTGTGGGCGCGCCACTGGTACTGGAGGCGCTTCGTCGAGCTCGCGCCGGAACCGTCGAAACAGGCGATCGGGCCCGTTTGATCGGGCCGTAAAGGTGCCGATAGCACGTACTGGGCTGTGGGCCGCCTCTTGTGCAGAATATGTTTGTCGTTCGTGAATTGTGCTAATTGTTTCATCTCAAACATGCGGGACGGAAACGTTTATAGGAACATAATAATAAGTAAATCAAATCAACCAAGTTGTTTAGGTTTTCAAGACAACAACTACGAAACGAAACGCATCGAACAACAACTTGGACACAGAGAGAGAGAGAGAGAGAGAGAGAGAGAGAGAGAGAGAGAGAGAGAGAGAGAGAGAGAGAGAGAGAGAGGTGGCGGAATCCTCACCTCTTTGCGGTCCATGCATGGCGGTCTGGAGGACGTAGTAGGCGTAGGGTCTCTGTGAAGGACTCGACTTGCTCCGGCTGCCCAGCAGCTATTCTAATTCCTATCAGCGTCTGGAGGATGCTGGCTCTGATCGACAAAACATCATAGTAATTGAAGCACACGCAAATGACTTGGCATATACTCCTACTCAGCAAGCAGCAAAATGTGTTTCAGTATCCGCGCGTGTGCAGAGGATCTTACCCTGCATGCATGGTTCTTGGCAGCTGCGAGGATCTGGGTAGGGGACGCCGCGCCGAGGAACCCGACCACGCGTGCGATGGTCTCCTCGTCCGTCCAGAACATGGCCAGTTTCTCCACGAGGACGTGGCCGACAGAGTGGCCCATGAAACCGACGACCTCGTCGAGCACCTGTCGCACCGCCGCCGCCCCACCGTGGTCCACCATCCGGGCCAGGATCTGGCAACCCCGCAGGTCATCACTGGCGATGCGGCTCATGCGGCCCCTCACGTCCTCCCGCCTCATCCCCGCGTACGGGTCGGAGTTCCAGAGGCCACGGCGGGGGGCCCAGGAGGAAGCGTCGTTGTCGACGGTGAGCTGCGCTTGTTCTTGGTTCATAAAATCAGGCAGAAAACGGCAGACGACGCTGTTACCGCCACCGCCGCCGCCGCTAATGGTGAGGGCTTTCAGCGAGTTGCCGATGAGATCGTTAAGGTGACTCTTCCACCGCTGCAGCGGCGAGCACGATCGTCGGCCATTGGGCGCATAATGTGCCGGCACGTGCATAGGTACCGGCACCAATCTGCGGCGGCGAGGCAAAGGTTGCGCCGCGGCCGTCGCTGTTCCCGTGTAAGACATCAAATAAAGCGATGGTTTGCGGCGCTTCCGCCGGCGCCTGCGTGCCAGTAGTCCCTCCGTGCATGCTGATGGGTCGAGATACCGGTGGGGATGCGCGGCAGGGGAGAAGATGAACTGGCGTTCGCTTGCAAGAACTCAAAGTGCCCGTCCACGACGCTGTCGTTGCAGCCGGCGGGCCTGTAGTCCCTCCGTGCATGCTGATGGGCCGCGTTCATACCTGCATCGACACGCCGAAATGGAAGGGGCGGAGCGCCACTTCCTTCGCATGAAGTCCGTGCCATAGCCGGGAGCACGCCAATCCATGGCGCTCCAGCCGCCGTAGCTAATAACACCGCTGCGGCCCAGGCCAGCAGCTTGCCGACCTCCGGCGATCCCGAGCATGTCGGCCCCGTAGCTGCCGTAGCAACCGTTGTGAAGATCAAACGCACTCCCCCCGCCCATGCTCTCGCCACCGCCCACGTACATGCTACACGGAAGACGGCCCTTGTAACATAACGCTCCAAGCTCCACGGTGCAGAATCTTTAATTCCTAAAAACAGTGGGCCCCACACGTCAGTGTCATCCCTACCTCTCTCCCTCTCTTTTCTCCCGTGGAACCTTGCGTGGCTGCCACCGAGGTGAGTTGCCGTGTGCAGCTGTTGACCACCTTAAAACCTTCCTGAGCAGCACAACAACTCCTCACGTCAGCTCTCTCCACCACTCCCGGCCTTCTTCTCCGTGGTTGCCCAAAAACCATGCTGCTACACCTCTCTCGCGCGCTCCCCGTCGCCATTGCCGCCCGAGCCGCTGCTAGCTACTGCCAAGCCTCCCATTCAAAGCGCCGAGGCCCTCTCCACCTGCTACGAAGCTCCGTTCCTCAAGCGCCGTCGCGAAAAGCTCAAATCCGGACGATTTCTCACCGAGGCCGACCCGACGAGCTACGTCAGCTTCACCACGAAATACTCCGTCCACGGTACTCCAATCTTCCCTCCGCTCCACACACGTCTACTACACCCTCTAGCGCACTCAATCGCATGGTCCATTGGACGGGAACCGGGACGGACGAGCTGCAATAGCCGGATTCTTGCCGGCAGCCATGAAAAATTTCTGTCCTCACCGGTGCGCCCTCATTTCCGGCCGATTCGCCCGCCAACCGACCACATGCCGACGTTCTCGAGGCTACCACGAAGCTTCCCGACCAATTCCCGAGCCTTCCCGACCTTCCCTTCGCCGGTGCGACCTCGTCGGAGCTCTCTCACCGCTGCCCCTCGTCGCCGGCCAACTGCGGCCCGCTCCGGCGCTGCTGCCCCCTCCTAGTGAGAAGCCCTGGACGCTACACCCCCGCTGGGCCGGTCCCTGCCGCCGTACGCCGCTCCTACGGCGTCTCCGGCGAGCTCCCGGCGAGCACAGCCGCACAGCCATGGCGCTGGCTGCTGCTGTGCGTGCTCAGGCTGGATCTGGTGCGGCTGGCACCAGATCCCGTGGGGCAGCGCTGCTGTGGCCTGCTGTGTGGCCTGAGCCCCACTGGACAGCAATAAAAGGCCTTTTCAGCACAAAAATAAATCCAGCAAATGATGGAAGCTTGTAAAAATTGTAGAAAATCGTAGAAAAATCAAAAAATGTGAAACCAACTTTGTTAGATTCCATACAACCATATCCTTGCATGGGACTAACTATTACTGTATGTAAGTGCACAAAATTTTTGTTGTTAATTATTTAAACATAAATAGTAGGGAAATAATTGTATAAGATCCATACATTAGGTACTTCTCTAACTTTGCCGGAAAATCATATACATCCCCTAGTACGCACCGAAAAAGTTTCACTTTCATCGGACCATTGGAAAATATAAATTTTAGTTACCATACATACGCATGTGATAAAGCCCACATAGCCCCGTATATAATAGAATGCAAATCATGTTTAATCCTTGCGGGTAACATCGGAGCCTATACGAAGACATCTCTGTTCCTCAATAAACTTAAGAATCCATGTATGTCGTGGTAACAGTACGTATTAAAATGCTAATTATGAATCTTTCATGTGCATATGCATATCGATAGAACCTGAGACAAAGATCGCCGAGGAGCTCAACCCGGAGGACACGACGAGTGACTCTATTTCTGCTGACTTTATATCTGAGCAAGGCAAGCCCCGGTTTACACTAGCCCTTTTATAAATGTTTCATATTTACCTCAATATGTACTTAGTGTTATGTGATTGTGCATTAAGTTCTAGGATTTGGTTGAGGCTCCACTTGCATGCCTTATAAGACCCTAGTTATCTCAGTGGGTAGATCGGCTACGTGATTACTTCATGCTATGCTAATTAGACCTATCGAACGGTAGAAGTCGGGTAGTCGGAAACTACTCGCGAGTTATAGGATTTTTCTAGGAACATGGTAGGACAAGGAGTTTTATGATCACAATGAATAAATGGAGACCGGGCAGGTAGTAGGAAGCAACATGACATGATTCTGTGTGCATAGTCCTGTTTGTGTCGCTTAAGGACCGTGCCGTAGTCGGCCCTGTTGAACAAGTATTAAATGTACCGGTAGCATGCTAGTGATATGGGCACTAGTAAACCGACGTAACTTGATCACCCTGGATGCCGACGATCATTCCGCCGACCTTGGTCAGGCGTTGAGAGGGCAGTAGGTAATCCGCTCATGAATATCGTCCCGATCGGACATCTCGTGTAGGGAACCCTCTGTCCGGGCCGGCAGACTTTTTCGGAATTTGGGGTGTCTTGAGAAAGGTTGCCATGTACGACAGTTGCGAAGTGCGTCGTATACGCCTTCGGAAAGTGCGTACGTGTCGTGCTTTCGGGTTTCTCCTGCAGGAGTAAAAATGGTTCGAATCGCCGTCACTCACGGATAAAGAGCGTCGCTTGTTCACTGCGTCGTCGCGTAGTAACAAGTGGAAGATTTCTATTAATATAGTCAGCTCTGAAATTAGATCAAGTGATAGTGTGAAAACTTGAGTGCTTAGGTTAGCCGCCAACTAAACATTACCCTTTTGTGTCACTAAAAATGCTGCTATAAATTTGTTAATTAAGGACGTACAAATAGACTTATTTTATGCAAAACACCCATTCCTACCAATATCTCCATTGCATACTAGTATAGCCATTAGAGAGTCTTTTGACGGGTAAGTCTTGCTGAGTATTAGTTGCTCAGGGTTTACTGCTTAATGTTTTTCAGGTAATCATGAGTATGATGTTAATGAAGAGTATATGACCTACGGGTTTCCGAAGGACGCGTCACCCCCGACGGGATGGACGGTCCAGTGGGAGCCCGACTCACCGCCAGCTTAAATCCGTGTTGCTAGATCGACATGTCATTGGGCTCGACACGTCGATAATGTTGTAGCTTTTGTTCCGGAGATGTAAACCCTGATATTACGTATCTGCTGCTGAACATCTCGTATTTTTGAACAAAAACCTGTTGTAACTCCTTGAAGTACTCCTTTTGTAATATATTTTATTATTGTCTCCTGTGATGTGCAATTTGATGTCACACCGCGTGGCACCACCCGAATATCGATCCTATCGTTGAGGTGTGTCCCTCACAGCATGGTATCAGAGCTAGGTTCGGGATATTGCACATCAAAAGGGACTTATCTTTAAAAACCAAAAACGTGTACGAGTGAGATTCGTTAGTAAGCCCACATAAGGATGATATTAGCATGACTATCCAGGTGGCAAGCTAACAGTGTTTACTTTCTTGTATTTAAATTATGTAACGACGCACCTACGCTCAGGTAAGAAGGTAAGTTACGCACTCAAATGCGGTGAAATTCGAGGGCTCACCTATACGAGTGTCGGAGGTATGGGGTGTCCCGTACAGCGATCAGTATGGAAAGTGAATATGTTTCTTTGAAGCATATGAAGCGCCGACCCCGGCGTGCCCTTGTGGCAAAAAGGTGGACGCTTTGTCGTGTGAAACACGGACGCGTACCTCAAGATGTGGCTTACTTGAGGACAACCCGTATGGAAACGATACGGGGCGTATGTATTTACTTATGATAGTATTACTGCCTGTGATGTGTGACGAGGAAAACCATGGGTGCAACATTATTGTGTGATTTTTATGCAGGTACACTAATCACGTGAATCGTAGTGCGAGTAGAAAACATTTGCGAGTGATCGATTTAATGCCACCATCTACACGTATATACCAGTTATACTCTGGTTAGGATTTTTGTTTTGTGAGGATACGTAGTACCGACATGATCTTTGGCTATGCATTTGGTGGATTGCTGAAAATAAAAAAATCTTCAACTAGTGGCTATAAAAAATGATACTAGTGTTAACTCGAATCACATGAATACCCCCATATCCGTAGAAGGTTAAAGTTGCTTGGTTAAGTCCATTTTCTTCCCATGGCTTGTTCATTTAAAGATCTGAATATTAGTTTTGCTAGTTCTCAAAAGTATAACCATAAGCACCAAGTGTTTGACACAGCGTTTCTAAGACTGCATAACTGGTCAACCATCTTTGAATGGTTGTGGAATCTGCCTACTCCCCGCACAAACGAGTATGAAAGATTACCAACAAGATAAGAAAGTTTTCCACACTTTTGGTAGTTAGGGGTCATGGGATTTGGCCGGCAAGGCTCAAGAAAAACGTCGAGTATGGTCCAACTATCCAGTCAGCCTTGTTGCTGAGTTTTCAGCACTAATTTCCAACCTTAGGATATTGTGGAGATTATTCTATGCAGCGAATAGATGCGTATAAGAATTCTTTACAAAGTTTAGAAAGTCCACTTTTGATGTTGATACTCTTGGTTCTTTTTAATTCTACCCCTGAGTCCTTCGAGGTGATGTCAGAATTCAGAATCCAACTTGCTATTTTGTTCAATACCGAGTTGGTTGAGTTTTGGTCGGATAAGCTAGAACTTAGGGGATAAATACTGCAGTATTATCATGACTGGTTGTTGAACTTTTCCAAAAGTATTTACCATGCTAACGTGGCTGCATAATTTGATATTACTGCTGGAATTGAGTTTTTGATATTTCTTGAAACTCTTCCTGCAGATGGCAAATCCTATTGTGCATTTGGAGAACGACTGGTTCTATTCTGAGTACCTTCACCGTCCGGGGTTTCCGCTGATGTTCTGGCGCATGCTCGAGAGCTTCGTATACATTGAGGCTCCTGTCTACGTAGGGAGAGAGACCCTGGAGCGGGGGGAGTCATCGTGCGTGATGCACGTGGCTGTCCCTGTGGGTCCCGTTCCTCTAGGTTGGGCTCCATGGACTGTCACAGTCACGGTGCCTAGCCTAGACGATGTGTGGGACTTGGCTGCACAGCGTGCGATCACGACGTTCTGTGAGGAGCACTCGTTGGAAATAGAGGGAACACCGTATGCTCTCCTCCCAGTCAGAGACCCGTCTAGCTCCGTCTGGCTGCGTCGGGTGAGCATGGTGCAGGACTGGCAGCACCCGTTCTACAATCCACGCGTGGCTGCGCTCAGTTACTATGCCGCGTTGAGTCACCACATGCAAGATGCCCAGGCGAGCATTTGCAGCCTGCAGTTGGAGGCACTAAGGCAGGCTCATGCGCGAGAGGATGCACACAAGCATATGCTTGAGATGCAAGGCGCTCAGATTGCCGAGCTAGAGCGCCAGGTGCAAGAGAGAGACCAACTCTTACAGCAGAGGGACCAGATCATACAGGAGAAAGACCAAAGAATTGAGGAGGTTGCCGCAGACCGAGATGAGATACGGGAGGATGCAGAGTTCTTGGAGCAGGAGATGCTTGAGGCTCAGAACGAGTTGGCTGAGTTTAGAGCCAACCATCTGCAGTTAGGTGACCCTCGCAACGCTGAAGAGATGCAGCTTGACCAGGGAGCACCGATAGGGCCGGAGTCCGAGCCAGAGACAGAGGTAGAGCCCCAAGTTGAAGAGCCAGGACCATTGTGGACATCAGGTTCAGACACCGAGTCAGAGATGGAGATTGATGTCGACCAAGAGGTGGAAGTCGATACCGGGTCCGAGACGGATCCTGATGAGGTGCTAGAGGCTGAGTTCGAGCAGGAGCAGCAGCCAGCACCAGCGCCAGCGCCAGCACCCGCACTCGCTCCAGGACCCATGGACGAGTAGACTAGTCTCGTCATCTCCTATTTAGCATAGATGTCCACATATGTATGTAATATATTATGCCGTAGTGACTCGTGTGTGGTGTTAATGTGGACGAGAGCATGCTATGTATTTTGTTGACCAAGTGTAGGTGTGGATGAACTCCTGTAGAAGGGGTACATCATTTTGGGGACGTAACATTATAAACTCGGTCATTACCAGTACTATTCTTGTACAAACTTCCGTAGTGCTAATACATGTGTGATGTTGCAAAAATCTGGGACGAACTACTATAGTTAATGTTATTTTGAGAAAAGTATGAATTCAACCTTTGGAGATTAACTATGTTAGTCACTTTTTGCAGCATGGTTCGCACTCGCTTTATACATGAGATCGGAGGCTCTAGTCAGCGTGGAGATAACCCTCCACCGTCGCAACATCAAGAACCACCACCGCAACCTCCACCGCCACCTCCACCCACCTTGGCGGAGGCTATTGCAGCAATGATGGGTTCTCACCGGAAAAACACCGAGCTACTCCGGGCATTAGTGCAGAACACATCCCGTCAAGGTGAACGTCCAGAGGCACCTCCACGTCACCAACCTCAGAGCTCCTATTCTGAGTTCCTAGCGACGCACCCGCCAGTATTCACCGAAGTGGACGAGCCTTTGGGGGCGGACAATTGGCTGCGTACTATTGAGTCAAAGTTTGGGCTGCTCCAATGCACCGAGCACCAGAAGACGTTGTTCGCTGCCCAACAATTGCATGGCTCAGCCGGAGCATGGTGGGCGAACTACCTTGCCAGCCTCCCCGTCGGTCAGCAAGTGACATGGGCAGAGTTACGTGCAGCTTTCCGAGCACATCACATTCCCTCGGGGATCATGAAGAGAAAGCTTCAGGAGTTCCTAGACTTGAAGCAAGGGGGGAGGACTGCTCACGAATACTCCAAGGCATTCAACCATCTAGCACAATATGCTCCAGAACACGTGAACACAGAAGCTAAGAAGCGTGATTGCTTCTTTAGAGGGCTGAACTCCAAACTCCAAGATAGTTTGGCCTTGTTCAACAATGGCAGTTTTAACGACCTTGTTAATGCTGCTATTACTCAAGAGGACGCTTATCGCAGCCACCGGGCAGAAAAAAAGGCGAAGCACCCCTCAGGGCAGCTCAAGTGGTCCTCCAATCAAGTACCGAATGGTTCTTCGTTCGCCGTCCGGCCAGAGATTCCAGGCAGCCCCGCGACCGCCACAAGATCGCCCCTTTCAGTCAAGCTTTCGACCACCTTCGCACCAGCAGCAGATGGTACCTCGTGCACGCCCACCTCAACAAGGTGCACAAGGATACCGTCCTCCTCAGCCTACCGGAGGACCAAGCCGTAGCCCGTGCTTCAATTGTGGCCGCATGGGCCACTTTGCACGGGATTGCCGTCAAGCAGGGCAGATCAGCGGCAACACCCCTCCGTCTCAGGCTCCCAACCAGCCACGTGGGCTACAGAAAAAGGCAGCACCAAAGACCGGCCGTGTCAACTACGTCGTAGTTGAGGAGATACCGTTCTAGCGGGTATGTTCACCTGATATGATCAACCCACCCTCATTCTTTTTGATTCTGGTGCCACTCATAACTTCATCAGTAAATCATATGCACAAAAATACCAGCTCTCCTCTACCTTGATGAAATACCCGTATACTATCCGTTCACCCGGAGGTACTATTTCAGCCAAACAAATTATATCTAGAGCACCTCTTCTCCTAGGTGGGCAAGTTTATCCTACTAATCTCATTATGCTAGAAGGGCAATGAATAGATATTATTCTTGGGATGGCCTGGATGACACAATATAGAGTTGTATTGGATGTGGGTTCGCATACCTTCCAACTGAATTCTCCAAGTCATGACCGCAACACTTTGATCCTTGAAAGCCCACCATCCATAATTTTAGCCACACACCACACTGAGGGAACTCGACTTGAAAAGATTCCAGTGGTCTGTGAATACCCAGACGTCTTTCCGGATGACCTCCCGGGTATGCCACCCGACCGGGAAGTCGAATTCCAAATAGAGTTGTTACCAGGAACTACCCCGATTTCTCGAAGACCTTACAAGATGGCGCCAAATGAACTAGCTGAATTAAAGGAACAACTCCAAGGACTCATGGACAAGGGATTCATCCGTCCGAGTTCTTCACCATGGGGATGTACCGCGTTGTTCGTAAAGAAAAAGGATGAAACATTGAGGTTGTGTGTGGACTACCGTCCGTTGAATGCTGTCACGGTCAAGAACAAATATCCACTCCGTCGCATCGATATTCTTTTTGATCAATTGATGGGTGCTAAGATCTTCTCAAAAATCGATCTTCGGTCCGGGTATCACCAAATCAAGATACGGCCGGAAGATGTTCCAAAAACAGCATTCTCGACTAGATACGGCCTCTATGAGTATCTAGTCATGTCTTTTGTTCTTACTAACGCACCGGCATACTTTATGTATCTCATGAACTCGGTGTTCATGTCAGAGTTGGATAAGCTCGTCGTGGTGTTCATCGATGATATCCTTGTTTATTCCAAGTCTGAAGAAGAACATATTAAACACCTCCATATCGTACTCCAAAGACTAAGAGACCATAAGTTATATGCAAAATTAAGCAAATGTGAGTTTTGGTTAAGCGAAGTGGCTTTCCTTGGGCACATCATATCAGCTGAAGGAGTAGCAGTCGATCCGAGCAAAGTTCAGGATGTGCTAAAGTGGAAATCTCCCACCTCCGTTCATGAAATTCGTAGCTTTCTAGGATTGGCAGGATACTACCGGAGGTTTATTCCCAACTTTTCCAAGATTTCTAAACCAATAAAAAGTTGTTGAAGAAAGGCGTTAAATACATGTGGAGCAATGACTGTGAGGAGGCTTTCCAAAACTTGAAGAAGCATCTCACCACAACACCCGTGTTAGCCCAGCCGGACATAACCAAACCGTTTGATGTATATTGTGATGCATCGGGCACGGGTCTCAGATGTGTTCTTATGCAAGAAGGTCGAGTCATTGCCTATACATCTCGTCAACTCCGAAGGCATGAGCAACACTACCCGACTCATGATCTCGAGTTAGATGCAGTTGTTCTTGCCTTGAAGGTGTGGAGGCATTACCTCTTGGGAAATCTAATTCACCTGTACACTGATCACAAGAGCGTCAAGTACATTTTCACTCAGAAGGAATTGAATATGAGGCAGCGCAGGTGGCTGGAACTAATCAAGGCTTACGAGTTAGAGATTCACTATCATCCCGGAAAGGCAAATGTTGTGGCCGACGCTTTGAGTCGTAAAACTCATGTTCACTACTTGCCTAGCCATCCAGTTGAAGCCGAAGAACCCAGCATTCATGTGATTCCACACGGAGCTTTGTATAATCTTGCTCTCATTCCCACCATACGGGAAGAAATCATAGCAGCCCAGAAGGAAGATGTTGGAATGTCTCACATTCGTAGGATTCTGGAAAATGGGGAAATGAAGTGTTTCCGCGAGGACGTAAAAGGGGCTCTATGGTTTAACAACCGACTCGTAGTTCCTAAAAATCAAGAACTACGGAAGAAGATCTTAGATGATGCTCATTCATCCAAATATTCAATTCATTCGGGCAGCAACAAAATGTATCAGGACTTGAGGAAAAAGTTCTAGTGGACTCGAATGAAGAGGGAGATCGCTCAGTATGTGGTCGAGTGTGACACTTGTAGAAGGGTCAAGGCCGATCATGTGAAGAAGGCAGGGTTGTTGCAGCCTTTAAGCGTTCCTGCATGGAAGTGGGAGGACATCAGTATAGATTTTATTGTTGGACTGCCACTCACATTTCATAAGCATGACTCAATTTGGGTCATCGTCGACCGTCTAACCAAATCGGCCCACTTCATTCCCGTACATACCAGATACAACGTCAAGAAATATGCGGAATTATACATATCTCATATCGTATGTTTACATGGAGTTCCTAACACTATCATATCAGACAGAGGCGCGCCGTTCGTGGCTCGATTTTGGGAGAAGCTACACGCGTCCTTAGGAACTAAGCTCATTAGAGGCTCCGCATACCATCCCCAGACAGATGGTCAGACCAAGAGAGTAAACCAAATACTTGAAGATATGCTCCGAGCTTGTACTATCGTCTATGGAAGAAATTGGGACGATCATCTACCTCTGGCCGAGTTCTCATATAACAACAGTTATCAAGAGAGCATCGGAATGGCACCATATGAGGCTCTATATGGAAGGAAGTGTCGGACGCCCCTCAATTGGTGTGAGTCAGGTGAAAGGGTCGTTCTTGGAGTTGATCTTGTCAAAGAGGCTGAAGAACAAGTGAAAATCATACAAGCGAACCTTAGGGCAGCGAAGGCCCGACAGAAAAGTTATGCGGATAAAAGACGTCGCCCCGTGGAATTTGAAATAGGAGACCATGTAAACCTACGTGTTTCTCCTATGAAAGGGGTGCATCGTTTTGGGGTCAAAGGAAAGCTGGCTCCGCGTTTCATCGGCCCCTTTCCCATCATCGAAACCGTCAGAAGTTCGCCTGGAGGACATAGAAGCTCTTCAGCCTGATCTCTCCTATACAGAGCATCCCATCGGAATTGTTGATGAAAAAGCTAGTCACCCGAAATCAAATCATGAGATTTTATAAAGTGCAATGGACTAATCATTCCGTTGAGGAGGCAACTTGGGAGCAAGAAGATTATCTCCAATTGCATTATCCGGAACTATTATCGTCATACCTCCGGTAACCATTTTTTTTATTACTCTCCGAAAGTCTATCTCTATCATAATCTCGGGACGAGATTTCTTTAAGGGGGGAGGGTTGTAACATAACGCTCCAAGTTCCACAGTGCAGAATCTTCAATTCCTAAAAAATAGTGGGCCCCACACGTCAGTGTCATCCCCTACCTCTCTCCCTCTCTTTTCTCCCGTGGAACCTTGCATGGCTGCCACCGAGGTGAGTTGTCGTGTGCAGCTGTTGAGCGCCTTAAAACCTTCCTGAGCAGCACAACAACTCCTCACGTCACCTCCCTCCACCACTCCCGGCCTTCTTCTCCGTGGTTGCCCAAAAACCCTGCTGCTACACCTCTCTCGCGCGCTCCCCGTCGCCATTGCCGCCCGAGCCGCTGCTAGCTACTGCCAAGCCTCCCATTCGAAGCGCTGAGGCCCTCTCCACCTGCTACGAAGCTCCGTTCCTCAAGCGCCGTCGCGAACAGCTCAAATCCGGGCGTTTCTCACCGAGACCGACCCGACGAGCTACGTCGGCTTCACCACGAAATACTCTGTCCACGGTACTCCAATCTTCCCTCCGCTCCACACACGTCTACTACACCCTCTAGCGCACTCAATCGCATGGTCCATTGGACGGGAACCGGGACGGACGAGCTGCAATAGCCGGATTCTTGCCGGCAACCATGAAAAATTTCTCTCCTCACTGGTGCGCCCTCATTTCCGGCCGATTTGCCCGCCAACCGACCACATGCCGGCGTTCCCGAGGCTACCACGAAGCTTCCCGACCAATTCCCGAGCCTTCCCGACCTTCCCTTCGCCGGTGCGACCTCGCCGGAGCTCCCTCACCGCTGCCCCTCGTCGCCGGCCAACTGCAGCCCGCTCCGGCGCTGCTGCCCCCTCCCAGTGAGAAGCCCTGGACGCTACACCCCCGCTGGGCCGGTCCCTGCCGCCGGACGCCGCTCCTACGACGTCTCCGGCGAGCTCTCGGCGAGCACAGCCGCACAGCCATGGCGCTGGCTGCTGCTGTGCGTGCTCAGGCTGGATCTGGTGCGGCCGGCACCAGATCCCGTGGGGCAGCGCTGCTGTGGCCTGCTGTGTGGCCTGAGCCCCACTGGACAGCAATAAAAGGCCTTTTCAGAACAAAAAAAATCCAGCAAATGATGGAAGCTTGTAAAAATTGTAGAAAAATCAGAAAAATGTGAAACCAACTTTGTTAGATTCCATACAACCATATCCTTGCATGGGACTAACTATTACTGTATGTAAGTGCACAAATTTTTTGTTGTTAATTATTTAAACATAAATAGTAGGGAAATAATTGTATAAGATCCATACATTAGATACTTCTCTAACTTTGCCGGAAAATCATATACATCCCCTAGTATGCATAGAACAAGTTTCACTTTCATCGGACCATTGGAACATATAAATTTTAGTTACCATACATACGCATGTGATAAAGCCCACATAGCCACATAATAGAATGCAAATCATGTTTAATCCTTGCGGGTAACATCGGAGCCTATACGAAGACATCTCCGTTCCTCAATAAACTTAAGAATCCATGTATGTCGTGATAACAGTACGTATTAAAATGCTAATTATGAATCTTTCATGTGCATATGCATATCGGTAGAACCCGAGACAAAGATCGCCGAGGAGCTCAACCCGGAGGACACGACGAGTGACTCTATTTCTGCTGACTTTATATCTGAGCAAGGCAAGCCCCGGTTTACACTAGCCCTTTTATAAATGTTTCATATTTACCTCAATATGTACTTAGTGTTATGTGATTGTGCATTAAGTTCTAGGATTTGGTTGAGGCTCCACTTGCATGGCTTATAAGACCCTGGTTATCTCAGTGGGTAGATCGGCTACGTGATTACTTCATGCTATGCTAATTAGACCTATCAAACGGTAGAAGTCGGGTAGTCGGAAACTACTCGCGAGTTATAGGATTTTTCTAGGAACATGGTAGGACAAGGAGTTCTAGGATCACAATGAATAAATGGAGACCGCAGGTAGTAGGAAGCAACAGGACATGATTCTGTGTGCATAGTCCTGTTTGTGTCGCTTAAGGACCGTGTCGTAGTCGACCCTGTTGAACAAGTATTGAGCATGCTAGTGATATGGGCACTAGTAAACCGACATAACTTGATCACCCTGGATGCCGACGATCATTCCGCCGACCCTGGTCAGGCGTTGAGAGGGCAGTAGGTAATCCGCTCACGAAGATAGTCCCGATCGAACATCTCGTGTAGGGAACCCTCTGTCCGGGCCGGCAGACTTTTTCGGAATTTAGGGTGTCTTGAGAAAGGTTGCCATGTACGACAATTGCAAAGTGCGTCGTATACGCCTTCAAAAAGTGCGTACGTGGCGTGCTTTCGGGTTTCTCCTGCAGGAGTAAAAATGGTTCGAATCGCCGTCACTCACGGATAAAGAGGCCGCTTGTTCACTGCGTCGTCGCGTAGTAACAAGTGGAAGATTTCTATTAATATGGTCAGGTCTGAAATTAGATCAAGTGATAGTGTGAAAAATTGAGTGCTTAGGTTAGCCACCAACTAAACATTACCCTTTTGTGTCACTAAAAATGCTGCTATAAATTTGCTAATTAAGGACGTACAAATAGACTTATTTTATGCAAAACACCCATTCCTACCAATATCCCCATTGCATACTAGTATAGCCATTAGAGAGTCTTTTGACGGGTAAGTCTTGCTGAGTATTAGTTGCTCAGGGTTTACTGCTTAATGTTTTTCAGGTAATCATGAGTATGATGTTAATGAAGAGTATATGACCTACGGGTTTCCGAAGGACGCGTCACTCCGACGGGATGGACGGTCCAGTGGGAGCCCGACTCGCCGCCAGCTTAAATCCGTGTTGCTAGATCGACGTGTCATTGGGCTCGACACGTCGATAATGTTGTAGCTTTTGTTCCGGAGATGTAAACCCTGATATCACGTATCCGCTGCTGAACATCTCGTATTTTTAACAAAAACCTGTTGTAACTCCTTGAAATACTCCTTTTGTAATATATTTTATTATTGTCTCATGTGATGTGCAATTCGATGTCACACCGCGTGACACCACCCGAATATCGATCCTATAGTTGAGGCGTGTCCCTCGCAGCCCTGCACTTCCACTGCCACCGCCGTTGCTGCACTTCCACTGCCACCGCCGTTGCTCTCGTACCAGCCGAGCTGGCCGCCTCTAGGATCATATGGCTCTAATACGCTTCCACCGCCTCCGCCGACGGTGCAGTCAGGCGAGCAAGCGGCGGCGGCGACTTCTCTAGCAGATGGTTTCCCACCGCCGGACATGGTTTGGCACAGGTTGTGCACCAGTTTTTTCATAAACATAAGTTGTGGGTGTCGCAATCATCCAAATTCTGTAGCAGTACTTCAACTGTTTTTGAAGAAGTTTAAATCGTACCAAACATGGCCTAGTCAAGAATATACGTCCAGATTATGCAAGTGTTCTAACAATCCACACGAGTTAACAGTTGGTAAAAATAGATTTCGTACTGTAACTAGGGTATGAGCCACAAAAGACCTCATATTAGTAACTCCACACAAGAATAGTACAATTGAAGAGCCTCAGCCAAATGAAATGCAACTCAGATACAACATAGGCACTGCAAAAAGTTAGATCTCTTTGGGAGATTATTGCAAACGCAATATATGTCCCAGACTCAATGTGTGACCAAGTCAACCAACAAGAATGCAAACAAGCAAGCAAGATATAGAATAGAACAAACAAGGGGATATTCAGATCTTGATGATTCTCATTGACAGCACGTAACACATCACTCTAAACATGAGTTCAGACTCCCATAATTGTTCACATCTTCTAGGCTGATACTTGAAAACTGTTCCAATCGAGTTCAGACTCCCATAATTGTTCACATCTTCTAGGCTGATACTTGAAAACTGTTCCAATCCCCTAACAAGCCCATATAACCAAGGATAAACTTAAAAACTCAGGTTCAAAAATCAAAATGTGGAACACAAGTTCCAGACACCAAACCACACAACACTTAGTGTGATTTGACGTACTCCTGGACTATGTGAAGGCCCTCAGATTCTTCACCATAGTCCTGATCATCCAAAATAAAGCAGTCAAATGTCACTTTGTGTATATAATAAAAACAGTTCCTTGAAATGATATGCTATGAAATCAATAGGTTACCCTGATGACAGCACAGGAGCAGCCCACAACCTTCCTTGCCTTGCCCTCAGAGTCAATCTTGCAAAGCTGCAAAGCCAAAGAGGTTGGCCTTGTTAAATTATGATGCACTTTCATACAGGGAAGTTAAATAAACAATGTTCAGTACAAAGCAATGAGGAAAATGGCATGTTCAACAAAAAAAAATTAAGATCAACTCAAAAGTTAACCAAAACAGGGTAGGCATAAACACTTCCAAATATATTCTCAATTGCCAGCAAATACGTGGAGCAATATATATCATCAACTGAGAGCTAAAGTAAATAATATGCTAGTACAATCCAGAGATCAACTTCAACACTGAGTAACAAGGTGCATCAAACAAAGTATCCTTTAACTCACCCCGGCCCACTCGCCAAGAGTTTTAGCACTAGGCACGGTAACCAGGTGAACATTGTGCTCAGTGCAGAGTGCCTTAATCAGCTTGACATAATCAGGCTGGTCACAGTCCTCGGCAAGCACACAAAGCTGAGCAGTATGCTTCTCAATGGCCTTGGCAGCCTCACGAAGGCCCTTGATGAGCCCATCGTGAGCACTTGACTTCTTCATGACGAGCTGCAGAGCAGTCATCAAGTCCATCGGTTCTCCAAGAACCGGGGTAGGTGCCTCAACCGCGACTGGGGTCTCCTGATCCCTGCCAAAGCAGACACGATACAATGAGCATGACATGGAAAAACTGTGCATATAGTAGCATCCCAAAACAAAGTCAAACGAATACAGTTACAAATGCATATCATACACGCATCACAAAAGCATGGATAATTTATACTGCTATGCACTAATATTACTCCGGTTACCAACAATCATCAGGCTGAAGCCCAATAGCATTGCATAGAATTATATGCTGTACATAAGAGAGAGTATACATCAATAATGTCCTACCATAGGTACACTGAACTAAGCAAGGAAGCCGAGCTGAAACAGATCTGATGACAAAGAGCGAGGACTGAATTGCACGCCAGCTGTGATTTAAACGACCAGTTCTGCCGGATGCTACAACGGGATAAGCACCTTTTGTTCTGGTCACGTAACAAACAGTCGCGCTCACATGGTCACAATACAAATCCAACGGACAACACAAAAAAAAAAGAAGAAAAACTAAGATTCCGTAATCCTCCAAGCAAGCAGGCAACTGTCAAGGATCCGCCACACTTGATGATAAGCATGTACCGACTACTATTGAGAACTGGCACGACAATCAACCGTGAAGAAACGAACAGGGACAAAGATTCATGCGAGGGGGGGGGTGACTTACGCCATCTCCCGCGCTCCGAGGGCTCGGTCGACCGCGACGGCGATATCTGGAGCAATCAAACGGAATGTCAGTGGCGATCAGAAAGGTAGATGCCGGGAAGTAAGAGGATGGGGTAAAGGACCGCGCCGCCACCTCGTGGGGGGTTGGAGAGCGGAGCGGGCGCCGGGCAGCTAGGGTTTTCGCGAGGGGCGGAGACGGGTGGGGGGTGGCGGACTTATATTCGAGCCGGGCCTTTTGGGCCTCGGTGGGTATAACTCTTCACCGGGCCGGGCGTTTTGGGCCTCGGTGGGTATAACTCTTCAACGAGCCGGGCCTTTTGGGCCTCGGTAGGTATAACTCTTCACCGGGCCGGGCCTTTTGGGCCTCGGTAGGTAGAACTCTTCACCGGGCCGGGCCTTTTGGGCCTCTGTGGGTATAACTCTTCACCGGGCCGGGCGGTCATAGCCTGTGCGAACAGAATACGAGGCCCAAACGTCCGTCCCCCAGGTGATCCAAGGGGGGCGTTTGGTAGCTGGACGCCGCTCCGTTAGCCAGGCCCGGTCGGTGCTACTCCTACTCGGCGTCGTTTTCGTTAGACCAGTTTTACTCCACCCGTCGGGAAAAAAATTACTGTGTCGGTGTACGAGAAAACCGAGATACAAGGCTTTAGCAAGAACTGCTTCCGGTTAGGGTCAGAACGAGCTGTTATCTCGTCGATAACTCGAACAAATGAATAGCGTTCGAGGAGTTCTTATCAGGTTTGGCCCTCTCAAAGGATAAATACACTACGTGCATGTGCGTTGTCATAGAACCACCTTCATCGACTTTATAACCATGCGTCAATTTTTTGTCCTTTTTCTCTACTTATCATGCCATCTTTTTAAATCCACTGTATTTGAATATATGTGGTCTTAGAGATCCTAATTCACATATCACCGATAAATAATAATAATATGTATGCACATATATATATATATATATATATATCGGCAATTCATATTCTAATAATTCTGTAGCGTCCACGTTCGAACAAATTTCCTTCGCCTGTTGGTACGACACAACTACATGAAGGCATGCCGAAGCTACTGGAACCATATCTCGATAGCAACCGGAACGTTCCACTGCCAAGAAACGCAGACTACCAAACAACTTTATCAATAACAGCCGGGACCAAAGTTTTGGCCCTGTACCGTATGTCGATGCAATAAGGTGAGCATATCAAATCGTGCAGGCTACCAAACCACGGCCCCTGGAATTCAGCCTGTTGTTTGTTCAGTACACAGGATGCTACCAAACAGGACGCCGTTGCACCCGCTGCTGCTACTGCCTCTGCTCGGTTCGTGCAGACCAACGATGTGTACGGGCTGTCTCTGTCTAGGCTCTGATCTCAACCATGCTAGTTGGCGTATACAGACATGTCTGCCCGTGGATGCATACTACAACTAGTTATCCCTGTTTGAAGAGGGAAAAAAACTACTGTGCGTGCACATGACTGCATTTTCTGACGAACATGTTTGCTGTAATAGTTTGAACTTACTAAAAACAGTTTATTTGAAAAGTAGCTTAATATTATATTTCATTTTTATTTCATTCTAAAAAACAGTTGAGAGAAGCTAACCGTTTTACACACTCTCTACTTATTTTTTATATAAAAAAAACTGATCTAAAAATTGCATGTACCAAATTTCACGGCGCGTCTGTTGCTACAACACAACATGCAGAAGCTACTGGAACATTTACGAGTGGAAGCTGGAACTTTCCATTGCCAAGAAAACAGACCAAGTAGTAGCTGCTGGAACTTATCCCCTTTTTGTCGTTAGGCCGCCAGAACAAACGAGTCCCCAATCATGCATGCGCGCTCAATTCCCTAGCTATGGCTACCGCTCGTGTCCCTTCCGGCCGCCGGCCTACGGCTGCGCTCACGGCAACGGCCCACGGAGAACCATGCCATGCACACACTGTTTGACCGTTCCCCACGCTTGAAACGATCGCGCGCGAGTACAAAATAAACAGAGATCCCTCGCCGCCCGGTGCAACCATCCATCAGCCCGTCGTCCCACGAGAGACCGGCCCCAACAACGACAAGTTGAGCGAGCGCTCGCTGTCGGCCGCAGTAGAGAGAGTGTGTCTATGTTAGATCAAGGCGTCCACGCCCGGAGGCATCCTTTCTGTGAGGCGGCGATGGAGCACGACGCCGCGGGCGGCGGTGGCGCTGCCCCTGCAGCAGCCGACCTTGAGGTGGTGCCGGAGCCAGAGCAGCAGGAGGGGTTCAGCGACTCCGAGTCGGGCCCCGAGCCCATCGAGATCTCCGAACTCAAGCGGCGCATGTGGAAGGACCAGATGCTGCTCAGCAAGCTGGAGGGCCGCGCCGACGCCTTCAGGACCGTGGCGGGTCCGTCGAGGCCGCTGGCGCCGGCGGCGGAAGGGCAGCAGCAGGAGGAAGCTCTCGACGTGCGTTGCCGCCGCAAGGCGATGCTCCGGGCACAGGACGGCGTCCTCCGGAACATGCTCAAGATGGTGGAGGCCTGCAACGCGCGCGGGTTCGTGTACGGCGTCATCGACGAGGCCGGCGTGGCCATATCCGGCTCCTCCGACAGCCTCCGCGGCTGGTGGAAGGACAACGTCGTCTTCGACCGCTCCGGGCCCGTGGCGCTGATCGGCCCCGCCGGCGAGAGGTCGCGCGGCATCACGTCCGGCCTCCACCGGCTCCAGGAGATCCGGGACAGCACGCTGGGGTCCGTGCTCTCGGCGCTCATCCAGCACTGCCACCCGCCGCAGCGGAGCTTCCCGCTCGAGTGCGGCCTGGCGCCGCCGTGGTGGCCGACGGGGCAGGAGGCCTGGTGGGGGTCGCAGGGCGAGGTCCAGGCGCACCAGGGCGTGCCGCCGTACCGGAAGCCGCACGACCTCAAGAAGGCGTGGAAGATCAACCTGCTGAGCGCGGTGATCAAGCACATGAGCCCGCGCTTCGACCAGATTCGCAAGCTCGTGTGGCAGTCCAAGCGGCTGCAGCAGAAGATGGGCGCCAACGAGACGGAGACGTGGTCCAAGATCCTGCGGCAGGAGGAGGTGCTGAGCCGCCGGTTCAAGACCTCGCTGCAGATTACGCCCCTCGACGAGGACGGCGGAGACGAGGAGGAGGACATGGGGCACGACGGCCTGGAGGACGTGGTCGGCCACAGGCAGGACAAGCGCAAGCGCGAGCGCGGGCTGATCAGCAGCACATCGAGTGACAACAGCGGGGAGCTGGCCGTCGCTCTGCCGGAGCTCGCGGGCTTCCCGATGGACGAGGGCGAGTGCCCTGTCGACGAGCTCCTCAAGCTGTACTACAGCTGCGTGCCTGCTGAGCACGACGGCGTCCAGCCGGGATACGACGCCGCGGCGGCGGTGCCTCCCGTGGGGCTGGACCTTTTTTGCGGTGCCGTCGACGAGTTGCCACCGGACGTCCTGTTCGATCTCATGGAGAGCTGCCCGGCCGGGCGGGAGGACGACGTGTTTTGGCCGATGCAGGAGTGACGTCGCGCGCCGGTCCACCGCGACGTTTGGTCCCCTTGGCCGGATGAGACGCGAGGTGGCGAGTCGCTGAACGCCGATGAGTGTAGGAGTCGCGTAGATCGAGTCGATGAATGCCGATGGGTGTAGGAGTCGCATGAAGTCGCCGAATTTTTATTTCCCCTGTCTAGGTACTCCCTCCGTTCTGAATTAATTCAGAACAGAGGGACTACTTTATTTCTTGCATCGCATTTCGTTCCGAGCTTGTCGCATTTCCTTCTGAGCTTATCACGGGACAAAAAGAAATGTTCTTGCTTTTTTTAATCAGGATATATATGATTCCACTTCCATTTTACAGGAAAATGAAGATCTTCCTAAAACTAGCTAAATGACAACCGATTCCTCATTTTCCACGGTCGTGCGCTCGTGCACGCCCATGCATGCCGTCAAGAGCGTGTTCCTCCGTCGGCAACTCGATCTCGTCGATGTACGCCGGTGAGGCGCGGCTGCTCCGACGAAGGGCTACGGTGTCTTCAGGGCGGCGCTCACGGCGCTCATGAAGCTGCGTGGCTTGCCTCCTGACAGGTTCTCCTCTCTGCTGCTGCTATTGGGGCAGCGACTTGAAGGATCCTCTCGTCGGAGCAGAGTGTCACTCTCACACCGCCAAGACTTGGACATGTACTCGAGACACGGCCACGGTCAAGGAGGCAGAGCACAGAGCAAGTATTCTTGTCCGTGGCGGACAAGGACGCTGTCACTTGGAACACCTGTCACGTTCGCCCTGACGACCCCTCGTTCTCAAGTACGGGTCATCCGGCACGGGCAAGCAGGTCCACGGTGGCCCTCGTCAGAAGCAGAAACGACGCCGATGTCGCCGTGGGGAATGCGACCGTCAACATGTACGCGAAGTGTGGCCACATGGTGCTCGCGGCTTTGATGGCTCGCGAGGTCCGAACTTGCTGTCTCTGGACCTGGGGATTTTCTGGTCCAAGGGCCGGGAGCGGCACATGTGTACCATCGACGCAACCGAAGCCCAAGCCCAGGCCCACAAAACCGGGCCGACCGACGACGCCGTCAGTGGGTTTCTCCCGCACACGCAAAGGCAGCGGCGTGCGGCGTGCCGCCCTGGATTTCTTCCACCTGCGCTGCGCGGCTCCACCAGCCAAGCCTCCGCTTTCGCCGGACCGGCACCGCCGGTTCCCCACCTCCCCACCTTCCGGCACGGGAGACGGCAGGCGACCGGGGAACACCCGCTCCAATCGACGCGTCCTGTCCAGCTCCCCCGCCCCCCCGATCGGAGATCCCGGTACGCCCCCGCCCCGGTCAACTACGAATTCCCGCATGACTCTTTGCAAATCATCTTAATCACACCACGAGTCGTTCAGAAGATCGGTCGATTCGGGACTCAGATGGCCCGCTGTAGTTATGGGGGATGATGGATTTTCTTTCTAAAAAAACAAATGGATCGTCGATTAGCGTCGAGTATTAGGCTTGCTCTGCTTGGAAATTCTGGTCAACTCTGTCTGAATTTGAGGCCTTAGTGTTGAATTCGGTAGTTCCTGCCGTGTGCCGCTGACACTATGAAGGTCTACGGATTGATCTGTCTGGTATTTGCGGATTACGGAATTAAAATTCATAGTCCCGTTTGGGGTATCTAGAATTAAACTCGCTTCATAGGACGTGATTGCACCCAGAAAATGAAGACTCCGTAATGTCACCACCTCTTGCTTTTTTCTGGGCCCCAAATCCGATGATTCACGACTACTTTTGTCCGCATTTATGGTTTGCCTGTGAATGTTTCATTGACATACAAAGCCTAGCGCTACTGTCAGTTGTAAATATATAGCGACAGGGAAATCCTAAAATTTCTGGTTTGCAAAAGTGGTCTTTTTTGTGATTAAAACTTGTAGAATGTACTCTTTTCTACTATTGTAAAATATAAATGGCGTATTGATCACATTTTTTTATTTACGTACTGCTACTATACTATGTATCTCAGACTGCTAATGATGCTAATAGGACCCCTTGTTGTTTTGGAACCAGATTCGTTTCCTATTGATGGAGTATAAATGTGAAATACATCAATTTGTTGAATTTTAAGAAAAGTAGTTTAGATGGGCTCGGTTCTAAGTGCTGCAAGCACTACTGCTAAACCTATGGACCGGAATGAGAAATCTGAAATGGTTTCTAATAAGAGGGTAAAGATATCCACTTATGAGTATGGAACAAATCCTAGGATCATTCCAACACTTCCTGATGAGCTCTCATTCCAAATTCTGGCAAGGTTACCACGGATTCATTATCTAAAGTTGAAGATGGTTTCCCAAGCTTGGAAAGTAGCAATCACCAGTTGTGAACTTTTCCAGGTGAGGAGAGAGCTCGGCGTAAGTGAAGAATGGTTGTATCTGCTGACCAAAGCTGAGGCAAATAAGCTTGATTGGTATGCCCTTGACCCCGCGTCTCAAAAATGGCAGAGGTTGCCACCCATGCCGTCTTTCATCAATGAGGAATCCAGTGGGAGGACAGGCTCGTCTGGGTTCTGGATGTGGAACGTTGTGGGATCAAGCATTAGGATTGCTGATTTCGTGAGGAGCTGGTTCTGGCGCAGATATGGTTTGGACCAGATGCCCTTTTGTGGTTGCTCAGTGGGCGTTCTTGATGGTTACATGTATGTCATTGGGGGTTTTTCCAAAGCTGTTGCCCTGAACTGTGTATGGAGATATGACCCTCATCTAAACTTGTGGCAGGAAGTAAGCCCGATGATCACTGGTCGGGCTTTCTGCAAGGCAGCATTCTTGATGGGTAAATTATATGTAGTTGGTGGAGTCAGCAGAGGTCGGAATGGCTTGCTTCCTCTGCGTTCAGCTGAAGTTTTCGATCCAAAAACAGGCCAGTGGAGTGAGCTACCAGAAATGCCTTTTGCAAAAGCACACGTACTCCCTACAGCTTTCTTGGCTGATGTGCTGAAGCCAATTGCCACTGGAATGACATCCTACAAGGAAAAGCTATATGTTCCTCAGAGCTTGTATTCATGGCCATTCTTTTTCGATATTGGAGGTGAGATCTATGACCCAGAACTGAATTCCTGGTCAACTATGTCAGATGGTTTAGGCAATGGATGGCCAGCGAGACAGGCAGGCACCAAATTAGGTATCGTGGTCGGCGACAAACTTTATACCTTGGAGCCTTCCAGCTCTTTGGACAGTGGCCAAATAAAAAGATACGACCATGAAGACGATACATGGGTAACTATTGCACCACAGGTTCCGGTTAATGATTTCACAGATGCAGAGGCTCCTTATTTACTCGCTAGCCTTCATGGGAGGCTCCATGTTATCACGAAAGCGGCCAACAATACTCTTCAAGTTATGCAAGCTGTGGTGGAGAACAATAGAGACAATTATGCATCTGAAGAGCATGTATTATGGACCACGGTGGCTTCCAGGGACTTTGGGTCTGCTGAACTTGTTAGCTGCCAGGTTCTTGATATTTAAAATGCAGCTTACCGTCCGCACTTGTAGAGCGTAATACGTGGCCTGCATTTCTGGATATGGGTTATCTTTGTAGCCAACGAACCTTCTCTCAAGGAACAAACCTATGAGTGGAAAGTAAATATATAAATTACAGGTATCTAGATTTCAATTGTTGTAACACGGCTTGTAGGCATACAGGCGACATGTTTAATGTATAGTGAGCGCAGTTGTAAAGAAATTTGAGATTTTAGCTCGTCAAGCGTATGTGTACTAGTTGTTACACTTCTAAATGGTAAACAAGAGAACCTGTTGTGAGTTTTTTTTTTCTATCTTCTCTACAGAATTCTGATGCATAATTCCTCAATATGATTTGGTATCTCATGATTATTACTCCCTCCGTTTTAAATTATTTGACGATGACTAGTTCAGAATTGAACTAGCAAGTGTTAAATAATTCGAAATGGAGGGGGTAGTTTCTTTTAGCATGACTTTGACCCAGAACTTCTGGCAAATACCCCAGCTGTCATCATATATCCATGTTTTCCACCCTTCACCTGCAATCTATCGTGCACTCCGTATTTTCATGTTTCAGAGTGCAAAGGTCCTTCTATCAATATATAGCTCAAATCTGTGACCGAATCCTCCCCCGATTTCTACTTCCAGCTGCCTGCCACCACCACCAAACATCGCCCCATGTCAACTCGTAATGTGTAGGAATCTCGAGGAAAAGTCAAGGATGTGGGCGAGAGTATACATGATATCCGCACGGTGTGAAAAGTCCCTACTGATTTTTGCCACCATACCACGTCTCGCATCAGCTTCTCCCCCAAACGAAGTTCCAAGTCTGAACAAGCAAGCGTTCGTCGGCGCGTGCCAACCGGCTGGCACACTGGCACAGTACGTAGAGGGCTTCCATTGTTTACTTGAGATCGGGGTACGCGTGTGTTACAAGTCCAAAGTGCAATGTCAGCGGAATCGTAAAAAAATTGCGGTCGCCTTGCTTGCGTTTCGGATCGGATGAACCACACGTCTCGATAGCTTTAGTTTTTTTTTTCTTTTGTACAACTTGTTCAGCATATATAGGAGGTCACGCGTGACGAACTGGCGATGGTTCGAGAGGGAAAATGTCCAACGTGAACTTAATAGAACCAGCACTGTTTTAAGATCAATGATTCTAAAATGGGGATAACATGTTTTAGTGATTGATGCCAATGTAATCAATGAAACTAACAAGGTTTGCTAGTGCGCAAGGTGTTTAGTCTTATGGATGTAATGCTATATTATTTGTGTGTCAATATACCAATAAAGTAGCCCTGAAAATGACGTAACAGTATACCGGTTTTTTATCTGATAGTTATTGGTTTAAACAATTTATTTATGTTGAACCATAACGGTCAGAGTGATCAAGATCCACTCCATCCAGCAGTAAGGATCTGAAACGTTCATTCTCTCTGGGTTTGCTTGATAAAATTAGGTACAGTACTTGTTTGTTGATGCAAAAGTTATTGAAGATGAACCCAGAGAGAGTATCTATATGTAGCTGACGGATCTGTCATGACCACTCGAGTAAAGACAGACCCCGGAATATATAGCCATTTCAGTGCACCCGGGTCGGGGAGCTTAATTACAATCAGCAAAAAAATTAATCTACTTATCTTTCTCCTTCATGTCAGCAGTGACGGATCTAGAGAACGAATCGAGGTAGCTAGTTGTATTCCTCCTCATTCTTCTATACCTCATCTTCCTTCATCTCATTTCACTTCTCTTTTTCTCCTGCAAAAACTGAAGGTAGGGGCTGCATGTCAGCTAGCTAACAAGACTGGAGCTGAAACTGAACTGTGTGGTTGGCCTAATTAAATGAAGCAGGAACGAGATAAACCCGAGCCTGCAATCGGAACTGTGTAGCCGGTACCGCAAAGGTTGAATTCAAGGTGGAATTTGTACACGTCTGTTTTTTCTTCTTCTTCTTCTTCTTTCCCTTTTTTGTCATTTCAGGTAAGCACGTTGAGCGAGAAACAAAACATCATGGCATCAAGCGAGGCACATACACGCTTGATCCTCAAGGAAGAAAGAACGAGCAAAGTTACACAATACCAGCAGAAAAAGCTGCTGCGGCGAGCCATATACCTCTAAAACGCGAGTAACTAATTAACAAAGCTACTTTCCCCTCGAAAAATCACTAACAAAGCTACTACTAACGTATTTGGCGTGGGTGATGTCGCTGAATCAAGAAGCAGCAGCACCGGTCTCCATGGCGCCGGAGCCTGCTGCTCTGGGGTGCACCTTCTTCTTCTTCTTCAACGTCATCAGCCGGAGCAGCACTCCTCTTCCTCCTCCCCTGCCGCCGGCCTCGGCCTCGGCCTCCTCCTCCTCCGCCGGCGCAGGGCCAGCGGCACCGCTCCTGCTCCTGGCCTCCATCCGGCGCACCTTCTCCTTGCAGGCGTTCCTGAGCACGTACGCCTCCACGAAGTCGCCTCCCATCATGGACGCCATAGCTAGCTAGCTACAGCTGCTGCTGCTTCTCCTCGCCAATCCAAAACCGATGAGCCTGCCGGACAGACGCTTCGTCTCCTCCTCCTCCTCCTCTGCTCCGGAAAGCTGCTGCTGGAAGTAGCTCGGTTGCGGCTTCCCCTGTGGGCTCTGGGCTGCGCCGCTAGCAGGCTCGAGGCGCGTGCCCCGTCTTATAAGCACGCACGCGGTGGGGCGTGGGGGGTAAGGTGGTGGTCACGCCTAGGCTTGGCACGCGAGCTGAAGCGAATGGAGAAACCGACAAGGGAAGACGAAGGATCTGGGGCCGCTTGGGCCCGCGCGGAACCTCCTGGAAATGTAACCGTTTTCCGCGCATGTCACTCGTGACGCACGGCGGCGGGCAGGGCCGGACGTGCTGGCGCGTGCGATGGCCACCACGGGGTTTGACTGACGGCTCGGCCCGGGTCTCGTCGGGGGAGTTCGCGGGGCGGGGCACGTGAGTTTCGGGGTAAGCTGTATTGCATTGCATTGCATCTGTCCCGCCCCGTCCTGCTCGGTCGACCGACCGAGCGTTCGCCTGGGACTGGGACTGGGAGCAGGCAGGTGCTCTGCTCCGCGGTTCAGTTCTTCAGGCAAGCTCGGTACAAGCAACGGTGGAAGATGCGGGCTGCGTTGTGTACTTCATGGTCACGGCGGCCTGCTCTGCTCGTTCGCAGGTCCCGGTGCGGTACCTCTCGCGGTACGACCACGTGATGATATATTTTTTCACTGTCGTTATATCTAGCGCACCTTATTTCAAGGCTTACCTCTCGAACAACATTTTCGTAAAATATATTTGGAGGCTGACGGAGTACATAGCTACCAACATCATTTTGCGTGGAATGAAAGATCACGCCTCAGTTGTTGCCGGCATCTCGTACGTGTCGTGTGTCTTATTGTATGAAAGTTCAGGTAGGAATAGTCCCCCCCCCCCCCCCCCCCCGTGACAATCAAAAAGGAGGAGGAGGAGAAGGAGGAGGTGCCGCCGCAACGACGATACAGTTAACTTTGGCCTTCTCTGCCGTTTATAATCAAGCAAAAACATAGAAAGAAAGTATATATATATATATATCTGTGGTCTTCAAGTACAAAGCAGCATGCAAGTGTACACATTACATTTGGCGATATATCTTAGACTCGAGCAGGCTTTCTTTCTTTATGTTCCAATTAACTCCCTATCTGAGTTCAATCAGTATATATATATATGACCTTAATTACTAATTAGGCCGTACTTTTGATGTCGATTGGTATGAGCTTTCCATAACCATTCTTGTTGCATCCATCTGTGCTGCCGTAGATATACTTGGAGTGACTCTTCTCTAGGAGCTTGATTATGTGCTCTTCCAAATCCTCGTCTTTGTTGCGCCTTCTGATAGTACTTCTTTCGCTGTTGGTGACGATGACGACCTCTTGTTTGTATGTCGCGAGCAGATTTGCTACGACTATATTCATCCTGTACTTGTTCAGGGCCATATCTGCTTTCTGAACAAGAATGTCTGGATCTGTCTCCAACTGCCATTCAGATTAAAATATCAGCTAACGCAGAAGAACTCTGGAACGATGCATGATGAAGCCGTCCGTACGTGCAGTAGGGTAAATTAATTCTTTCTTCCATGGTAGTATATATCAAAGACCTTCGGGCAGCTGACTAACCTTGAACGATATGCAAAAGGCCATGGGGGCCCATTGGTTTCGCAGCACGGAAAGCATTTTGGGAACCTGACTGAGCCTCATGTCCAGGGGGCCTCCGGCTGACTGAATCTTATGTTTCGCCTGCAAAAGAAATCAAGCTCAACGTTCATCATCTACGGCACCTCCAGTAAATTAAAGCATGATAAAACAGTGTCGGCCGAGGTGTCCGAAGTTAACACGCGCGGTTAGGAGCACATGTCCATACCATGCTATCCCATGGAACGTAAAAGTCAGACACGGCTGCAGCAAGGTAGAACATCCCGTGGAGCCCCACAGAGCTCATAGATGTAGCCACCATCTTCAGTAGCTGTAATAAAAGTGCTGTTGTGTGACGATGCTGCTCAAAATATATGACTCCAGTGCCACTCAGAGTAATAAATTAATCGTGCAAGACGACCTGAAGATATTCAAATATTGTCGTGAATGGGATTTTCAGCAACGAGCCTCCTTCAATAGCCTGCGATCAACTCCCCTGTCAGTCATTGTAGTAGGTGCATCAGTGTGCAACTGTCGGATGACGGTAACCAGCACCAAGCTATATACCTTGCTGTACTCCGCAATCGCTTTCTTTACCACCGTCTCGTGGGACTTAACCACTGATAAAAATACATGTTTGTTAGAGTAAGGTCGAATCTCCTCATGCAAACAATAAGCTGTAAAATTTTTTACCAACCTTGAACCTTTGATTCCATATTGACATCGAAGAATTTGAGGACTGAATCATCTGCCAGGAACCTGGAGTAAGGCTGGCAGCTCCCTCTGTGTGCACATGTAGATAGCCACATGGTGTATACGTTATTTTCTCGGTAAAAAATATCATTGGGTAAACCTGAACAATAAGCAAAACACAGGACGAGATAAAAGTTCAATTGCTGGCTTTGCTTCTCGAGAAAGCAGCAGCTAGCCTGGTATATTACCGTCGATGTAGGAAGATGACTGCATAACCAGCCTTCAAGAAATACCTGTGTATCAGTAGAGGAAAAATGGAATCAATACGTACAATCGAGAATACAAATATATCAGATTGTAGTATAAACTATATTATTTTCTTCTTAATGAAATGACACTACACGTATGCATTAGGAGCCGATTCGACGGTGTCAATGATTGACTCGAATCGCATTCGCCATGCACTACGGCGAACAAGGGCACGAGAGGACGATCGGAGCAAGCCAGGGAGAGAGAGAGGAGAACATATATTACTCGGTTGACGCGGCGCCGCGGTGACCGGAGCTGAAGTTGTCGATGTATCGCACGCAGCGCTGCTCCAGGGGCACCGTCGTCCCGCCCGACGTCACGCACGCGATCCGCCGCCGCGCGCCGCCGCCGCCGCCCTCTGCGCCCACACACGGCCCGAACGCGGACCCTCGAGTCAGCGCGCGTGGTTCGATCGACGAGAATGAAAGGCTCCGCGCGCGCGCGCGCGCAGCGGTTACGTACCTGGCGGCGGCGGCGCCGGGCGGGAGTTGCTGGCGATGAAGTCGCGCAGCCTCGCGGCGACGGCGTCGGCGTCGCGCAGCGGCGGCGCGGTGGCGAAGAACGACTCGGGGTCCTCCGCCGCCGCGACCATCGTGGTTGGGGGGAGGGAGCTCACTCGTGGCCCGCTCGCTCGCTGGCGGCGGTTTTGTTGGACGGATGGACGGACCGTGGAGGAGAGCAGGGGAGTATTTAAAGGGAGCGGGAAGGGAAACCGCCCCACCACGGTTGGCGGTTGCTGGCATCCGGCGGCCGGTCCCGCCGAGCCCGCAACCTCCGTCGGCGAGGCGCAATCAAACGGGGCCCTAGAGTAAACAGGTTGCCGCGCGGGCAAATTAAAGGCTACTTACTTGAACGGACGGAACATGAAAAGCCACTGGAGCTAGCTGCACACGGACCCAGCTCCCAAGCTTACCAGCTAGCGTCACGGCCGCGCGGGGGTTGGGACCTCGCATTCGGAGGACTGGCTCGTGGTTGGCGTGGCCATTACGGATGGAGAGGCCATTGGCCAAAGGCCTGCAGCCAACCACTTGAAGCCCCCATTAACTGCTAGTGCTAACTAACAGGGCCAGTTAGTTAGTCCATCGCGCGCGCGCGGCGCCGTACGCGATCCATGGCTTCGTCGATCGTCGGGCACCACACCGAACCACCGCCCCGAGCTAGTGATCTGCAGGTCGGTCGCGGCAGGGGGCTGCTGCTGGTGGCAGCAAGCTAGCTCGCGCGCGCCCGGCCCGGCCCGGGGGTGGGGCTTGTCGATGATGAGTGGTGGTCTCCTCCATCCATCAAGAGCCTGCGTTTCTGGTTGAGCAGCACGCGTCCGTTCCCCAAGTAGCTTCCATAACGGCATCAGGCTGTGGCTGCCGGCCGGGCATGCTCGATCGGCGCTCAGCTCGCGTGCATCAGGCGGCGCGCCGTGTGCTATAGCCCCTATCCCGGCGTGTTATTAGCCAGGTCCACGAGTTGGGTGCGACGACAGAAGCGGCGGACGGGGACCCCGGTCGAATGAATGAACCGCGTAGCTCGCCGGCCGGCGTGTGGTGCGGGCTCGGTGGTTCCACCTCCTCCTACCCACCTCGAATTGAATCGCGTGTTTGACTAGCTAGGGGAGATCGAAGCCGTCACCAGCATGGGCCGGCCGGGCGCGGGCGGAGGCGCGCCTCGTCCGATAGTACAATACTTGGCGTTGATACTCGAGCGCCCGTCACGAGCTCGTCTCCTTCCTCCACCCCCTCCCCTCTACGTCGACGTCGCCGCCCGTTCTGCTCCGGCGAAGCCCCAACAAGGTTACAGTTCGAGGTGAGGGCTTGAATATGCCTCCCGCCTGTAGAAGGATCGATGTCCAGGGCGGCGGCCGTGACCCGACGGTGGGAGGCGGGGTCAAAACATTAGATCAGATGCAGAGGGCGTCCTGGTAAATGGCCACGGGTAACGGAAGCGAGCGAACAGGTTCTGCGTGAATCCTCGTTCCTCTAGCACTGGGATCTAGCGGTGAGCACAAATTGATGTCTCGTACTTTTTTTTTATTTTCGGCATGGGGTAACTAGAAAACCCCCCAAAAAAAAGGGATCCGACATGCACCGGGGGTTTGAACCCGACGTGAATCGAACACGCAACCTTCTGATCTGGAGTCAGACGCGCTACCATTGCGCCACGGATCCGGTGGTGAGAAGTCTATAAACTAAAACTAACAGACATGTACAAACTTTGCAGACTTGCTGTCACTTGGCCAGATACAGACAAAAGGTCCGTGTCAGGACGATGTGTCACGGGTAAAAAGGTCGCAGAAAGCAACGAAACAAACCATCAAACAAACACAAATTCGCAGGTATGCATCAGCAGCCCCCATGTCAGAGGTCCAAAGAAGGAGAGCTAGGGGCCTCGAGGCTCTCTCCACGCAGTCGCCTCTCCGCCATCCTGGCCCCACCGCCTCCCCTCCACCCAATCAGCAGCCCCCATGTCAGATGGGCTCATCCTCCGTGCCTCCCACGTGGCTCCGCCACCACCACCTCCCTCCCCCTTCCCGCTTCTCCCCCTATTCTTCCCCCCACTCACTCCCTCCTCCTCCTCCGCCTCCGCTTCCATTCCTCTACGGCTCTGCTACCCACACGCGGCGCGGGCCACGCCAAACCCGCCCCGACCTCCTCCAAACCCTAGCTACCGCCCCACCCCAGGCCATGTCCGCCGCGGCCTCCCTCGTCGCATCCACCTCGCTTTCCGTCCCCGACCACCTCCGCCTCCGCCGCTTCCGCCTCCACCCCCGCCCCCCGCCAACACGGCCGCAGACAGACCGCCTCCGCCGCCGATCGCGGGGTCGCCTCGTGCGCGCCGTCCTCGAGGACCGCGCGCCCTCGCCGGCCGAGGTGGGCGCCAAGCGCTACGGGCTCAACGGGAACGGGAGCGGCCTCGGGTACGACGATGCCGCCGTCGAGGCCTACCTAGGCCCCAACGGCACCGTAAACGGCACCTCGAGCGCGGGAGGGAGCGGAAACGGCGCGGCGGTGAAGCCTGCGGCGTCGGGGACGGGAACGGTGAGCAGCGCGGCCTTGGTCCCTGTCCCGCCGGTCGAGGAAGAGACGAGGAGGAAGGAGAGGGTGGAGGAGATCGGTAGGGAGGATGCCTGGTTCAAGCAGAGCAGCGGGCAGGGGCCCTTGCCCGAGGTGAGTTCTGTTTGGTTAGCAGCTGCATGTGTTGTCAAGTTCTGTTTCTATGTGAGCATTGCTTTGACTGATGCTAGAGCGCAGCTTCACTTGGGTTACATCAACGTACGTGCGGTTCAAGTACATTTGCGGTTCTGTTCTACTCTAGTTAGTGTAGATAAATTTAGGAGCATAGCAGCAGCATAATAACAACTTCAGAAACTAGGCACTGTAGTGGAGGAAAAAAAAACAAGTCAGTCGGTTAGTCTATCGTGTCATATTGGGTATATGATATATGGATCCCGCATTACCGTGATCCCTTGGGGCTGGCAGATTGATTTCTCACCATGTTTGTGCAAATACATAATGTTGCTAATTTGCTATTGGTTGGAGATAATATATACTACGTCATTAACCGGCATCATTCCCCCGTTTGAGTTGAACAACAAAATCTTGCAGGTGTCTGTTGCCCCTGGTGGTCGCTGGAATCGGTTTAAAACTTATTCGACAATTCAAAGAACACTTGAGATATGGGGCTTCGTTTTTACATTTATATTCAAAGCTTGGCTCAACAACCAAAAGTTCACCTATAGAGGTTAGTGAACAGCAGACCAGGAAGAAACATACCCTATATCTATGGTTATAAACAGCCATCACTTGACTCCTGAATTTCTTGTCTTATCTACTTCATTATATTCCATCATTTTTGGTTGTCATAACTTGGGAGTTGTGATCAGTTTCTTTTAAGTTGTAACATTACATTTTATCTTCTCATGAGTTTTATGTATTTGACTCACGAGTGTATTTTATACTTATTGATCACACATGAAAAAAATCTGTAGACATTCGTTAGTGCAACTTTATAAAATCCCACATCATATACTCAAGCATGTATTGCATATTAGCCAATACGATGGATGTGTATCTCTTACATAAGCTCAATGTTCTTCAGGATTTTTCTGAGATTTTGAAAATGTTTTTTGCTCAGGCATAGAACATTTATGATACTGAAGAATTACCTAGATGTTTGCTTCAAAACTGTCTACCTTCAACTAAATATCTAAGAAAAGAAAACTTCTGCAGGAGGAATGACAGAAGAGAAAAAGAAAATGAGGAGGAAAGTCCTTGCCCAGTGGCTGAAAGAAAGTATTTTGAGATTAGGCCCCACATTTATCAAAATAGGACAGCAATTCTCGACCAGAGTGGATATTCTTCCGCAGGAATATGTGGATCAGTTATCTGAGTTGCAGGTTTGTGTTTAGAACCTTATTTTGATTGTTGACATGTTCTATTTTCCACAATGAAACTGCAGGCCAGAGTAGCTATTCGTTAGCTGTAGATGTCCCTGCAGTCCTTGCTTTTTATTGAAATTATGTACCTTAATGTTGGAAACATTTGATCAGCCCCTAACAAATCTAGGTTTTAAGCATGCACATACTTAAAATAGTTCACTTTACGAGATCACCCTAGTGGATAACCAAACTTGCCATTCTCAGGTTGTCCACGTACTTAGCTCAAGTGGATTATAATTTATCAGTGACATAGCACCCAATGAGAAGGAATAAAAGTAACTGTTTAGTGTTGGCTATTTCAATCATTTTTTCCAGATCTTTGCTAACCCGCTTCTATATTTATACCTCTGTTATAAGTATGGCACTATTGTCTCTATTGCAGGATCAAGTTCCTCCATTTCCTTCGGTCACAGCTGTAAAAATTGTTGAAGAAGAACTGGGGGCATCTGTGAATGGGATATTTGATGGATTTGATTTTGAGCCAATAGCTGCTGCTAGCCTCGGTAATAAACTGGAAGTCTATATTTGTGGAAAACGGACTAAACTAAGCTATCTTGGTAAGCGACGACACTATAACAATCTATCACTTTTTGGCAGGCCAGGTTCATCGGGCACGCCTAAATGGCCAAGAAGTTGTCATCAAAGTGCAAAGGCCTGGTTTGAAGGAGCTATTTGATATTGACCTGAAGAATTTAAGGGTAGGTTATTTTGATGCTTATATTCTTAAAAATATACCATGATTTTGTAACATTATATTTCCGAATCAAAACTAGGATGTTATACCTGCTTCAAAATGAATTCATTTGTTACCATTTGCTGATGAATTAACTGTTCATGTTCTAGGTCATAGCTGAATACCTTCAGAAAGTGGATCCGAAGTCAGATGGTGCCAAAAGAGACTGGGTTGCCATCTATGATGAGTGTGCGACTGTTTTATATCAGGTAACTTAATCTTTTACTACATTCATTCAGTTTTTATCTCATTCTTATCACAGTTAAGTTTCCAAAATGTGGCCTGTGTCATGGTAAGCTACTTTGATAAATCTATCATTTATTTAGACACCTGATCTCAATGAAATTCTGAAAGTACTGAGAAATTGTTGAATAAGTAGAGATTGCTTTGCTTGGTACCCACACTATTATATTTTATTAGCCTATTTCATTTTGTTCTCCCTGTCTCTGACCTCTTTATGCCAATATATCTCATATTTGTTAAGCTTATGATCAATATTAGATAGTTCTTAAGGTCATTCGGTCGATTTTTGGTGTTTCGGATGGTGACAAAGGTGTTTTGCATTATGTAATCATATCAAAGTTGTTTTCAGGAAATAGACTACACAAAGGAAGCATTTAATGCTGAAAAATTTTCTGAAAATTTCAAGAGCTTGAATTATGTGAAGGTTCCTGAGATTTACTGGGAGTATACCACGCCTCAGGTTTCTTCTACACTGAAACCTCCAAAATCAGGTCCACAAGCAACAACTGATGTAATAAATATTTATATTCTTTTGTTTTCTATTGCAGGTTTTAACAATGGAATATGTCCCGGGTATCAAAATTAACAGGATTAAGCAGTTGGATAAGTTAGGAGTCGATCGGAAAAGGTATATATTGCAGCACCTGTATACTGCCTCAGAGTTTGGTGCTAACTAACACTGGTTGCTTCTGTTGTCAACGTGAATCTTTTATAGATTAGGCCGGTATGCTGTTGAATCCTACCTTGAGCAGATCTTGTCCCATGGATTCTTCCACGCTGATCCGGTTAGTCGTAATGTGCATTCTGCACAACACTGCTAGTACATTTCATTATTGTTTGTCTCAATATGCAGGACTGCATGTCATCACATTAAGATAGAAGTAATGGTTCAAATACGATACACCACATGTATAACGTTTCTTTAGCTTGTATGCCCCATTGTTATTGTTTCTCACATATATAATATCTACCCTTGCACTAGCCTGTTTTTCAAATAGATTGCAAACATGATATTTCAGTAGAAAGAAGTTCCATTTGGTCCGAAGTTCTGAGGTCTATGCTTTGTCATGTACCCTTTGTCCAGGTGCGCTAGCCTGTGCAAGTTTGCATGCCTATCTTGTTAAATGTTCTCTAAGACTCTAACCTTGACAGCTTTACTGTCTGCAAATCTATGCTCATTTGTGCATCAGCTGTAAACTTAAACTTCCAATACATTATAATTCTTGAGTTCAAACCCGGTGTATTTTTTCTTCTTGCTATAGTATAGCACACCGATGCAACTGTACCCTGTAATGCTATAGTCAAAGCTGTTAGACTGTGTGTGTCAAGGGGTATTGTGGTCCTTTGAGTTGGGCTTCGTAGCCTATATATGTAACCTTCCTCTTGCATTATCAACAATGACTTCATTTCCTTCTCACATGGTATCAGATTAGGGTTAGGATTTCTGGGCCTCCTCTCACCAGCCGCCGCCACCCTCTCCTCTTCTCTCTCTCCCACCACCACCACTAGCCGCCGCCGCTGCCTCCTCCATGTAGCAGCGCCGCCGCCGGCCAGCGAGCCGGCGGCGGCTCGCCACCACGCCTCTGGACCCTCCGCCGCTGCGCAGCGGCCACGCGGCTCCATCCCCGAGCGTCTCCGCCGACTTCCCCGGCCGCTTCTCCTTCGACCGCTCTCCCTCCGCCGCCTCCTGCGCTGGTGCAGCCGCACCGGTCCGGTGACGCGGCGTGGGCCGCCGTCCGCGTCGCGTCGGCCGCGCCGCTCGAGCCCAAGGACTTCAAGCTCGTGCGACGAATCAGCGGCGCGTGCTCGACCACCCCTTCCCCCCCACGCCGGCTTCTCTCGCCAAGGTGCGGCCGGATCTGGTCCCCCCTCTGCCGCCGTGGCTGCAGGCGGCGCCTGTCTCTCCACCCCCGCTGCGGACGACATGTCCCCGGGTTCCTCCTTCCCCGCCATCGCGCCCGCCGTTTTCTGCCCCTCCCACGCCGCTCCTGTGGGTGCAGCTGCCGCCGCCAACCCTGGCCTGGCCGGCGCTGCCTTGGGTCCCTCCGCAGGGGCCTCTGGCCCGATCCAAGCGCTGGTCGGGCGTATGTCGGCCCGATCTGGGGTCGCTGCCCCTCACTATGGCTCTGTGGCGGCCCGATCTGGGAGCGCCGTCCCTCTCCTTGCCTTTGCCGCAGGTGCCCCTGGCCGGCGCGCCTCTGACCTGGCTGCGCCCTTGGCCGACGCACCCCTGGCCGACGCTCCCCTCGCATGTATCGCCGCCGCCGCGCTTCTGATGGCCGCCGCCGCCACGCCTCCGCTTCCCCCCATGGCCGTCGTGGCGCCTTCACCCCTCCTATCCCGCGCTGCCGGCCTTCGGCGTGCGTCCCTCTTCCTCCTACCCCGCGCTGCCGGCCTTCCGCGCGCGTCCTTGCCCTCCTACCCCACGCCGTCGGCCTCCGCCGCGCGCATCCCTCCTATCCCGCCTTGTCGGCCTTCCGCGCGTGTCCCTTCCCTCCTACCCCGCGCTGTCGGCCTTCGCCGCGCGCACCCCTCCTACCCCACGCTGCCGGCCTTCCGCGCGCATCACTCCTCCCACCCCGCGCTGCCGGCCTTCCGCGCGGGTCCTTGCCCTCCTACCCCGCGCTGTCGGCCTTCCGCGCACGTCCCTGCCCTCCTACCCCGTGCCGTCGGCCTTCGCCGCGCGCATCCTTCCTACCCCGCGTTGCCGGCCTTCCGCGCGCGTCTCTGCCCTCCTATCCCGCGTTGTCGGCCTTCCTCGCGCGTCCCTGCCCCCCTATCCCGCGCGCGTCCCTGTCTTCCTATCCCGCGTCGTCGGCCTTCACCGCGCGCGTTCCTCCTACTCCGCGTTGTCGGCCTTCCGCACGCGTCCATCCCTCCTACTCCGCATCTTTCGCATGCGTCGCCACCCTCCGCCACGCGCACTTGGGCCATCTCTACCGGCCGTGCCCCTCATGGCGAGGTGTTTGCGGCCCACTCCATCCTCGCCACTGCTCGGGAGCGTGAGTGGGCTCTTCTACGGTGTTCTCCGCGGGAAGCTGTTAGCGTGTGTGTGTTTACTCATGTATGTAGGGTCTTTTGGTTCAGTCTCAACATCTGCCACGGCTAGATGTTGTGACTGCGAGGGGGTCTTATTAGAGTGTCTTTGTGTTTACTCATGTAGTGTGTTGTTCTCCAGTCTCAACATCTGTCGCAGCCAGAGTTTCGACTGCGGGGGGATGTTAGACTGTGTGTGTCTCAAGGGGTATTGTGGTCCTTTGAGTTGGGCTTCATAGCCTATATATGTAACCCTCCTCTTGCATTATCAACAATGACTTCATTTCCTTCTCACAAAAGCTAATTGTGACTTACTGTACAGCATCCAGGGAATATTGCTGTTGATGATGTCAATGGTGGGAGACTTATCTTCTATGACTTTGGAATGATGGGAAGGTTGCGTACAACGCTTTTGCTTCACATAAGTTTCTATTTGAGGGAACTTTGTTCTACTTTTTTTTCCTTGAATAGTCAGCATGGTTAATCTATTCTTCATTTCGTATATGCAGTATCAGTCCGAATATCCGGGAAGGGTTGCTCGAAGCATTCTATGGAGTTTATGAAAAGGATCCTGATAAAGTAAGTTTCTCTGGGCATATGACCTGGTGAATAATTTTAGACACTGAATTTATGGTGAATGATTGATTTGGTATTTCCTGCAGGTGCTTCAAGCAATGGTTCAAATGGGTGTCCTTGTTCCAACTGGAGATATGACTGCTGTCAGAAGAACAGCTCAATTTTTCCTAAATAGGTAATTACTTTTTTTCCTGAGAAGTGCTATCTGATCATTATCCCATAAGCTTTACTTACTTTATTCTGATTATCTATTTGTTATAGCTTTCAAGAGCGCCTTGCAGCCCAAAGGAAGGAAAGAGAGGTGGTAAATGCAGAAATGGGATTTAAAAAGCAATTAAGTAAGGAGGAGAAGTTTGAAAAGAAGAAGCAGAGGCTTGCAGCAATTGGTACTGGAGTTTTTACAACTATAAAGGAACATGACAGATGGAAACATTCCAAGATGTATGAAATTAAACAGATTTTATTTGTGTTAACTTGAATAAATTTTCCAGGAGAGGATCTTCTGGCAATTGCTGCTGATCAACCATTTCGGTTTCCTGCCACCTTTACATTTGTGGTCAGAGCATTCTCAGGTTTGAATATATTAGTACTCCAGATGGTCGACATGAAGGTAGTTTTATCACACTGTCATGCATGGTTCCTCATGCTTTCTCCACTCTTTGCAGTTCTAGATGGTATTGGGAAAGGCCTTGATCCTAGATTTGATATTACAGAGATTGCTAAGCCGTGAGTACACTTTCTCTAAATTTTAGCACTTTGTGACATTTTCTTGCAAAGCTTGCACATCGTTGTGCATCTCACTCTTATATTGCTAAAAGTTTTGACTCTAGGTCTGAATTCATACATCTGTTAAACTTTCCAGATATGCCATGGAGTTGTTACGGTTTAATGAAGCTGGTGTTGAAGTAGTTGTAAAGGCAAGTTTAAACATTTTTTCAATACTTTTTAACTATCTTTATAATGGCATATCTGCTGATTATGGACGATGAGAGTTAAGTGCCCCTGGTTTTATTATGCTTTAGGATGCAAAGAAGAGATGGGAAAGGCAGTCCCGTGCATTTTACAATTTGTTCCGCCAACCTGACAGAGTTGAAAAGCTTGCACAAATCATTGAGCGTTTGGTTAGTACAACATTTTATGCATTGTTTTGTAACTCATTGGTCCGTTTACAAGCCTCGTGAATGGATGCACTTAGTCTCAATCGGCTTCATGTTTTTTACAGGAGCAAGGTGATCTCAAGCTTCGTGTTAGAACACTAGAATCAGAAAGAGCATTTCAAAGAGTTGCTGCCGTACAGAAAACAATTGGATATGTGAGTTCAGGATTTAGTAATGAACCTTTTAACATTTGGATGTGTTACTTATGCCCAAACATGATGGGAAAGGAAAGTTGGCTGCTTGATGATGCTGAGTTCACACAAATTCAGTTAGCTCATATGAAAACATATAACATAGGGTGCCTGCAATTTCAGAGCAAATTTTTTTTTGCTGATTGGAATAGTCCATTTACCATGATATTTTTTCTATCTTTGAATAATGTAGGTAAAGTTATATATCATCATAAAAACATACTTAAATACTGCTCTTTTTGGTTCAGGGGATTGCTGCTGGTAGTTTGGTGAACCTTGCTACCATTTTATACTTCAATTCGATCCGGGTGAGTTTCGTAAAAAAATGGAGTATACATTTCACCAAATTATTGGCAAGCGTTTGTTTCACCAGGGCTTCAATTAACCACTGCAGACACCTGCAAACATCGCGTACTGTCTTTGTGCCTTTTTTGGGCTGCAAGTTCTGGTTGGTCTGATCAAGGTAAAGAAATTGGATCGACAGGAGAAACTAATAACGGGCACTGCCTGAGCTCTGATCAGTTCCTTGTGAACCAGTGAGAACTAACCCATCATTTTTCTGTGTTGCCCATTGTCGTCATCTTCTCCTTTTTTGTTTCCTTCTCTTTTGCCAAACTTGCCCCCACGTGCTGTAGCATAGACACGGACACCGGTGTACAATAGCTGTATGTATATGCGGAGTATACTAGATAAAGACATATATAGTGTATAATAGATATTTTTGCATTTCCTTCTCCATCTATCAGACAAGATTTTATTTCAACATGGTAATCCCGGTGAATGATAGATTTGGGACATGGTGTAAATGATACATGTGTCAATTATTTCGTACAAAAAGGGAGATGTTGCAATGTATTTCAAGCACAACGGTTCATGGCTCGCTCGCCAAGGGGCGTGTGATCTGTTAGGTTGAAGGACCAGTCTGGATTGTCCAGTTTAGTTTAGCATTCGAGGACTCTCCAAACACCCTCTTTCAAAACACACATTATCTTGGATGTTGCAGATGCCTGACGGAGTCGCAGTCCTCTCATGCCGGCAAAGAGGAGCCATCCACCATAGATTGTTGCAAATGTGGTGGAGCTTTGCCGCCTGCTGCATGCAACTGCCGCACCTGCTCTACTGTCACCCATTCAGAACCACGTCGCGCAACTTTTACAGTATCCGGGTTGCGAAAAGAACACAAGCTATGGCAAAAAGTATCACGGTTGTGCATTTACATTGGCACCCCCGCTACAATATCCACCACTAAAACAATGTTTCTGAGATTCACCTCAAATATACGAATTTCACCTTAACAACACAACTGCACCCTACCCCCGACTTCTGAGGCTATGGAGGAATCCAAATGAATACCATCCCTTGAACTGTCACTAACAAGATCAAAGCTACCTTTCATATACACATGCAACAATTAGACTGAATCTGCCAATTAAGTTCTGAATCTGTTGGACTTGTATTCGTGGTGTGGTGCCTTTCAGCCCATCACCTTGGGCCGGACAGTTCCACGGCACGAAGGTTATAAGTGGAATCAACAATCCAGTCATTACGCAGAGGGGCCAACTCCGCCTCCTGCCTCACCACCTCCACCTTCTGCCATTCGTCCCATCTCTCCGCCAATCCATCGCCTTCGAGCATCCTCACCACCTCCGACATCTTGGGACGCTCCGACGGGGAGCCCTGTGTACATAGCAGAGCCACCTGGATCAGGCTCTCCACCTCTGTCTCTTGGTAGTTGTTCTGCAGATCTGGGTCCACCAACATCTCAACCTTTTTCTCCTTCAACAATCCTTTCACCTGCAAGATGCCAATTGGAATTATTCATTTTTGCCAGCTATGTCTTCCATTAGTTGAAGTATTTTAGAATGCATCAGGCATATGGCACAGCAACTGATTGTGTGTTAACATGTTCTACACATGATTGATGTTCCTGGGTAAGTGGACTACCAGATTGTGTGCGAACTCTATCCAAGAGGGGAATGCTTAAGTGCACTTCATGATTGCAGATGTTATGTTTGATACCAGTAACTAAGACAAACTAGTAAATGATAGCCCACATACAGCGATGCAGTAAAATAAGAAGAAAAGGATGACCTGTAGTGCGGTATCACTGTAGGCTGACTAATGAAAAGGAAAAGAATATTTACCCAGTCTAGCAGCATAACATCATCATCATTTGCAAGACGAGCAAGATCAAATGCCCTCTGTCCAGTAATAAGCTCCAGAAGCATGATCCCGTAGCCAAAAACATCAGTCTTTTCAGAGGACTTCCCAGTGGAAAGGTACTCAGGAGCGATGTGTCCAATTGTTCCACGAACAGCTGTTGTTACATGGGTATCTTTGTAGTCCATAAGTTTTGCAAGACCAAAATCACCAACAACTGCCTCAAAGTCCTCGTCCAAAAGAATATTGGCTGCTTTGACATCACGATGGATAATCTTAGGATCACAGTGGTCGTGCAAATAAGAGAGTCCTCTTGCGGATCCCAATGCAATCCGTCTTCTTGTATCCCAGTTAAGAGGTGGTTCAGATGGCTGGCGCTCTAATACCAAATCAGTACAATTAATGAGAACAGAAAGCAGGAAGGTGATAGTCTGATGTGTTTAACTGGCTGCAGCAGCCATATTTAGCATAAGAGCAAAGTACCTCGTAAACGTGATGCTACACTCCCGTTAGCCATGTATGGATAGACTAGCAATCGTTCCGTAGGTGTCATGCAGAAACCACGAAGCCGGAGAAGGTTCCTGTGCACTGCCATGCTAATCATCTCAACTTCTGTTTGAAACTGCAGCTCACCACCAGGTGTGCGCTCCTCTTTCAACCTTTTCACTGCTACCAATGAGCCATCAGTGAGCCTTCCCTTGTACACTTTTCCAAAGCCACCTCTTCCTAAAATGTTCTTATTGCTGAAATTATCAGTTGCAACTTGAAGCTCCCGCAGTGAAAACTTTTTAAGCTGACCAAGATGAACTTCTGGATCCTCCTCAGCTGAAAAGAAAGGGATAGTAAATGAATAAACAGAAAATATGGATAAAACAAAACAAAATACATCATATGATACATACCAGGAACATCGAAGAAATGCTCTTCAGGTTTACGACGACGCCACATTGCGAACGCGATTGCAGGAACGGCAAAAACCAATGCTGCACCAGCAGCAACACCTCCAGCGATTGCTCCAGTGCTAGAGGCACCTAATAGAAGAGATGGAAATCCATGAAGCACATTCATTCAGAATGCTAAAGCTTTCCATGAACCACATTCATTCAGAATACTAAAGTTTTCTAACGTGTTGGTGAAAAATTAAATTCACATATATTCAAAGACTACCTGTTGACTGAACTGGAGGCGATGGCGGATTGTATGGAGGTGGTGGGGAAAACGGAGGAGCCCCAGGGCAGGGCTTGGTAGTACCAGGACCACAAAGAAGTGGATTGTTCGCAAAACTGTAACAAACATGATATATATCATCCACTCTGAAGTAGTAAGGCAAAATCAATAAAATTGTGCAGATATAAGACCTTATAGGGGTGAAGAGTGAAAAGGAGCCAGTTGATGGAACTGCCCCTGAGAGGTTGTTGTTGGAGAGATCTCTGCATATCATATACTTGCATATTCATCCATCACACAACAAAATCATCAACAGACAAGATAACAGTAGTGCACATGCTACTTACAGCACTTGGAGAGTGGAGATATTGGTCAAGGATATAGGGATCTGACCAGACAAGCTGTTGTTGTTAAGACGACTATCCTTGCAAGAAGGCACACAAACAAATAAATATCCATGACTATATTAAAATGTAAGGAACGCATGCAAACATAAAAGCTTCAGCAATATGACTGACTGATATAAAATAAGCACTGAAAAAGCAGAAGAAAGAAGAAATCAAACTAAATCCATGCATGGAAAAGGAAAATAACAAAATTATTTTATTGTTTTCATCGAGAATTATATTGGCTATTCTAGACAAAAGAGGTGGTAAAAGGTCTAAATCAAGAGCCACAATAGCAAATTAATGGAAAAGAATCTAAACAACAGTCAGAAGCAAAACAAATAACTGGGTGTAAGTAAAAAAAGAGTACTCTTACAGGAAACGCAGCTTCAATAGACTTCCCAGGCTGTCAGGGATACTGCCAGAGAAGGTGTTCATATACAGATCTAAACTGACCAGGTTAGTTAGGTTACCCAGTTCAGGGGGTATTGTCCCGCTTATGTTGTTGCTGTAAAGCTCCCTATTACAACAAAACACCAAATCAGTTTCCAGATGTAAAGGAACATATTTCAAAATGAGGAAGTGCATGCTATAACAAACAGAATCTGGGATAGAAAAAACAAAGAAAACGAAATCTCAAGATGCATCAACTTGTACATGACTTATTCATTAGCTTGAAGCAGCATACTGATCCATATCTAGAAACAGCTATAACAAGGCTAGTGCACATCTTGAAACAATCGGCAAAACCAGCAAATGGGCAACTTACAAATATTGGAGATTCTTTAGCTGACCAAGCTGTGGCACTAGAACACCAGATAACTGTGCATTTCCAAGGTCACTGAGGAAAAGAACCATTTAGAATTTTAGAGTCAGACATCCACAAGACTCTAAAGTGCATAAATGGAAACATTTTCGCCAACTTACACTCTGATTACACTGTTATCATTGTTACAAGTGACATGGAACCATGTACAGGGATTAACAAGAGTTGGATCCCAACTCTGCAACACATTGTTAGCGTCTCTCAAGCTTTGGCGCAGGCTGTACAAGGCATCACCTACGGACAAACGTTAACATTATCATCAGCATGCGTATTTGCAGTTAAGACGAACACATAAGAAAGTTTATCAACAAGGCAAAAGTTCTGCGCGGAAGCAGGTCTAATAGGCAAAAGCAACGTGCACGAGATTTTTAAAGCGGATAAGGCAAAAACTATGAAACCGGAGGTCCCTAGACATTAAACAGACTATCGGCTCATCAATATTTGCTATTGCACGGTATTATACCGTGGGGACGCATTCTATAGACCTATACTGATCGATTCCGCGACTTGAGGATGGGGGAGCAAAACAGCTCGCAAGAAACAATTCGTTGACATTAGCACTGACGATTCTTAATCCAAGCATATAACAAATCAATTGGTGCCACCTCGAAAGGATAGCCTGGCATTCGTTTGATTTTCAGTTTCATATCAAAAACAAGGCAGGCCGACATGTCTGCCTCTTGAATAATCGGAAGGGGACTTCCCATACGATGATGAAGCGAAACAACTAAACGGAACACGAAGTTCATTCTCCATCGAAACGAAGCCATCCGTAGCTCTACGAGACCAGCGATGCCATCACAAACTTGCATGCACGCATAAGCGGTAAGAGGGCAGGAGCATCACGACCGGTGGAAACAGAGATTCAGACCATGGTAGACAAAGTACAGTACTCGCAGAACGAAAAACAAAAACAAGCTCAGATGCCCCGTCCCCCTGCAGCACAGATTTCAAAACACAAGGGCGGGCTAGCTAGCTAGACGGGACGGCCCGAGGCGTAAACGCACGAGATCAGGACGACGGTCTCACCCTCGGTGTTGGCGACGACCCGTCCCGGTCCGACCAGCAACGCGGCCGCGACGACCACCGCCCACCATCTCCCCGCCGCCGCCGCCATTTCAAGTCCAGCGCCAAGCCGGCCCGCGGCCTCACCGGCGCATGGGCGTGGCTTGACCCTGGGCCGCAGGGCGCCGCCGGTCTCGCCCTCCGTACTAGATCACGACCTCCTCTGCTTCTCTCTCTTATCTCTGCGATGGATGCGAGTTTGTTTCTCTTCTTCTGCGGAGAGAGAAAGGAGAAGGGAAGCAGGCGACGGATTTTTTTTTCTGTAGCAGCTGGAACCCAAGCGTGATGCTCCGTGCGCGTGCGTATGTCCACCTCGACGACCCAAATTGTTCTTCGACTGTAGTACATCTCCGCGAGGGGCCCGTCGCCTACGGTCGCGGAGGCCACCGCGGAAGACACGGAGCAAGGTCGATGACGCGTGGGCCCCAGCGAAGGTGGAATCCACCTGCAAGCGGGTGGGTGACAGTCTGAACGAAAGGGCGGGAGGGCATGCTTTTTTTAATTATTCTGGCCCTGGGGGGGGGGGGGGGAGTGCGGTGGGTGAGTTGATGGAGCTAGTCAGTCTAGTGGGGCGGGAGGACGAGGGGCATCTGCTGACGTGGCGGCGTGCGGCCGCCTGAGGGGGGGGGGGATGATCTCGTGGACACGGTCCTCGGTACGCCCGCACCGTCGTGTGTGTCCCTCACCCTCGCGTGATCGTTCGTGTCGCTTCGCACGGCTGCGCATGCCACCTTCCATGGAGTGACGCGATGCTGGTGAACCAGAACCAGCGTGGCTGCTCCAGCCGGCGCCTGTCGTGCTGCTGCTTCCCATCCCATCCAGGGTCAGTCAGGTTCGTTACGCCCGCACTCCGGGCCCAGTACGGCGAGACCGCCTCCCGTCCCACTGCGCCGCGGGCCCGCCTCCGCGCCAGGGGCCGTCCCCGTGACAAGGAACCCGTGGGCCGGGTCTACTGCTGCGCAGCCCCCGCGATCGTGGCGGAGCCCACATGTCCCGCTGTCGTCGTTTCCGGGAGGCCCCAGCCAATGCGCGGGGGCCACGCGTGCGGGGCCGGGGGGGAGAAGAGCCTGTGGGTACAAACGTGCGGTGCGTCCTCGTGCGCAGCCAGCGCTCCTGGGCGTTTTTCTTCCCGAGACGGACCCGGTCTACTACTGCCGCGAACCACGAGAGTAGGGAGTGTTTTTTTTTCCTCGCTAGCGAAATATACTGCTATACTAGTACTAGTAGGTTAGATGCTCGTCCAGCCTAGCTATGGTGAGGTTAATGCAAATATATTCAGTTCCCACATGCTCGCGTGCTCTCTCTCTCTCTAAGCACATCTTCACCCGTTCTTTTTCCTTATTTTTTTTTCTCTTTTGGTGTTCAGTGCCACGCTCCATTCGATTTTTTTTTGTTTCCACGCAAACGCACACAAGTTAGTTCTTCATGTTCTTGTAGCTGGAAAAAAATGAGGCACCGTCCTTTGAGGATTTTGTTTAATACTTACTACGTTCTGAAATAAATAATTTTTACCATGAAAATTCTGTTTAATTTAAATTAAATTACTTGTACTAAACGTTATTTATCTCAAAACTGGGGGTATGTTCTTTTCAAGACGGCGAGGCTAGGGGTCTGAAACATGCATGTGCGTAGTGTGTCCAGATGCACAAGGAGGCAAGGACAGACGGTCGTGTGTTGCATCAGGACGAGCACGACGGCGTGAGGCGGCACCTAGGGAGGTCTTCCGCCGTCGAGAAACCACACCTCATCAAGGAACTCGTCGGTCGACATGGGGCACCAAATCAACGTAAGTTTTATAACTACTCTCTCCGTTCTGAATTAAATAATGTTTATGACAGCTAATTTAGTTCAAAACAAACTAATTTTCTTGTCCTAAACATCATTTATTTCAGAACGGAGGGAGTATTAAAGTTAGAAATCATGTAATGAGTGTTTTGTGATTGAATGAGAATAATGAGTGTGAGTACTGACTTGTATTGTTGAAACATAATTTCTTATACCAAGTCAAACGATCTCGATAACTGACTACCTCGATGACTTCAACCGTTACCCCACTAGAGTTGCTATATATAGGGTGATAGCGACTGGTATGAAAAAGAAAATGCTACCTCAATTGCACAGTTTCTATTTTCCAAACATCGTGAATACCCTAGCTAACACAATATAATTCCTTTGAAGTCACTATATATATACCTGATAGACATATTAATGATTGAACGGAACAGCCGCCAGGAAATCCAACACTTGTCACTCCCATGCATAGACGCCGTCGTGATAAGCCATTCTCTCATAAGAGAAAAAAAACAAAAAAAAACAAACCAAATCCAAACACCTATTTTCATATGTTTGCAGCGCTAGCTCTACACCCTTTCGCGCTTCGCAAAAGGCAAGGGTTTTGTGTGCATGCATGGTACGCGGCGCCTCTCCGCACCGCGCGCGCCCAAACGTACGTACGTCCCCGTCGTCTGACGTCACGTACGCGCGCGCGCGCGCGCGCGGCTAGGCTGCTGCATGCTGCAAACGAGTTACTCCTAGCTCCTGGTGCATTATATATCTCGCCAACTAAATTATCGACCATTACGTGTGTGCAACCTAGCTGGATGGAGCTTAATTTGTCGATCCCCGAGCTAGGGTTTCTTCAGCGGTACGTGCTCGCCGGTTACGCGGACATCTGCAACTTATTATGAAAATCGGGACCGGCGATTGATCAAGTCTAATCGATCGCCTAACGTAACACGTCACTCTCCACCATATATTCGCAATTTTTATCACCAGCAAGCTGCATGCAGGCTGTCGTCGAAACCACGGATTCCATTCCAATGGCTTCCCTGAGGGTAACATGCCCTATAGCTAGGCACACGTACGTCCACCAATCCAGACAAGGCTAGTGCTAAATTAGTTAGCGAAGTGATGGGCATGCTTATGCGTCACTCCATCGCACAAGTAAAAAGGCCTTCTTAATTGCCCCGAGGATAGTTTAAGACGTTTCTTGAGAGTCGATCTTGTCCTTTTGAATCTGGGAGAATCCATATGAAACCCAGTTGTCAGTTGTCACTGTCCAAATAAGCGTGCTTTTCGATCCACCAATCAGGTTGATGCTCTAGTCAACTCTCCCATCCATATGTACTGCGGCGGCTGCAGCAAGAGCGCGCGCGGACCGCTGCGTGGAGGTGAAGCACGGCCGGCGGCAAACGGTGCAGGGCCGACGGCTGCGGCAAGAGCGCGCGCGCGGGGAAGTTCGCACGCGGCAGGACCGGCCTCTGCGCCGCGCGCTTGTGGCCGGGCCTCGCAGCACCAGCACCAGCACCGGCCGGGGCGCCGCAGGCGCGGGCATGGGTATGATCGATCGGGCCTGGCCTCTTCCACGGCATGGTGCCGTCCGGCAGCGGCGTAGTGGAGGACGCGCACTCGTCGTCGGGCGCGAGCACGGCGTCGGACACTGCGACGGGTCGCCCGTAATATTGGCCCGGACGTGGACGCAGGAGCTGATCCCCCCGCAGGTGCTGATGGCCCCCCCAGTCTACGACGACGAAGTCCCCGCCGCCGTCGGCCGCGCCGCCGTCGGTGAGGGGCCGAGAGGGAGGGGTACGTGGTCGCCGCCGTCCCCGAGGGGAGGGTGCATGGAGGTGGCCTCCTGACGTTGCTTGGCGGGAGCTTCAGGAACGTCGACGTCGACAAGCTCTGAAGAAAGCCAGCTCCTTTGGTTCCGGGTCTCGGTTTCTACAGCTCTACATCATCACCCGCAAAAGAAAAAGAAAAAAAGGACAGTATATTCCTCCGTTTGTTATAAAAGTTGAGATGTGGAGATTGACTGTTCATAAAAGACGTTCTTGTTTGCACATCGTCTATCGAATTTGTTCAAGACCTGATCGAAGCGTGTCTCGGGGGCCTTTTTATGAGTGAACTGTTAGCGGCAGGCTTGAAAGCTTTTGGGATGCCTTCATCAGGTTGTAGTTGCGAGTAATAAGATCAATGTGTAACAACGGGACTCTACTTCTGGCTGATGATTCTCAGGGACAAGCTAAAGCAGGGATGAATATGTGACGTGTGAAAATAGCAGCCTCTCGTTGATGTGCATTTGGAACCTGTTCTTCTGAACTTGAAATAATAGCACCGAATACTATCAGCTCAGCTGGCTGGAACGGGGGTTGTTTCTCCGTCAGGGTCGCCAGCTGGGGGAGCTGCTCTCATGACATGTCTGTGGTTCTCCCGGACTCCAAAGGTACGCGGACACGCGGTTCGTCGCGACTCTGCATCACGCGTGTCGCCACGCCAGTTACTTGCAACACGCCGTGCAAATCATCGATAATTACCGTACCTTATATGACACTGACATTTGCATGGTTCACCACATGCACAGTGGGTAAAGGTGAAACGATCGAAGCCGGAAAAGGATACTGAAGAATCGGCAACCTGTCCCAGCAGCAGCAGCAGCAGCAGCAGCGCGTGCATCGGTGCACACCACGCTAGTTTCCGGCACCGGGCGCCCGCCGCGCCTTTCCTGGTGACGGGCCGAGGACCAGGAGCACGACGACCAATCTTGAAACGGAAAGCCGCACACCAACACGACGGGATACAATACGGGAGAGGGAGGTGGCGACGGTACATTTTTCTCGTGGCATCTAGTAAGTCCGTGATGGCATATATAGGCTGACTTAGTGGCCCCGTCCTCGCGAGATCAAGTACTTATGAAGTTTGTCTTGTAAAACTGTCACCAAAAATGCTTCTTAACTGCAGAGATTGTTTTTTTATATATATAACGAATGAGACACCTTAGATACACTGTACCGTGTGTACCAATGATAGAGGAAAAATACAAAAGTAGAGCTCTCGGAGGCATCTAGAACAAGACGACTACAGAAACGACCCCCGCCGCTGGCCGGCGAGAAACAACGAATGGCACCCAGCAGCAGCCAGCCGCCAACTCGCACAACACCTCTGTCGTCCTGCAGCTCTGGGCACTACAATGATGCATCACACGCTTGACTTCACATCAACCCTGCAATTTCCGGGTCCAATGCCTAGAGTACGAGTTACTACACAGTTATAAAAAGCACCTAGGTTAATAGATTTTTTTTCTTTTTCTAGGTTTGTTACTATTGATTTCTGTTGTTGTTTAGAAGAGACCGTGTTTTCTTTTTTCAATTACACTAGTATATAACTAGCATAGTAAGAGTTATCCCTACTATCTTTTTTTCTCAAAATAAAACGTTGTATTTTTTCTACACTGAGCTAGCAGCCACAAACAGGCAGTGCCAAAGGTCGTAGACCGCTGCAATAAGTCCTCTTGCGGACGCTGACACTCATGGTTGTCACTAGTTGTTTGTCCCTGAGCTAGCCACTAACTACCATGTAGCGCCAACCGTCGTAGACCACTGCAAGTCATGTTGTTGACGCTGGCACTTTTCGTAGTCGCTAATTGTGTGAGTGTGAGATAGCCACTACCATGTAATGCCAACCGGGGTAGACCGTTGCAAACCGTCTTGTCGACGATGTCAACACTTATTGGTTGTCTCTAGTTATTTGCACATTATATATATATATAATTGATGATATATATATAATTGTACAAACAACTCTATTAGACCACATGATTGATCCTACGATCACTGCTTTTTCACTTAAATCCTTGCTAACGACAACGGTCAAAAACGTCGAGATCAGTTTGGCTGCATGAGGAATATATTAGGAATCAGCCCCCATCGCCAAGACTCTGGTCCAGCTTCATCTTCTGCTGTGGTGCACGAGCCGTGGTTTTATATCTGCGGAAGCTTGCGTCATCTTTTGGCAAGGCTCCAATGATTTCGGGCTGCGATGATAAGGAAACCTTGCCGTCCGACTGGGTCAGGACACATGGTCTCGTCGTGCTCGTTGCAGCGAAGGAGCGTGTGCTGTATCGTGGCCTGTGAAACTGGGAGTAGAGTAGAGGTGGCAGCATGCATGTGCCGTCTGGGTCCTGCATGCGGCTCTAAAAGCGACGCGTTCGTTCGTTCTCGCAGTTTCCTGAAACATTCACCTGTTTGGTTCAGCTGGCGCAGTGGCAGAAGTTACCTGAAAATTACTTTGGCCATCTAGAATCAGGGGAACGACTAGAATCAGAGTGCTTGATTTGGAGGAAAAAGGGATTGATTTGCTTCGTTTCGAGCCAGGAAAACATTAATTATGCCATCAGGAGAGATCTATCACGGACTATGCCGCTGTAGCAACGTCGAATATTATATAAACACGTGGAGAATATTGGGCGTGACACAATCACATAGTAAGAACGTACGTGCTAGACTGATGAACTCATGCTTAGGCTATCAGTCTTCCCTACTAGTAACAATTGTTGTTGAGCTTTGCGTGCGAGAAGACGCTGGGTGGGTTCTTTACCCAGTCCACGCCGCCTCGATCTCCGCCCGCCGCTGCGAGGTGCGGTGCAGACGGCGGCAAGGCGACATATATACATCAGTGCCCGCCCGCCATGACGGCGGCGCCGGACATGCCGCGAGTCTTGGGGAGCATGACAACCGCCAGGACCGCGCAGATGAGCGCGAAGGCGCCGCCGATGCCGAAGGCCGGGGTGTTGCCCTTGTTGAAGGCGCCGTCGATGGGGCCGGCGGTGAGCGCGATCACCAGCTGAACACAGGAGCAAGCACGTACGGAATCAGCAACCGTTGGCGAAACGAGTGACGAAGCTTTCATTTACCACCGGTTCGTGTACCTGCGGAACGACGATGGCGATGTTGAGGACGCCAATGGTGAGGCCTTGGCCGCCGCCCTCCTCGGTGGCGACCTCGGACGCGACGGCCCACGGGACACTAAACAGCACCTGCGAGCACGCAAGATACAACGAACAGCACGGGTAGGATCATCGGAGGACGGCAAGACCCAACAAACAGCTAGCATAGATCGATCGACGGGGTCAACTCACGGCCTGCGGGATGCCGATGAGCGCGAAGACGGCGAGCGCGATGCCCTTGAGGGTCTTGTCAGGCCCGTAGAGGCCGGCGGTGAGAGAGTTGTTGTAGCCCCTGGTGGAGACCAAGCCGAGCACGACCATGGCCACCATGACGACGAAAACCATGAGGCTGCTGATGGACCACACCACCCTGGACGTGAGCTTCCGGCACAGCTTGGGGATGAGGAACGAGGTGACGCCGAGGGAGATGGAGCAGAAGAGCAGGCCGATGGCGCCCTCGCGGACGCCGGCGTTGAAGGCGTCCTCCTTGGCGGCGCTGCCCTGCGGCGTGCCGTGGTAGATCTCCCGGCCCATCCAGTCGGTGTTGTACTGGAAGAAGGGGAACCACGAGAGCTGCACCGGTCGATCGAGCCAATGCATGGGCCGCCGAGGGCCATGTCAGTCAGTCGCGCGGACACAGCGTGGTGTCGTCACGCCAACGCCATGACGCGATGAGTCACGTTGGGATAATGATGCATCGAATCAATCGACGTACCCAGGTGACGGCCGTGACGGCGAGCACCTTGTACATGGAGGGAGGCAGGTTCTTGAGGCTCCTGAAGAGGTCGGCGAACGCGGAGCAGCACCCGCCGCCGGCGGACTTGTCGATGCCGTCCTTGCTGAGCGGCTCCTCGTCGGCGACGCTTAGGGTGACCGTCATGCTGATGATGATGAGCAGCTGATCGCCATTCGCCAACGCACGAAACACAAACGTCAGAAACTAAGCAGGACGACGACGACGACGACACGATCGATCCAACACAAGGAACCGACTCGTGCCCCAATATATAGAACCGGAGTGTACTATGCATGTGGCGATGGAGTACTACTCACCACCGCAGTCAAGAAGGCGCCCTTAAGATTGGCGCAGGCGTCGCAGCACGCCGCGGTCTTGAGGAAAGGGAACCACCTGACCAAAGCAACGCCATGCATGAAGAGAGCACATCAGGCTCTGTCGCAACCAGTGAAAATATACAAAAAAAAAACGGCAGCATGGTTTGATTTGAAGAGGGGAGTGGGAGAGTGACGACTTACACGTGCCACTTGGCGTTGGCGCCGGACAAGTAGCCGAGCACGCTGCCGAGGGCCATCCACAGTGAGAAGATGGCCTGACCAACGTTGGGTCCGTGCTGTGAATCGGCTGCATTGTATTCACAACCATCATCGTACGTGGTGAAAATATAAACTTAGCTAGCATTCGCTTGCTTCGATCTAGTAAATAAATGATATATGAAAAAGTATACGAAGAACAGAAGAAGTTCCTCACCAGATAGGTCGGCCATCATCGCTCGCGCCGGTCCCTAACAAAATGTAATAAGCAGGAGCATTCACCAAATGAAACCGGCGCCGGCCGTATGTACGCGACAATTCATCACCTAACAAATTAAAGAGCTGGGAACCAGCTTGACGAGTAGTAGTCCTGCTCCTACCTGGACGGTGTTGTTGGCGAAGTCGAGGAACCAGAAGCCGACGATGTACACGGCGGCGGCGGCCCAGCGAGAGCCGGTGAACGTGCTGCAGTGCTCCTTGGTGTCGCCGAGGCGCCGCCCGATGTCGGCCGAGAAGCCGATCATCATCACCTGCAGCAGGGTCGAGACCAAACCACGTACACCGTGTGTGTTAACTCGCTGCTGCAGCCACGCCACAGTGAAAAGGTCTGATGATGGAATCGCTAGCTAGTAGTACGTAGCAGACATATAGATGAGCGCGCGTACAGAGAGGCAGATGATGATGCACCCGGCCAGGATGAAGGGCCGCCTCCGCCCAATCCTCGCGGTGCACCGGTCGCTGTAGTAACCCACGACGGGTTGCATCTACCAATAAGAAACGACAACGGCTTTCATTTCCGGCCGGATCGATGCATGGAAACGCGTCGAGCTAGCAGTTCAAAATCTCACCACGAATCCAGCAATAGGGCCGCAGATCCATGTCAGGGACACGTAGTTGTGCGAGATCCCAAGGGTCTGGAACAGCGAAGGAGAGACGACGCATCACGCCGTGGCAGGGGAAAATAAAATTAGTAGCTAGGAGCACACCAAACGAGCGACACGAGCACGAGCACCTGGGGACGGACCAAAGGAAAAAATTAAAAGCGAAAAACATGGTACTACGTGCCTGCGAGTACGGCGACAGGAGGGAGAGCTGCAGCGCCCAGCCGTACTGGATGCCGCCGGAGACCATGCAGGCCAGGAAGAGGCGGAGGATGCCCATCGCCGGCGGCTTCTGGCCACCGCCATTGTCGGCCTTCTCCCCCACGCCCATGGACTGCCCAGTCCATCCCAGGCTGCTGGCGCCCCGGCCTTCTTCCATGGCTGCTACTGCTGCTGCTTCTGCGGCGGCGCGAGGAACAGGAGCGCGGATTATCTGAGGGGGTGTGGTGGGGGGGACGAGAGAGCGCGCGCGAGAGAAAGGGACGGGCGTCACGGGCGCGATCGAACACGGGGGGATGGTGCACGACGCGGCCTGGGGCGGAGGCGGGGTTTTAAAGGCGGGGGCGCCGGGGTGGTTTATGGCGGGCGCGGCCCACCGGACAGTGACACGCCGGACCGCGTGGTGGTTTATCCGTTGCCCGATAAGGAGAAGACGCCAGGCGGATGGGAAGAGTGTACACTACTTACCTGTGCCGCTCAGCAAAACTGACATAGGATGGGGCATGATATGACCAACATTAATGACGCTTATGGATTAGGTTACCTTTTGCATGCCAAGGCCATCTTCAATGTGTGGATTGGCCTAGATATATACTACCTCTCTTTGGCTACAGTGAAATGTGTGTATCATGGAGTAGAAACAGGTGAAATTTTTAGTGTCTTTAAATTGGGTTTGACTTATCTACTACTCCGCCAGATTATTCTTGTACTACTACGCAGGTCAATTGTGTGGGTGGGGCAGGGTCGATCTGGATTTATCTTATCTCTGCAGTCTTTTTCTTTTTCTTTTTTGCAGTGGAATGAAATGCATAAGCCAAATGGATCAGTGGCTGCCTGTGTGAGTTGGCAAAAGATGGAGAAACAAGTGAAACTCAAATGGACGTGTAAAAAATCAGTCTTCAGATGGAAGTATTTCACAGGAACGATGCGAGCATACTCTCTGACAGTGAAGTAAATATGAGCGTTGTGTATACAGGCTGGGTGCAGATAGAACTTACATGGTAAGTGTTTAGCAGGCAAATAAATAGCGTTTGAAGCACAGCTTATATTATTTCCCCATTTACAGCTTAGGTTTAACCACACCTTATTTCCCCCATTACAGCTTGTATTAAAGTACCATATTCTTCAGGCTTTGACAGAAAGCGTCATACAAAGGATATATTGCCTGTCAATTCATGGGAGAAGCGCGGCATTTCGTTGAACCATCCTACCAAACGAATGAGAGAAACATGCTGTTGTTGTTTTTTTTTCTTTCTCTCTTTCTTGTATTAAAGAAGAACGAACCATCATGGCCTAGCTATATATAGCTTTCCAATGTCGTAGCTCCAAGAGTAGATAGAAAAAAAAAAAGAATACGGAATAATTTAGGCTCTTCCTCCATATAATTAATCTGTAATAATAAATATCTTCGTCGTCGCCTGGATTCTTGGATCATCTTGCAAGGGAAGTACAAAATCGGATCCTCATCAGTGCCCGTGATTTGATAGAGACGTCAGCGCGCTCCCAATCAGTGGCGGCTAGCTAGCTAGCGGGCGAGCGTGGTATGGATGATCGATTGATTGCCGACCTCTTTAGTTGGTCTTCTCCGTCGTCTGGTGTTGTAGCACGAGAACACCAGTTTTGTTTGCATTCAGACATCTTTTCTTTCTTCTTTAACCTTTTTTTTGAAAATAATTTCTTCTTTAACTTTGGATCCAACGTTTTTTATTCGGTAGAAAAAAGAATGGTGTAGAGGAAGTTAAGACGCACGCGTGCTTTTTTGCAGAATAACAGAAGAGATGGGACACCACAACAGGTAGGGGAACATCTAGAATGCAAACAGATATTTGGTGCAATCGTGCAAAAATCCCTTCTAAACCATACGATCTACATCCTGCGGTGAATGTATTTTTACACTTAAATCCTTCCACCTGCACACTTCAATTCTTTCAACTTATATTGCCAGGTGGGAGGGTTTAAGTGTAAAAATACACTCACCGCAAGATGTAGATCGTGTGGTTTAGAAGAGATTTTTGCACGATTGCACAAATGACTGTTTGCATTCTAGTCGTTCCCCAACAGCTAGTACACTCGTTTGCAGTCAGCTGCATTGTCGATCTCAACCCGATCGATGCCTGGCGACTTCACTTGAAGGTTGTGTTCCTTCGTTGGAACTCTGCTTTGCTAATTTGTGGCTCGTCATTCACTTAACGGGCTGGATTCATGGCGCTCTTAATTAGGAGGCAACAAGGAGTCCATTCAAACTGAAGATGAGAGATGGCCTCCTCTCTCCAGGGAGAGTCCCAGTTCGTTGTAGTTATGAGGCTAACTGTTTTCGAGGAACGGCACTCTAGGCAAGTACTCCAAGTCTATTTCTAGTTTTGATCAAATCTTCCTTGGACCCATGATTTCTATAACTTTAATTAACTTTAGCAATATGAAACTTATACTTTTAGATTTATTATGAAAAATATTTCTATAATATACAATTTGTATGTTATTAAAGTTGGTTAAATTTATAAATATCATTGGTCAAAGATAGGTTTGAAAAAACCTAGAAATAAAGTCCCAGTGGGAAATAGGGAGCAAGTTTTAGCCACTCACGGGCACGTCAGACTGCTAGAATTGTTTCTCCATCTTTTTCAGAGATTTTTCAGAGGTGACTCATCAAGTCATCGTATCATTGTTCAAAAAGGACAGCAGTGTTATCTAGCGCCGCTAGGGACGCGGAGAGTAGCAAGTTGCACGAGCAAGTGCACCACAGCTACAAGTATTTCCGTATACCACCGAGGCTGTACTGCTATCACAGTTCGTAGCACGCGCCGCAGAAAGACCAATCGAGTCAACACGAACAAGAGAATAAAGACTTCGCACGACACAAACAAGAGCCACAGACAACAGCAGGTCAAATTTCCTTCATAGATATACCCAGATTATGATATAGCGATCTTCTAGTTCCCTGCGGTAAGTTCCAGCTAAGTCAAACAACACCCCCCCAAAAAAAACTTGCAAAGGGTCACATAGTTCCACCCTTCAGAGCTCCAGCTGCTGGCATGTTGACTGGGAGCCAGTGTTATGGCCTCAGTTCTCGTCTTCGTCATCCTCAGCCTCATCACCTTCCAACTGCAAACGTTGTGAAGCAATGTTAAATCTGAGAAACTTATACCACTTTCAACTGAACTATTGGGTAGTTGCACTTGGAAATCACAACACAATCAAGATATCTTGCTTACATCTTCATCATCGTCATCGCCTTCAAATTCTTCTTCAATCTCCTGTAACAAGAGAAGTTAAGGCCACATATTATATGATATAAGATTAAGGTCCAGTGAGAAGGAAATGAATCACTCACATTGTTGAAATACTTCAAAGGATTAGGCCACAGGTCTTCTTTAATGATCTCTGACACCTGCACAATCAAATGTCTCATAAGCCTAGCACAAGAATATTAGAAAACATAAAACTTCTGATCTAGGGAATGAACATGGCCAAATTGGTACTGGCTTAGATAATTCGATATAATTATCAGATCAGCATTCTTAGTTGTAGAGGGAAAACAAAATTCCTCAAAGAAAACTTCGCTTATACAGGATACCAGATAGTATCCATGGTATCAGGATAAGTAATAGTTAAAAAGCTTTTACCTCATCTTGCACCCCATCAGCAAGATGCTTGTGCTCCGTATCACCAAACCAAGTGAAGAAACTGAATACCACAAGTACAAAATTGAAACATATCAGTAAGACAGGTAAAGAAACTCTTTGTATAATACAAGAACAAAAGATTATTCATGTCAGTAAATCAGGTGAAAAAACAGATTGAACAACAAAAAATCTCAGTGACTTGAAAAAGCATGGACGATAACAAAAATATAGGATTAAAAAACTTGAAAAATAGTTGGAAAAGCGAGCCGACAGAAGAGCAATTAATAGATTGCATAAATAAATTAGTCACAAAGGTAGTACAAGCAAGATGAATATCTGACCTTTCTTCAACTAATGGTCGCTTGCTTCCTTTCTTGTTAACACCATTTACATCTGCAGGACCCTTCACATAATATCAAAAAGATATTATATTTTATCCATCTTACAAGTAATAACAGTTGTGTTTCAAAAAAAGTAACAGTTGTTCTATAAAATACCATTCCATCCTTCCACTTAATGGAAGTAGCATTTATTGTGGTTGTACCATCATCAGCAAAGACATAGGTCTTTGAAAGCTTTGTGTCTTCAAAGTAAGGGTTCTCAGAGAAATTCTGCCAGTACAAAAGTAAATAAGTAAAATTTAAGTGGTGCAACAAATAATTATAATCAACTACCAGAATCAGTACTTACAAGATGAATGGAGTAGCCTGACTTAACGTCAGAATCGTCCACATCAACAGAATCCAAGTACTTGAAGATCTGAAACAGAACATAAGAAGTTACACAAATATACAAAGCTCTCATTTCTTACAAGTGAACGCTCATAAAACTTTTGAGGACTATTGAAATCAATTGTTAGCACAGGGTACACTGGTACCTTTTGATCGTCTTCAGTCAAAAGCTCGCTAAGTAGAGGATGGCTCAGAAACTGTAGAGTACACAGCATATAATAGAATATATTAGAACCACACATAACCACAAACACTTCATACAACAACAATAGCAAAGCATTTGTCCCAAGCACCTTGAGATAGACTAGCTATGAAACCAAACATTTGCGTATGGAAGTAAAAGGAAGGGAGGGAAGAGTAAAAAAGTACGAGTAAACTAAGATACAAATGCTTGAATTGGTGATTTTCATGCGGTCCTATCAAGAGCCAGATCTCTATACATTCCAATCCCTAAAGTCCTGTTTTATCCAGTGTTTTCAAATCGGACGACTAATCGCGATTAGTCGCAATTAGTCGTCCTTATCGCTCGGTGGCGTCCGATCAGGTCATTCGACTCGATTTGCTCGACTAGAAAACTAGTCGTCCGACTAGTCGTCCGATCAGGGCGACTAATCGGGCGACTAGTCTTTTTGGGCGATCAGGACGATTTGCAATTTTTTTTGGGCCAACTGGTCAGCCCATTAGGGTTCCTTCTCTTATTCACTTTTGCACACTTAACCCCTAGCACCTCTGTTTCCTCAGCCGCCGCCGACCTCCACAGCGCGTCGCTCGCTCCCTTCTGGCACCGGCACGCCGCCAGCGCCATTCCCCTGCCCGGACGAGCCCCTCTCCTGCTCCTGCCGGTGCCGCCGCCCTTGCCCCTCCCCTGCGCCGCTTGAGTCCCTCCCTGTGGCGCCTGAGCACCTCCTTGCGTCGGTCGCCGGGTCGCGCCCTTCTCTCCTGATGCTGCCCTTCTGCGCCCTTCTCTCCTGACGCCGCCCTCCTTGCGCCGCCACCCAGCTCTCTGACTGAGCTGCCGCCGCTCTGCTGAGCTGCCGCCCGCCGCTTGTGAGTTGTGAGCTGCCGCCCACCCTGTGTTCTGAGCCTCTGACTGTGCTCTGTGACTGAGATGACGCCGGCAAGATGATCTCCTCCTCAGATGAAGGTATAGCTGTGGCAGTCCTTCCTCCTCAGATGACCTCTAAGCTTATTCTGCACTTAAACTGCTGCTGATATGATCTTCTAAACGTTTGTTTGCTAATTGCAATGCTCAATCTGTGCTACTGAACTGTTATATATATGTGTGTATATATATGTCGATATATATAAGCATCGACTAGAAACTGTTATAAAAAAATGCTGGACGACTAGGACCTCGACTAGAGGTCGACTAGGGGCGACTAGTCGCCCTAGTCGACGACTAGTCGCCCTAGTCGACCTAGTCGCCCCTAAGGCGACTAGGGTCGACTAGGCGACTTAAAAACATTGGTTTTATCACATTCTCACATGTCAACCTTGGTTGTCCTCTAACCCTCCTAGTATTTTCCCTACCCTTTAGGTTCTCATTGTTAAAGGGTACTTTTAAAGATCTCCGCTAGATATGCCCAAACCACCTTAGTCGGTGTTGGACTAACTTTTCTTCAATAGGTGCCGCCCCTACCCTGTGGCGTATTACCTTATTCTTAATTCGGTATTTTCTTGTGTGGTCGCACATCCACTGCAGCATGCACATCCATCATAGGATTCCAGATCTCATCACAGTCATATAGAACTTAACATTTATCTTACATGGGACTTTCTTATCACATAGGATTCTGGATGGTTGCCGCCACTTCATCCACCCTGCCTTGATCCTATGGCAAACATCCTCGACTCCTCGTCGATGTCACTATGCTTTGTAGCATTGAGACCAGATATCGGAAGGTGTCCTTTGGAACTATTTGTCCTTCTAAACTAACATTTCCCAATTCACATAGTAGTGTACGAATACTTTATAAAAAATAACGATCATATAGTAGTGTACGAACCGCTGTCAGCCAGAAGTCAGGGATTGTTTTAATAATGTCACCCCTCCGAACATAGACAGGTCTGCGAATCTCACTGTATTTCTGCTCCACCTCCATAACCTTTTCACTTGCTTCCTCATTTACCTGTCAACAATGAGTAATAGTAACATGAGCATGGTCTTATTTTCTATTCCATAAAAAGTGATGGCATACAATAGACCTAGAGTCGCCTGAGAACTTCCTCCAAGAGTTTAACTGAAATGTATGGCAAGTGATATGTGAAGGCAGTGTCTAACCCATGGAGCATGTCAACCAATATATAAAAACAGCAGCCAATGATACAGATAAGGATATACTAGATGATATGTGTATTTCAATTCTGGTAATCAGGTACTAACTAACAAATATTGATCAGGAACTTAGCATGCATGCCACATTTGCACCATTTAACAGCGTTTGAACGAAACGAGTTCACAAATTTCTGCCGCAAATTATCTGAGCCAATCTAGGCAAGACCATCACCCCGTGCCTGCCACGTGTTTGCCCGATCACCTAGGTGACTACATAATAGCAGATGATTGGTGCCTTTTGAAAGGCTCACATGAACATGTTGCCTCCACGTAAATAGATACAGGGTATCCGCATTACACACTGAGACCAACAAAATGCTGAAACTGAACTAGCCACCTTTGGAGTGCTGATAAATACTTACATTATCGTTCGTGATAGTTTCCATCACAACAGGCTAGCTCGCATACCACTACAACACAAGGTTCTCTGCTCAGAGAGTATACTACCACTAGAGTCGCGTCCTCCTATTGACCACCCCATGTCAGGTCCTAACAAAATTCACAGAGCCGAACTGTTGGATCGCATCTATGTTCTGCGCCAGTATGTTACGCGCAAGGCTACAATCACACGGAGCAACCGCAGAATTCCACCAAACCACAACCCAACTTAAAATTCTTCTAAATTGGATACGATTATACGAACTACCAGCTCCAACCGAAACCGCACTACCAAATCCAACGGGCCCGACCGGCCACAATTCATCACAGCGCCACACGATCAGCCCTAAAACGCAGAATGGGGAAACAGAGGCTCGCGGCTCACCTTCTCGAGCTCGTCCTGAATCTCCTGGAGCTTCTCGATGGAGAGGACGAGGGCACCGTCGATCTGCTCGTTCTCCTCGCCGCCGTCGGCGTCGGTCTTGGCCTTCTTTCCCTTGTCCGCCGGCGCCGTCATCGCGAAACCCGCCTGGTACCTCGGCTCCACGGGCTTGTGCCTGAGCCTCTCTCGCACTCTCTTTTCGTGCGCCTGCCTGCGCGGGGAGGAGGGTGGGGAGGGAGGCGGGGCCTGGGGAGGGAGGAGGCAGGCGGTGCCGCGAGAGCTTTATTATAGATGGCGGCGCTGAGATTCGCGCGCGGCGCGCGTTGAGTCAGCTCGGGGTGGGCCGGGCCGTTGGATCCCCCTTGGGGTTTTCTAAAACCCTAACCCTAAGAATCAGGTGCGATGTGGCTCGTGCCGGCCTGTCCTATTGGTGAGTTCCGACCCCGTAGAGGCTGCCGTCGCTTGTGTGCTACTTGCTGTAGGAACGGGCCAACTGGGTACTGGTTTTAACTTCCATATTTAACACATATATTTCGACCTATCGTAATTGAATTGGTAACATGAAGAACGGGCTGAACTTCCCATTATTCGCTATTACAGCAACGATCTTATACATACATTATATCCTAATAGTATCTTCAACAATTCTTAATCCACACTGTCGGTACCTTGCACACTGGGTACCCCGCATAGAGGGAAAAAGACAGCTCAGGCTTTGCCTCCCCGCTGAGACGGTTGCCAACATAGCCACCTGCACTTGGCCCAGAGTCAGCCCCGAGGCTGCCACGTGCAATTGGGCTATGAAGCCCACACGTGATCCTGGTTCTGGTTCGAGCCTCCTCGCTAAGGTGAGGCCCGGAGCTGCCACATGTCGATGGTCTCTGAACCTCCTCCCTGTCGAGGAGGACTCTGGAGCTGACACGTGCCATTGGCTTCGTCCTGAGCCTCCCCGCTAAGGTGAGGTCCGGAGTTGCCACGTGTCGGTAGGCTCCGAACCTCCTCCTCCCCGCTGAGGAGGGCTCCGCAACTGACACGTGCCCTTGGCTCCAACCTGATCCTCCCGCTGAGGTGAGCTCCGGAGCTACCACGTGTTGGTAGGCTCCGAACCTCCTCCCTGCTGAGGAGGGCTCCGGAGCCGACACGTGCCCTTGGCCCCGGACTAAGTCTCTCCGTTGAGGTAAGGTCCGAAGCTCCACGGGCTTCGAACCCGTTGATGAGACCTCCGAAGTTACCACGTGCCCAACGATTTGTCGTGGGCCATGGGTCAACGAAGTCAAGGAGGAAGTGCGTTGTCAGGCCATGCATTCAAGGCTTGCGCCTTCCCCAGAAGCATGGCGCACGCCTCTGTCCTCCGCCTGTCCACCATTACGGTGACAAGACAGGATGATGAGGCTTGACAGCGGTACATTGTCGCCCAACAGTACAGAGCCGCCCAAGCAGAGCGAGAAGACGCGGCGACAAGACGACATCTTCATCATCACCTGCCACACAGACAGGGGCGCTCAGCGCGCCAGTCGGCGAGTCTTAACTCTCCACCGGCTACTCTACTTAGGGTAGTAAAGATCCTAGATCGTGTAAAGGGTCCATACAGCTTCGAGGCCACCTATCGGACCCCAAGCCTCACTGTAACCATCCCGGCCATGGGCTATAAAAGGACCGGGGTGTCCATCCAACAAGGGGTTCGCCACCCAACAACTTCCCAGATTCATACGCACGAGCAATACAGCACAAACTCCCGTGGATGTAGGGTTTTACGCTTCGGCGGCCCAAACCACGTAAATCTTGGTGTTCACCCGCTCTCTCGAGCCGTATCGCGCTAGGGACGCCAAGCCCCTCCAAACAAAGGACCTCCGCAGGCTGCTCCTGTAGCATATCGAGAGGAGTGTCGCAGCTCACACTCCGACACACACCTTTAAAAAATAAATTTTAAAAACATATCATAAACTATCCCTTTAAAAGTTTTTAATGTTCACTCACTAAATTTATCCACTCAAAAAACAATCATCTCGGTTGTCAGATTTACGTTGTGGATAAAGATTCTCAATCGTGAAATCTTTCTATATGTTGAGGCCCACTAACATATTTGTTCCACCTCTGCATAATATTTAAAAACCATATATTAGAAATTATTAAATAATAGAATGTTTTTACTCCCAACAATTTTTTAAAAAAAACTATCTAGAATGTTTATTTAGGGATCTTTTCTTACATAACTATTGGAGATGTTGTAGTGCCTCATGAACATCCTACTTTCCACAGAAAGGGTTTCAGACGCTACCTTATCATAGCCTTTCTCTAAGCGGTTCAAATATTGTGAGCTTGATGATAGTGGAAGTTAATTACCATTCAAGCTTTGGTAGTAGCGGTTGTACTAGGAGGGGAAGATGTCATTCAAAAGCTATGTTGAGAGGATGATGCAGAGCATCCAAGTTCAGCAGTTTTGGGTGTGGCTGACTGGCTGCGCTTTGGATCTTTGAACGGGGCCGTCCGCCTTGGTAAATTCACCGCCAAAAAAAAAGAGACACGCCAGAACAAGCCAAGAATGATGAAAGAACAGAAAGAGCATAAAGCAACAGCTCCGGCGCAAGAAACTACTAGTACCACTTACATAAAGCATAAGAAGACGTGCTCCCCTGTGCGGTGTTCCGACCATGGAGAAGCGTGCTGATTTCCCTCGCTTGAAGCAGAAGCTTCCCAAGTACACACATCACACCAAGATGATTGATACCTGCCGCTGGAGCATAAAGCTTTGCACTGTACACCAGTAGCAATGGTTTTGGAGGGTTTCTTCGCAAATCCCAACAGAAATATAATACTCTCTCTGTTCCGTAATATTTGACGTTTATTAAATTATTTACAAGTCAATCAACGTCAAATATTAGGAGACGAAGGGAGTAACATTTGTACCTCCCAGCATAATCTTCCTGAACAGTCTTCATTGTGCAGATAGACATTAATCAGAGCATAATTGATCGTTGTGGTGTGGGTTACACAGTAGCAGTTACAATTACAAGATTAGATTACATAAGACTATGATGGTATAAAGCGATATCTCCGTATCAATCGCTTTGAGCTTTTATGCTTTTTGGACCAAGATCTTACGAGAAGAATCCCTATATCTGCAGGCACACAAGCAACAGGATAAAGTGTCAACATTGTTCCATAGCCTTCACTCTGCACATTCCCCTGTTTGTCTCAGTCTCTCAGATAGCCTCAGCTCCATTTGACACCAGTCACCAGCTACAAACTTCTCCTACTAGTTCACAGCAGTTAGAGCATAGAAAAATGGGAACGGGTCTTCGCTGCCATCGACTAACCGTTGTTGCTGCGCTCGTCCTCCTGGCATTCGCATCCAAGGGCGTCACTGCCAGTCGAAGCCCCGGCGTTTTGGCGCCAAGGAGCAGCCCATCCGCCGCGTCACCGGCAGAACAGCCAGGAGGTCGCGTGGCCGGCAATGCGGCTGCAAGGAGGAGGTATGATGCGCCGGAGGAGAGGCGGACGGAGGCGGCCGGTTCCTCCCCGTCGGCCGTGTTCGATCTTGACACTGACAGGATGAGTAAGCGCCGGGTGAGAAGACGATCTGACCCGATCCACAACAAGTGCTAGCGTCCAGGTGTCTTTGGCGCGTTGTTTTCTTCAGTGGTTTTTTTCCTGGATCCGAGTAGTTCAGTTAAGCATCAAGCATTCCAAGGATTCAGATATAGGAATTCTTGTACATAGATGCTAAAGGAGAGTGCCAAGGCTGGGCCGATATGTATACATCATTATGTAACTCAAACAAGAAGTTTTCAAACAGTATGAAGTAAAAGAAGTGTTATCTTCAGTGTTTTTTTCAATCATTATGTTCGCTGAGACAATTGAAATTATACCACTCCTAACGTTGGCTTCGCCAAAATACCACTTCCAACGGATGACTCGCTAAAATGTCATGTAACCAGTTCGCTCGTTTACCATCCATATATTTTTAATAACTGTCATGGCTAAACAACATATGGAAAAGTCAAAACTACCATCATCCAAATCTTTTTTTCTTTTACCCTAGCCACTTCATCTCCCTCGGCCCCCAAGTGAGTGATGTGAGTGAGAGAGTTGAGGGCATTTTAGTCTTTTCCCATGTTCTTTTCTGTTAAAAAGGGGCTATAAAACAAGTTATAATGTCTCGATGGTAAACGAGCGAACTGTTGACAATTATAATGATATTTTAGCGAATCATCTGTTGGGAGTGGTATTTTAACGACGTTAGAAATGATATAATTCCGATATAATTCCAATTGTCTCCTTCTGTCTTGATTTCATTGTGTAGTAGAGTCCATTGCCATTAGGAATAGCAGCAGCAGTGAATCATCAAACGTTGGCATGGATGCTCTTTTTTTTGGGCTGTACACACGTTTTTTTAATCGGATCACTCCACCTCCATTTTATAAAAACAGAGATCCACAACGATACAACCATGTCATCTAGCAGCTTTTACCATGTTTTGCTGCCTAGACAACCAAATTCAGATCCACAACGATACAACCATGTCATCTAGCAGCTTTTACCATGTTTTGCTGCCTAGACAACCAAATTCATCTCCAGTGGAGTTACTACAAAGCATGGAACTGACAACTGCAGTGTAATCAAAATACAAATGTTTCCCAGATCCAGAATACAACTGGATCATACGAAAACTACTAAACAAGAACAAATACACAGTCGATGTTAAAAAGGAGAAGAAAGTCGAGTTAAATTCTCAGTGCACTAAACAGACACTCTGAATTCTGAAACCTTTGTCGGAACCCACCCAATCTTTGGCCGTCGGACTGATTGATGGAACAAAAAAAAAATAACATATTTATCAAAAATGGGATTCCTATTTATCATTTTTGAGAACAAGGATTTTTCATCTACTTCCATAATGCGTGCAAAACCATAAACGAAGAATACAAGACAAACTTTCTCCCTTTTTTTTTACATCTTGGTAGGACCAGCAGAGATACGAGTCTCTCTCTCTCTCACCCATGGCAGCGTCTGAGTTATGGCTAATAAACCGTCACGGAAATATTACAAGGGAACTCTAAGGAGATTTGTCTGTATATGATGGACTGACTTTTAAACCTTCTTCGCAACAAACATTCTGTCAACTTATATCCATTTATTAAAAGAAATCTCTTTATGTACAAAAGATGCAGACTTTATACAATTCAAAGAAGGCACGCCATTTTTGCTGCAACAGTCGAAGTGGCTGAGAAACAGGCTCGCACAATGTACTCAGAGTTCTTCACCTTAACCGCAGATGCTGAATGCTCAAAGCATCTGGTAGGATGGACCTGTTGCTGGTGTATTCTATTGGTTTGGTTCATGTTGAGGTGAGGTAGAAGATTCTGGTGGTGCGACAGCAAATTGCATTGTTCTTCCATTTCGGTGAAGAATGATTGCCACTTCTGTCGGTAATAGCATTGCTTCTTCCTGATTTATAAAAATGAACTTGGAACTTTAATAAGTACGCTAAGCGAATGGAGAAGATAAAACCCTATGATAAAACATGATTACATAAACATGAAAAGAATGTTTGTCCATGATAGCGATTTGCAATTGGAGTCAAAATTCAATGTAGCCCAACATGCACAGGAAACAGGTACTGAATTAATGAAAATCAAGTAAGACATGAGTGATCTAAATTTTCTGATAAAGTAACCTGCCATCCCGAGTTCCCATTCTCTAGTGCAAATAAGGCATGCATGTGTCAAAACACAGGGATAAAAAGGTAGTTACTGGGCCTGTATGACTTTACATAGATATGCTAGGATTGAATAATTTTGCCGAGCTTTTTGCCTCAGAAGACTATAAACGTGAAGAGTAAGAATACTTATTAGTCACCAACCTGTCTCTGTCTTTGACGCTGCATGATACTAATAGCCCAAGCCATGATATAGCAAGGCAGCAGAAATCCAGCTGCCCTCAAAAGAAATAGCTGTCAATGATCAACAACCAGTTAAATGTACATTAATGGAGACACAATATATATCAGAGATGTGTAACTGTGTTAAAAAGTCAATAATCACTAACAGAGAAAATAGCAGATGCGTCATCTTCATCGTCACTATTAGTAATGGTCAGTGTATGCCTCAGGAGGAGAAGCGCCATTAACTGAATAGAAAGAGATAACATTTCACTATCACTTAATAATAAGAAGAAGAAAAGAAATGGAGATGTTGGAAAAGATATCAAAATATATTCAATTTATAATAAGAATTTAAAGCAGGAGCTACATGCACTGGACTGCCCTTTTTTATAATAAGAATTTAAAGCGAGAGGAGATAACATGCACAGAGATTTCAGCAAAACAAGAAGCATTGGAACAAGTGATTGTTCAACATGTATGGACAGTTGGAGGGACTTAATTCAGCAGAAATGGATTATGAACTAAAAATAACAGAAGCTAAACATTTTTCAGAGAAGAAAATAAGACTTACAATCAGAAATATGGAACGGCAAAAGGCAGCAGCATTGTTGTTTGTTGTTGTATATTCATCATACTCATCTTCATGTAAATGGTGTTGAGCAGCAGCCATTGCCAAGATTCTAGGATCATGCAAATCCAAACGATTTCCAGAGATGGTCCAATCTCCACCACTAGAGAAAAAGAATAATTGCACAGATGAGAAATGGTAAGAATCTGATGCTGTAGAAATACAAAACTTAAGCTAACCACACAGACATTATCGTAGACAGCAGGATAGAAAGAAAACTGATCAACTTCATGAATGAAAACAACAAACCTGATCTCAATGGTAGTTTCATCGTGATGTACCTGGGGTGGCGCAGTGTAATCAGGCTTGTATGACTGAACAACAGAGAATAGAAACTCATAATATAATTTACAGTGAGAAAATTTATGGTTGAATCAGCAAAGAAATAGAAACCCTTCTGCTAAAGCCACAAAAAGAAAAGAAAAAACAGCCAAGGTGAATGCTTACAACTTGACACTATATTCTTTTTTCAACGAGAAATGGTTCAGTTTGAGTTGATACGGATCTCTCCCTTTTTTGTATGGCAAGTTTAAGTCCAATATTTGATCAATGGCAGAAATATAATAACACCATATCTAGGTACATAAGAAGAAAGTGTTGAGAAACAAAGGAAGAAAAAAAGACACAATTCAGCTAACTGAAACTATTTGGAAGGAAACAAAAAGGGAAAAAGGATAATAATTTGTGTCTTAGTACAACAACAAAAAAAGACATGACATGAGTTAGATACCTAGAAACATGATGCTGAATGTGGGGGTGGAGCTGAAGAAAAACGACTGCTTACCTCATGGCAGATCTCACAGGATATGTCTCCTTTCTCATTGCACCAACGTTGCACACATTCCCTGTGAGCATACTGTACAAAAGTAGAACAGAATAAAAACTATCAAACACAATACAGATGTAAACAGCACAATACTGACAAAATTCATGTACATAAAATGCAATACACATTTTGGTGAGTTAGAAATGAAAATTACTTTTGAACTGCCTTCAACTGAAAGCAACCTGCAAAAGATGCCCAACTCCCTATCACTTATTTGTTAAGCTCACCGAGAGTAGAAAGTAGCAAACAGCAAGGAGGAAGGATGTCCAACTCTTCAAGCAACATGATGATTCACCCAAGCATGCTCTTATCCACTCAAACTAGAACTACTTCAAGAAAATATAAGAGCCACCTAAAATACATGAACCAAGGTTTGCGTTTGTTGATACCTTAAAATTCCTTATCTACCGATATTAACAGCATGGATCATAGGTAAACATCATAAGCAACATGGTACGAAACCGGAATTTGTGGTTTAGAGAGAAGTAAGGTATGGCGCACCTTGAGGCTGCCGCTGCAAGCGCAGGGGCTCTCGAGGTTCTTGGCCAGGTCCTCCTCCTGGCAAATGCGGCACTCCACCATCCCGATCAGCGGCTCCGCCTCCTCCTTGCCGGGCACCAACCCCGCCGACTCGCCGGGTCGGGACGCCACGAGCTCTCCAATATCCACCGCGGCGTGATCCCCCATGCGAGCAAAATCGCCCCCGAAACCCTTTCGATGACCCCGTGCCCCGCGGTCGAAATCAGCCTCAGAATCCCCAGAAGGAGCCAAACGCACCTGAAACCAAACGAATGGGGGAGGGAAACCCGAGGGCTAAAACCCTAGAAATTTGGGTGGGGGTGGGGGCAGGGGGGCGGAACCGAGGTCGAATCCCAGGAGGATTTGCGCGACTCTCGGTTCGAATCGAAGCTCCCGCCTCGGGGAATTAGAGGAGGCGCGAGTTTTCCACGGATCGCCGGCGATTCGAATGGAAATGGGGGCTCTTACCTCGACGGACGAGCTGGGGAGGCGCTCCCCTTCCGAAATACCTCTGCCTTTTTTTTTCCTTCGCGTTCGTCCCGTGTGGAGACCTGACCTCGCGGTGTTCTTATCATACGCCGCGTGACGGGAGCCGTTAACTCGTCGCCCCCGGGCTGGACGCCGTTTTCTCTAACGGTCTGGCCTAAACTTACCCAACGGCAACGTGACCGACGTAACTGACCTGTGGGTCCCGCCGGTTTGGGGCCAACATGGAAGTTACGCAAGGTTATGGCAGTGTACAGCCGTGTACTCTGTACAGGGATGATTACGGCAGGCTTGAGGTCAGAAGCTCGATCTGTTGGCAAAGAGCGCAAAGTTGACATCGCTTACATCTAGATCGGAATCCGTGGGCACTATGCAGCGTCGATTCGATGGGCAGCTGATAGGTCATCCGTTTGTCATGGTAAATATGGGCAAGGCGCGTGGAAAACGCCGGGTTCCCCAGAACGGCTACCATGCTGTCGGCACGGTAACGGCAGACCTCTTCGCAGCTTGCTTTCCTGCACCTGAATTAGCAGTGCCTTTACAATTCAACAGAACAATTATACTTGATCGCAAAAAAAAAACGATGCGAAATCATCATCGACGACCGAGTAGTTGGTGTTGAGAGGACGACCTAAGAGACGGACCAATTAGATTAGACTGTTGAGAGACCAAATGGGTGCTCGGACTTTCGCATGGCCCTTCCTCCACCTAATCTAGCTAATCCACGCGATTAATTAACGGCCGTCAGCCGCACCGATGGGCTCCAGCAGAAGCCCACTACGGTGGGCCCGGCCGCCGGCACGATACACCCGCTCTTGACTTGTTTAAATCGCTTTAGCTGCACCATAGATTACAAAATCACGGTTGTCACGCTTAGCAACTAGTGCCATGTTGGCATGATGAGCTAACACCACATCAGTCGAAACCGTCGAGGAAAAACAAATGGTTTTCCAATATAAAGGAGTCAGGCTACCTGATTTTATAATTGAGGGAGGAAAAGCAGAAAACATCCAGGTGCATCTATGGTGAACAAGGAACTCTGGAATGAGGCACATACGTATGGTGACATCAAGGTGCTGCCCTTTGTTGACTTGATAACATGGAAGACACTAGCAATATGCATCTATGGGGGTACTGCCACCGGTAAATTATGATTCTCCACTTTCTGTTCCTTGTGTTTAACAGTGCTTAATTGAGATTTCTTTGAACCATAACAGTGCTGTATCAGTCAAAGCTTTTGTCCGTGTAGATGAGGTCCAATCCTCAATAGGACAGCAAATGGTACGTAAGCCGAGAGGTAATGTCTTCATACAAAGTGGCTTCCTACCATCAAATTCCGTAACTCCAAATTTGCTCCTGAAAAGGTAAAAGAAAAACAATTTTGAGTCCTTTTCGATCATAACTCCGGAGGAAGTGAAAAATATATTTGCTCAATGATATTTGTGCAGCTTGGGACAAAGGCTTTGTTGTTGTTGTTGTTGACATTTGTGCAGCTTAATTTGCAATATATTGCACTCCTAATAGAAACGCAAGGGGCACGGACAAATTATATTCTACATCATCAGTAAGTTACGTAGATACTAACACTACTGATGTGTTTTGCAGGAATGACCTGAAGAGAAATACCCACCATGGGCTCATGGACCAGGATATGTGGTCTCACAGGACATTGAAATAACAATCAAGACTTGGTACAAAACAACTCATTTAAAGGCATTTATATTGAGGTGCACAATAATGGTTGCCATACATAGTGAGTGAAAAAATATTAATAAGACTCCTTACAAAACAAAACAAGTCAAAAGTTACAATTGTCTTCATAGCAAACATAAGTTGTGCGATGACGACATAAATATAAGCAGCTTATGCAAGAAAAGATCAAGTTATAAACCACTAACAAGTAATTCAAAGTAACACAAGGAAACTAAAGAAGTGCTCTGCGGTATGATGTATAGTTTCTTGTTATCTGTTGTGCTCTGCAACTACAGACATAATGTTTTGCAGATGTTCAAACTAGAAGACGTAGAAATGGGTATATGGGTCACTGATATGAAAAAGGGTGGATTACAGTCAGGTATGAAACAGATGTGAGAATTCACAGCGATGGCTGCAAAGATGGGTACATTGTTGTTCACTACCAAGAACTAAGGCATATGTTTTGCATGTGGGAGAAGTTCCTAAGGACAAATGAAGAAGTATGCTGCAATACTACTTGAGGAATTCTGATGCTTTAATGCTTTATGTGGCATTTTTCCTTGTTCAACAGATTACTCATTAATTTTAAGTGCCTTTGGGGGTGGGTGGGAGGGAATCTCAGTCAAAAATTGTGAGACACCATGGATAGAAGTGTCTTAGCATATATGAATATATCGATGCTGGTCACCACTTACTCACAGCTTTCTACATCCTAACTAATAGGATATATGTGTTTGCCATATTTTCGTCTTTCAAAACTTCATGTAGATATCAGCACTTGAGGTGTATGACCTACTGACAATCTGAGGATACAGATTAACACCAAACTACACTTATAATCTGTATGGCAATCCTCTGACAGATCAGAGATAAAAGGAACCGTCAACACCAACAAATTAGAATCATAGCAAACTGAGCATCGATAACACTCCAAACATCCAAATGCCCCTAGCTTAGAAAAGGGCAGCTCATTTGACAACCATAATCAACTGTTCATATTTTCCAATTAGATGATGTCAACGTAAATCATACAACAGCTGCATGCGCAATATCTCATGAATTCAATTGTTATAACAAAAACTAAGAAATTGGAGTTTCTCTGGTTTCTATGTTAACTTTATTTCTCTCTCTAAAGCATTTTGCACTAAAAAGGCACAAAGCAAAACAATATTACTAGACTATTTTAGATGACCACAACACACCTATTATTAGGAGGTTCACTTCACGGTCCTGTGAATGCCAAACTTGGTCTCCTCCAGCAACTCACACCTTAGATCCACCTTACATCCACGGCTATGTAAGTATGTATGGAACTATAACTCTTGAGTTTGACAGTGGCATACCCTTAGCAGAAACCTTTTTGTCTCCAAATACTGCTTATTTGGCACAATAAAAAAAAGAAGATAATCATTGGCCAATCCTGTCAGGAGATATCTTCACGCCGCTCCTCCTTGCAAGCTTCATATATCACCCATACCATGAGCCCAATCTTGAAATGACATGAAACATTAAATTCCAAAGTGTTGCCCATGCCATGGATCGTGTTGCAGGGTAATCTAGTTAGCATAAACCAAAACTAAAAGCACTGTCATTCCAGAACCAGATCGTGCAGTTTCAGGATCCAAGCTCAAGCACCGTGCTCGTGAATTCAAGCTCACAATCAAGCCTTGGTGCCTGACAAAGTTGCGTCAAGCAGCCGCTCCCTGAACTCGTCATCGTTGCTTGTGAGCATGTCCTTGAGCGACATCTGGATGCCCCTCTCCCTCAACGCCTCGTGCCTCGGTCTGATCCTCCCCTCCAAACTGAACGCGAAGTAGTGCGGGAACTCGGCCAACTCCGCGGTGGGGTCCCTCCCCATGCGTTCGGACAGGAACTGGAGCTTGGGTGTGAGGTTGGTCTCGATCCCGTACGAGAGGATGGCGGGCGCGCGCCGCAGGACCGCGCAGACGGCGGGGTCGGGGAGCCGCGTGGCGTCACGGAGGAAGAGGAGCTTGGGGAGGAGGGTGCGCTCAACGGAGAAGGCGAGGAGCAGCGCGGCGGCGAGCGGGAGCGGCTCACGGCGGAGGGAGATGCGGCGGCGGAGGAAGCGGAGCGCGGGGCGGAGCGTGTCCGTGACGGACGCGGCGAGGAGGCGCGGGGACCGTACCACTGCGGCGCGGAGGAGCTGCGGAGGGAGCGGCGCGTCGGCGGAGAGGAAGCAGAGGGGCTCGACGGGCGGGGAGGTGAGGAGGGAGGGGAACGCGGAGAATACGCGCGAGGCGTCGCCGGCGGAGAGGCCGTGGGAGGTGAGGAGGCCGAGGGAGTCGCGGAGGAGCGGGAGCGGCGCCGAGCGGAGAGCCGGATGGGTTGCGAGGAGCGGGAAGGGGTCGAGGTGGAGCTCCGCCGAGAGGAAGTGGAGCTTGCGGCGGAAGTCGACGCCTCCATCGCCGCCGGCGGGTGAGGGGGGCGAGGGCCCCGGAGGCGCCAGGCGCGTGTGGCCGAACATCACGGCGGCGGGGTTGGGGGTTTTGGGGGAGGAACGGCCGACGACGGAGTGCGTGTGCTGTGTTATCCACTGCTGTAATGCTAGCCCGAGGAGGAACTAACAACTAAGGAAGGACTGTATGGCCTGGTAACCGTCTGTTTGTATGATGAACCGTCCTGGTCAAGTGCACTGAAAATTGGAAGATTGTAGAGGCCCAAAGGAAATATGACAATTGCAAAATCGTACATCTAAAATATGACCTCTTTTCGATTCAAATTCTAAAAATGAACCTCTTTTTTAGACTTTTGTAAGAATCGACCTTCTTTTTAAACCCAAAGTAATGGGATGCACTTGTTCTGTCAGAAGATTTTTTAAAATGTTGTTAAATCCCAGACAAAAAGACGTAGATGCTCTTTGCAAAATCGATCTTATTCTCTATACATGCGAAATTGTTATTTTTGACATGAGGCTACCGCATACATAAAAATTAAATAGTGTATGGTGATGCGCATCTGCATGAGAAATTAAAATTGGGAGAGGGTTTTTTTTATGGAGACTATAGGAGGGGAGGTAACAATCGTAACTGTACATGAAATGCTATTTTGGTGGCATTAAGTGATACAGCTATAAGTTGTCAAGTTCTAGGTTTTCTGGCTGGTCAGGAGTGCAACCGGCATCATAATATGGGATATAATCAATAGCGCAGAAGGAGCCACAAATATACTCAACACCTTTGTTTGAACGTAGGCCGGGTGGTATCAGTTCATGGAAATTGTGATGTTCATGTAATAGTGGGGTGAAATGTAAACAAGATGCTATGGTGTGGAGGGAGAAGAAGAGCCGTGTAGTCTCGTGTGGAAAGTGCACCAAGTAGCAGATGTTTCTGTTCGGTTCTGGTTCTCCTCTGTGTGTTTTCCCCCCTCGCTTTTCGGAGTTGTTCATCTCCTAGTGGGACACGTGGCCCACGGGCACAGCGTCCGCGTGAGGCTGTGAGCAAGGTGGAAGCAGCACTTTGGAGCGGTCGACCGTCGTGGTTGTTTATAGGATATTTTTGTAATAGGACAAGTTAATCCGGTGCGCGTTTAGGTGGAGCCTGTCTTAAAGCTTCGTCTAAGGGCTAAGATTATTTTTTTCCCGTTACACTCTGCTTTTTCTCCCACTTCATGAAATGCGTGCTCTGACGCGTCCTCGAGCGCCCCTGCCTGGAAAATTCAAGATAACGACGGCGTTCGTGGTGTCACGCCGTACCTTCGACCGGCGCTAGAAATAAGCAGCGCTTCGTGGTGTCACGGTTCGTCCTGCTGCTCACGACGAACGCAGGCCGAGATGAGCGCTTCTGCTGTCCCGGCCGGCGGGAAGCCGCACGCGGTGTGCCTGCCGTTCCCGGCGCAGGGCCACATCACGCCGATGCTGAAGCTGGCCAAGATCCTCCACAGCCGGGGCTTCCGCGTCACCTTCGTCAACACCGAGTACAACCACCGCCGCCTCGTCCGCTCCCGGGGCCCCGGCGCCGTCGCGGGCCTCCCTGACTTCCGCTTCGCCGCCATCCCCGACGGCCTGCCCGCGTCCGACGCCGACGCCACGCAGGACCCGGCGGCCATCAGCCGCGCCACCGAGCGCAACTGCCCCGCCCACTTCCGGGCCCTGCTCGCCGGCAGGCTGCACGGCGTGACGTGCGTCGTGGCGGACAACCTGATGAGCTTCAGCGTGGACGCCGCGAGGGAGATCGGCGTGCCGTGCGCGCTGTTCTGGACCGCCAGCGCCTGCGGATACATGGGCTACCGCAACTTCCGCCCCCTCATCGACAAGGGCATCATCCCCCTCAAAGGTATGTATGTGCTGCTCTTAATTGGTTAGTGATGTCTCGCAGCTCACAAAGAGTACGAAACTTTGAGCGGTCATGTCATCGTTTTTTACGCAGACGAAGAGCAGCTGACGAACGGGTTCATGGACATGGCGGTGGACTGGGCGCCCGGCCTGAGCAAGCACATGCGGCTCAAGGACTTCCCGAGCTTCCTCCGCACCACGGACCGCCACGACACCCTGCTCACCTTCCAGCTACACGAGGTGGAGCGCTCGGAGGACGCGGCCGCCGTCATCCTCAACACCTTCGACGAGCTCGAGCGGCCGGCGCTGGACGCCATGCGCGCCGTCATCCCGGCCGTGTACCCCATCGGCCCGCTCGCGTCCCTCGCCGAGCAGGTGGTGCCCAGGGGTCCCCTCGACGCGATCAGCCCCAGCCTGTGGCGAGAGGACGACGACGCCTGCCGCGCGTGGCTGGACGGCAGGAAGGCCCGGTCCGTGGTGTACGTGAACTACGGCAGCGTGACCGTCATGAGCCGCCGGGAGCTGGCGGAGTTCGCGTGGGGCCTGGCCGACAGCGGACGCGACTTCCTGTGGATCGTCCGGCCGGACATCGTGAAGGGCGACGACGACGTCGCCACCGCGGGCGCGCTGCCGCCGGGGTTCCCGGACGCGACGCGGGGCAGGGGCCTCCTGGCGAGCTGGTGCGACCAGGACGCGGTTCTGCGGCACGAGGCGGTGGGGCTGTTCCTGACGCACAGCGGGTGGAACTCGACGATGGAGAGCCTGGCCGCCGGCGTGCCGATGCTGTGCTGGCCATTCTTCGCCGAGCAGCAGACCAACTGCCGGTACGCGTGCGTCGAGTGGGGCGTCGGGATGGAGGTCGGCGACGACGTGAGGAGGGAAGCAGTGGAGGCGAGGATACGGGAGGCCATTGGAGGGGAGAAGGGGGAGGAGATGACTCGGAGGGCGGCGGAGTGGAAGGAGGCTGCTGCGCGGTCAATGCCGACGGCGCAAGCTCGCCTTGACGAACTGATCGATGACGTCCTGCTCTCCGGCACGAGAAGCTGGAAGGTCTGACCAGTATGCATTGGTCGACTCCGTAGCCAGAGTGAGGAGCAGCTCGGGTGTTTTACATATGTTTGTATCTCATTCCGTTCGCTTCTACTAATTTGAATCTTCTGTAATCTTATGGTCTACGATGCTCCTACTGTAATTCCGTTGCCAGCACTGGGCAGAACTCAAACTAGCATACTTTGTTCGGATTCTCATGTAAAACCATGTGCTACGTTTCTGTGTCAGATGGAGAACTATTCATCACGCCAAAGTTGACTAAACAAGTTCTCGATACATTTTTCATTGCATCTGTGGGTACCATGCGAACTGTGTAACCCTGGCAGGCCCCAGCGTAAGCCACGTATCGTGGACTCAATGGGCGGCCCTAGGATTGTCGCGTGTCCTCGGGCCCTGAGCCTGAAGACCGACCGAGGGTGGCTCAGGAGCCACCTTGTGTCTAGTGGTGTCGGGCCCGATCTTGGGCCAGGGAGGACTCCGGCGTTGCCACGTGCCCGGAACCTCCGAACCACACCCTCCGCCAGAGAGGGCTCCGGAGGTGCCACGTGTCCTGCGGCTCCGGATCCGACCTCCAGCATGGGAGGGCTCTGGTGCTGCCGTGTGGGCTACGACCCCGGGAATACCTTTCCGCAAGGAAGGCTCCGGATGTGCCATATGTCCCTCTCGCCATTGTGTTCCAACTTCGAGATTCAGTAGCCCCCACCAAAAAAGAACCTCCGCGAGCTACTTTCGAGCAGACCGGGAGAAATGTCGAAGTACGCCGATAGCCGCGGGGCCACCTGCCGGGCCCCGGGCCACCTTATAACTGCCCCGGCTTTGTGCTATAAAAGGACTGGGGCAGCCTCTGGGTAAGGGGTTCGTGACCCAGCCAACTCACTCACTCATACACGCGAACAATACATCAAACACACCCGTGGACGTAGGGTATTACGCCCCGACGGCCCGAACCACGTAAATTCTCGTGTCCCTCTCGCCATTGTGTTCCAACCTTGAAGATCCACTGCCCCTACCGAAAAAAGAAACTCAGCGGGCTGCTGCCGAACAGACCGGGGGAAGTATCGTAGCGAACACTTCGACAACATCTTTTCTAGAACGTATGACTAATCGATTCCGTTGATCTTGTCGATTGTTTGAGCTCCTGTGATATTGTATGGGAATGTTAGAACACGGAATTGTTGCGGTTTATTTATGATAACAGTCCATACTATATATGTCAATATGTGGTTATACAGGAGGCAAAAAGAAAGCTGAGAATACACACTAGCGGTGGCTTAAGCATCTCAACAATCATCAAAGTGGCCTTTGGGCGTTAAGGAATACAATCTCAGAAGAAAGCATTGTATCTCATACACAATGTATGTTCCAAGATTAACGATCTGTCGAAAGAATTTTATATGAGTTAGAATATTGGAATTCTAGCTCCTAATTAGTCTAAGAGCTCTTCACCAGGAAGCAGCTGCTCTAACACACATACAAAAAAAATAACAGTCCGAAAAGTCCCTATATTGAGGTTTGTTACTCGATTGTTTTTCTCTTTAATCAAAATCTTGGTTAGGTCAATCAGATTTTGTTTCGAGACGAGACGAGCTCATATGAAATACTTGTCCATACTCTATGATAAGAAATAAAACAAAAGAAAGTGTTTTTTCTAAACGCTTAGATAATACTCTCTCTGTTTTGAAAAATTTGACGTTGATTAATTTAATTTTATAGTAACCAGTATTAAATAATTCGAAAAAGAGGGAATATATTTTAAAGTGCCTACGAAAGATGTTTTTCTCTCTTGCCGGCATGGTCTACTATGTCGGGCTTTTCTGCACCTTATTAAATTGTTTGCTTAAGCATAAGCTACTCCTCTGGCGTGCACTCTACCGTGGAGATCACGAGCGGCACACCGATATCGTTGGGCTGTTCGCTTGGGCCCGTACTGGACCAGATGAAAACCATGAGGCAAGAGGCACGAGGAACGAGCAGCGTTGGATACAAAGAACAACGGACAGATGCAAGCCTACCCACGAAGACAGCCTACTGCAGTAACTGGCCATATAGCTCAGACGATCCGCGTGACCGCGTCCCACCAACCAATACAGATACAGCCAGCCTAAAAACACCGCTCCGGACGTCTTCCTCCCCGTCTCCGAAGGCGGAGAAGCCTCCCCTCACCCAACAACGCACACACCCGCAACCCGGGGCGACGCCAAGCAACCGAGCCATGGCGACGAAGCCTCGCGGCGGCCTCCTCGACCTGGAGGGGCACTACGCCTTCTACGGCGCCTACCACAGCAACCCCGTCAACGTGGGCATCCACGAGGTCTTCGTCTGGCCCATCCTCCTCACCGCCCTCTTGCTGCTCCACCTCGCCGCCCCGTCCGCGCACGCCGCGGGCGTCGGCGCGGCGGTCTACGGCGCCTACTACTTCCTCCTCGACCGCCGCGCGGGCGCGCTCGGCGCCTTCCTCTGCTTCCTCTGCTGGGCCGCGAGCGGCGCGCTCGCCGCCCGCCTCGGGTTCTCCGTCGGATGGAAGGTTGGAGGAAAAGGGCTCTCTTCCCTTTTGTGCATCAATCGTTCAATTGAGCTTTTGTCTCTGTGACATGTTCCGCGTTCCATGTTTGCTTTCGTTATGATTAGTGAGTAGTGCCTGCTGCTTAGGTGATCCTTCTACTTTTAGTTTCTTCACTCATGGTTCTGAGCAACGATTGTCCGTGCTTTGTTTCTTACCTGCATCACCAAAAACCCATTTTAGCATATAGATACACACAGTGTTTGAATGAATTAATTGTTCTTGACTTAATATTTCCTTTAAACTTATATCAAATATACTAGTCTCTGGATTTTAGATCTTCATAGAATTTCAGAGACTACAGCACATAGATGTTAATGTATGGATCTATTTTAACATAAAAAGAATCAGACAATGTTGTGCCTGAAAAATTGAAGTGACACACTGTTTGGTTTTTGCTAAATACCTGGGTCTGACATACAAGATTTACAAAAACTCTTATATCTACTTTATTTGTCTATTTATTTTCAACATGTGGACTGATGAGATGTATCGAGTTGTTTCTTTTTTATGGTTTATGATTCAACCAGTATCTCAACAGCTATTTTTCTTCCTTTTTCTTCTGGTTAAAGGTAGTAATGGTGGCTCAGTTGTTCTGTTGGACTATGCAATTCATTGGCCATGGAGTTTTCGAGGCAAGTCTCTTTCTCGCTATTAGCTGTGGTACTAGATATTTAGAAATCCCACATTCCCACTCATTGATTATGCACAACTGTTACCATCATTTACAGAAGCGGGCACCTGCTCTCCTTGACAATCTTGTCCAGGCTTTTCTGATGGCTCCATTTTTTGTGCTGCTGGAGGTAAAACTTCAGTGCCCGCTGCAGTTTTGGGCTGACCTGTTGCATTCTCTGATGATGGGTAAAAATATGGAGTGAATTCCTTGTATGGCATCAAAACTTACCCCTTATTTGCCATCCAAAATACATGCTCCCGTTATGTTCCATCAGTTTTAAGATTTCATCCCTTCTATGCTATTTACATTATATTCAGGAGAAATTAGAGACTTTAATCTTATCAGTTTTTCATCCCAGTGTCCATTATATTTCTCTCTCCAGTCTTCACTTAAAACGTGAATTTAGACACCATAACATGACGGTATGCACTCAAATCATAAATCAATGTAAGCCTTTAATCTTGCAAGGATGAATTGATTTGAGGGCTAACACTCATGTTACAGTACGTGAGTATTCATGTTTAGTTGACAGAGGGATACAAACAATTATTAGGATGAAGATATAGCATAAACGGCATATAAAAGATGAAAAAAGTGAAAACAATGGCATATAAGCGAAGCATGTATTTTGAATGGCAAATGAGGGATAAGTATACGTTCCGATGGCATACAGGTAATTTTCTCAAAAATATGATGACCGACCACATGACATTCTTGTTATCTGTTTCAGATTCTTCACACGTATGCAGGATACGAACCATATCCTGGCTTCCACGCGAAGGTGAGCAAGATGATCGAGGAGGCTCGGAAGGAATGGGAGGACAAGAAAAAGAAGAAATCGTCATGAGATGTGTGTGATTGGGCAGCTCCAGATGAAACTGTAGCAGGGACAACTCCTGATGCCATTTATGTTGTAAATATATGGTGTACTTTGTGCGTATGGTTTATTGAAGTTAAATGGAGAAATAACATTATATACTCTGTCTTTGTATAATCATATCTCATCGACGTGATTGTCTAGCAAGGCGTTTTATTTTCTTCTTTTTTTTCCTCGATGAAGATTGTCCGTCGACGGATGGATGAAGTTTCCATCCACGTACGTAAGGCTCGTTTATTGTTTTGTTGGGCCGACGTTTCTACCATGCTTTCTGGCTTCCAGCCTTTAGAAAGTTCCTTGTCCTACCTGCTCTGGCCTCTGGGCCAACATTTGAATAAGCCCACTGTGTGCGCAGTGTTTCTGTGTTCCGAGGAGTGCAGTGCACTTGCCTGCAATAGCAACAATCAGCAGTGATGGAGTTTGTAAATTTAAAAATACATAAAAGAATATAAAACTGCTCACAATTTTCTGCGCCCGTCCATTTATTTTATTGATGACGCTAGGAAAACAATTTCAGCTAAAAACTGATATTTTACTTTGAAAAGATGTTCTCTTATTCTCTCATATAAAATATTTTTTTAAAAAAAGAAAATACTCTTAAAAAATCATATGACAGCCATTCGAATGCCGGAAGAAACAATCTACTCCAGTCTAGTTTTAATCAACATTCGGCAACAACCAAACTATGTAGCACCTAAGTCAGTGTTAAGTAACCTAATTATTATGTGTAATGCTGTCGTGTGGAAGAGTGACATAGTTATAAAAATCGGCCAGACATGCTGGAGGAGCGACTTTTATCTAGTACGTACTACGACAGCAAGTGGACGTCCGAAATGTGTGCGTACGTATGTGTGAAAGTAGGATTTGACTCGAGTGTAATTTGACCATATTTGTCTACACGCGCACCTGCTGCACCACAAGCTACAAAATAGTAGTACGTAGCAGTTACATCGCTGATACTATACAATACTAGTTCTACTGATGTCGTCCTAAGCTTTGCTTTCTGATGATCTACCCTACGTTTTGTTAAGAATTCACACCGCCTCGTCGTGTGCAGAGAGATGTAGCATATTGTATGATATCTGGACGATCGAGCCACGGCGGCCGCTGCGTGATGAGCACCGCGGATCTGGAGTGGTTGAGATCTGTCTTAGCCCACCACACGCCAACGAGCAGCAAGTGATTGATCTGCGAGCTTCACAAGCACCTGCGCGCACCGATGATCGATAAAGATTCGATCAGCCTTGCACGTACATGTTCGGTCGATCGTCGTGAGTGCGCAGTGGTTCGACCGATCGTCGAGCTTTTCATAGATCGATCGAGCTGACATGATGCATGGGCGACGGCAGTTGGAGCAGCAAGTAGTGCGATTTGACGTGGCCCGTACGTACTCTCTGTTCAGTTTCGGGATCCGTAATCACTGACGACTTTGACCGACAGCTAAGAACATCTGAAATGTTTTCTTTGTTTCGTGCATCAGCTTACGACCGTCCGATCGCGCATATTCCATGGAGTGGCTTGACTGTCGGAACGGGGGGCGCAGCAGCAGCAGCACGAGATAAAAGCTTGCGGAGGAAGCCGGCAAGGTGGAGAGGCGGGAGCAGGAGCTGCGCCGAGGCCAAACGGATGATGTATTGTATTTGCTCGTGAATCACGCGGAAGGAGCTGGAAGTCAGCAATTCCGCCTCTGACCAGCCGAACTCTTCGACTCGACTGAGATACGCATGCATGATGCGAAGATCTCGGAAGAGATCGAGACGTGAGAGCACAAGCCAGCAGCAACGAGTGAAACCGCAGAGGCAGCCCAGCCGGGGTCTCTTTGAAGAGCCATGGCTACTGATCGATCGGCTATAGCTGCTGCTGCTGCTGCTGCTGCTGCTACCTAGTGCGCGGTCTCGATCTTAATTAGGGGTCGTGCGACGTGTTGTGATGCGCACCGACCAAACCAAACCGTGGCTCCAGATGACGACCTAGCTATCTGGTCGATTCAAAGGAGGAGCTATGGGAAGGGAGGCCAACGCTGCCGTCGTGTCCATCGTCTCGGCGTCCTGGAGGAGGCCCGTTGAAATGCGGGATGGCGATGAGCGAGAGGGACACAGCAGGGACGCGCCCCGGCCTACGAAGCTACAGTGCCGGTGGTCCACCAGCTTGGGCCCCCTCCGCGCGCGCGCGCGCGCGCGTATCTCTCTCCATCCCTCCGCCGGAATACGGAAAAAGGCACACGGCCGATCGACGCATGTGCCGCCCGTATACGCGCGCGTGGCCCGTGTTGCCCCGCTCGCTACGAGGTACGGCGCGCGAGGGCGTGACCGTGACGTATACGTACCCGTACGACGCGTAATATCGATACGCCGGGCATCTACGTACAACACCTGTCGACCGTACGTAAAGTGGCTGTAGATCGAAAACAAAACCGTGTATATATATATATATATATATATATATATATATATATATATATATATATATATATATATGTTCTTCTAGAGACTGGATGTATAGATAACGTTCGTTCTCGCATTAAACCTTCATCTGATGGTAGATGTATACGTGCACCAGGTCTGCTTGCAAATACCCATCACCCCAGCTGCAGATCTGGGACGAAGAAGAGGGAAACGCGGTTAAACGGCAACGATTCGGGTAAAGTCCAGCCATCCGATCGACTGCTGGTAAGATAGATTAACCTAAAACCTGCAGGATTAATTAAAGATCCACAGTACGGCTCGGCCGCCGGCAACATCTCGCGCGCGGCCCTCTCCTCCTCCCCACCACGGTTTTTTTAATTTCCGTCGATCTGGATGGGTACACGTTTATTTTTTGTGCACCACACAAATCAACCACACATGGTGTCACTTTCTGCTGTGATGACGAGGTTAACCGCCAGCTCCATCGTCGTACAGCACGTGCATACGGACACATCGGTATACATTACAAATCTCGTGCTTACTGGCACAGAGTGTCTGACAAGATTAGTGTGCACCGTTCAGATATTTATTTATACATGTAGAGCTTGCATATTAGCAAAAAAAGATTACTCCACTTTATAGTAGTGCTTTAGTTTTTTCATTAAAAAGGAATTAATCACCATGCGTCTAGTGGTGATTGGGAGATTACCGGTCTAGTTCTTTTGCAATTATACATATTTCCGATCGACTGGCTATACCTCAATCGACCAGAAATGACCAGAACTGGAGATACCACTCTACAAAGTAGGCCGATCGAGATGCATGGGCTCTGCAGGGGACAAGCTAGCTCCGATAACTGGACGAGGATCATGCATGTAGCATGCTGTGGTCCACTCGTATTCTTCGGCACGAGCCGTGCCTGCTGCCTATGGCTACCTAGCTGTACGCATATCTTTTTGTTTCCCTTTTGCCGCGTGGGCACTACTCGGCAGGATAAGGCCGAACAGATGGGGGCACGCACCAACTGTCATCAAGTCAACTCCTGCGGTCCTCATTGACACGGTGTTAATGGCATATTGTAGTTGCGTTATGGCATCAAAGCTCCAGTATAGGTAGCTCGTACTGCCTTTTTTTGGCGAATGAATTCCTATGTTTTGATTTTAAGCAGGAAGGAGGGCTTTGACGTATAAAGTTGTTGCCTTGTGACCATAAGATCACGGATTCAAATTCTGAAAACAGCCTCTTGCAGAAATGCAGTGAAAGACTGCGTATGAAAAATACAGGTTTATGTGCTCAACTCTTCAATCCTACCAATATTACAAGCACTTTAAGTCCCATCATTTGAAGAGCATGGCCTCGTGGGCTAGGCGTGAGTAAACTGCTCCGATAGATCCATGGCCGTCAGAGTCAAAAGGTTAACAGTCCCCCGGGAAGAACAGCCGGCTGCCGTGCGCCATGCACCGCGTCGTTCCTTCACCGCCACGTCTCTTTCCTCCTCCTTAAAAAACAACAAGGCCCGCGGCCGCCTCCTTTCGCCGTGTACTGCTAGCTGCTATATATAAGCCCGGCGTCTCCCTCTCGGCCTTTATTTCCCCCTTAACAAATCCATTTCCTCTGAATCATCCGTAAGCCCAAAAGGTTAGCCTCCGTTCTCCGGCCTTCAGATCTTCCCTCCTCATGCATCAGTGCTCGCACTAGCTAGTCTCTGATGGTACTTGTTCTCGGCTGTTCGATCTCTATTTTTTTAGCTATGTGTTGGCCATGTAGCATCCAGTTCCCTGCACCCTTTGTTGCTTGTTTATCTGGTTCAAATGATTTTGCCTTTGCTGATGCTTTGTACGATCATTAATAATTTTCTTTTCAAGTCCTTTGTTAAGGTACACAGGCCGTGTGTGATCAAATCACGAAAACTAAGGTCCAAGACGAGCGTACTGGCTTCGCTTGCCAGGCAGGAGGAGATGGAGCACGACGTGCACCCGCACCACCACCAACAGGCCATGGAGATGGAGCTGCCTCCGGGCTTTCGGTTCCACCCCACCGACGAGGAGCTCGTCACGCACTACCTCGCGAAGAAGGCCGCCGATCCTCGCTTCGCCGCCGGCCCCGTCGTCGGCGAGGCCGACCTCAACAAGTGCGAGCCATGGGACCTGCCATGTACGTAATAAGCCCTCTCTGATCGCGATCCGTGGTTGTTACTAACTGTTCTTCTGTCGCTGCGCGAACTTCATGTCATGTGTACTGATCGACGACGACGTCGTGACACGTCCGCGTATCTGTGCAGCTCGGGCGACATGGGGGGAGAAGGAGTGGTACTTCTTCTGCGTCAAGGACCGCAAGTACCCGACGGGGCTGAGGACGAACCGGGCCACGGAGTCCGGCTACTGGAAGGCGACCGGCAAGGACAGGGAGGTCTTCAGAGGCAAGGCCCTCGTCGGCATGAAGAAGACGCTCGTCTTCTACACGGGGAGGGCGCCCAGGGGCGGCAAGACTGGCTGGGTCATGCACGAGTACCGTTGCCTCGAGGGCAGGCACGCCACGAACGGCAACCTCCTCCATTCGATCAAGGCTGCCACGTCCAAGGTGAGGATCCGATTGATCGGCTACTAGCTTCGCGAACGGATCCTGTGCCATGCCATGTCCTCACTAGCGTTACGCGTGTTCCTTTGCTGTTAAATTAGGACGAGTGGGTGCTGTGCAGGGTGTTCAAGAAGAACATCGAGCCGCCATCAGTGGCCGCCGGCGGCAAGAGGACGACGACGGGCTCGTCGACGTTCATGGGGATGGAGGGCGTGGGCCCCTCTATGTCCATGGCGGACGAGCTCGCGGCGTGCGCCATGCCTCCTCTGATGGACGTGTCGGTCGGCGGCGGCCCCATGTCACTTTCGGCGGCGGCCTCCACCGTCGAGCTGCCGCCACCGGCACACGTGACCTGCTTCTCCAACGCGCTGGAGGCCCAGCTCCTGAACCCACCCTTCATCCTCCCCTCGGCACCCGCGCCGGCACAGGGCTCCTCCGTCGTCGCCGCAGCAGACCACCTCGCCATGGCGTCCGCCTCGCCGTTCTTCGCGAGCGTGCAACAGATGCAGCACGACGGCGCCGCGGGCGGCATGGTGCATGACCTCCTGCAGCTGCAGGAGGGCGGCGAGTGGTGGTACCGCAAGCTCGGCGAGAGGCGGGAGAGGCTGAGCGGCGCGTCGCAGGACACCACCGGCCTCACCTCGGAGGTGAACCCCGCGGAGATCTCCTCGTCCTCGTCGCGGCGACACGTGAACCCTCATCTGGAGGCCTCCCTCTGCTGGGACTACTGAAAAAAAATCTCTTGCGCGATTACTAAATTTCTCATCATCAAGTAGTATATTAGTCACCGGATTGGATCTTAATTAGAATTGTACTGTACTGCTATATCGAATACTGTTGCTATACACAAAAACGGAAAAAAAATATTAGCAAAGTTTGCTTGTGGCATATAGATAAGATTGTTCCAGAAGTGCAGTTTTTGAAGGCTACTAGTGTGGTTTGGCAGGTCGAAGGCTCCATCTTGAGGCCGGAGCAGGACAATTTCCACTTTGTTCTGAACAATTACTCCATTTCGAGCACACTAGACCGTTTTAACTAGTGATTCCCTTTTGCAAAGAAGGAAGGAGAAAAAGAAAGAGAGAGCAAAGTGATCTCACCCTTAACCTAAAAGCTTGACTTATCGTCGTGAGAGGCTAATCCCCCATTAAACCCTTGATATGGTTTGGTGGCGCCTGAGCTATCAATCATACGCAACATGAACATGATGCGTTGGGTTCCATTACCTTCGGAGCTAGAGCCTCTCTCCAATCCTTCAACACCATGACATGCACGGTCCGAAAAACTCATGCAGGCTGTTTACTGATTCTTGGGCAAGTGTCCAGTCGTCAGAGAACATGCTAAGGCACATAGAGCTGTCGCGGAGCGGAAGCCGCCGGCCGCCACGGATGCGTGTCACCACCACCACTTGCGCTTGGTGGTCGTTCTTGTTCCCATGCCATGCCATATGCCTCGTCGTCCCCGTTGCGGAAGTGGAGCCCGTGTGGCGACCGGATCCACATGCCACCCGTTTTGCCCGCTGCGAGCGGCGGCAGGTCGAGCTGGACAGGCGCCCAGTGGCGCGGCCATCATCCACCCCCCGCAACAAAAAGCTCGTGTTGGTTTCAGTCCCCAACAGGGACGGAGGGGGCTCCATGCCAGTCCAGCTGGGTCATGAGACGCACTACTGACTGTAATAACCTAATGGCAGTAAGGCGATTTGGTTCACCTGCTGACAGAAAGAAAAAGTATCGGAGGCCCAGCTGGAACAGACGATCATGGGGGCAACAGGTGTGCGTCGCTTCTAGATCGTCTCCGGCCGGCCGGTTCCTTCAGTAGTCCATGTCGGCCGGGGCTAATATCTTAGCTTATCTCCTTGCTCTTGTTTAATCTGTCTCGTATCTTTGGACATCCATCTCCGCTCTTCCGGACCTCCAGCGTTCTATTCCCACCTGTCGATCTGGAGTTTTATATGAAGACGACGCACGGGCCTTATTAGCAGTTATATACGACAGTCAACCCTATGTTGTCGTATATAGCGTTTATTTACAACAGTCAGTGTGGCTGGTTGTCGTATCTCGAGCCGGCCATCCTATATAGTTCCCATATAGAGCCCATCGGGTCCAACCCTAATTTTTTTCTCCTTATCCGCTCCGCGCCGCCGCGTGCCGCCCGAGCCGCCGCCGCCCGTGCCGCCGCCGCCAGCCCTCGCCGCCGCCCCGCTCCGGGCCGAGCCGCCGCCGCCCCCGCGCCACCGCAGGCCCTCGCCGCCGCCCGCGCCACCCTGTCCCACCGTCGGGCGCCGCCGCCCTCCCCCCACCCCGCCGGCGCCCCCACCACGCCAGCGCCTCCACCCCGGCGCCGCCGCCCCCATCCCGCCACTGCCCATTTGACCCCGCCACCGCCCCCACTGCATCCCGCCGCCCCAACGACGCAGCCGGCCCCACACCGCAGCTGAAGTGCATTGCCGGCCGCTCTCCCCGCGCGGCCGCCCGCGTCGCCGCCGCCATCCGTTGCCCTCGCTGTCCGAGCCGCAGCCGTGGTCATCGCCATCCGTCGCCCTCGCCGTCCGTCTACCTCGCCGCAAGTAATTCTAACAATTAATTCAATTACTTGATAATTATGCTAATTAGTTGGTAATTATGCTCATGTAGTTAGAATAGTAGTTTATAATTTCGCTAATTACTTGATAATTCTAGCCGACTAGCCCCACTGCGCTGCCACGTCGCCGCACCGCCCGGACCTGCGCCCGTCCCGTTGCGCGCCGCCGCACCGTGCCGGTCCGCCTCCACGCCGTGCGCCTCGCCGTGTGCCGCTCGCCGCGCCGCCTCCACCATGAGGTAAGTCGCCCGCCTCCCTCCCCATCTAGAAAGCTTGGTTTTTTAATTACCAATTGTTTAGATTATGCTTGTTTGTTTTCGATTGTTTAGTGGCTAATTCTTTAGATTTAGATGAATTGATATGCCTAGGTTTAATTATTGCCCAGGTTTATTTGAATTGCTAGCTAGGTGTAATTTTTTTAATTGCTTAGAATTGATAAGCTTGTTAACTATGGTAATTATGCTTATTTAGATGAGTTGTTAATTGGTTAGATGATTAATACATATGAGTTAATAGTTTAATTGATTGTTGTTTCGATTGTTTGAGTGTTTAAATGTACTATATGTACATAAATGGGCTTAGGGCCCGATACGACCCATTTAGTGGTAACGTATACGTCTACACAAGCATGGTGTGAACAACCTAGGCCGCCTCGCCCTACCCCCCTCCCCCCCCCCGCGCGGCGTTCGGCCTCCGATCCCCCATCCCCCTCCCCCCCCCCCCCCCCCCGCGGCTTAGCCAGCGCTCGGCCTCCGACACTCTCCCGCGGAACTGCCGATCCGTCGGCGCTCGGCCTCCTCCGCCGCGGGACTGTCGATCTGCCGGCACTCGTCAGCCTCCATTGACCGGCTGTCGCGGATCTACTGGCGCTCAACCTCCCACGGGCGCAGGTCAGTCTGCTCCCCCTCTCCCCCCCATTGGTTTCCTCCGTCGACGGCGCCACCCCCGCCCCTTCCTTTCCCGGAAGATGTATCACCTCCTGTGCGCGGGCGCCGCCGCCTCCCCTATGTGCGAGCGCCGCCGCCATATTCACCCGCCTTACGCCGGGATCTAAGGCGATGGGACGCCTTATGATCCCCAGGCGCCTTACCGCTTAAGCGTCGCTTAAGCGACGCCTTAACAACTATGGTTCTTTCCTTCTCTCTATTGTTCTTTCCTCTCTCTCTTTGAAATGACTCAAAAATGAAAGATTGACGTAAACCTCTACAATATGTGTCACCCATTTCGAACCGGCACGTCTCACATGTGTTACGCATGTGAGGCGTGTAGGTTCGGAATTGTCCCTTTTTGGACAGCCTAGGAGTGACCGAGAGGGCGTGCTTATGATGAGACGCGGGGTCTAGATTTGGACGTAGTTTCGACAGCGTAACCCTAATGTTCTCCGCTGCTCCATTTTCGGACGTGTAGTTGGAGAACAGCGGGGTTATGCTGCTGAAATTTTGTCTCAATCTAGACCTCGTGTCTTGTCATAAGCACGTTCGTCTCGGTCACTCTTGGGTGGGTTTAGGACCTATCCTTTCCAATAAATATAGGTCCGTCACATAAATAAATAATAAACTAACTATAAATTCTTTGACTTAAAACTGCAGAGTTAAACATGAGTGAAGACCGTAGTTGGATGTATACCGGTTGGAACAAGGCAACTGGTCACTCAGATGAGTGGTATGCTGGGATAGTCGACTTTATTGATTGAGTGTTTTTGTTGCTACGACCGATAAAGTTTGTTGTCCATGTGCGAAATGTCAGAATACTAAGTTTCTGGACAAAACAACATTGTCATTACACTTGTGTAGAAACGGTTACATGCCATATTATGAGGTTTGGAGTTTCCACAGCGAGTCTGCTGCTCGAGCCGTTCATGTAGTGGAAGATGATGATGATGATGATTGTCCGGGTGTTGACAGGATTGATGAGATGTTCCAAGATATAGAAACGGAGGATCCGCCTACAAATGAGGCAGACACATTTTTAATCTCTTGAAAGCTTCTGAAGAGGTGTTGCATGATTATACTGAAATGACTCTTCTTACTTTCATGACCAGATTTATGTCAATCAAATCTAAATATTTCTTCTCTAATAATTGCTACAATGATATGATGAAACTTATTAGCGATGCTCTTTCACAACCTCATAAATTGCCCAAAGATATGTATCACTCAAAGAAATTACTATCTGGACAGGGTATGAAATATGAGAAAATTGACGTTTGTCCAGATAACTGCATGCTATTCTGGAAAGAGCATGACAAAGAGAAGAATTGTTTAAAGTGTGGAAAATCGAGGTTTGTCGAAGTTGTGAATGACGATGGTGATAAAGTAATGACAGAAGTTGCACATAAGCAATTGCGTTACTTGCCTGTGACACCTCGGTTGAAGCGGCTGTTTCTTTCAAAAAGATCTGCCACACATATGAGATGACACAAAGAAGGTGTGCGTGAGAACAAAGATATGTTGACTCATCCGTCGGACGGTGATGCATGAAAGTCTATGGACTCTTTCGATACTGCTTTTGCTAGTGATGCGAGAAATGTTCACATCGGGTTAGCGAAGGATGGATTTTCACCTTTCAGTACAAATGTCACTCCATACTCCTGTTGGTCCGTCTTTGTTATTCCGTACAACCTACCACCTTCTCTTTGTATAAAGTACGAGTTTATGTTTCTTAACCTCATTATACCAGGACCAGATCATCCGGGATCACGTATCAATGTGATGTTGAAACCATTGATTGAAGAATTGAAAAAGTTGTGGATTGGAGTTGAAGCGTATGACTGTTACAAGAAATAGAAATTCAACTTTCAAGCTGCTTATTTGTGGTCTGTCCATGATTCCCTGCGTACGACATGTTTTCTGGATGGAGCACACATGGTCGTTTGTCGTGTCCCATATGTGCTTCTGACACAGAGTGTTTTCAACTTACATACGGTGGCAAGATAAGCTACTTTGATTGTTATAGGCATTGGCTTCATCGAAACCACCCATTCAGGCAACAAAGGAATGTATTCAGAAAAGATACTGTTGTCACTAAGGAACCACCTAAACGCCTAAGTGGGTGTGAAGTATCCGATGTGTTGGACTCACTAGTCCCTCATGAAGCTCGCCCTGGATTCTTTGTAGGTTACGGAAATGTTCACAACTGGACTCATGTATGTGGAGTTTGGGAGCTATCATATGTGAAGTCATTGACACTAATGCATAATGTTGATGTAACACATCAGGAGCGTAACATGGCTGAATGTATCATAAGCACGTGCATGTATATCACGGGCAAAACGAAAGACAACTTAAAGGCTCGAAAGGATTTGGCCGAGATTTGTAATCGACCTACTATTGAGCTCTCTGAAAGCGGCGATAAGCCACGTACTTCTTTCGTGCTTCGACCTAATGAAAAGAAACAAATTATAGAATGGTTCAAAACTATGAAATTCCCAGATGGTTATGCTGCTAGTCTGAGACGAGCCGTGATTGTTAAAACGGAAAAAGTCACTAGGTTGAAGAGTCATGACTATCATATAATAATGGAAAGACTCTTACGTGTTATGTTTCGGGGATATCTGGATGATGCGGTGTGAAAGGTGTTAGCTGAGCTCTCATTATTCTATAGGCAGTTATGTGCCAAAGAAATAACGAAAGACATGATGGAGAAGTTAGAGAAGGAGATACCTGTACTTTTATGTAAGATGGAAAAAATATTTCCTCCTGGTTTCTTCAATCCAATGCAGCATCTTCTTATCCATCTTCCATTCGAAGCAAAAGTTGGTGGTCCTGGCAATATAGATGGATGTACCATATTGAAAGAGCATTGAGATATTTGAAAACTATGATTGGCAACAGAGCAAGGGTTGAAGGGTGCATTGCCGAAGCATTTATTCTAAAGGAACTAGGTTACTTTTCTAGTTTCTACTTTGCAGAGGAAAACAATTTCAATACTTCGGCAATGGGATACAATGTAGATAACGAACCACCAGTTAGTGATCTCTCTATTTTTGAATAGAGAGGAACTACTGTTGGCAGCAGCACGACATATGATTTTACTGAAGGAGAAAGTATTGTTGCTTTACTCTACATGTATGCTAATATCGATGGCATGAAGAAATATTTCGAGTAAGTGTTTTTCTTATATTTATTATGATTATTGTATTTTCCAATACATGTATGCTAATGTCGATCACATATGTTTTGTGTGTACAGCGAGTTCCACAACCAAAACTGGAAACATAATCATCAACCAACGAGAAAGCAAGTAGAAACGATGCGATGGGCTAGAATTAATGGAGGGCCTAATTTCTTTTCCTGGTTTCGAGACTATGTATTAGCGAACACCGACATCCATCAAGATTTACGACAACTATCTTATGAATTAGTGAAAGTTAGAAGCTATGATCGATATGACGTAAATGGCTTCCGATTCCGTACAACTCAATTCGAAACTCTTCGTCCTCTCGCAGCAACATCAAATTGCGGAGTTGTGACGAGAGCAATTGACTCACAAGAGAAAGAAACCAATTACTATGGAATCATTAACAAAATTCTGGAATTTACTTTCGCTGGCAATAAAGAACTTCGAGTGGTGTTCTTTGATTGTGATTGGTTTGATAACAATCATGGAACTCGAGAAAATTAATTTGGCATGGTGGAAGTGAATAACAACGAACGCTTACAAGGTTTAGATACATACGTTCTTGCACATCAAGTGGAATAAGTGTATTATCTACCTTATCCATGTAAGAAGTTTAGCGCTTGGTGGGTGGTATATAAAGTGAATCCTCGTGAGCGCTTGTATACTCCTGGAGATGATGGTTATCATGATAGTGGAGACACTGAAGAAGTTTACCAAGACGAAGAGTTGCCAGACTCTTTTATCATCGAGCCTTGTGCAGGACTCGATAACTTAGTAGGAGACGTTGCAGATGTAGAGACATCTACAATGCGAAAGCGGAAACGTAAACAGCTCACGACGATAGATCGTGATGTTGATGATCATGATGTTGATGAATTTTGAAATTGATTACGAGTAATGTTCTTTTAAATGAAAGTGACATTAATTATAACTTACATTACTTTTGAAACTGATTACGAGTAATGTTTTTTTTAAAACTGATTAGGATGTCGTCAAGCATGGGTTCAAAGGGTTCGAAGGGGAAGAAGGTGTCGAGTGTGACGGGTTCCCTCCCCTCGCAGGAGAGAGACGACTACTTCTACGATTCCACTTACAGCGGGAGCAGACGCACTCAGCTGTTAAGTGCGTGTCCAGAGTTGCGGGACAGGGTTGTCAGTTTGCAGCGTACAGAGGTAAATTTTTCTACAATGCACAAAATTATTAAAATCACTTTTTCAATTTAACTTACTTACTTTACCATTGTAGTCTGATTCGAACGCTCGGAGTCAAGTAGTTAAGGACTACTTGAAGCTCCACGACCACGAGGTTGGGTCGTTCAGAGACGCCTCCGACACGTACTTGACGGAGGAGCAATACGCAAAGGTAAGTTGCGTAATCTTCAAATTGTTCACATTAATTTTACTAAGTAACATCTAATGAACTACGCATGTGTGCAGGTTAGTGTCCACTGGTTACAGGGACGAACTGAAGATTACCAAGCCCTTTGCAGGTATTGGGCTAGCGATGAGTTCATCGCTAAGTACAAGAAGACTCGAGATGCCAGAGGGAGCTCAGGGAAGCATGGTATGGGCGTCGAGGGTTTTGTGCAAATGGCTAAACGGATGGTAAGTTTCTTAGTGGTTTTTATTATATTCATAATGTAGTATTGTTCGTACTAACATATGTTCATAGGAAAAGGAGACCGGCGTGCGATCGAGTGCTACTGCGGTCTATAGGAGAGGTCACGCTAACCCTTCTCAACCGGAGCAGTGTAGTCAGTACGCAGCGGAGCGCCTGGTAAGTTTCATGACCTCTCAAATTAGTTGACACTATATATGTTGTTGACACTATATATGTTGTTTTTCACACTAGGTATGGGCAAGAGGCTGTGAGGATACACTGCGAAGGGTTCAATTGGGAAAACTCCCCCAACATCGACCCTCAAGCCGCGTATGCAAGCGGAGGTGGAAAAGCACACGGAAGGTGAATTCATTTACTTTCATTGTTTTCAATTCAAGATTATTTAATTTTACCTTGAATTGATTCGTTTTTTGTAGGCTTGCCATATTCTCTCGAGTCGTCAACTCTAGGGAGACACGACCTGCGAGAGGAAGCTCCTCGCAGTCTTCGGCTGCTAGCGCAGGCTCCTCCAGCCGTCGTGTCACCGAGAGAGATCTCGAAGTCATGGCGCTTCGGGAGAGCTTGGCTCGGCAGGAGGAGGCCTTGGCGAGAGAGCGAGAGAACAACAGGGCTGCCATGGCGTACCATGCGTCCTATATGGCTCAGATGCAAGCGGCAATGGAAGTAAAAAACATACAATTATACTTTAATTACATTGCATTTCAATAGGTTTTGTAAATTGTAATGTTTGAAATGACAGGCGCTAGCTCGACAACAAGGGCAGCAAATCCAGATACCGTTGTGGCAGCCACCTCCGTTCGTGCTGCAGCCGTCGCCACGACAGGAGCAGTTTGCTGGAGTACAGGTACAAAAAGGAAGTTACATTAAGTGGAAGCCCCAACCGCTAAGAATCCTAATAAACCTAGAAAAAAATTATAAACTTGTACATATGTCACTGTGTTTCGCAGGGATCAGGGACGGAGGCTCAGACTCCATCGCCGCAGCTAAGGGCGCCAGGTTCGCCGCGGCAGGATGACTGCTTCGCTCCCGGAGGTAGTGGAGGGGCTAGTAATCAATAGATTTGTGATTTTGTTTTTGATTGTGTGGATGTCAGACTTCGTGATTGTGGATGTGTACTATTGCACTTTGTTGTGATTTTGTATGTCAAACTGTTTTGTTGTTGTCTATTGATTTGGATGTGTAGCTGGCCATCGAGCCAAGTTAGCCATTTTCTGTTTTTTAAAAAAATGGAAAAGCTTATATACGACGGACTGTATAATTTATATACAACGGTCGCTATACATGACCGTCGTAAATAAGCCTAAATTATATACGACGGCTCGGCCGAGGCTGTCGTATATAAGCTCTTATATACGACAGCCAGGGCCCAACTTCTGTCATATATAAGCTCTTATATACGACAGTCAGGGCCCAACCGTCGTATATAAAGGCCCCCGCCCACTAGGCCAAGTGTACGAAACGGGTCTATATAAGGGGTCGTCGTATATATGCTGTTATATACGACGGTGCCGTCATATATAACTATATATACGACAAAATATATATGACAGCCATAAACAGTCGTATATAAACAACTGCCGTCGTATATAGGTTATATACGACGGCTTCTACTTTATATACGACGGTTTTGGCCGTGGTATGCTGACGGAAATCCTGTAGTGTATATATTTCTAATCTGTGTGTGTGCAGATTTTTTTCCGATTGCATTAGCTTTTGTATTGTTTTTTCATGATTGAGAGTTGAGGTTGATGTGGTCATGTTACTTATCTGCTAGCTACGGAACATGTCAGGATGATTCGACGTTGGGAAAAAAACCCGACTGATTCAGAAACCGAACCTGGTAATATGTGCAGAACCGTTTGATATTTATGGCCGAAAAAAATCTCATGATCTTATGCACGTCATAACATTAGTGCGGTTGGCAGGATTCACAAGTTTTTTTCAGGAACAAAATGAACACCGGGTTGAGCAAATCCGTACAACTTTGGCGTGTGAAATATATATGCATGGTACCAGAAAGCTAATCATCCACAGCACAACAGAAAAAAACTTACTCCGCAGATGTGTTTTGTGTACTTTGGCGTGGCGCAAAACCGTTGGGTCCTGTACCTTTCGTTCCAGCTGTACTCGAAGATTAAGACGACGCGTGATTACATGAAAAATCGAACGTTGCCATCAGCGGCTCATGCAGTGCGGTGAACCGGGTCGCGATACCTGCAGACACTTCAAGGAGAGCACGCATATCCCCGGGGGAGGAGACGCATCCAGATCTAGCCAAAACTTGCTTGATGGAGACAAAGGGAAGATTCCTACTTAAACGATTATTGGAGATGATTGAAGCGATGAAGGATAAGGAATTTTGGAACTGGGGTGGCATATGGATGGGCCATGAAGAATGTTTGTATTTGATCCGTGACTTTGCTAGTTTCTTTTCCGTCAATTGATAGTACGCGATAGGACCTTTGGCTGGTGTCTTTTTTTTTTCCTGGGAAATTGGAACTTTGGATTCTTGTGATAATGTCGATCAAAAGCAATAAAACTAGAAAGCGGTCACATGAATCCGAATATTAGTGCCTTCGTAGCAAAAAAACTAGTAACTTGATGAAATTTTAGAGATTAGGGCTGGGGCATGAGAGCAATTTATTTTTTAAAAAGGAAGACCACAAATTGGACAATAGATTCCAGCTTAAAGTCAAAGCAGAGAAAATGAAGAATACTCATAAAGTGGGGCAGAAGGCCCATAAATTACACTCAACTGGGCTGAAGCCCATAAAAGGAAAACGTGCCTGGCGCAACAACAACAAAAAAAAGAGGAATCCGCATTGTAGCGGGGGTTTGAACCCGACGTGAATCGAACACGCAACCTTCTGATCTGGAGTCAGACGCGCTACCATTGCGCCACGGATCCGGTGGTGATATATTTGTGATAGTAAACTACTTATATTTCTCACCTATCCGACAGTAACTTTGTGTTATCATTACTAGTTCAGTAGAACTAACGTAAAAAAGTTTAATACACCTAATCTATGGATGCTATTACTGCTAAAATAAATACACTTAGAGGCGCAGCGCAGCGCAGGCCAGCCCAGCCATAGCCCTGGCTACGACTCTTATGACTCCACTATTTTTCAGCGCGTACGCGCGCGAAGGATAAGGCTCTGGGTGTAATGTAACGGCGGTCGATCAACTCGATCGCTAGCAAACGCCGCACGCTCATGAATGCCCGCCTCGAGATGCACAAGACACCTCGCATCTAACTAACGGCTATGCATGGCTAGGCACGTCCCGGCCCGTGGATTAGACCGCATAACGTAACCACGCGGTACCATCATCAGATCTAACCCGTCGGCCGGCGAGAACGTATGTAATCACCCACGTACGAAATTAGACTTTTGTTGTCTTTCATTTTGGCCTAATCCAGTTTAGACTGTAAAATTAAATGTATCTCTCTGGTGCATACAATTCTCCCCCACTTATAATTAAACACGGGCAATACGGGCCTTTCCAAAAAAACGTGTTGCGGAAGCACGAGTTTGAGAAATGTTATACCGCTTCAGCACCGCGGATTGCGTCCAGTTACTCTGACAGAGATCGAGTACAGATTTAATCCTCGGTATACTGAAAACAAGGTGGAATCAAACGAGGGCGACGGCGAGCCCGGCAAAAAAAAAGAAAGCAATCAAAGTACTGCAATAATAGCTGTGTCCTTTGTTTTAAAATAAGTGATATTTAAGACAGTTAACTTAGTTTAAATTAAACTAGTTTTTATACTAAACATCATTTATTTTATAACGGGGTGAGTACAAACTAGCGTATCTATCCTGTTTCTGATCACAAAGCAGACCGCTGTCATAATTCCTTGAGGTGGTGCACATGGGGACGTGCATGGATCGGTTTATAGGGTGGTCCTGTGGCAGTGGGCCACGCGAAAGTAATAGCTGTTTTTGACAACTCGCATCCGTCTCCCTTAGACGTGCGAAAAATTGTTGCGGAACCGTGTAAAAAAGTAAAAAAACGAAGACGGGAAGGCTGCGTAGCACGGTGGCCGACGGAAGTAGGAATCCGGTCGACCAAAGAGTTGAGGCGCATGAATACGCGGCCGGTGTACCTACACGACGACGACGGACTGTGACGAGAACCGACCGGCGCGTACGTAGTACCAGCCGCGCATCAAACACGTTGTCCCCGCCGGTCGCGGTTGCACGGAAACCCGAGAAGATCCTCGTCCAGTTCTTGTTGGGCAGGCAGTCAGTCAGTCAGTCAGTCAGGTGAGCCAGTAGTCAGTAGCAGCACGCACGCGTACGTGTACATGGTACGCCAGTACGCTGCGCGATCGCACCGCTCGGGGGCTCTCTATTTATTATGCCGCTTAGCTTGCAACGCTGGGTCCACCCCCCCCCCCCCCCCCCCACACACACACACACGCTCGAGCTAGCTTCTTCGCCCAGCTACTGTTCCAGCAAGCTCACTTTTGCGACCGCCGGCTGCAGCGCTGGTGCTCGGATGGGGCGGCCCCCGAGCTGCGACGAGGAGGCGGGGCTGAAGAGCAAGGGGCCGTGGACGCCGGAGGAGGACCAGACCAGGAGCTGCTCGCCTACATCGAGCAGCACGGCCACGGATGCTGGCGCTCCCAGCTGCCCGGCCGGTCCTCCTTTTCACAATCGTTCGTTTCGTGTGGTTGTGGAATGGATGGACCTGACATCGTCGTGCTGATCACGCCGCCGTTCCAGGGCTGCGGCGGTGCGGCAAGAGAGCGGCCGCCTCCGGTGGACCAACTACCTGTGCGGCCGGGCATCAAGCGGGGCGAGTTCACGCTCCGGCCGGGAGGAGCAGGCCATCATCCAGCTGCACGCGCTCCTCGGAAACAGGTGACCGCGATCGCTCACTCGTCATCTCTTGCTCCATCCACCTGCGACGATCGACTCGTGTGTGTCTCGTGCTGGATCGAGCAGTTCCGCACGGGTGTACTGTGTATCTTGCTGAAGCGGGCCAGGCGGTTCCGACGACCCCGCGCTCTTACTCTTACGTCGCCGACGCTTTTGGAGACCAGGGGGTTCGCGGCCACGTACTCCACAGACCCTAGCGCCGGCGAGCAAGAGGAGGACGACGACAAGGGCTACTGGAACAGCATACTGAACATGGTCAACTCGTCCACATCGACGTCTTCCTCCTCATTGACATCCGAGACGGTGGCAGTCAGATCAGGCCATGCAGAACCTGCCGGCAGCGGAGGCAGAGTTCTGACTGCTCGACGCTTCGGCAGTCGCGTATTCGGGGCCTGTGGCTGTTATGCAATGAACAACCGTGCTAATGATAAGTACTTCGTTACGGATGTAGGGAGTATGTGCTAGTGGCCGTGGTGGACCTTTTTCTAATTTATTGGCAACAAGCTGTGCTGCTATATATTTTTCTGTTTTCCTCTCTATCTAATGTAGCGTGATCCACAAAGATTAGTGTTCTGCATGCACCCCGTTAAAAAATTACGTACGTGCTCCTGTGGCAAATTTGGACATCAATATACTCCAAGATAATTTTTCAAGATAAATTTTTTCTTGAGACTCCTTACATCCTAGATTTTTCGTATCTCCCATCAAACTATTACAAAAAAATTACCCATATCCGACTGATTGCACACACAAATCGTTCTTTTTTCATTCTTCTTTCTTCCAGCTTATAACACCTTTTCCACGAGTCACGACTAAAATAAAAAATTTTAAAAATCCACACACCATATTAGATGATTATCATGAGCCTGGACATCCTGTGCTGGTGAGTGGGGGGACGTACGTGGCGGTGCAGAGTAAGTAAGTCTGCTCACACGTCAACGTCTTCGTAAAACACCAGAAGGTTTGTGATCGCGGAGGGTGGTCACGTACGGCCGCGCGTCTTTCGGCCTTCAACAAGTGCTTACACGTCCGTCTAACACGGAGGTGCGAGCATAGCGTAGCGCTGTTACAGAGAATACGGAGACTACACTGAGCTGACTGCCCTTGGTGGATCGTGTACTCCACTGCGTCGGTTGCGAACGGTCCGGGCGCCTGCCTGCCAGTGCCAAAGTGCCGGCCGGCCCATCGAGTCCCCCCGCTGGTGTTTGCCGCGAACGGCAGTCGCCCGCGTCTTGCCCACGGGCATCGAAGACGGGGCTGCAGCCTGCGAGGCGCACGACCAGCCCAGCTGCCTGCCTCTCGTGTCGAGGCTGCCACTTCCCGTTTCCTAGCTTGGCTGGTGGCCGAAGGGCGAAGGGGGAAGCAGACGACGGCGCTGCCAGATGATGAGCTGGTTGGCGAGGCGAGGTCGACTGGGACTGGGATTCTGCTCCTGCCGCACCACGTCATCGCTGCAGCAGTTGAGGAAGAACCAGAGAGATGAGGGCGCTACCGGCAGGGCTTCTGGAGAGAGGACGACGAGCTTGGCAGTTGGGACGGCCGGACGGGAGCTCACGTGGGCGGCGGTGCAGCAGTTGACGAGGCACCTGTCGGTTGAAAGGGAAATGACGCTTTCGCCACTAAGGAGTAAGGAGCGCCATGTCTGATTCAGTTGGCGCCAGACCGCTGGTCTCTTCCTGGTCCCCAGAAGCAAATGGATCGACAGCTCAAAGTGGCGTGCAAATCCATCAAAAAAAAAAGGAAAAACGATGGCCATGATCTGCGAGCTCTGGTTGTACGTACACACACACTTACGAAGAGGTGAGCGAGGAAAACTCCTACTAGCTACTCCATTTGGCATGCCCTTTAATTTGCGCAGCCCGAATCCTGCCCTTCCCGTCGACGCTCTGATGCATGATTGACACTTGCGTGACGAGAGTGAGCAACTGGGCATTAGACTAATGGAAAAAGGTATCGGATCGAAGCCTTGCTTTGGTCTCTTATTTTGAGGAGGCCCTGACTCATATCGTCCTCGCATGGCGCCATCGGTTGGGAACGACATCATCATATGCCACCGTACGTCACATGGGGCTCCACCGGCTACCAAGAACTTTGTTCTGTTCAAGTTCCCATACATCGTACAACTCCTATTTGCTAAAGGCATGCGTGGAGGGTACCTGGGAAGAAAAGTAGCATCCCGCCGGCCCGTGGATGCAGGAGCCCCTCGTGATTTTCTGTCCACAAGATTCGCTATGCATATAAGGATATGGATGAATGGACATTTGTTTCAACTATACCCCCTCCGTTCACAATTTAAAAACCGAGGGAGTGGAGGTACTTAAATTGTGTTATAATTATATACAGAATATATATGCACCAGGGAATAATGCAGAATAATACACTTTTCTGAGACAAAACTGTAGCCGAGCTCTATTTTTTTCTCCGAAAATAAATTAGAGAGAACACATTCAAGTAGAGCTCAATTCCAGTGGCACCTTCACATTTTTCTTAGGCTTCACAGTCGTTACACCACGACCAACTTTCAAATACCGCTCGGGCCCATTAGTCCAGCCCAACAAAAAATTGCAACTTTTGCGAGGAGCTAAAAGGCATTTTTTTGTGCAGTTAAATAAGTAGTACTTGTTAGAGTTCTGGATGCTTAGGATCGATGCTAGCAACCCCTGATTAAGGATTCTTAAATCCAATCTAATCTGACAGACATATTTTGATCATAATTGACTAATGCGTTAATGATCTAGACTGATGATCAGTGAATCAAACATAGGAAAGAATTACCTTCAGTGGATCCATTTGACGCCATCTAGCTCTTAGATCGATCGATGGAGGGTATCTGATGCAGGGTGATTGTTGGTGCAGGAAGATTGTTGATGCAGTGATGGCTTGCCGCAGAGGTACGGTTCTTCCCCTCGTTCCACGCTATCTCAAGATCGGATTAGTGTTCACTTCCCCTTTCCTTTTGGGCGTGGTTTTATAGTGTGTACGAGAGGGGGCCGCACGGAAAACAGAATCCGTTGCGCCCCCGATCAGGGCGCCGAGGAGAACACAAAACCCGGTCATGGTTGTTGCCCACGTAGGACCGGGATCACAACAACTAACATTCTCCCCCTTGATCTCGGACCTTTAACTTATTTTCTTATTTACTCAATCAATCTTAAATATATTTCTTTTGCTTCGACTTAAAGGGCACAACGCATCAAAACAGCCATTTACGTACTGTTTGACTCGATGACCACGATACGTCTCACAATTAGAAATAGTCTTACACTTTGGTGGCCCCTTAGAGTCCAGGATATCACAACAGGGTCTCCTTTAAACCCATGCCGGCTACGTGTTCTCTGAACACGTTGGGTGGAAGGCCCTTAGTTAGCGGATCCGCAAGCATTTGCTTTGTGCTAATATGCTCGAGACTAATTGTGTGATCCTGGATTTTCTCTTTCACAACATAGTATTTAATGTCGATGTGTTTGGCAGCACCACTCGACTTGTTGTTGTAAGAGTACATGACTGCTGGCTGATTATCGCAGTATAACTTAAGTGGTTTGTTAATGCTGTCGACCACCTTAAGACCGGGAACAAATTTCTTAAGCCAAGATGCCTGCCCGGTGGCCTCATAACAAGCAACGAATTCAGCATACATTGTCGACGATGTAGTGACTGCTTGTTTGGAGCTTTTCCACGATATAGCCCCATTCGCGAGGGTGAATATGTAACCTGATGTGGATTTCTTAGTATCCACACAACCCGCGTAATCTGAATCTGAATAGCCCACTATTTCTAGTGACTCAGTCTTACTATATGTTAGCATGAGGTGCTTAGTGCCCTGTATATATCTTAATGCCTTCTTAACAGCTTTCCAGTGATCTAACCCTGGATTACTTTGGTATCTGCCAAGCATCCCAGTCACAAAAGCTAAGTCAGGGCGTGTACAAACTTGAGCATACATCAAGCTTCCGACAGCAGAAGCATAAGGAATTCCTTTCATCTGATCCACCTCATATTGATTCTTAGGCGATTGAGTATTCGAAAATCTATCGCCTTTGACTATTGGAGCAGGCGAGGGTTTACTGGCATGCATACCGTACTTTCTAAGTACATTTTCTAAGTATGCCTTCTGAGATAGTCCTAAAACCCCCTTAACACGATCTCGGTTTATTTCAACCCCTAAAACATAGGTCGCTTCACCTAGATCTTTCATATCAAAGTTCGAGGATAAAAACTTCTTAGTTTCTAAGAGTAGGTTCACATCACTGCTTGCTAATAGTATGTCGTCCACATAAAGAACTAGGAAAATAAACTTTCCATTCTTAAACTTGGCATAAATGCAGTTATCCTCCTCATTCTCCTTAAATCCTATTTTTCTAATGACTTCATCGAACTTAAGATACCATTGTCTTGAAGCTTGCTTAAGACCATAAATGGACTTCTTCAAATGGCATCCCATATGTTCCTTGCCCTTAACGACAAAACCCTTCGGTTGTGTCATATAGACGTCCTCATATAAATCTCCATTGAGGAATGCCGTCTTTACATCCATTTGGTGCAATTCTAAGTCATAATGTGCTACTAATGCCATGATGATTCGAAAAGAATCCTTAGAAGACACGGGAGAGAAGGTCTCATTATAATCAATACCCTCCCGTTGAGTGAATCCCTTAGCCACAAGTCTGGCTTTATATTTTTCGATCTTCCCTTTGGAATCACGCTTAATCTTGTAGACCCACTTACAGCCTACTGTTTTGGCTCCTTTAGTAATCTCTACTAAGTCCCACACCTTGTTGGCACTCATGGAACTCATTTCATCTTCCATGGCCCTACGCCATTCAGATGAGTGAGGTCTTCCCATGGCATCTTCGTAAGAGGCAGGATCATCCTCCATCTTAATCTCCTCACTCAAGTAGATCTGATAATCGTCCGGAATGGCCGATCGTCTTACTCTTTGTGATCTTCTTAATTGAGCATTATCTGCAAGTGGAGGCTGTTGTTGAATCTCATCTTGTTCGACCATATGCTCAACAGGCTGGGGAGGCGATACCTCACTCAAGTCCGTTGCGGCCGATGAAGGTGCAACAACAGGTGTTGTGTCACCAGTGGCTGGTACTGGTGGCACATCGACAGCAGGTAGAGTGAAAAATGACTCTTGAGTCATTGGAGCGGGTAAAGAAGTCCGTTCTTCTTCAAGGTCTATTTCTCGCCGTACCGTGCTCCCCCTGATCATAGCGTCTTCTAAGAATACGGCATGTCGTGTTTCTATAAACTTAGTATGCCGATCTGAACAATAGAATCTAAAACCCTTACTTTTCTCAGGATACCCAATGAAATGGCAACTAATTGTTCTAGATTCTAATTTGCTAATGTTTGGGTTAAACATCTTAGCTTCAGCTGGACAACCCCAAATATGAAAATAGTTTAATGAGGGCTTGCGACCCGTCCACATCTCATACGGCGTGTGAGGTGCTGACTTAGTGGGGACTCGATTAAGCACATGAATGACAGTCTTTAATGCCTCCATCCATAGGCTAACCGGTAACGTAGAATAACTTAGCATGCTTCTTACCATGTCCATAAGCGTGCGATTTCTACGTTCTGCAACCCCGTTTTGCTGAGGTTCGCCTGGTGTAGAATACTGAGCGACGATACCATGTTCCTGTAGAAATCTTGCAAAAGGTCCAGGAACCTGACCGTATGGGGTATGCCGACCGTAGTACTCACCTCCACGATCGGATCTTACTACCTTAATCTTAGCATTATGCTGGTTTTCTACTTCAGCCTTAAATAGCTTAAACTTATCCAATGCTTCGGATCTCTCCTTGATCGGATAAATGTAACCATAACGAGTGTAATCATCCGTGAACGTTATGAATGAATCATACCCATCTACAGAGATTACAGGAAACGGACCACAAATGTCCGTATGAATAATTTCTAAAATACCCGTGCTGCGTATGGCGTTCTTCTTAATGGTCTTGACAAATTTTCCTTTAATGCAATCAATACATTCTTCTGAATCTGAAAAGTCTAAGTGAGGTAAGATCGATTGAGATACTAAGCGCTCGATCCTCCCCCTCGAAATATGGCATAAGCGACAGTGCCATAATTTCGACGATGTTTCGAAATTGATTCTTTTGCGCTTGTTTCTTCCTATTTCATTCTTAGCGGGAATCTGATCATTACTTAAGGTGTTCACATTATCATGGATGGATAACAAATAAAGCATGTCTTGTCTGAAAGCAAGACCTACAATCTTATTATTCAAACTAATAGAGCATTTGTCTTCGCCAAAATGGCACACAAATCCACAATCATCCAAACATGAGACTGATATCAAATTCCTTTCTAGACTAGGAACATAAAGAACATCATGAAGGCTAAGTATAAAACCACTACTAAGTCTTAGAGGATAAGTCCCAATGGCTTCAACCTCAGCTTCATGGCCATCAGCGACTTTGATGGTCCTTTCCCCCTTTCTTATAGTCCTCATCGTACTTAATCCCTGTATAGAGTTACAAACATGCACAGTTGCACCTGAGTCAATCCACCAGGTAGATCGTGAATAAGCTAAATACAGGGATTCATTTACTAAAGTAATAACATCCTTACCATTCTTAGCACACCATTTGACAAAACCAAAACAGTCCTTCTGGCGATGTCCAAAATCTTTGCAAAACTTGCACTGATCTGCCTTTAGTTTTGAACCAGAGGATTGAGGAGTTGTTCCTTTGCCCTTAGAGGAGGAGCCATGTACTTTAAATGATGGTGGTTTGGAAAGGTAGGTCTTTCCCTTTCCTTTTCCCTTACCCTTACCTTTGGCTAGGTTGACGGAGTCTCCACCCTTACCCTTTATGCGTTCCTCCTCCTGAACGCACATAGCCATGACCTTTTCCAAAGTCCAGCTATCTTCCTTAGAGTTGTAATTGATTACAAAGGCCTCAAAATCCTTGGGCAAAGACATGAAGATGAAATGTACAAGCATTTCATCTGGCATGGCTAGGTTAAGATTCTTGAGGTTTGCATTCAAATTACTCATCTTAAGAATGTGATCTCTCACACCTCCACCAGTGTATCTCTCATTAACAAGCCTCTTAAGAAGGGTGCTTGCCAATGTTTTAGTGGAGCCTGTATACTGGCTTTTAACCTTGGCAAGGTACTCAGTAGCTAGGTCACAGTCAGGGATAGCTCCTCTTATGGATTCAGAGATGGTGGTCTTAATGACCATGAGGCATTTTCTGTTGGATTCATCCCAAGCCTCAAGGTCCTTAGCATAATTTTCTTTAAGCTTAATGTACTCCTCTTTTCTTAGTGCAAATTCCTCATCTGTTTCCTCATTATGGGCAAAAGGAACAGGAGGATCAACTGGACGATCCTTTCTAAGGCATAGGTCAAGGTTTGCAATTGCTAAGTTCATTCTAAGTCTTTCATTCCATGTCCCATAGTTATGGCCCGTGAGGGTCTCTATGGAGGCAATGAGACTTACCACATTGGAGGCACCTTAATGAAACAAATGTAGGGGTTAGGAAAACTGCTAAAATAAACATTCTATGCAGCACATGTTTAAAATAACACTCAAAATGATCAGAAATGGCATAAAATGTTTTTCACGTTGGTTACTCAACAAAACCATTCCACTTAAACATCATGGAAATATTTCACGTTGGTTACTTTAAATTCCATGAACATATTAAAACAAATTACAAATTTTTCTGAATTTGAACTTTAAGCATGGCAAAATTAAATTTTCACGTTGGTTACTTATTTAATTTCCATGCTAAAATATATACAAACTTAAAATTTTAACAAATTTAAATTTTCACGTTGGTTACTTATTTAAATTTGCTAAATAACAGCAGAAGCTCAATTAACTAAATTTCTGAAATTTCTGAAATTAATTGCAAAAATGCTCAATAGCAATTAATTAAATAACTGAGAAAATATGCTTAAAACAATAATTAACAGAAAATTACAGAAATATGCACTCAAAATCTCACACAAAATTTCTTAAATTTTCCCAGCTATTTAACTGATTTTCTAATCATTTTTATTAATTTCTGAAATTAATTTTTCATTTAAACATATTCTGAAAATGGAAAATACTTAAACAGCTAATTGGGCCTTATTCTTCAGCCCAGTGACTAAAGTGGCCCAATCCAAAAGGAAAATAAAACCTGAAAAAGAAAAGGGCAGCCCAGCTGGCCCATAAAGCCCCCCCGCATGGGCTCCGGGCCCATTCGGCCTACGCGGCGGGCGGCGCGCTAAGTGCCGTCGGATCCAGATCCGACGGCCAGTGTCATTCGGCCCTTTATAACGTAAATCAATGTCGACCGTCCATCTGCGATCGGACGGCTCGGCGTCGAGATCGGGGGGGTATAAAAACCCGGCGAGCGCCGCGCTCTAACCCTAACTCTCATTTTCTCCCCTCTCTTCTCTCTCTTCTCTCCGAGCGGCGGCGAGACCGAGGGGAGGCGGAGCTCTCCGGCGCCCCGCTCCGCTCGCCGGCGACCGAGTCCTTCGGCCGGATGGCTCGTCGCCGGCGGGGTAGTCCTCCGGTCGGCTAGGGTTAAGCCCCTAACCCCGGCGGAACAGTTCCGGCCGCGCGGGACTTCCGGCGGCCACCGCACCCTTGTCGGTGCGGTGGCTTGCCGTTTGAAGGAAACCGTCGCTCGCCGGATCTGACCGCCGTGGGGACTTCCGGCGCCGCCGCACTGCCGTCGGTGCGGCGGTTAGCCGTTGAAGGAAACCCACGGGTAGGGTTAGGGTTTTAACCCTCCTCGGGACTTACTGTCGCGGGGACTTCCGGCGCTGCCGCACCCTCGACGGTGCGGTTGGTTGGCCCGTTGAAAGTACCCTACGACTAGGGTTAGGGTTTTCCCTAATCCTGCAGTGAGAAGGTTATGGCGGCCGAAGCCACCCTCCCGAGGTTTCCCTCACCCGACTTCCATCGTCGGTGAAAGGGTCCCGAAGGACCAAAACATCACAGTCAAGATAAGATAAGTCCTCTTCCTCAAATCTAATTTTCTCATTATGATTCGACTCTGTTTTCTTATCTGAGTTTCTAGTCTTAGCCGAGATTCGAAATCAAAAATTAGAATCCCCTCCTTCTATTTGCTTCAGTGAGATAACTGAGTTTATTCTGATACTGATTAACAGAGTGTAGGCCTTAATGAACATAATTAGAAATTGATCCAATCTGAGTTAAGATTTGATTCTATAATCAGGAATTGTCTAGATCGGCTCTGATACCAATGTTAGAGTTCTGGATGCTTAGGATCGATGCTAGCAACCCCTGATTAAGGATTCTTAAATCCAATCTAATCTGACAGACATATTTTGATCATAATTGACTAATGCGTTAATGATCTAGACTGATGATCAGTGAATCAAACATAGGAAAGAATTACCTTCAGTGGATCCATTTGACGCCATCTAGCTCTTAGATCGATCGATGGAGGGTATATGATGCAGGGTGATTGTTGGTGCAGGAAGATTGTTGATGCAGTGATGGCTTGCCGCAGAGGTACGGTTCTTCCCCTCGTTCCACGCTATCTCAAGATCGGATTAGTGTTCACTTCCCCTTTCCTTTTGGGCGTGGTTTTATAGTGTGTACGAGAGGGGGCCGCACGGAAAACAGAATCCGTTGCGCCCCCGATCAGGGCGCCGAGGAGAACACAAAACCCGGTCATGGTTGTTGCCCACGTAGGACCGGGATCACAACAACTAACAGTACTAAATGGTAGCTTTGTGGTGAGTAGAGTTGAACACGACCTTAATGCCAGATTTATATTAACAGTAACAGTATAATAATAAACATGCCAAAAATATGATCCATTATCACAAAAACTTAAACATTCCCCCCTATTTAAACGATGCTATCATTTTTTACTAATAGCACTTGTACATGTTAATCAAAAGGGATATGATAACCGGTGGACATATGTGTTTTATTTTTTGCGGGTAAACATATGTGCTTTATTTGCTTTATTGGAATTGACATTGGTCCTTTCAACTATATAGTATAATTACATTTTATGACATGATTTTTTATGTTAAATACATCTCTAATCAAAGTACATGTCACATATACATTATCATGGCCTTTACATATTAAGCACCATTTAAAATAATTGCTCATACAATATCTCGTGCGGTAAATTTTTGCCCTTAAGTTAGCAAATGAAGCCAAACAATGTTTGTGAGTTGAATATCTACCTGAAAGCAGCCTTGAGTTATTGTTTTGATCTGACACATTCTAGGATACGTACTTCCCTTTCCTATAAAATATGTATATTAATTTTTTTCGGTGTAGTTAGTTATTACTAATATATCAAGTGCTAGAGAATGTTATTATTATGTGCCACACAAAGTATGTTTTCAAAATATGTAAAATAGGAGGAGTACATTATGAGATGCGTCAAATAAGTGGAATCCCATATTGCAGCGTAGAATAGGCCTGGTAAACGAGCTCAGCTCAGAGACTCTTTAACAATTTATTCGAGCCCTTATTAATTGTTAGGCTAAAAATAAATATGAGTTTGGTGCGATCCTAATCTGAATCCAATCCTCTTCTTCTTATTAGTTCATTTTCTTATCCCCGTTAACAGCCCTAGCGCAGAGTGTTTTTTGTCATTATTTTACCCAGACAAACAGATCTCCTTTTCTATTGCCATATCCGTCACCGGTGCTCTTAAAAAAGGGAACGACTAGAATGCAAACAGTCATTTTGGTGCAATCGTGCAAAAATCCCTTCTAAACCACACGATCTACATCCTGCGGTGAGTGTATTTTTACACTTAAGCCCTCCCACCCGGTAATATAAGTTGAAAGAATTGAAGTGTGCACGTGGGAGGGTTTAAGTGTAAAAATACACTCACCGCAGGATGTAGATCGTGTGGTTTAGAAGGGATTTTTGCACGATTGCACTAAATGCCTGTTTGCATTCTAAATGAGTTCCCCTTAAAAAAAGGGAAAGAAAAAGCTAGCCTGACTAACAGAAGTTGCAGCGGAGGCGGAGCTTTCACAAATTAAGATAGACGATGGCGTATACAAGACAGGTGGTACGCTGCTATATACATATATATATATGCCTGTTTACGCCTGGGAAAAGCCTAGCTGATGCTTCATTGGCCAAGTGCAGCAGGCATGACCTGCACGACAGTATGGCCGTCCCATCACTACCCTTTGATCCCATTGGTCGATGTACGGCCGTCCTCGGTTTGGGATATTTCGATCGCTTCGAGTTATTCTGTTCAATTATATCTAGTGCAGCCGGCCAGTACGTCGTGCAAGAGTAGAACAAGCCCACCACAGTCACACTTGTTATCTTAGGTACCTACTAGGAAATTCCACTTTATTGAACTATGATGTTAAGGTTGTCTCCATCAAGAAGAGGCAAAAGCAAAAAATGTATCTTAGATTTTACCATGTCTTCTTAAAAACAACTCTAACAGAAGATGCAAATGTGATTGTCATTTTACATATGAGACGAGAGGATAGCTAAAATTAGAGATTCTCTATATATATATTTCTTTAGATCAACATGCTTAGCTTTTTTTTTTTTGAAAGGCTCAACATGCTTAGCTAGGATAAAAGTTTGGTTGTTGTTGTTGTTGTATATTTCTTTATGACATATCTGTCGGTGAGGGAAAATACATACCCTGTTAAAGATATCAAATATTTGCATCCTCTATTTATCTCTAAAATGCATTATGTTGTTAGAGACAACCTTAGTTATGTATCCATTTTACCATGGTTAAGGTCATCGGTTATATGATTATTCCATCAGCAATGACGGAACTCATGGCAATATCACATGGCAATATTGTATCACAACAAAGAAACGATGATTAATGTTCTCAGATCTGTTGTTTTTCAAAAGATGTGGAGCAGGCTGTCAACAGATAGGCCCTAAAAAAATAACGAGCCGTGTAATATGACATAATTAGCCTCACGTAGGATAGGGGAAAGTTGTGTTACTTGACTGAACAAGGAAAGGTGTGTTTGGTGGTGTGGCAAAAGGAAAAAAAATAATATGGTGCATGTGCGCAATGCAATATATTAACTTGTACTTAGTCATCGATCGCAGCTTTGGTAGGAGTACCTAGTAATTTCACAAAAAGTATCACACCCCATCTAAAAAAGTAAAAGAAGCACGTGCGTTTCAAAATTCAAAAGTTAGTCCATTAGATTCGTATTTTAACAATATACATTCTCCGTTTTTAAAATGTTTTATCGTGAGGACACAAGAATTCTAGTTCAAAGATAAAGTAAAGTTGTTGTCCTAACGACAACAATATTGCATCACAGCAAAGAAATGAGTGAGTAGGGTCTGATGATACAAAAGTAGGAACATTAGATTAGTACTGTAACATAAGTCTATGCAATTTGATTTAATATCTGGTAGCAACATAGTAAAACAGAAAACATATAAATCATAGTGCGAACCAGCTTAAATTCCCCAACCGTTATGTGCTAACCCCAGCAGTAGACACCGAACAGAAGCTGGCCAGGGATAGTTGGACCAAATGGATGGGCTGAACTAGCGAAATAGTAAAATCAAAATATATCTTTCAACGGGATTGAAATTCCAAATGCGGCCACTAATTTACATGTCGATGGTGATTGGTGTGGATTGTTGCTTCAAATATAATCTACTACAGATCCGAGGCGAACGACCTAATATATGTACCTTGTTCATGCCCATAGGCCGGCCATAGAAGATCTGAAACTGAGTTGTGTACGTACAACATCATGCACATCGCTCGATCGAGTTGCTAGCTATCAGGCTGAAAACGTACGCGTGAACTTCACGTGAAAGCTTAGTCTACATTCTGAAACTCTCAATTTTCTAAGAATAATATTAAGCACTCACAGCTTTTAATACTAAACACCTCTCATACGAACGAGCCATAAATACGCCCACAATTGGTTGCCAAGATTTGGCAAAAGCTAAACAATGAATCTCGTGTCAGTTCGATGACGCGACTCTGAACTTCCATAAGGAATCAGGCTCTGCAGGGAAACAAAATATAAAGCTAATCATATTACACTACCATAAGACACCTTAATCCTCTATGTATCCTCATCTGTTTTATTAGAACTTTTAAATCTACCTTTTTCTAGTATATTAATAAGGGAAACAGATGATTCAACATTGTATGAGTCTGTACCTAAAGAAGTACACGGTTTCTGATATTATCTGTGGTATACTCATTAGAGAAAGTAAGGACGATCAGATTCTCAAAAGTTTTACCTTGAATTTCCTCCAGATTTTCTTAGCCACCAACCGAGGTGCCCTCTTTCATTGACTCTTCATCTGTCGTAGCTTGACACCTCTTGCTTCTTCTAACCAGAGTGGGTGTGAAGACTTGACCTTTGTAGCAATAGAGCTAGGTGTCACCACTGAGCAAGCTACTATATATGTCGTTGTCTTTAGTATCTACCTTATTAGTCAGGTCTCTCCTTTCCTTTAGCTGCATCAAGGCTTTCTCAATTAGAGAGAGCCAAGAGCTATAGAAGGAAGAACAGGACCCAGTCCATCTTGGGAGGGTGCAACCAGTGGAGTGTCTATATGTACATGTCATGTATACCAACAAAAAAGTCATGACACCTAGCAAATATATACTCCCATTATTCTTAAATTGTTGTTACTAGAACAAGAATTCTAGTTTAAAAATAAAGTAGAGCAGTTGTCCTAAGGACAACAATTGGAGAATAGATGGAGTATAGACTGAGAAACGTGTATATATATACTACGACCTTTCGTGCTTGTTACAATTTTCCGGCTCTCATTAGCCCAGCCATTTAAGGAGTGATTAGCACCATCCAATAAATTAACCCCTAAGATCAGGTACCCAATTGGGTGTTGCTAAATAAAGAAAGCAGCAGATAGGGGAAAGTCTATCCCAAGCTGCTGCATCCACCAGCGCAAAGAAAAGCCAGCAGCCCTCTTCCCACAAACGCACACAGACATTGTTCCCCTCTCCTCTCCTCTCCTACCTTGGAAACCTTTTCAGTTTCTTCTTCCAGCTCCCAGATCTCCTCCTTACCTTCTTTGGCACATCCAGTGCGCGCGGCCGCTTCCAGCCGGCCGGAGATCCCTGCTGCCTTCATCACCTTCCTTGCTCTCCTTTGAGGGCACCTCGATCCACTTTCAGGACAAATTAGCTAGAGAGAGCTAGATGGGGAGGGGGAAGATTGTGATCCGCAGGATTGACAACTCCACGAGCCGGCAGGTGACCTTCTCCAAGCGCCGGAACGGGATCTTCAAGAAAGCCAAGGAGCTCGCTATCCTCTGCGATGCCGAGGTCGGTCTCATGATCTTCTCCAGCACCGGCCGCCTCTACGAGTACTCAAGCACTAGGTATGTACAACGTACGGTGTTTGACTGTTTCCATGTTGATTTTGCTTGGTTCTTGCTTGAGCCAATATATGTTACTTGTTGTTCTTGCCTTTTGTGTGTCCTTTCTTAGACTTACAAATGGGGAGCTAGCATTTCTTGTTCAGAAAAGTAATACATACTTTCTAAAGAACACGTAGAAGCACAAAATTACCCTTTTCCTTTTGAGGACGACGGTGTCCGTCCAATTATCTTTGATTATATTTTGACACCCCCTCTCTTTTTTGTTTGACCGATTTGAAATTTTTTTCGTGCTTTGTGTAGAAGTTGTATGTTAATTTGGCCGTACAGCTTCATGTGATCGGTAACATGCATTGAAGTAGCAAATACGTAGGGTTTCGTGATAGTATGCATGTGTAGCTAGTGTTTTACAGGCCAGGATGTGTCATACGAATATAAAATCTAATAATTAGCAGATTTCTTACTGAGAGATCGATATGTTCCATGGATCTGCTAACTCGTACAGTTAGAAATTTTATTTGAACTTCGATTTCTTGAGAAACGAACTTAATATTATAAATCGAATCGGAAAATAATACAAATCATATAATTTAAACTATGTAACCATTTGTACTGTGTGCAGCATGAAGTCAGTGATAGATCGATATGGCAAAGCCAAGGAGGAGCAGCAGGTCGTCGCAAATCCCAACTCGGAGCTTAAGGTTAATATGCTCTACACAGACACTTCATTATTATACCCCAGTATATATACACCCTAAAATCTTCGCTTATTTATGAATGGGCCGGGGCAACAACACATTGAAATAGTTAATGAAGATCGTGCACAACCACTATTGCACTAAACCAAAACATAAAAAAGGCTAATGGGAAATGTGCTTGAATTTATAAAAAGTAACTAATGTATATCCATTATGCGATGTGTTTGGATCCAAGTGTATGTTGCATGATTTGTTGTAATAGTGGAATGAATATAGTTCTGATTGTTGATATGAAAGCTTTGCACCACATACTCCTAATTATAAACGAATTTAATTCCAAGGGAAAAGTATATGATTTGTGTGTTGGGAATAAACTACACGTCTTGTTTATCCTAGATACAAGAAATTACAGAATTTCGATAGAGATGCTTGTTGTTGGGTAGATGCATTGTTCACTATGTTCACCACTTAATAAACACAGTAGCCATACTTTAAATTGTACAGATTTCATCAATCAAACATTCTGTGTGTTTTACATGAAGTTGTTACAAACTTGAGCTGTATCTATAGATATAACACCAGTTAGACTTGCAGAAAGGATCAAATATATAAGTGACGCTTATCTTTGCTAGTTAAAGCAAGAATTAATTCTTTCTTGCAATTTATTGTTCGAGGACATATATAGTATTTTTTCTTGCTTTTTAGTTTGTACTTGCATTGTCCAAAACCGAAACTGTTAATTTGATTAAGGACTTCCATACTATATGCATGGACAATCCCTGAACAGTGTACTAGACAGATGATACGCTAAATATTAACATTTTTTACTAGCTAATTGTTGGTCAAAACCTTATGAACTTTTACTTGTCTGAATGATAATACTATGTTTGAAATGTATGGAGTACAAACCAATAAACCCAAGATTAATCATCCACGTAGATGATCACCCGCAGCAATTGATGTTTATATATGCACTCCTTCCGTTCTGAAATAAATAACGTTTAGGACAAGAAAATTAGTTTATTTTGAACTAAATTAGTTGTCCTAAACGTCATTTATTTTAGAACGGAGGGAGTACTGCGTAACCTCTATATGCATGGTTGTTATTCCATGCCTGCTTTTAAAAATAGTTCCAATATGCGATCTAGTACTTCATCATTACGTTTTGCTTAAAATGAATGAGAAAATAATACATAGCTGAATTCGAACTAGATAAGATGTATAGGGAACTTTGTATTCTCATGAGAAAGAGTTACTGTTGGTTTTTATCTGTGACCGAAAAACTGAGATCCCAAATATCACCGTGTGCAATCATGTGGTCGATCCACTGAAAAAAAATACTGGCCCACTAAAGGTTGGCCCGTGACCTCACGGGAAGGGTCACAATAAGCCCATCTCAAGTTTCCTATTTTTTAATTTAATTAGTCCTAGTCCCTTGAATAAACGTCCAAAAAATTGTAAGTTGAGGTGATTAGATTTCGGTTCACGCACCAAGAGCTATGACTGAAAAAATGAGACGTGGGAATTAGCACTTTGCGTACAGATATTGTTCGTTCCTCACCTGACAGGATAAAAGTGCTTCGTGATGGAAATGAAAACTGACGTGGAGTATATCACACTTGATTAGCATATAAGGTTAATCCTAATACAAAATTTTATTTCGTTACTATCAAGAGTGCTATGTTATAGTATTGAAGTCATAAATAAAGCAACTCCTCCAGTGTATTTTTTATTTGTGTCCTAAGATGGTCATAACATTTAATTCTATTGTATTTTATTAGTTGACTATATGATGAAATATAACTCTCCTACAATATCATTGTCAACTCATGCTAACTGTATATACTGGATTTCATGGAGGTAAAACTTTTTTTTCTTCACAAATCTATTATCATGTTATCAAACTTAACTGTGTGTATAATCCTCGAGTATTGTTGCATTCTATCCCACTCATGTTGTTCCAAAAACCAGAGTATTAGAATGAATAAAACTGAACTCAATTCATTGATAATGCCAGGGGTTACATATATAGGGTACAAGTAAGGTTTAAGAGTCCTCCTAGCTAATGACCATACTACCTTTGACACACACAATACACACAGTCTAACACCGCCCCGCAGTCGAAACTCTGGCTGCGACAGAAGTTGAGACTGGACAAAAACACACTTCCTACATGAGTAAATACAAAAACACTCTAATAAGACCCCTCACAATCACAACATCGAGCGGTGACAGTTGTTGAGTGACCCAAAAAGACCCTACATAAGTGAGTAAACACACACTTTAACATCTTCCCGCGGAAAACATCGTAGAAGAGTCCACTCAGCCTCTCGAGCGGTGACGGGGACGGAGTAGGACACAAACACCTTGCCACGAGGGGCACGAGGCAGAGATGGCCCAAGTGCGCGCGGCGAAGGAGCCGACGACGCGGGTAGGAGGGCAAGGACGCGCGCGGATGGCCGGCAGCACGGGGTAGGAGGAAGAGGGACGCGCTTGGCGGAGGTTGGCGACGCGGGGTAGGAGGAAGAGGGACACCCGCGGTGGAGGCCGGCGGCGCGGGATAGGAGGGCAAGGATGCGCGTGGAAGGCTGGCGGCGAGGGGTAGGAGGAGGGACGCGCACGATGGAGGCCGGCGGCGCGGGGTAGGATGGTAGGGACGCGCACGGAGGGCCAGTAGCGCGAGGTAGCATGGACGCACGGAGCAGAGACCGGCTGCGCGGGGTAGGACGGTAAGGATGCGTGTGGAAGGCCGGCAACGAGGGGTAGAAGGATGGCCCCGCACGACGAAGGTCGGTGACGCGGGGTAGGAGGGTAGGAATGCGCGCGAAAGGACGACGGCGCGGGGTAGGAGGGACGCGCGCGGTAGAGGCCGGCGGGGTAGGAGGGCGGGGAAGCGCGCGGAAGGCCGGCAGTGCGGGGTAAGAAGGCCGGCAGCGCGAGCGGTGAGGCCGACGGCGCAGGGTGCGCGCGGCGAAGCAGCATGCCCGACGGCGCCAAAGGCCCGACTTCAGTAGCACCGGGGCCGGGGGCAGGGGCGGGCCCAAGCCAGCGAGAACCCACCAGGATGTGCAGAGGCCGGATCCGTCGATGACGGCTGCGGCAGGTGCAGAGGCGATGGAGTAGGTGGGAGCAGGCGCGTGAGCGCTAATGGCGGCACCCTACGCCCGTGCCCAGGGCGGCGCCCTGTGCCCGCGACCACAGGGTGGCTTCTGGTGGTGGCACCCAGGAGGCGGATCCGAGGGCGGTGGTTGGGGAAGAAGGGATGGGAGCAGGCGGCTGCACCCAGGAGGCGGATCATGGGGTGGCGGCGCTACCGCTCCCAATTAGAGAGGAGAAAATGATTTCATTAACTCAGATAGGCTGTCAAGGAGGATACATATATATGGGTACAAAACTTAAGGGCCAATTAACCCTGATATTGTTCGTTCCTCACCTGACAGGATAAAAGTGCTTCGTGATGGAAATGAAAACTGACGTGGAGTATATCACACTTGATTAGCATATAAGGTTAATCCTAATACAAAATTTTATTTCGTTACTATCAAGAGTGCTATGTTATCTATAGTATTGAAGTCATAAATAAAGCAACTCCTCCAGTGTATTTTTTATTTGTGTCCTAAGATGATCATAACATTTAATTCTATTGTATTTTATTAGTTGACTATATGATGAAATATAACTCTCCTACAATATCATTGTCAACTCATGCTAACTGTATATACTGGATTTCATGGAGGTAAAACTTCTTTTTTTCTTCACAAATCTATTATCATGTTATCAAACTTAACTGTGTGTATAATCCTCTAGTATTGTTGCATTCTATCCCATTCATGTTGTTCCAAAAACCAGAGTATTAGAATGAATAAAATTGAACTCAATTCATTGATAATGCCAGGGGTTACATATATAGGGTACAAGTAAGGTTTAAGAGTCCTCCTAGCTAATGACCATACTACGTTTGACACACACAATACACAGAGTCTAACGTCCCCCCGCAGTCGAAACTCTTACATGAGTAAATATAAAAACACTCTAATAAGACCCCCTCACAGTCACAACATCGAGCAGTGACAGTTGTTGAGTGACCCAAAAAGACCCTACATAAGTGAGTAAACAAACACTTTAACATCTTCCAGTGGAGAACACCGTAGAAGAGTCCACTCAACCTCTCGAGCGGTGACGAAGAAGCCACAAACACCTCGCCATGAGGGGCACGACTGGCAGAGATGGCCCAAGTGTGCGCGGCGAAGGCGCCGACGGCGCGGGTAGGAGGGCAAGGACGCGCGCGGAAGGCCAGCAGCACGAGGTAGGAGGAAGAGGGACGCGCTTGGCGGAGGTTGGCGATGCGGGGTAGGAGGAAGAGGGACACGCGCGGCGAAGGCCGGCGGCGCGGGATAGGAGGGCAAGGACGCGCGCGGAAGGCTGGCGGCGAGGGTAGGAGGAGGGACGCGCATGACGGAGGCCGGCGGCGTGGGGTAGGATGGTAGGAACGCGCGCGGAGGGCCAGCAGCGCGAGCGGTGAGGCCGACGGCGCAGGATGCGCGTGGCGAAGCAGCAGGCCCGGCGGCGCCAAAGGCTCGGCTTCAGTAGCACCGGGGCCGGCGGCAGAGGCGGGCCCAAGCCAGCGAGAACCCACCAGGATATGCAAAGGTCGAATCCATCGATGACGGCTGCGACAGGTGCATAGATGATGGAGTAGGTGGGAGCAGGCGCATGAGCGCTAATGGCGGCACCCTGTGCCCACGACCACAAGGTGGCTTCTAGTGGTGACGCCCAGGAGGCGGATCCGAGGGCGGCGGTTGGGAAAGAAGGGAGGGGAGCCAGCGGCTGCACCCAGGAGACGGATCATGGGGCGACGGCCTGCTGCTTCCGACAGCCAGAGGTGCCACAACGGCGACTAGAGAGGGGCACGACCAGGAAAGAGCAGGAAGCCCCAAAGAAATCCTAGTCTACTAATACCATATTAGAAGAAATAAAACTAAACTCAATTCATTAATAATGCTAAGAGATTACGTATATAATGTACGAAATATGATTTAGAAGTCTTCCTAGCTAATGACCATACTATATATATAAAATAAAGCACCACAATGCATTCCATTGTTCGCTATAGCATTGTTTTATGAACTTCTCTAACTTTTTTAGATATACATAATTTCATTAAGTGTATATATATGTAAAAGAGAGAATATCCCTAAAATGCACATCTCTTTCTTTCAAATTGCCCTCATAGCAAATGCATACAAGTTGCAAAAACTAGAGGTCTTGCTATAATCTCTGAAGTTGCTTATCGAGGGGTCCTGAAAAACCTGTTTGGCTTTCCGAATACATATAGGTAAATTTTCAGTCAGAAGTCGATAGTTGGGCCACGAATCAACTGCAATTCTCATCTTCTACTGCATATAACTGGAATTTCATCTCCTACCTTCAATGGGACTCTGTTTACTGGGATATTCTGACACAGCTGCTGAATAGCTCATAATAAACCCTAAATTCCAAGTTGTCAGGAAGCAAGTCCTAAGTGCAACAGAAACTGTCTGGGTAAAGATATAGCATGATAGCTTAAGTGCAACAACTCTGCGTACAGATCACAGCCGTTAACATGGAGAGTCTATCTCTTCACTCTAGTTTTTCACATCTAATGCAACTGGTTGCGCATGAAGGGGCTCCTGCAGGTTATTGAGTGCTAGCTCTGAGAACCCACCGATAATGCCACCCAGACAGTTCACTTTGATCTCATACTCTTCCGACCCTGAAACCAGAGAAGGTAGAGATTCATCATTAGCACATACTTCCTCCGTTTCTTAGTTTAATTTTGAACTAGCCAGCATAAAATAATTCGAAACAAAGAGAGTAATAGCAGATGGTGCAGAGCCTACACTGCAACAACTAACACTGAAACTTACCAGAATGTGGATATTGCGCAATCTGGACGCACATCTATAGAAGAACCAGCAGAGAGCGACGACCAATGCACCTTCAATCATAAATTGCAAAAAGTAAAAATCATTCACTTGGACTGATTCCAACATGCATGGTTGGCTTGTCAGAGCTTAGGGGCAACAGTTTAAATAAAACTATTAAGATAGCCTCCACATAAAGAAAAAATGAACAACCCAGTTTGCTTCCTTCACAACAAATGTTGTTTTCCTTTTAGTTTTGTACCTATAATAGCTAATGTGTAAACATGTTGCAAAACATTATGCCATACCACAGGGCTTTAGTTAGTATCGCATCATGCTTGTCACCGTCACATGTTCATATTTATTTTTTACATATGGGTTCACCAATAGCATAACCTGTGCTTTTACTCTTGATAGTTTTGGCAAAGGGAGGCAGCAAGCTTGAGACAACAACTGCACAACTTGCAAGAAAATCATAGGTATGGTCTGAAAACCCTGAAAAAAGTTCCAAGTAAGTTGTTCATTAGAAACTCGTTTATTTCAGAGATAGAAGCACAATGCTCAAGTACGCAATATACAAATGCAGCTACAACATACATCTCCGCATATTAGAGCCAAGAAACATAGACTGGGCCAACACCTACTAGTAACACAAAATACTTCAGACTATAAAATAAACCAAAACACTACAATTCAAGACTCAGTTTCCCAGACCTACCTGTGGTCATTTGTGCTAATTTTTAGTTTTAGGATATCAATGTTTAACTCACTAGTAGCAGGAAAAATATGGAAGCTGAGCTTTTATCCTAATCATCCCCTACTGGAACAAACTAGGTACTTTTTCTCCGAGCATGTTGTTTTGTTAGAATAAGCTAATAATCTGAATAGAATTATTTGTGATCACAATGCTTAGCTACAAATAATTTGTCAACATACACAACTGTGCAAACGAGAAGGATAATTACTATTGCTTGAATCAAGACACCGACTCTGTTCACATTTGAAGAGTGGTTGCATTTGGGAACTCGCCACAACCTCTTTGGTGTGTAATATTATATCAGTGTCATTTTCTGATGATCCTAACATCCACAGGATAAAACTAATGCTAAACTGAATTAGTACAACACAACATAAAAAAGGCATTGCACACTAATTGGTTACAGGCAGTTGATGGGAGAAGATCTATCTGGGCTAAATGCAAAGGAATTGCAGTCCCTAGAGAATCAGTTGGAAAGAAGCCTACATGGTGTTCGCTCAAAGAAGGTCTGGCCACTGAACATATTTCCATACCCATTTTAATTCCTCAAAGAGCCATTACTAAAGATTATCACTACTGTTGCTGCTCTTTCCAGGACAAGCTACTGTTTGATGAAATTCAAGAACTGAATCGAAAGGTTCTACAGTATTATGATACTACAGTTCCTTGTGAACTATTGCATTTCACTTAGTAATGCATATAAGTATTTAACCACTTTATTGTTTGCAGGCAAATCTATTTCACCAAGAAAACTTGGATTTGTACAGTAAGATCAACTTAATTCGTCAAGAAAAAGCTGAGTTATATAAGAAGGTAGTTGATGCATCGGACAAGAAAATTGTTGCCCAACAACCGAACCCCATATGACATTTCTATTAATTGTCCCCAGATTTATGAGACCGAAGGACCAAGCGAAGTCAATCGGGAATCACCAACCCCATACAACTTTGCAGTAGTGGAGAATACAGACGTTCCTGTGCAACTTGGACTAAACACACTGCCACAACTGAATGATATTGAACCGTCAACTGCTCCTAAGCTTGGGTAATGTATTTCTATTTATATATTTGTCAATTGGTTAACTAGTCTTAACTTCCAGTCCTATAATGAGGCATACAAAATATGCAGATTGCAATTAAATATCCATGAAGCAGAGTGACATTGGCATTCTTATCATGCTGGTGAAGGGATTTCATTCGTTGTAAAGTTATGGTACTCAGAGCAATGACAAAGTATATGTGCTACAATTATTTGAGATGTGAACACGTACATGTATTGCAAATAAAATTAGATTCAGACTGGAATTGAGCTGTGGAACAATGAATGATTGTTTAATAACCATATTGGTGTTTGATTAGGCCTTTTTTGTATTAGACAGCTCCAAGATAGCAGTACACTTACTATGCCAATAAATATATGATTAGCATACTAAGAAAATTCAGGAGGATAAGTTCAACAACAACAATCACAACAATAAAGCATTTGTCCCAAGCACGTTGGGTAGGCTAAATCAGGAGGATAAGTTTCTGTTAATTGAATCTTGGCATACTGCCGACAAACCAGAAAAGAATAAAGACTGCTCCGTTTAACACTTTCAGTCTTCAGACATGTCTAACAAAAAAGGAACACGGTACCTTAGTTGTCATCCCATTCAGTGAGTTTTATACGACCAAATAAATACTGTCATGTGTTTTACTAGGACATAGATGTAATATGGCAATGCAGTTAGACACTCAATTTGCAATAGAATCAACAGTGCTGAATCAGAACAAAACCCTTCAGCACGTCAGTGAGATTCCTCATATTTTTTTTGAAAGTAAGAAGACCCTTCACCACAAGGTACTTTTGTCAATGTACAGGAGTGCCCACCCAAAAAAGCAAGTCATTAACATCGAAACTGTTAACATGAGAGTTTTAGTTTATAATAAACCACATCAAGGCATTCAACGGCAGAGCTGCACCAGCCAGAACAAGTATACTAAAAACTAAAAAGAATGAAGGAAGAGATCCTAATTCTAAGCAGAGCAGGCATATTGCCTGTTAAATATGACACTATCACACTACTACTAAACCCATGTGGCCACGTGCCATGTTTAAATTTCCAAAATCATACTGATAATAGGTGTGCTAACTCTTTCAGGTTGCTCCTGGTGATGACAAATATGGTAGGGATTTTGGAATGAAGTGGGTCCCATGTAACCTAAACAAAACCCATGTACCTTAGGAAAGATAAACTAACAAGTCCCAGAAAACCTAATGGGCAAAAGGGCTCAATTAAACTAAACATCTTCATCCGTCTAAGACCCTGTGCCCTCAAAATTAATGTCTTCTACCACTATAGGCAAAAAGAAACGTTCAACGGCAAGTAGGCCAAAGTACCAGTGTGGGCTCAATCGAGGGGTTTCACCATTTCGGTTCATCTTCCTCCAAAAAGCTCAAACAACCTCTGACACAACAGAAACAGAGTTGTGCATGCTATCCTAGGTCAAATCTGGGTGTCCAAAAGAGGATCTTGTTGTTTTTGCAAACAAGTAAATATACTTCTACAAGAAAAAGCCCCTAGAAAGTAAACTGTTCAGACATAGATGGTGCTATGTCGTTCAACAACAATAACACAAACAATAATATTCTCTAATAGGTAGATTCTAACAGATTTAACTAAACAAGAATCCAAGGTTGACCCAAAAATCTCTGACAACAATTCTAAGATGCATCACAATAGTGGTGATTATGGTTCTGCAGTTTACAGGTGTTTTCTTATGCACATTGAAAGCAACTGTATACTGTATAGTGACTTACAATTTTCTTGCAAAATGTGCAGTTGCTGCCTCGAGCTTGTCACCACCCTGTGCATCAATCTGCCGTAAAGCAAAATTTGAGCTCAGAATTTCAGTTTGGAAGTGACTCTGAAGTAACTTCCTCTACTAAATAAACAACACCACAAAAAGACCCAATCTAAAAGGCACAGGCAATTACATAGCATTGTAATACACTATCACTTCAAGAAATATATGTTGCTCATGAAAATTAGCCCTCCACTCCACTAAACTAAAATAGTAAAAAAAAAGAGTGTACCCAGTGTTGAAACCTCCCACAAATTGTGAGGTCTGGGGAAGGCAGCATTCCCCTTGCATATTTTGCAAGGAGGCTGATTCAAACTTAGGACCTCCAGGACACAAGTGGAGAGACTCTACCACGCGCCAGGCCCACCCTTCTCAACTAAATCGTATATCAAAGTTTTTTTTCTCATACTGCAGTGTTTCCAGCTGAACTAGGAGGTGCTCCCCTAGCAACTTTCCAATTATCAACAAAGATATAACTTTCCATGATCTCATATTTAACAGGTGACAAGATTGCGGCAGGGAAATGAAATCCCATGTAAATTTATCATAAAGTGTACTAGAAAACTGGTATTAAACTCCTGAAGCTCCCCAAGATCGTCCATGTTAGCGGTGTAGGAGATTTATATTTCCTTTTTGTATTTTCCCTCCTGCGTGAGGGGTTTTCTACATATTTGTCCTCTCCTGTAACTCTATATATTTGTGCCTTTGGCCCTCATAATATTACAAGCCTCATTCATAACATGGTATACAGAGCTTAGGTTTTTTTTTCGGGCGGCGCCGCCCTCTACTCTTCGGTCGAGTGGATCTCATCGCCTTGCGCCTGGTTCGCTGCGTCGACTTCCGTCCGTGCGACGTCGCTGCTCCAGGGGCGGCGACTTCTGTCCGGCCGCTGCGGGCTTCATCGCGGTCACGCAGCGCTCGGCCTTCGTTTCTTTTGCTCGGTCACGAAGCTGCCGTGGCTGTTTTAGAAGCGCTCGGCCTTCGTTTTTTTTTGCTCGGTCACGGAGCTGCCGTGGCTGTGATTAGCTGCGATCTCTTAGGACCTGCCGTGGCTGTGTTAGATGATCTGATCTGATCTAATCTGCAGAGCGACGAGGGGGCCTGCGATCTACCCGTATTGGGGTGGCGGCGGCTGCTGTGAGGCGCCCTGACCTAGCGCTTTTCAGTCAAAAAAAAAAGAAAAAAAAGAAAAGAAAAAAAAAAGAAAAAAAAAGAAAAAAAATCAGAGAAAAGAAAAGAATTTTTCATTTTTTTTTTCTTCTCTTTTCTCTTTTCTTTCCTTTCTTTCTTTCTTTTGCACTCTCGTCATCGTCGGCATCTTCATCATGATGACTTCTTCGGGCGGGCTTCCAGTCGTGCGGTGTCCGGTGCTCTTCGATGGCACTAATTATCGTGATTGGGTTCCTCGTATGCGTTTGCATATGCGCGGTCTACGACTCTGGGAGTATCTTACGGGCGATCTCAAATGTCCGCCTTGTCCTGCAGTTCCTTCTGAGCCTGTTATTCCAGATAAGGCTACTGATGATGATAAGAAGAAGCTGCTGGCAGATTACGATGTACGTTTTTCTACGTATCAGTCTCACGTCAGCTTATACAGGACCTGGCTAGATGATGATGCTCGGGCTGCTGCTATTCTTGCTGCCAGTATGGAGGATCGTCTTGCTGCAGACATAGTTGAGTTTGAGTTTGCACATCAGATGTGGGCTTTTCTTCGCTCTCGATACGAGCCTACTGGACAGTCTACCTACCTTGCTGCTATTCGTCAGGAGCAGTTGTTGCAGCAGGGAGATGCTTCAGTGGAGGAGTTTTTTGGTCAGATGTCTGCTATTTGGCGTCAGCTTGATGCTCTTGGTCCTCGCTTGTCGACAGACATTTGTTCATCTTGTCAGAGTCAGAAGGCTGCACTTGAGCTCCGACGCACCTATGATTTTTTGACTCGTCTGCGTGCCGAGTTTGAGCCTCTTCGTGCGCAGCTGCTTGCTCGTCACCCTTGTGTCTCTCTTATGGATGCTCTGACGAGTGTTCGTAATGAGGAGACTCGTCTTCAGGCTGCTGGATTGCTACGTCCGCCTTCAGTGTTGGCAGCTCGTTCTTCGACACCTATGCACACTACTTCTTCGTTGCCGGTATCGACTTCAGCTCCTCCTTCAGCGTCAGGGGGGCGTGGTGCTCGTCATTGTGATTATTGCGGTAAAGATGGTCATGAGGAGACGTCTTGTTTCAAAAAGAGGAAGGCTCAGGCTCGTCGGTCTTCACAGGGTGCTGGTGGTTCTAGTACTGGAGGATCTCAGGTGAGTTCTGCTACTGTGGATGCCCAGTTACTCATGCTTCTTCGTCGCCTTGCTACTTCTGCACCATCGGGAGCTGCTGGTTCTGTGACCCAGTCTTCTACGCCTTCGAGTACTGCTGCTGCTTCTTCGTCTTCCACTGAGGGACCACCTTCTACTTCTGCTCCAGGTACTTGTCCATGGATTCTTGACTCCGGTGCTTCGTTCCATATGACTCCTTATCGTACCAGTTTATCTTCCTTGAGTTTTTCGTATCGTCCTTCTCTTGTTCATACTGCCGATGGTTCTCCTCTTTCGGTTATTGGACAGGGCACTCTTCTATCTGACTCTTTTGCTGTTCCTGCTGTTTCTTTTGTTCCTGGACTTACAATGCAACTTATATCTGCTGGTCAACTCACTGATAATGATTGTCGAGTGATTCTTGATCATGATTGTTGCTATGTTCAGGATCGTCGCACGGGTCGCCTGCTTGGTACTGGCCCTCGTCGTCGTGACTCACAGCGTCTTTGGGAGCTTGACTGGCTTCGTCTTCCTTCCGCTGCGCCTGCCAGTTCAGTCGGCTCCACTCTTGCTGCTTCGTCCACTTCGACGTTTGCTCAGTGGCACCACCGTTTGGGTCATCTTTGTGGCTCTCGCCTCTCCATTCTAGTTCGTCGAGGTGTTTTAGGATCGGTTTCTAGTTCCGAGTCTATAGCTCATTGTCAGGGTTGTCGGCTAGGGAAGCAGATTCAGCTTCCTTATCCTTCTAGTGAGTCAGTGTCTAAGCGTCCTTTTGATCTTGTTCATTCTGATGTATGGGGCCCTGCTCCTTTTGTTTCGAAAGGAGGACATCGATATTATATCATTTTTATAGATGATTTTTCTCGACACACATGGGTCTACTTCATGAAGCATCGCAGTGAGGCATTATCTATCTATAAATCATTCTCGACTATGGTCCGTACTCAGTTTGACACCTCTATTCGTATTTTTCGAGCTGACTCTGCTGGTGAGTATCTATCCGATGCTCTTCGCCATTTTCTTTCTGAGCAAGGAACACTTGCACAATTCTCTTGTCCAGGTGCTCATGCTCAGAATGGCGTTGCAGAGCGCAAGCATCGACATCTCCTTGAGACAGCTCGCACTCTTCTGATTGCCTCTTCTGTTCCACCTCATTTTTGGGCTGAGGCTGTTTCTACTGCCACATTCTTAATTAACATTCAGCCATTGTCTACCCTTAAAGGTGGAATTCCCTTTGAGCGCCTTACAGGCAAGATGCCTGATTACACTAGCCTTCGTCTCTTTGGCTGTGTGTGTTACGTGTTGCTTGCACCACGCGAGCGCACTAAGTTGACTGCTCAGTCTGTTGAGTGTGTTTTCCTAGGCTACAGCTCGGAGCATAAGGGATATCGTTGTTGGGATCCGGTTGGTCGACGGATGAGAATTTCACGGGATGTTGTTTTTGATGAGACACGTCCTTTCTATCCCCGACCATCTTCTGATACTTCTTCTGTGTCTGTGGTTGATCCTATTTCATTCCTTTTCCTTCCTGATGCTCCAGTTGTGAGTGTTTCTCCTTCACACTCAGTACCTCCATCCATGACCTCCTCTTCTTCGGAACCTTCTTCGATGGTTCCTGATTATGCTTTGAAGGCTCCAGTGACGCGAGTCTATACTCGACGAGTTGTGCCCCCTACAGATGTGCCATCTTCTTCTGATGAGCCGTCTACTCCAGTTGAGTCATCTGATGTCTCAGCTTCTCCAACTCTGTCTGACTCTCCGGATACGCCTTCTTCTCCTAAGGAATCATCTCCTTCTGATGATTCTTCTCTTGACCAGCCCCTAGGACGAGGTTATCGTTCTCGCCAGCCTCCTGATCGGTACTCTCCTTCTAGCTTTGCTGCTACTGCTCTTTCTGAGCCGGCTACGTATCGTGATGCTGTTCCTCATCAGGAATGGCAGCATGCGATGGCTGAGGAGATTGCTGCTCTCGAGCGCACCGGCACGTGGGAACTTGTGCCCTGTCCCCCACGTGTTCGGCCCATCACCTGTAAGTGGGTCTATAAGGTTAAGACTCGTTCGGATGGTTCACTTGAGCGATATAAGGCTCGATTAGTTGCCCGTGGCTTCCAGCAGGAACATGGTCGTGACTATGATGAGACCTTTGCTCCTGTCGCTCACATGACCACAGTTCGCACTCTGCTTGCTGTGGCCTCTGTTCGTGATTGGTCCATCTCTCAGCTTGACGTAAAGAATGCTTTTCTTAATGGTGAGCTGCGTGAGGAGGTTTATATGCAGCCACCACCTGGGTATTCTGTTCCTGAGGGTATGGTCTGTCGCCTTCGGCGTTCTCTTTATGACCTTAAGCAGGCTCCTCGTGCTTGGTTTCAGCGCTTTGCGTCTGTGGTCACTGCTGCTGGTTTCTCTGCCAGTGCTCATGATCCAGCGCTTTTTGTGCATACTTCGTCACGAGGTCGGACTCTTCTTCTTCTCTATGTTGATGACATGATCATCACCGGAGATGATTCAGAGTACATAGCCTTTGTGAAGGCCCGTCTCAGTGAGCAGTTTCTTATGTCCGATCTTGGTCCTCTTCGCTACTTTCTTGGGATTGAGGTTTCCTCCTCTTCTGAGGGAATTTATCTGTCTCAAGAGAAGTACATTCAGGATCTTCTTGATCGGGCTTCTCTTACTGATCACCGGACTGTTGAGACTCCCATGGAACTCAATGTCCATCTTCGAGCCACTGATGGTGAGCTTCTTGATGATTCTACTCGTTACCGTCATATTGTAGGGAGTCTCGTGTACCTTGGTGTCACTCGTCCTGATATCTCGTATGCTGTTCACATTCTGAGTCAGTTTGTTTCTGCTCCCACCCAGGTCCACTATAGTCACTTGCTTCGTGTCTTGCGTTACCTTCGTGGGACTATCTCTAGACGCTTGTTCTTTTCACGCTCTAGCTCTTTACAGCTCAAAGCATATTCTGATGCTACTTGGGCTAGTGATCCCTCTGATCGTCGATCTCTTTCTGCCTATTGTGTTTTTCTTGGTGGTTCCCTCATTGCTTGGAAGACTAAGAAGCAGGTAGCAGTTTCTCGTTCGAGTGCAGAGGCTGAGTTGCGTGCTATGGCTCTTGTGAGTGCAGAGGTGACTTGGTTGCGCTGGTTGCTTGAGGACTTTGGTGTTTCTGCTGGTATGCCGACTCCTCTTTTATCTGACAGTACAGGTGCTATCAGCATTGCTCGTGATCCGGTCAAGCATGAGCTTACCAAGCATATTGGTGTTGATGCTTCTTATACACGAGCGCAGGTACATGATGGTGTTGTTGATCTTCAGTATGTGCCTTCAGAGCTCCAGCTAGCTGATTTCTTCACGAAGGCACAGACTAGAGCTCAGCATTGTTTTTATCTCTCCAAACTCAGTGTTCGTGACGCACCTTGAGTTTGAGGGGGGGTGTTAGCGGTGTAGGAGATTTATATTTCCTTTTTGTATTTTCCCTCCTGCGTGAGGGGTTTTCTACATATTTGTCCTCTCCTGTAACTCTATATATTTGTGCCTTTGGCCCTCATAATATTACAAACCTCATTCATAACAGTCCATATCTCCCCTTTTGGATAGCTACGGCACATAAATTCAACAGCTTAGGTATAACTCATCTAGCCAGAATTAAAAGGCCAAAACATTTCAATTTTCATGGCACCAATTCCCCATGCTTCCTGGTTTTCTTTGAGAGGTACTAATTCATAGTCTCCCCTTCAATATTGTTCACATTATTCAGCATCATGTTTTATGATGCATTAGTTGGTCTTAGGCAACCAGTTTCAAAATTGACATATTAACAGCGAGTCAATGATAAATCAAATCACCACACACATTAATAAGAACATTTTTAGTGCAGGATCATGTGAGGAACTGAGGATAGATAAGAGAGTCATTGTTCCATGACAAACAACAGGGATTTCAGCATAGCCAATTAAGCTATTTAAATCATAGACCATCAGCATTATTGCCAAATGTAGAAAGGAGGGATAGAGAGCCATTGTCCCATGTCAACGTGTTATCATTAATAATTCGATTGCATAGTGTTTTGAGATAACAACAGGGATTTCAGCACAGCCATTTAAGCTATTGAAAATCATAAGCTATTAGCATTATCACCAAATGTAGAGAGAAAAAAAGAGTGTACCCAGTGCCGAAGGCTCCCACACATGTGGGGTCTGGGGAAGGATTATTTCTAGACAGCCTTACCCCTGCTTATGCAGGGAGGCTGATTCGAACCCAAGACCTCAGGACATACGGTGGAGACACACTACCACTGCACCATCTCCGCTCTTGATCACCAAATGTAGAAGTAGAACTAATGTTAAATTATTATAGTCTTGAATCATGCAGTACATATTTTCCTTTTATGCTGAATCTCTGATGGCGTACCATAACATGTCCAAAAATCTAAAATACTGTTATATTTGTGCAATTATAGTTTATAAGAAACCACAATCACTTACATAGATTATATGCACTAGTAATTGATCTAGATCGTTATACCACCATAAACACCTACTCCTACAAGAAACATTTCTGTGTATTCTACATAAGCTTTACATGCTAACCGTCACTGCATAGTGCATACTACATATAATGAATTACATCTCAAGTCTTTAGTTAACACATCTTGTAACTCAAGAGTGTTGTAGACTTTTGTATTATGGCAACCAACAAAGACACGCCTTGGTAGTTGGTGAGCATATAGCATTATTGCAGAATGTGCATCACCAAAAAAGACATACCATATACACAATTCGTCACCATAAGCCCGTAAAAATGTTTCTTAAACCGTCATCGACAAATAACTAGTGGATTTAATATGCTGCCTGCAAGCACGGACGGCATCCAGCAGCACTCTGGACGACCAGATTCCAGGACCCAAGCCTCTATGGTTTAGTTGCCATTGTAGCTTCTCTGGGCACGTTTGCATGCAAGCAGTACTATGCAGCAGCCACATATGGCATGTGCCCTAGAAACCTTAGAACACAAACGGTTCCACGGCATACAAGAGATGAAGAAATTGATTAATGAAAAACTAGCATCCCGGATCAGCGCATATCTTCTAGATGCTAAACGGTAAAACGCATCAGTTCCTCGCACGGTACTAGAAGGCGAAACGATTGCCGTGATTCGGTGCTATCAGAGGCACCCGCACACGCCGATGCAAGTGATAACAGCGCTGAATGAGCTCCCCGAAACAGATAAAATTAGCCCGCGGGAAGGCAGAAGGGCGTGTGTCGGACCGCTCACCTGAGGAGACGCCGTGCCGCGGCCGGGCTCCGTAGACGGGGAAGGGAAGGGAAGGGAATGGAAGGGGAGCGAAAGCCAACTGCGAATTGCGATTTTGGTGTGGGAGGGATACGGCTACACGAGGGCGCTGGGGGCGGGCTTTATGGAGGAGGATGGGAAGGCAAAACCGGCGATTAGCTGGCGGATCTGCGCGAGGAGGAAGCGTGAGCTTGCGGACGACGCTTCTGCGCAGGGAGCCATGCGACGCAACAGATGTCCGTCGCCCAGAGCAAACCCCAACGGCACCGGGACACACGTCGCCCGTCGGGGCTCACCAGCGCAGCGAGGGACGGAGAGGGAAGGAGGAGGCGCCCGCGGAGGGAGCAGATCCTGAGCCGGACTCGGAATCGAGGCGACGCTGCCGTCTTCCGTGCTCCTCTCCTCTTGTAGTTGCAGGGGGAGCCGAGCAGCCCATCAAAATATCTAGGGCTTTCCGGTATTAAAAAACGCGGCGGAGGAGCGTTCCTCCTCCGGCCACGTCGCCCCGACATGCCGACAAGCGGGCGCGGGCGCGGGCGCGCATCCGATCCGCGCCACCGCCACGGCCGTTCGTGCGCGAACGACGCCTTCCCGGGTTCTAAAAAGGGAAAGGAAATCCCTGGAGCTTCTTCTTCGCGAAATGGTTGTTGCCCGTCCGGGCGCGTTGCGTGTGCCCGCCCGCTTGCCCGCCCGCATCCGTCGGATGGAAGGGGTTCACGGGGCTGGATCTCCCCGGCGTGCCGACACGTGCTCCCCTCAGAAAACGGGTTGCCGGGTGGCGGGCACCCCGTGCCGGGCCAGGTTTCCACTTTCCAACGCGGCCACGAGTGAGTGGTACGGCGGGGCCAAGCTCCCGTCTCGGCACAGCTTCTCCCCACCCCGACTCGACCTTCTACGTGCATGTCGCGGATGCCGGGTCACGGCGAATTTTGTCCGTGGCCTTCAAGAACGATGACCTGTACTGTACGTACGGTTCTGGCTTTTGGTTGCGTTTTCTTCTCTTTCATGTGGGCCAAGTGGCCAAACGGCAGGGAAAGCAAATTTGGTTTTTGTGCACCCGCGTTCCATTCCACACCAAACTTTTTCTTTTCCTTGAGAATCAACAAACTTATAACGGTTTTCTTTCCGAAAAAAAACAAATAACACAACTCATGGAGCCATGGAGGCTCGATCCGCATTGCTGCCGGGGGACCTCCTGCAAACTGCCATGGCGTCCATGGAGGTCGTCGACACCATCCACTCGGGCGCGGCGCTTTGTGCTCCGCCTACACGTCGTCCTTCCGTGCCCACGCCGCGGCAGCACCCCCCCCCCCTGCCTGATCGGTCATCGGTGATGTGTGGCGTATCCATCATTGCCTTGACTGCATCAACGAACATGCATACGTGCACCGTGAAGCAGCACAGTAACCCGTATCTGTGTTGAATAGTTGATGAGGTGATTACTCTTTGGTACTCCCTCTGTTCTTAATTATCAGATATTAGGACAGATTGTTTAGTTTAAAATTGAACTAAAAAATCTTGTACTAAAAAGAGTACATAGCTATGGGTTACACTTCTTGCATTGGCCTCGGGAGACGTAAGAGATGCACGAGCTAATAGCACCTCCGATCCAGTTTCAGGTAACGCTACAAGAAAAGATAACTGACAAGGCATTTGCACCAGAACAAATAGATACCACTAACCTGAAGAAACATATCATTGCCCCCAACAAAAGAAGCGTGATAAACCAGCCAGACAACAACAGAGTAAAGATTTCCACGCTATTGCGTTTTAGAACCGGTTTAGTGTGCCCGCGCGCTCGTAATCAAGCTTCAAGATACAAAGCATTCGATGATTTCGCAGCAGCAGCGGCGGCGGCGGCGGCGACCGGCGACGAGCAGCAGCAGCGGTATATCAGCGGGTCACCCCTGGGTGCATCCGCGGCGGCATGGTGGAGGCTGTACGCCCCTGCCTCTCCGTGGTGGCGTACTGGTGTGCCATCCTGCACGACACCACCCAGACATGAGCAACGTGCAACTTGTACCGGGAGTAGGCTGCCGAGCAGTGAACAGCGGCGACAGGTCGGCATATACGCCTAGGTTCATGTCGAAGCCTCGGTTCTTGAGCTTGCAGTACTCCTGGCAGAGGGCGCACCGCTCGCAGTAGTCGGGAACGCAACAGTTGCCGCAGTCGTCGAGGCAGTCGCAGAGTCCGACACCGGACCACGCGGCGACGGGAAGAAGGCGGCCGCCGTGGTGGCCTGGTGGGGGGCCCTGGACTGGTGGTGGTACGCGCCCGGGCCGCTCGTGGGGAGGGGGGACGCCCGTGGCCGGCGGCTGGCCCTCCTCCGCCTTCGGGTACGTGGCCGTCGTCGGCAGCACCGCGCGGCCGGGCACTTCGATTTTCTAAATCGCAGTGTCTGGATCTGTATTCCATTGGCTGGAAAACCCAGAACTTCTTTTCTTCTGGAAATGTCTGCCCGCGTTTTGATGGATTAACATAGTGACGGAGATGAGAGGTTTCAAGTGCAATTTCCAATGCTAGATGTATGCGGCAAACGATCAAGCCGACCACTGAGTATTTGGCGAGCACGTGAATTCCGGTACTGCAGTCGCTGGTGTACGGCTTCTGGTATTTTGTTCGAAACATTCAGAACAGGATCTCGTATCTGAACCAAGAGGGGATCCTCGGCATAGCAAATGTATATTGATGTCACAGCACCTTCCACAACCATAACAGCTAGCGCCGACTGGCAACATAGAGCAGCTCCCAGTGTAGGATAAATAATCAGAAAAAAATCAACAGGGAAGCTCCAAAAACAGTTTGTATGGTTAGAAAAACAAAGTTGAACAGAAGGTTTACTTTTATTAGTTACTTCATATAGAAATGATCAATTACTAGCGTCATGCCCACCACGTGTAGAAGTCGAATCAACCATATATAACGGTTTTATCTAATTGTTTGAAACATGAACAAACACATGTCTCAGTGATTAACCCACTTAAAATAGTGCTGAGGAGGACAACACCCGAGCAGTCATAGAATAACCGCATCGGCGCCGTGCGGTAAACCATCCGCTAGATCAAATTTGATGTATCGCTACACGAGGTGAAGCGGTATATGGTATGTCAAATCGAGCGCGTGGCGTGTGGACGGAGATAGCGCGACCATGCGGGGAGCCATAGATAAGGGTTAGAGGTGGAGGAGGAAGCCAGGGTCTCGACAACCATGGATGGTGGTGGAGGAGGTGTGGCGAAGAGTTGGCGGGGATTGGGGAATTTTGTTCTGAGTCGAGCTCGGAGAGAAGAAAAAACGAGAGAAAAAAAGAAAGTACAAAATGAAGAAAAAAAGCAAAGGGCTTATTTTTTTTTGAAGAGTACATATAATAACATGAAATTGAATATAGAGTATGAATTTATAATACGGTGAGTATATAAACCTGTACTATAAATATAAATTTTTTAGAGTGTTTTGTAATGACTAGGAATATTCATTTAGAATAAAAAAGTAGGACCAGTGCTACCCAGCGAGTTTCGGTACAGGTTTGAAGTCTCAGCTGACATCCGTGATACCCGCGGGCCCATCCTCCAATTCAAGCCTCTTCAAAGCTGTCGCCGTCAGCTTCACCTTCCACGAACCCAATTGTCCATCCACGACATGTCGGACCCACCGCAGGGCACGGGACAGCGGAGCCGCGACACTAGTCTCAGCGGGGACATCTGTCTACGTAGGACTGGATGATTGACATCTTCCGTTTTATCATCCCCGTGCACCCCCGCGGCGCGAGGCCGCAATCTGGACACAGTAAGTAGAAAAGCGAGAAGCATTTTCCGTTCGAGTGGAGAAGGAAAGAACTCGGCCGCCGGCGCGCAGGTAAACTTCTCTCTCTCAACTTCTTCGCCATCCAACACGAAATCTTGCCAATACGTAGGGTAATTGTCAGCTTTTGACTTCCCAGTTCAACTGTAACGCAAAAGCACTGTGCGATCGAGTTAGATATGGTGTTTCGAGATCTCCTCAAGCTGAATCTGTGCTGGTTTGTGGTTGTGCGTGGGGTTTGGGGAGAAGGGGGAGGGATCGCGGTCCGTGCCGTCGAATCATATGCGTTGTAGATAGATAAGCTGCCCTGCTTTCTGCAGGTTCATCTGTTCCCGTCTCTCGCCATGAAGTGCCGCTCCGATTCCTTGGACGGCGGCGACGATCCCCGGGATCCGGCCGCCGCTGATACGGTCGGCGGGGGTTCCAGCGAGCCGAGAAAGAAGCAGCGGACGGAGGAGCCGTCCGCCAGCTCGAGCGGCCGCCTGGCGGGGAGGAGCAGGCGAGGGTGCCGGATCTCGGGGAGGACCTGGTATTCGAGGTGCTTCTGCGCGCGGAGGCGCGGACGCTGGCGTCAGCGGCGTGCGTGAGCCGGGCGTGGCGGCAGCTCGCGCGAGACGAGCGGTTGTGGGAGGCGGCGTGCGTGCGGGAGTGGGCTAGCCTCGGCTTCTCTGAGCAGATGCTCCGTAAGGTCGTGCTCTCGCTCGGCGGCTTCCGCCGCCTGCATCAGTTCTACATCCGCCAGCTCCAGAGGCTCCGAGGCGCCGGTGGTGCGCGGAGGCAGCCGGTGCCGGCGAGGATGGGCCGGGACCAGGTCCAGGTCTACCTGTCTCTGCTCTCGACTTCCATCTTCCAGAACATGCCTAATTCCCCGCCTGCTCTGCAGAAGAAAGACAAGGATAGTGACAAGAATGGAGGTGGCAAGTGCGGGTGATCAAGCTTGTGAAAAATAGCCGGCGCATCTCCCAAACAGCACCATCACAAGCAGCCCATGAAATTGCTCAGTAATTCTTACCTGTGACAGTAGAAGACTATGTCACTATGTGGATAAGTACTTAGCTATTGATGGGTAGACATTTTAGCTAATATAGATGAGACAAATATGTGTGGACGGAGAAACCCTTTGCCTTGTTTGCTGTCTTGCCATGGCATTTGTCAAGGCTCCATGGATAACAGGGCATGCTGGGGCTAGTCTTTCGTTGGTTTGTAAGCTATTTTCAATCTTATACAATAGGAAAGGCCTGTTTGAGCTCAAGAATGTGAGGAATGACATGAAGTATTGATATATGTGACTAATTTCAATTTAGTGCTACATTTCTCAAACTGTTGGCAATCTCATTAAGTGGTATGCAGACATGATGCAATTGCTGTGTAAATTCAAATTCGGCAAAGTCATCTTGTGTGACTCATGTGCCTGGACTCGTGTATGGTCATTTAGTTGAAGCTATCCAATGCTTTCGTGGATTTAACTTTTGTATGACTTGTTGTGCTACAACGTTTTGGTTTCTTAAGATGGCCCAGATTTGCCATTCCCAATCCTTGTATCCTATTTTATTGTAGTATGTGATACCCTAGTGAAAATGCTCCTGTTCTGCTCATTCCTAGTTGACCTTTTTCATATATCGTGTATGGATTGCTTCCCTCTAGTACTTTGCTTCATAGTTAGCATTCAACTGACGAATGTTTTTTCAAATCCTCAGTTGGATCTTTAGTGGACAGTCAGGAGCCACAAACCATGAAGATGCTGCAGCCTACTGAGCTTTCTCGTGAGGAAAATGTTTACATGGCCAAGCTTGCAGAACAGGCTGAGAGGTATGAAGAGATGGTTGAGTTCATGGAGAAGGTAGCAAAGTCAGTTGATTCGGAGGAGCTCACGGTGGAGGAGCGCAACCTCCTATCAGTTGCTTACAAGAATGTCATTGGAGCCAGACGTGCCTCATGGCGCATCACATCATCTATTGAACAGAAGGAAGAGGGTCGTGGCAATGAGAACCGTGTCACTCTCATCAAGGACTACCGTAGCAAGATAGAGACTGAACTAACCAAGATCTGTGATGGAATCCTCAAACTCCTTGATCCCCATCTTGTCTCCTCATCTACCGCTCTAGAGTCCAAGGTCTTTTACCTCAAAATGAAGGGTGACTATTACAGGTATGCATTGAATATTAATATACACATTTAATATGTAGATTCTGTTTTGTTGCACTTAGGATCAATATTACAAAGCAATGACGATATTGATGAGGATGTTTGCCAGGATCAAGGTAGGGTGGATGAAATGACGACAAGTCTCTGGAATCCTATGTGATAGGAAGGTCCCACAAAAGCTAAAAGGGAAGTTATATAGGACGCTGATCAAACACGTGATGCTATATGGGGCGGAATGTTAACCAATTAAACGGCAACATGTCCAACAAATGAGTGTCGCAGAGATGCACATGCTACGGTGGATGTGTGGTCACATGAGAAGAGACCAAATAAGGAATGAGGCGATTCGTGATAGGGTAGGGGTGGCGCCGATTGAAGAGAAGTTAGTCCAACTCGACTAAGGTGGTTTAGACATGTCCAGCGGATACCTCCAGAAGCACCGATTAACAGTGGGATTTTAAGAGGTAGAGAAAATATTAGGAGGGGTAGAGGACGACCAAGGTTGACCTGGGAGGTGGCGGTAAAACGAGATTTGAGATATTGGAATGTATCCAGAGACTTAGCTCATGATAGGACCGTATGGAAAGTAGCAATTCAAGTGCCAGAATTTTAGTCTTTTTTTCTTTTCTTTTTTCTTGTTACTCTTATATCTCTTGCTCTCTGTTACTTCATTGAATATATATATATATATATATATATATATAATTATTGGGTTTCATGTCTAGCCGACCCCAACATGCTTGGGAAGTTGGGATAAAGGCTTGATTGTTGTTGTTGTTGTTTGTTGTTGAATCTCTGGTGTTAAATTTATTCTTAGCTATTTACCTTCCCCTTTTTTGAACATAACCTTTTGGTATATTACTTTTTCCCTTACTTTATTTGTTTTTGTTTATTTTCCATCTTCTTTTACTTTTTTTTTTACTTATCTTGTTGGTTATTGTGGGTTTCATCTCTAGCCTATCCCGATCTGTTTGGAACTAAAGGTTTTGTTGTGTATGGTGTTACACAGGTACCTTGCAGAGTTTAAGACTGAATCTGAGAAGAAGGATGCCGCTGAGAACACCATGGTGGCATACACAGCTGCTCAGGTGATTTTCCTATCCTACATTTTACAACTATAACATTATTTTTTTGTTGGCGGGTTATTAATCTTATATATATATATATATATATATATAGTTCTAAGTCAACTATATGCGTGCGTGCGTTACCTTTTAGCAAGTGTGTTTCTAATTCTTTATCGTTAAATCTGTCAGGAAATTGCAGTGGCAGAGTTAGCCCCCACCCATCCAATTAGGCTCGGGCTGGCGCTTAACTTCTCAGTGTTTTATTATGAGATCCTCAACTCCGCTGACCGTGCTTGCAATCTCGCCAAGCAGGTTCGAGTTCTAAGTCAACTATATGCGCTGTCTGCTATGTTTCTTGCAGCCCTTACGATCTGATTTGGCCTATGTGGTACATTTATTTTGTTGGAGTTAATCTTCTTGGTGCAGCTAAGGTTCACCATTGATGCTAACTGCTGAGTGGACCATTCTTTTTTGTTCATCTTTTGAGACCTCAGTGCCTCAGTGCTTTCCCATGCAGTAGAGCTACGTATTGGTGTTTTAATCTGCTTTGCTTCTGGCAGGCTTTTGATGGTGCCATCGCGGAGCTGGATACCCTGAGTGAGGAATCTTACAAGGACAGCACTTTGATCATGCAGCTTCTGCGTGATAATTTGACCTTGTGGACTTCTGGAATCTTACTGGAGGACACCACCGATGATGGATCTGGAGATGGACAGTAAAGATCTTTAATGCTCCAAGGAAACAATATTGTGCTGTGGGTTGTTGTTCTATCAATAGACTTGTGTTGTTATTGTGATAGTTCGAAATTGTATACTTGTGTTGTGCTAAGAACTCGCAAATGCCTTGGCGCTTGGGGAGCCAGGTAGTCAACCTATACCGATTCAGGGAGGTTATGGAAACCTTCATGTCACTTCGTAATTTTAAATTTTGCTACTTGTTTCTTGTGAGCTGTTAAGGTAGTGTTTGGTGGCTTGAATCACAATAAAATGGATGGGATCGTCCTTGATGGATGGAGCTGTCCTGGATGAGGTTGTGGAAGTAGGTTGTTTGTTTAGATGTAAGAGGGTGGTACATGAACATGTTTGGTTTGATGTATAAAATGATACACGAGCGTGTTTATTTTCTTAAAAAATCATACACTTTAATCATTTATAAGCTAAATATTTCCAATAATGATATTTTTATATTCTAATTATCAACAAAGCGTGAAGGTGGAAGGAGTTAAGTGTAAAAATACAGAACTGTGGGATTGAGATCGTGTGGTATAGGAGAGAGATTTTTTGTATGATTGCATAACTGTTTGCATACTAGTCGTTTCTATTATTGATAACCATAAATTAATCATTTAATAATAGTCACTAAACACCTAAAATAATAAATTTATTGACTTAACAATATTTCATTATAACTAGTTTATAATTTAAAAACCTTACAATTCATTCATAGCTACTAATATCACCAACGATAAGTCCTTAGAGCAGCAAATTGTTTGACCTTTTTTCTCGATTGTAATGGTCCAACATCTTGAAATAATATTTCTAGAATCTGTATCACTTCGTCTTAAATGAATTGGTACGATTCAGCCAACCAAACATATGACAAGAACATATCCAGAATCATTTCATACATATATTGGAATAGACCTCGAACTGAACTCGAACTCGGTGCAGTTGTGGAGGCGCCGCCGCCGCCCGCGTATCGGCCTCACCACTACGGCCCGGCGTCGAGCAGGGACTGGTCCAGGTGTAGCGTCTGGCTCGGGATCGCGTTGGTGGTTCTGGGCGGAATGGTCCCGGTTGCGGCTGTGTTTTAGGCAGGAGGCGTTTCCTCATTCAGGTAGTTGATACTGGCATCAATTTCTCCAGGTGTAACAGTGTCTCTAGGTGTAACAGTGATATATAGCTACAAATGAACTATGCATGAGTGCTTGCTTGTCGATATTAAGTTTGAACACAGCTAAAGATAGATTTTCCGAATACACTCCATCGATCAGCCTCATGATTTGAGATTCGTCATCACAGATCTGTGATACTACTTGTCCATGTACAAAATCAGAAGATAATTCGGGGGTTCAATATGCATCAGTCCACATGTTCCTGGACATAAGATTCCAAACATTCAGAATCTGAAAGACCGATCAAGCAACAGATTGAAATAGGAGGCACCCATCCATTAGAAGAGCTAATATTTCACTGATGCATCTAGTTCAACAAATAATGGAATCCCAGATCTTTGGAGTTCGTCATCAAAGGTTAAGCGCTCAGACATAGTACTCCAGAGCAAACTGAAGTGGCATGGCCCAACAGGACACCAAAGCTAATTTGCCTCGCACTGATGAAAAGAATCAGGTAACAGCTTCACAAAGCTGAAGTTAAGGTTTACATGAAAGGTTAGTGCCGTAGTACATCGAAGCTAACTACAGGCTACAGCAGAGTGGTTCTACATATTTGCGTGGAGGGCTGTGATCATTCTACTCTCCTTAACCTTCTGCAGTTAAATGTCGAATACAAAATACACTAGCTAGTAGGCCGATTAAGGGTCTCATCGTGGATGGCCAATGGCTCAACGGCGGTTCTGAAGAGAAGAATATAGACCTTGTCAACAGAAAAGTATAGGAAACCTCCCAAAGAGTGAGTGACATAGGAACCAAAGCTCGTTCCAACGATGCAGTGCCAAGCAGGACCATATGCAGTATCAAAGTCCTGCAAAGAAGGGGAAGCACAATCATCATCAGCATGGTTACATAGAAATTTTCATCCAAAGAGCCTAGGGTAAACAACTACTAACACGTAGATGTTCTGAAAGTAGTAGCCTGAAGTAAAAAAAGAGACAAGTCAAAATGAATACTAGGACCCAGATTATTTTCAGTCGGTTTAGGGGTTAAACTTAATAGTCAGGACAAGCTTATAAGCACCAAACACTTGAAAGCAAAACATACAGTCATACATACACAAAATTAAAAAAATCTTCACTTATCTTCGGCGTCACCACATACTGGATTACATTCAAAAGGAAAAATTGTGTGCTAGAAGGTGTCACTTGAACTGTCACAACTCAAGTACAGGACAGGATGCCCTGATTTATGGAATGAGCTTTTCAGGGATACCCAATCCCAACATAACATTGATATTCCAACAAGAATAATGCTTCATATAAAGAACACACGGTTGCAGAAAAATGGTGATATAAATACCCAACAACTGTTTAGCAACAAATCGATACTTTAGAATACTCAGTAATGTAGCCAGTTGAGCAACTCCATAATGATAGGTAAGGTGACTGGCTAGTCCTAAAGTCATATGTAAGGTAAACACTTTACTGTTTGCACATATGAAAACTAACACTTGTTTTTGTGAAGCATCCTTTTTTGCACTGTAACTTTTTATGTTTCTATTTTAGTTAACACTAATATGGAGACGTTCTTATAAAAAAACATGGAAATGTTATCAGGACATCTTTCAAGATATATTCCTTGATAACACGAGGGTAACAGTAGTGACTGTTAGAGATATAGTAGTAGTGGAATAGGAGTCTTATTGTAGAATCCTAATCCTAGTCTAATATTGAATCATGTGGGTTATATTCCCAGCTAATATTGAGTCATGTAATCTCTATATATTGCCCCCATTTGGGCTATTATCAATACAAGTTCAATTCATAACGGTGACCAGATAAAAGGACGGTGTGGCAAGGAGAACAACATCAATGAACAGGGATTGGAAAACAGATGAATGCAACACATGAGAAAAATATCTTACCAGCTTGCTCTGCTGCTAACCAATGCCAAAAACGAATCAGGTCAACATGAACAAATTTGAATAGCCACATAGAGAAAGATGTAGTTGAAATTCAGTTAGGATGCAACATCCATCTTTATAAAAAGGAAAAAAACAACTGGATCTGTCTTACTTTCTTCAATAGTCCCTTTCAGTCACTCTGCATTGCAGTTAGAGCATCTGCTCCTGCTAAAGTTGCTCTGCAATGTTTATTTGTTCCATGACAAGCATCTTCTACCATTTTTCTCTTTATCTAGCTGAATGAATGAACCCAGTCATTCGTTAGCTGCCTTTACAAGGCCAGGTTGCAGAGGTAGCTACTGAAATAATGCAGCCTCGTATTGCACTAACACATATGCTCTTCCTAGCTTGTTTGTAAGCCTAGTCGACCATCTAAACAAGGATGCATAGTTCCATTTTCAGACAAGCCAACTCTGGGAATTTCATTTCATATCTCAGTGAAAATAAATAACTTGAGCGTAAAAACTGGATTTTTGATTTTTTTTAAAACCCTCTTATCAAGACCCGTATTGAATTATTATTAGTCGTATTCTTGCTTCTGCAGCTCCAATATTGCAAACACCCTGCCCAGATTGAGTTCAAATCCACAGGCACGCACGTCTGTGAATGGTCGCATTCACGATACCAGGTCCACAACAAATGATCTCCGAGCGCTCGACACTGGTAGAAGCAAATCTTTCCATCGCATCCTAGGTGCCCAAGAGGTAAGCTACCTAAAGTTTGATGCCAGAGGTCGTGCATACCTTCTTAAGCGCGAGGGCGAGCCGCTTGCTGTCGAGCCGCGTCATGGCGGCGATGGCCTCGTAGGCGAGCCGGATCGCGCGGCGCTGCAGGGGCAGAGGCATGTCGGCGGCCCGCACCCGCACCGACACCTTCCGGGGCTCGCCGTCCTTCCCCTTCACCTCTTTCCCCTTGCCGTCCCCGCCAGCGCCACCTTTCGTCTCCCTCTTCTCCTTCTCTGCACCCACCACTATCCGCTCCTCTCTCACCTCCCTCTCGAGCACCGCTGGCTCGTCTTTGACCTCTCGCTTCTCCTTCTCCGCGACCGCCACCTTGTCCTCCCCGGGCTTCCCGACCCCGGCTCTGGGCTCAGGCTGCAGCGCCGCCTCGGGCTCGGGCACCGGCGGGAGGAGAGCAGCGGGAGCGGCGCCGAGCTTGGTGCGGCGGATGAGCGAGCTCAGGTAGCGGCTGCGGCGCTCGAGTTCCTCTGACCCCGGATCCATCGCGGCGGCGGAGCGCCGGTAGGCTCGGTCCACCTCACCCGGGACGGTGGCGGCCGGCGAGCATGGCTAAGCTCTGGAGCCGGTTCGTCTCGCGCACCGCCGCGGGAGCGGGCTGGTAGCCGGTCGCGTCGTGGTCAAAGCATAAGCACAGTACCCGCACCGGACGCGACGCGACGGGGCTTGTTTGGTTTCGGGACGCGCGGACGGGGGGACCTGGCCCCCCTCCCTCTCGCCCTCTTCGTGCGGATGGTGATGGCGGAGATCGGGAGATGGGATCATGGCTTCTGCTCTGCCTCTGCAGCCGTGTTGACCGCACGGCGCTTCACGCCGTGACACGGCTCTGTTAGCCTTGCTTTGCATGCAAGTGGCGACTGGCGACCTGCACCGCTGCCGCCATGGAGGCGTACTACACTACCCGGCCGGAACGTGGCTTCGAGACGACAGCGCGCGTCTTCACGAGGACTCATCAGTGTATGGAATGGAACCCATCAACGTCAGACCGCGACAGAAAACATGCGAGGCTGCTCGCATCCGGACTCGAGAACCACCTGAATCCCACAAACCATAAAAAGATCTGAGCGACCTGAGCAGACAGTCATTTCGAAAATGAAATAAGCGGCTGGATTCAGATTCTTCGGAGATTCTTCCAGGCGAGGAAGGAGGTTATCTCCTTGTCGGCGCCTCCAGGTCCCGTTGTCACCCCTCCCCCGGAGGCGCAGTCGCTAGTGACGCCCAAGCAAAGTACGACTCATGGGGAAGAACGGATCGGTGAGTTTGTTGTTAGAGATCTCATGTTGTTTCGATCCTCTATTCTGGCGTGAAATCATGCAGAGTTGTGACAATAACATGGTCTGATCTGTAAGTTTGTGGCGGATGAACGGACAATTTATGAGGCTTATGCGCTACTCCTCGTTCTGTTTATGTGAGTCCGAACGATGATGTGCGAGCATCTCGGCAGCGGCGGAGGATGATGAAAGCCACGACACTGATTTACTGATACAAGGTGTGCAGGGCAGCACATAACTGAACACACAAATGCACCACACGCTCACGCTCTACAGTCTACACTTAGAACAAGACACCCAGTAACATTTCTGTAGCAGAAGCGTGCAAAGACGAAACATAGAGTCAGATTCACGAGTAATTTCAAAGGACAACACATCAACCAGGCAATGACGAACATTGAAAGCATTAAAGCCACATACAGAGCAAGCATTGTTTTAGATAATGGAAAAGACTTGATATGAGACCACAGGAAAAAAGACTTGATCTTCATGAGCACAAATATAGAAATTTTTTGGCAACAATGTCAACCAAATGATTGATCCTCTATCAGTGGAACTTCATGATCGCCATACTATATGGTAACAACATTCAATTAGTCATATATCTATGTAAGCACCTCTAAAATTACTCATTTTTGAACCACTATGGAGGAGATTGACTATTCACTGGGCCTCACAAGGCGAGTTTACTAATCCTAAGTTACATAAGGGCCAGGGCCAAACTTCACATAGAAAGTGTCGGCGTTCGGATTTCCAACTAGTAATCGAATTTATCGCGCGTTCTACCTCAAGGTGGCCTAGCTAAGAACACAAAGGATTTATCCTGGTTCGAACAAGGTGCCCTACGTCCAACCGGGTTGTCTCGCTTGTTCTTACTCAAGAATAAGGGTGCTTCTAACAAGTGTGAGATCCTCCCCTCCTCGGGTTGACAGGTCCTCTATTTATATTCTCTCCCTCCCACCTCTCTCTCTCTCTCTCTCTCCCTCTCTCTCTCTCTCGTCTCCCCCCGTTCTGTAGAGGGGAGATGAGTCGTGGGTGTAGGGGTGGCTTGTCCCGTCATACGCTCGACAGGGTAGTCGATGGAGCCACCGTATTCGTAGCCCGCTTCTACACCTGCTCTCGTCCCGTCATTAGTGGGTAGTCCATACCGAGGCGCACGCGCGCCCCGCGTTCCACTCCTCTTTGATTCCATGCATCGGAGGTGACGGGAATTCAATGCCGAGGCCATGAGGGTACTTGAGTGCCCTCCCACTTAGCTGAGACGACGTCTGCTCAACATTGAAGGACACTTGATTCTCTCCTACCCAAGGTCGGGCTCGGGTCCTCTCTTCAAAGCTCTTACTTCCTTCTGGATCGCCTTGAGGGGGGAGGGTCTTGCGTCCCGCCCAGGGGTTGGCACCAGGCTCCTCGTCCCACCTCCTCCCGAGCTCGGGCTCGTGCCTGCTCCGTCGTCCTTCTTAGGATGTATTCCCGCTTCTTCCCTGAGGGTCGGAGTCCGGAGCTCCGCCAGAAAGGCATTAAAGGTCATGTTTGACATAACCTAAATTTGTTAAAACAACATTTTTTTGAAATGCCGGTGAAATGCAACTTGTTCATATATCCTGATTTTGTTTATTTTAAGAAGCAGTGGGACTAATAGTTGTCGTAAACGTTAAGTGTTTAGTCGACAACTTTTGTTTAGTATGAATGGGCAAACTTACCAAAATGGGCTTACAGCGATTGTAGCAGGACCAGGGTCCTTGGCCTTTTTTAATATATCTATATACATTATATAACTAGACGATTGCAACAAAGCAGAATTGCCCCTTGGGATGCAATAATGAAAAACAAAAGAATAGGAAAAAGTACATAAATAAAGAAACGCACAAGAAATGTGAATGTAACAAAGCTACATCAATCAGGAAAAAGAGAATGATGAGTTCGTGCTGTTTAGATTGGAGGAACTGAAGAATTCCTACAAAAAATATGAAAAAAGATATCTGAACAAAATTTTAGATCAACGAACTGGAGAATTACAACATGAGCAAAATACACTAGATCAGATCTACGTGAACTTGTTATGTCATATAGGTTCATGAACTTTTATTTTGTATTTATAGATTCATGATTTTGTCCATTTGTGTCAATTGAGAACGTGGACTTTTATTTGCATTTCTAGATTCATGAACCTATCCATCTGTATCTATTGGGTGCATGATTTTTTTTTAAAGTTATAGGCACATGAACTTTCTAAGTGGCGCGTTACATGCCCATAACCTTTCACCAAAAATTTAAATATGAAATCAAGGCTCATTGGTTTTATCTAGAAAGGAGCGGCGTGTTACAACCACTTTTGTGTGTAAGGGTTTGTACGGAAGTTGCTCTAGTTATCATTCCCAGCATCAGCACACAAACCCGAGCTCACCTTAAGAATCTGTAGTCTACTACACTCTTCATAATCCAATCTAATAGAGGCTAATATACCATATGGAGAGATGAAGGAGCCTACAGTGCTGACTGTAGTGTCAGCCTCAAAAGGGAGTAACAAAGCTAGTGATTTCTCTCGGTATTGTTGATCGGATAGAGGAAGATGGAGATAAGGGTGACATGTGAGATGTATATGTCAAAGCCTTAACGGTTTGTGCACCATTTAAAAAGTTCATGCACCTATAATTTGCAAAGAAAAAGTCAATGAATCTAAACGACACAAACGAACAAATTCATGAAACTAGGCTACAACATAAAAGTTCGTGAATTGGATGACACAACAGGGAAAATTCATGTACCTATGATCCGTTCTTCAATTTTGTTGTTAGGATAATCATTTTATTTTAATTTTAAATTAGAGTTACTGTCCTAACGATATAAATTAAAAAACAGCGAAATTATTCACTACCATGTTTCTATGAATTTAGGATGACAACGTGAAATTTCTGAAGATGATAACCACACCAATGCCATGAGATGGCTACAAATGAAGCCGAGGACGAGTCAAGGCACTCTTTAGTTCAGTCTTTTTTATGAAAAGACAATTAATATAAAAAGTTTTTCTTTCTGATGAACTAGTATGACCAAAAAATTATATTAACTTATTCAAAGAAAAAGCCTCCATTCTCATGCAAATATAAAAAATATTTAATTATTTACAGAACACTCACATAATCTAGTTTTAATTAAGTTCATAGAAAACGTATTAACATCTATCACACAAAATAAGTATGTTATAAAATATGAAAATATAAGGCTTAATGATTCCAGCAGTACTGATATGATGTTATAAAAACTAATACATTTTAAATAAATTTTATTAAAATTAGTTTTATTTGACTTCGACCAACTTTAAAACTTCTAGTGAGATAAGAGTGAGTGCTTACCTTGCAAGCATACCATTCAGTTACTAGTACACTGAACCTGGCTGGCGAAACCGGCGCTCCCTGCACAGTTCCGGTGTGCGCCCGTTCCTTATCTCGTGCTTCCGCTGCGTAATTTCTGGAGACCACAGGGTCCTCTCCGCTGTCCCAGGAACATTAGGGCAGTTGGGTGTTGGGCTTCCGCCCCCGCCTCCACTTCCGAAATGGCTGCCTCCCACTCGCAGGTGAAATTCCGCTGCCGGAACCCAACCGCCGCCGTCCGCTGCTGCTTCTGATCGGCTCGGTCGTTTCCCCCCGCGCAGGTGGAGGCGATGGGGAAGGCGTACGCTGGTGTCATGCTCAACATGGCGCAGGAGTCGGCGGCGCGGGTGCTGGCGGCGGAGCGTCGCGCAGCGGCGCTCGCAGCGAGGCTCGAGGCAGCGAAGGAGGACGGCGTCGCCGCGCTCGTCCGGCTCAAGGCCATCATGGAGGCCAGGGTGCGGTCCCTCCCCCCTTACTTCTCTCTCCATTCGAATCGTTTTCGCTTTAATCGAGTTCGCTCGTCGGTTGGGTGCTTTGTGAATCGTTGGCGCTTGGACTGTTTTCGTTTTTCTTTTTCTTTTCTGTTGCGCCTCGAGCTGTTCAGATTGAAGGCTTATGAGTTTCGGCGTCTTAAGGGAGGTTCTGGGGGGCGATTGGTTTGGGCGTGGTCCCGGAATTCTGGTTTCTGTTAACAGGATGTTCATAGTGAGAAATCCAGTTCAAATTTTGCCCTGGAATCCTTGCGATTTGGACCTTGTGGGATAAGGGAGTCGCATTCTTCAAAAAATGCAGAGGATGGAGCTGATTCGATTTTGTGTTCCTGCATTCTGGCTTGTCCAGAGCTGTTGTTAGAACTGCTCCGCGGGTGGATGTCATCCGGTTGATTGTTGCAGCCTGTCGATTAACTGGGACATTGCTTCTTGCGACTGGGGGAAGGGGTATTGAGCGGCTTGGGAATATTAGTACCGTCAATTCTTTTTGGAACAAAATTATATTTGTGCTCCCTTTGTCCCCCCCCCCTCTTCATGCTGTAGTCTTAATGGTCACGCTGCTTATTGCTTAATCTAGTTCACAAGGATACGCTGCTCAATCTATTGATTTTGTTGGGTCTCACGTATCTTAAGGGGGTATCCAGAGATTGTTTTTCCTTCGTTTCTTATGATGAACAGATGGATGTGAGGTGCAACTGTGGTTACTGGAGCTATTAAGATGAAACGGGAAAGCAATAGTTTCTCTATGTAATGGGTTTTCTATGTGCCTTTGCTGCTTCGCGTTTGACTGATTTATTGCATTTCTCTTGACCATACTATTTTTTTCTGTTTTCTTGATTTTTGCTGTGTAAGGAATGTACTGGTTCTGACTGATGCTGTGTGCCTTAGAACATATTGTTAGCATTTAGCTGGCATTGGAAATTTCATATGCAGCAATAGTTTATCCCTAGAGAGTAAAGATTTTTTTGCACATTTTCGTATTTTAGTCGTGTTAAAGTTATATTGCAACAACATATATGTCACTGCATGAGAGTAGCAATAAAAGAACGCTAGCACACGATATGCTGGTCATGCTTAGTAAGGGGTAATCAGACTACAAGATATAATTGCAATGATTGGCATTGTCTTGATTTCGATTGCAAATTGGTGCATAGACCTCTTTTTCATGTGTTGGTCTCCATAGCAGACCATTTATGTTGCTTTCTTTGTGGAAGATTGTAAATTGTAGTAACACCTCCTGATCTTGGTTACATTTAGAGCTATCAGCCTATCAAGTCTCGTGTTCATCTCAGTATCCCTCTTCATAAGTTCATTTTGAAATGTAGTACTTGATACTCTAGCATAATGTTTTTGAATCTCCTGTATGGACTTTCTTTCCATGTAATGCATCAGATTGGCATTGGCAGTGTTATGGGCCAAGTCTGCTATATACAGGGTCTGCAGTTGTTTCATTCTACCTTCAGTCCATTTGTGTGGTTCTGGTTGTGAAGTCATGTCAACATTGAAGTAGCTTATCATGTTGTATAAAGCTAAAATTTGGTATATGGAATTTTGTAATCTAGATAGTGATGACCAATGTTTCTACTTCACAAACATATATTGTGATAAACTATTTGCTTGTACATGGATTCAATGTGTCTTCAGAAATCACCCTTTACCACTGTAACAATTTTGAGGTCTGAGGTGTCATTTGTAACTCATCTTATAGCTGTTTGCTATTTCTTAATATGGCATAGGAATAATATAATGTGCAAGATTTCATCATGCCATTTTCTAATTTATGTCATATTCTAATGATCTGACCAGTTTCCCTGAGTTGTCCTATTTCCCTGTTGCTGGGCCTTGTGTTCTCATTGTGATGAACGACAAGATATCGAACAAATATCATTTCTTTTTAAAAAATGTAAACTAAAATTTGACTTGGAGGTACTATCACAAATGCTTATAATAACTTGGCTTCACAAACGAAATTAATTTTTTTGCATACTTCTCATACAAAATTGGACCATTCATTAAAATCATTCAGAAAATCTGATTCCATATTCTGAAAATTGTTTCAGTACCATACTCATACATGAAAAACATGCACATACATTGTTTGATGTTATGAAAAGTTGATTGATAAAATCCGTATATATGGATCATAATTTAGTGTGTATTTGAGATCCACTGCAGTTATGGTATGCATTCTTGTTATTTTACTATTCACCCTTAATAAAATGTTGATGAGTAAAGCACCTAGAGGAAAATGGGGAAGACTGTCATCCATTTGATATGATATATGCATGGTTTTAAAACCACGCCTAGGCGGGCCCCAGGCGACCAGGGCTGCCATCCAGGCAGCAGGCAGCAACACCAACGAAGGCGGGGCGTGAGCGCAGTGCAGTAGAGGCATCTCATGAGTTTTAGGTTAAAGACCTAGGTCTTCCGTTGCTCTCATCACGTCGCCTCCGGGGAAATCTTGATCTCTGTTGGGGGCAGCACACTCATAGTTAGATTTGCGGTCAATCTTTTTGATTCTTCATGATTGTTGTCTTTTCCGTTTACTCGATCATTGACCGAGGTTGAGTTGTCCATCGACCGTCGACATTACATGCCTCTTCTCTAACATCGACATCGACAACTTCAACATGCGATTTGTCTGCAACACGGGTGGCGCTACCGGGTGCTAGACGCTCAAGGGACGCTTTCATGCGTCGGCGCCCGGACGCCTCGACTGCATGTCTTTGAGACGATTTCGTTGTCGATATCCTCGGGACGTCCACACTATCGCCACCAACTTAATGGTGTTGTTCGGTCCACAAGGGACTGAAGACTCCAATATGTGTGGCATTGTCATGTTTCCATGCACATCCATCGGTCTGATCACTCGGCTATACGCGTGGCGACTCGAGGCCGCATACAATGCCTCCAAGCTTCGGGCTACCACCGTGTTGCCTTCTCGAGCCACGGTGCCACCACCCGTGGATGCCATAGATCGGAGACACTCTCTAAGGTGTGATTTCATTCATTGTAGCATGCTGTTGCATCTTCATTACCACTCCCGTGCAACAACAACCCCTAGATTGTCTGCGCACATGGTCTTCGTCACGCCAGTCGGGTTCTTCGCCTACTTTGAGCATGCTGTCGTTCTTCTTCAGGCTACTCGCGTTGCCAGTTTTGGCTATCGGTTTAGCCACGTCTTCTTATTCCTCACCTTCGTGCACCCGGTATTGTCAACACCGGTGCATGCCTTTGTCCACTATGTGTTCTCTGATCTGACAAATCCAATCCACACCTCGTTCATTGTGGCTTCGACAACATCGACCTCGGCAATTGATCTCCTTCTCTCACGTTGCCTCGATTATGTTGATGTCTTTGTCCAAGGTGCATCCTTGCGCACCTACTCCTTGGCGCTTCTCTGCTCCCATGGCTTCATGTGTGGCTTTCTCAATTTCGACATCATCAACCACTACTACCTCACACACAACTTCCTCAACTAGGGCTACTGGCTTTCGCTCTTGGCTACCTCGACATTCGGTACAAAGAGCTATCTGCTTGTGCTACTCACTCGGTTTGCACTTCAGTCGCAACATACGCACCACCATGACGCTACAACTGTGGGGGATGTCAGCTCGTCAACTTTTACCTTTGGTTTCTTCTCCAGTCTCACCATCTATGGTGCTCCCGCTGTGACTGCGGAGGAATGTTAGAGTATATTTGATAGGCTAGATATTTGTATCATAGACTGTCATATGTATCAAAAGTATATTTGGTAGAATAGATAGAACATTATATATAGCAGAAGTATATTTGGTAGAAATATATCACAATCAATTATCATCCAATTCCAATTCTAGCAGAACCATCTACCACTTCACCTCTAGTGTCACCTACATTCCTGTCGTCAACAGCCTTGCTCTCTCTATAACTAGTCCTTGGATGTTTCAATGGTTCCTTTGCTGCGGAAGAAAAAGGGTGATCCTGCCGCACAATCATGACTTTCACAAGCTAGTCATGCATGCATGTATTGGTACTTGTACACATGCATCAATGTGTAACGTTCTAGTTTCAGCCTTCACAACAGGGGCATATTTAAGAACTACAAGGAAACTTGCAAGAACAGACGTCAGCACGAGGTTTCAAGGGATGCATCCATGTTCACCACCATAGATTGAGTACAAACTGTTTCATGGTCATGAGGGAAATGTTATGGGAACCAGATTTGGCTGGACCTACAGCCATAGTACTTCCTGGTTCGTTAGATTGCTAGCTGTGAGTCCTAGTCAGTTAGCTCCATATCCAGTTTTGTAGTTCCTGTTTCCTAAATTACCAAGGTAGCACACCTACTGTATAAGTTAGAAGCGCGGACCTGGAACAGTGGCATAGTCTCTTCACCTGTGTCTTGGAGGCCCTGAGTTCGAATAAGGCTCCTTGTAAATAAGCATGGGGAAAGCTGCTTAGAAATTCTCTTCCCCAAACCATATAATGTGTGGGATTCAGCACTAGGTACTTCCTTTTTAGCCACTTCGTGGGAAGATCCTGAAGGTTAGGGGGTCATCAACCCTTATCCTGATTTTGGGCACATGTTCATCCCAAAGTACTTTGGGATTCAGTTGTATAGTGAATTGCTAGTTTGCTACAGTGAGCAGTATAGTACACATTTTTATGCTGATTCATATGAAAATTAAAAAAAAGTCCATATGTGGAGTGATGGCTATCCGGTTACTTAGTTTTTATCTTTCACTATAATAATGCGCATTGCTTGATCATTTGCTTTACTATGAATACAATCTTAACTAGCTTTACTCTTAGATATTGTCTTATTTGTAATGGATGCATGCCTGAAACTTTTCTTTGGCATGTATGCAGATTAAAGAGGTAGAACTGCAATCAATGCAACATGTAAAAAAAATAAAGGAACTAGAAGATCAACTGCAATCTTTGCAGCACATTAAGATGAAGGAACTAGCAGATCAATTATATGATGCTCAAAATAGTGTAGCCACCCTTCAGTTTGAGTTGCAGGTAGCAAATACTGAATTAGAGAAGACAAGGAGAACCTTGGCTGAGGAAAGAACAAATCACTTTCCCACAAGTAAAAGGATGGATTCAAATACAAACACCAGCTCTCATTTGAAGATGAATCTCCAAAGCGGAAGTATGTCGTTTAAGAATAAAAAAACTGCAGAAGAAACTTGTGTTCCTGCAATCACAGAGGAGAATGGAGCCATGCAAAATATGCAGAATATATACCGTCGTAGTCCGGATCTGCCATCATTTATGGAAACAAATAAGAAGCCTAAGTTGTATCACAGCAAATGTACACAGCGTATTCATGCTCTTAAGCAGCGGAATCAAGGTGCAGATGCATGCCAGGAACAAAATCACATGCGTGCTACTGATAGTCGTTCAAAGGTCAGAAAGAATGATGCTTCTAGAAACCCATGCCACACAAGGTCCATCACGGAACAGTTACTTCAGACGAAATTTCTGGGCAAGTGCAAGGGCAAGAGAGGCAGAAGAGGCAAACCTTGTGATAACCATGATAGTTCTGGTGAGATTAGGGAAGCAGAATATAAGTTACCTGATACATCTGATAAAAATGGGTGTTTGCTATTACTTCAGGCACTTGAACAGGATCTTTCACCTCTAAAGGTGTCTGCTGGACATGGTGGGGAAGCATCAAGTGATCTGAAGGATGACTCACTCATGATCAGGGGGGGTGCTAGCATAAATCTTTGCACTGCCTCCCCTGAACTGATTGACATACTTGCAGCCAAGAACGTGCTAGTGCAAAAGAGAAAAAGATCAAAGACCGTCAGGGTTTTAGAAGCTGATTTTTCTGATTCCAAAAGTGTTCCTGAACCAGGCAACACCCTGCTAAGGTCAACCAGTGAGGAAAGCATGTCTGATACCAAGCTGATCTCTGAGATGAAAGATAATGACTCTGATACACCTCCAGGGATCAATGGTCCTGTTTTGCAACATACTACCAAGAACTTGATGTGTCAGGATGATGCAAATAATGGTCAACTTGAGTCTGGAAACAGCTCTGCAGTGCTCCTTCAATCTTGCAGAAATGAAGTTATGGATTACGGTACATACGGAACATTTTTTCGTGACCTGTCTTACTCTTTAATTATTTTATTTTATTGTGCTCTGAACCCCAAACTTCTTTAACATTATGCAGGTAACTTACTTGTGGAGCAGCCGGAGCACAAGACATCATATAATAATACTGCAAGCTTGAAGGAAGCTAATGGGGAGGGAAGTTGTAGTTTGGCTTCCCATAAAGCTGACGCTTCATCTGTTATCTCACTGGGCAAGGAAGAAAAGTTTAAGGCGTCTTCTGCACTTCGTATGCAAGCTTCAGAGAAACCTAATGCTTCAGCTGGTAGCTCCCTGTTCAAAGAAGAGCATCAGAAGGCATCTGCTGGATCCTCCATGCAAGTTGAAGGTGCCAGGCAAATTAAATACACATTCAACCGCAGGAAACGCATGTGTGTGTCTACGGACAGCACCCCTCTGTGTGCTGTCCCGGACACGAGCAGCAACCCTCTTAGTGCTTCTAATGAGGGAGAGACTCATCCAAATGCTGAGCCGCAAGATAATTTGATAGATTCTCCTCAGGACGACAACCAACTAGTCCAGGTTGCCCAACAGGTATGTAATTTTCTTTACATTAGAACCATGTGTAAACTTGTGATTCTACTTCTACATCAAACCAGCTGTCAACATGCTAGTATATAACTATTTATCTTATTTTTGCAGCTCATTTTGTTGTCAGAGTGCAATCGATGAGAGATAAGTTTATTGTGCTGAAGAAATGATTAGTTCAGCGATATTTAAAAGAGAAGTTGATTCAAAAGGATGAGAAGAGAGTTATGGTGGCAACAGCGAAGACATCAAAAAAGCGCCTCAACCTGGTTGTTGCTGTATAGTAGCGTGTACAAACTAGGCAGCATGTTCAGCATTGTTATTAGTTTATGGTGAATTGGGTATTATTGTTTTAAGCGGCTCCATAATTTTGAACTATCGATATCATGGCGAGTCTTGGAAATTGGAGAGGAAGAATTGCTCCATGGAGCGCAGAGGAATTAAAGCAATCTTGCTGCTCTCCTAACCTTCATTCTCTTGTGTAACTCCGTTCTCTAGTTATATATTAGCCTCATTGAATTTGTAGATATCAATTTTTTTCCATCTCTGTGTTGTTTTTTCCGTTCCTGTTATTCTATCATCGGATCCATAGCTAATATTTGTCTCATGCACGTAGGGCTGAATGCTGATAAAGGGCCCTGACCAAAGGATCCTTAGACCTTTATAATTAAATCAGGTATAGAATAATATAAATTCAAGCCTATTCTTTTTAGTCCTAGTACTCTCTCCATTTTAAAATAAATGATGTTGATTAGTTTAAAATTATACTAATTGACGTCATTTATTTTGAAACGGAGTACCTGAGGTAAGCCAAAAATCTCGATGGGCCGTGAAAAATCAACCCTTGGGACCAAATAACAGGAACGGTCTGTATCTGTATCTACTACGGTGCCATGGAAATAATTTTAAGCGAAACTCGGAGAGTTTCATCTAAACTACTCCTTTCGTTGTGAAATAAATGATGTTTAAAATAAAAAATCTAATTTAATTTAAACTAAATTAGCTATACTAAATGTTATTTATTTCAAAATAGATAGAGTATGCATGAAGACCTCCAAACCCTCTAATGGAAAACACATAGCAAAGACGCCAGGCTTTTGTCTCACTCGGTAATACCTAAACTGAATCAGCATCGGAAAAAGTGAATCCCGTTGTACTCGAGTCAGCAGTAGTAGTAGACCACCGCAAGTGATCGGCCGCATTCGCGATCGAAACAGTCAGGTAAACTAGCCCGAATCTCGGCTCCATCCGGTCCGCCCGTTTGCTATCCTCCCCACCGCACGCTCGTGTTATCCAGCGTCGACGCCACGTCATGTCTCGCCGCCACATGGCAGCGCCCCAGTGGCGGCTCGCCACCAAGCGGGGATAAGGCGCCGTCCTCCTTCCGGGCCGCAGCTTCATAACCATGCAGTGCAGGCTCCCGCCCCCCGCCAAAACCTCGCCACGAAGCACGAGCGTCCCACGTCCACACGCGCAGCAGCAGCAGCAGAGAAGAAGGCCGCGCACGAGCTCGCTACAGATGGCCTCGCTCACCATGATGGCGTCCCTATCCGCCGTGGCGGCGGCCGCCCCGGTACGCCGCGGCAGCCTCGGGGTGGCCAGGGCCGCCAAGGTGGAGGCTCAGCCAGCAACGGCCGAGGGGCGCCGCGCCGTGATGCTCGCGGCGGCGGCCGCGGCCGTGGCAGCCATCGGCGGGGCCGGCGTCGCGGCGGCGGGAGAGCCCAAGAAGGGCAGCCCCGAGGCCAAGAAGAAGTACGCGCCTATCTGCGTCACCATGCCCACCGCCAAGATCTGCCACAACTGAGAGCGCGCGCGCGATGCAGGCCCGGCCGGGGGCGGTGAATATATGTGCGGGCCGGCCATATATGTGGTTTGTCTCCTGCCCATTAATTGATTCGAGCTTAGCGAAGAAGGCGTGGGACCGCTAGCTTGCATGGTCGCCATGGACGACGACGACGGTCTCAAATAACTTGTAATTCCATTGCAAATTCGAGGATAAAACCGTTCTTGTTTCTTTACGTACGTGAATCTGCTGTCTTGACGTCGTTGAAACAATGGCGGTGTCCACTGACGGTGAGCTGGGTTCCCGTGCTCGATCGCTTTGCTATGCCTACGCGCGCGTAAGAACAAGATCGCGCGCGCGCGGAACTTACTGGTCAGTTCAGAGAGGATGACTGGAGATGCATACCCTTTCAGCGTTCTAGCTAGTTGTACCTCGCCTGATCCTAAATAACATAAACAAGCATGCTGCATCATTATATATCAAGAAGTTGTTAGCTTTTCAGGGTAAGGTAAGAAATCAGAATGTGCCGTTCAGTTAATTTGCGCCATGTAATTTCACAACAAATTACTACTAAAACATCATCCCATGCGCAGTACGTACTATAGTTATTCTTCAGTTAATCTGCGTCTTACCTGGAAACAAATCATATCCAACAGAGAACTATCAATTTGCAACTATATATAGGCAATACGCTATTCAGTTATTTCTTTCACCTTGAGCCTGAACATCAGATCGAGCTACTAGTGCGCGCTGACTCCCGTGATGGATTGAAACCAATAATGGCTCGGTATTTTATGACACGTTTGGTTTGATGCCCTCATCATCCGTGTAGCCGCCAATAATAAGCGGCGTACCTAACAATACAGCCGGCGGTCGAAGAACATATATTCCTTCCTTTTTCCTGCAGCTACTCAAAGTTGTAAACATATTCTCTCCGTTCTGATTTATTTGACGTTGAGTGAATTAGTTTAACAGAGGGAGTACAAAATATATTTAAAATGCATGGTCTGGCAAAGTGAACGAACGACGTACGTTGCAAGAGGTGTCGTCGTCGGCTTCGAACAACGCCGGCCGGACACAAGACTGTACTGTACCTGCTTGGCTGCATGCTTCCCCTCTTGCGCCTTCTCCTTTCTCTTTCAAGAACCCGTCAAGATTACGACTTTGTGTTTTATTTTTGCAGAATAATCTTTAATTTCTAGGTCATTAATTCCCGAGTATAATCGACGAGGTGTGTGTGTGCATTGTTTAGTTGTTGCAAAAGGCCTTTACACGCGCGTGTAGCGACAAACTAGCTAGCTAGGGTGTCTGCATGCACCGACCATATATACTTAGGGCTTAAGGATATGTATGCATGCATATGTGTGTGTACTGTACATGCATGTACATGCATGCACCTGTTTGCATGCCCTGATGCCGTCTTAATTCCGTCACTGAATTTAGCATGTGCAATCTAACAGAGAAAAGCAGCAAACCAGAAAGGGGTATATATATATATATATATATATATATATGTGTGCGATCTGATGACATATTTATATGTCTGAGAGATGTGTTCATCAGTAGCGGAGGAGATCAGAAAAGACGGTTGATTATATATATAGTGTGCTCTTGGGCGCCGGCAGTGTTCTTCCTGGTGGTTTCGTGACCGAACAAAAGGCAGCTAGGGATCGATCGGACTGTTCCTTTTCGCCGATCGAACTCCGGTAGCCCACAGACCGCCGCTTGTTGCCAGCTGCTACTCCCTCCGTTAATTCGAAACGGAGGAAGTACTACTTTGAGGGCAGAAACAAATGGTACCCTACTGCATGCGCTCAGTGAGAAAAGGATCAGATCAGCAACTTGCGCTAGTTTAACCAATCTAGAGAGGTTTATGTTAATTACGAAATGGTTAGTACCCTATTATTTAAGATGGTGCATAAGGACACCTTGAGTTCTACTTGTAAAATTACTTGATTTTATTCAGAATAAAGATCTATGGTGTAGTAAATTAAATTTTATACCGGCAACATCTGTGCCTGATTTGAGTACTTATCACCCACCTCAGCAAAACTGGAGCTGCATATTGATCAAAATTATCAATCATTTAGACTCTGTTACCAGGGAGAAAAGGAGAGAGAGAGAGAGGAAGAACTGTATCTACTGGTCCACTGCATTGAAGCTACGAATCCGAACTGGTTCTCCCAAGAACAAAAAGATGACGTTCTCAGTAAATACTACTACTTGCATACGTGAAGACACTCATAAACTGTTAAGTATCGGATTATAATTATTGAATCAATGGGTACATACGGCTGTGATTTATGTGCGTGACCCACCTTAATCTGCTCTACATATGGTAGTGGCATGCCGAACCACGGGTCATGAGAGAGTGTATGCTTGTGTGTGTAGCGCATTGATAAGGTAAAGTAATGATCTACTTGTCATTGTTATCTACGGGAATATGGTAGCTACGGACGTCGATCTCGATTGCTCTAGCTAAGACACAGGCGGCAAAAGGAAGAACACACAGCTTGCAGTAAAGCTTAAACAAGAACTAGCTGCAAAGGTACAGATTCGGAGACTAACCTAAACTAAAGGCACGTCGTTTCGAGTGCTTTAAAACCTGTTGCCTTTAATTTCCCAACTAAACTAGATACATTCAGATTGCTACAGCAAGATTAGCTGAAATTGCTTCTCAAACTGTTAGATTATCAGTTGCCGCACGTTAAATTGCAAGTTGCAGAGAAGTGATGGGAGTAAAATTAAAATCAGTGCAAAAATACCATTCATTGCGTATATTCGTACGGGCTTTAATTTGGCGTAGTGCTCTAGAAAGCTCAGTTCGTCAGAGTGATAGGCGGCCAATTATCATCCAAGGATCAAGCCGTGCAGCAGCAAGCAAGGGGAAAGAGAGAAGAGAGGGTTTCATGCATTTTGAAAGGTCTATTGTATAGTTAATTATAGATAGCTAGCTAGGGGCTGTATCGAAACAATACTACCTTTAGCATGCTCCGATACGCCCGCCTTTTGTTGCATTGGAACCCTAGCCAGCTTGCATCCGCCATCCCATGAATTGGTCCTCTATCGTCCCCGCCTATATATAAATTGAGGTGCCCCCCTCCTCCTTCTCGATCACTGCCATTACGCCGAGCAAGGTCACCTAGTTAGTAGTTGCTACGTACTACAGACACAGCTCTATCTCACGTAGTACTAGCGAAGAGAGGGAGCTAGAGAGAGGAAGCTTCTACTCGAACAAGCTAGGAAGAAGAAGTCGCCGTCCGGCCATGGGAGGGAATAAGTCGTCGACGTCGTCGTCCTTCTTCTGCCCGATGTTCAGCTTTCTCTGCAAGCCGAGGCAGTACGACGAGGACGACGACGAGTGGGACGACGGCCGGACCGGGTCCGTGCGCAAGGTGCGGTCCAGCGACGACGACCACGGCGGCTGGTGGGTCGGCGAGCGCGACGTCGACCGCAAGGCCTCCGACTTCATCAACAACTTCCACCAGAGGAATTAAGGTCGCTGTCTAGCCGTGCGCCGTGCGCCGCCGCGCGCTACCCTAACCTAGCTAGCATGCTACGTACTATACCTCAGGGGGCTGCAGGGCAGAGGCATCCATCGATGGAGCTACGTACGTACGGGCCGCCGGGAAGACGACGAGAACGGCCGGCATGCGGCTCTGCGACGACCTCGACGGCCGGCCTACGCTAGCTACCTCATCATCATATGTATCACATGCATGCAGCTACAGATATATATATGTCGTATGTTCCTTCGTATTCTTACATGTTATTAACGTTTGTTGATTAATCAGTCGGTTTTTTTTGTGTGAGGTCGATCGTCGCCCCATGTTAATTATCATGACGTGTTGTGTGTCGATTCCATTTCCATCAGAGGGTGAATATATATAATAATTCTGGACCGATCATCTTGATCTCTATATATTGTCGTTATCACCTTCTTGTTTCTATTTTTTGCGTCATCACTAGCTATGTGCGGATGGGAGGTAGAGCGAGATACATGTCCGTCGTCAATCACACGTACATGCATGTTTTTCGCTTATTCTGAAGAAATGTCCACAGGCTGCAGAGGAGGAATAGCATCATATTATTGCCATAATAAGCCAATCATTTTGTCAACATACTAAAATTAGTTACTCCCTGCGATCACAAATACTACTTGTGCTTGATATATAGTGACGACACGACGAGACCTTCAGAACGCGCATTTTTTGACGACGACGACTAGTACAATATATATACCCTGCGCTGCCTTCAGTTCATTAGCCTGTTCATGCGAACCGAGAAAAAGGCAGGGCAACCAGCAGCGATTATTGCGAAGCCGCGCCGTAGGTAGTAGATATAATAAGTAAAGCGAGAGCACGTACGCATCAGACGACATGCATATGCATATGGTTTCCTCCAAAGTTCGATCGCTGCGGCGGCATGCTCTCATGCATGGCACAAGCATCTCGACAGGCCAGGGTCAGAAAAAAAAAAGAAAGCGAACCTAAAAGCGACAGCGACGCGTCCTGCTCTCCCGCGGCCGGCCACCTCCAAAGTTCCATCCATGCATGTCGTGATGTCTCTCTGCTTCTTCTCGATCTCCCGAGTATGATAGCTGTACCGACGATGACCAGCTGAATGAACGACGACGTCCCGGAAAAAAGTTCTCTACATCGGCGATGCATAACAAGTTATGTACATCACCCCGCCGATTTCTTTCACGTGTGCTGTTTTACCAATCTTTAAGTACTTCATGACTCGTGTCTTTGATGCGCGGTTAAAATCATACGGGGCAAACAGAGGCGCCTCTGGCAGCGCAGAAGGACACGAATAATCCAGGACAAGTCATGGTGATGAGGCTGGTGCTGCCATTCTTCCAACAAGTTAGGATCAAATTGGTAAGCTTCTGTACTTCGTGAGCAAGGAGAGCAGATGCGATTTTAGTGTGAATAACATCGGAATTGCAACGTTAGGTTCCTTCTATTGCTACTAATTTGCAATTCGAGTCGAACTAGCGTCAATACGCATGTCCTATTTATTCTATCATGGAACTGTAGCAGTCGCCGCCACCTCCCAATCCCAGGAACCACCGTCGTGTATAAAAGATGGAAAAGAACATTATCTTCGCTTTGCAGTCAAGCATACAGGGCTCGGTGAACATACACGAGCCGCAAGAAGGTTTCAGTCGTACAGGATTTCAAAATAGGCGTCATCTGCGTACAGAATTACATAATTTATCGACGGAATGGCTTTGGAGCATTGAGTCTTCTATGGACTTTCACATTGGTATTACAATTACTGGTAATCTTTAAAAAAAATCTCTACAGGGTGAGCGGTCAAAGAATTTCGTCTTTCGGCTTTAGCGGAAGTAAAAGGATCTCGAGTGCAATTTCTCATGCATACATAGTAGTACAACATCGATGGGTGAACGGGCCGAACCCATCATAGGTCAGCTCAAATGAATTATGTAAGGAAAATGCCCACGCTCCCATGATATGCGCATGTTCTTGAATTCAGGAAAAATTATCAAAGTCTGGGCAAAATATGGAGACGAGATGGCGGTTACAATCAATCTTCATGGCCGTCTTCTCCTTCAGAATCTGTATGGAAAGCACGTCAAAGTAAACTCATAGCAAAACCTTAACAGAAGTTGGACGAATCTAACGAGAAGTTCTGCACATGACATGAAAACTGAGTCACAAAGCATTTACAAGTTTGTGCTTGCGTAGTAAACAAAAAAAACTGAGGATAGGACAGTGCTTACCGGATCGAACATCATCTCCGACATTTCTTGTCTTGATTTGTCTCACAAGCATCCGATATATTAAAACCCACCAATATACGTGGAGAACAAGAAGCGAAAATAGAAGAGAGTTGAACACGTAGTAGTATATAGGACCAACAAAATTGTGCTTCTTTTTATCCAAGGTCAATAAGACTTGATAGCTGAAATAAAATGGATTTACTCAGATTAGTAAAGAACCCTAAGACTTTTAGTCAATTTGCTTCTGAAGTAAAGTACCGAATCTGTAAGATAAACTATAAGAGTTTGACCAGTTGTCTATTGGAATTTATTATGACATACTTTGCACACAAAATAAAATACATCAAGGGAAACAAAGATACAAATCTCTGATTACTGGTAGTTCCATATACAAAATCCCCTGCAACTGTGGCTAATAGGAGTAATCTTCTGCAGGCCATAAGATGTTATTCTAACACTATGTTACCTTTGAAGGACTGTTTCTAGAGAAAGCAGTGCCCAGTTTTTGCAATAAAAACTGGCCAAACAAATAAGAAAACAGTGCCAGCATTAAAATATCATATATGCAAACAAACCTTTAATTCTGCTAGTATTTTGGTGTTTTTTATTGGCATAAAAGTCTGATAGGCTGCCTAGAAATCAGCCTCCTTGCAAATAAACAAAGAAAAAGTTGCCTAGAAATTCCCTTCCCCAGACCTCATAATGTGTGGGAGCTTTCAGCACTGGGTATGCAATTCTTTTTTATAAAAATATGGTAGGCTACTAAGAAATGAACATATTTACCTTGTACTTCTGAGGATCCAGAATGGAAAATACGTGAGGCGGAGAACAACCCATGAAAGAACAAACAGAAGAAATGCAATGTTGGCAAGCCAATCACAATGACTGTACTTGGACATCTTCCCTACTTCCAGGAACACGTCACTTGCATCATGAATTGCCAACACTATAGAGCCAACTCTAACAAATCTGGTAGACCAAGGAAAATCAGATGGAAATTAAACAAATCATCAATGAAATGGGTAGGAAAGGCAATAAAGAAATTAGTATCCTTAGCTACTGATATAATGATGTCACAAATTCACAAAACAACAAGAGCAAAACAATTATTTGAGATAAGAAACAGACCTGAACACATAAGATAGAACAATCAAAACAACAGTTGCAACATGATGTGACATTGACACTCCAAAGTCTGACCGCCTTGTTTCCCAGAACATAAGAGCAAATATGGAATATGTGTAGAATCCAGCAGCATACATATATACAGCCTTCAATTTCAATCTAACAACAAGGGCACAACCATTAGATTTAAACCAGCATGAGAACTAACAAGAAATGTCTCAGAAAACACAGGGAAATAATAAATTACTTTATCTTTTGATCAGGCCAAACCTGTTCACCAGGTCCTACCCAAAAATATTTGGTATTAGTGAACCATGGCTCGTTATATGTGACTGACAAAGATAAAAGCTCTCCAGATAGAAAATAAACACATTTCCAAGCTGATTCCTTGAATTTCCTTATCTTCTTCTTTGTTTCTTCTGATTCATTAACAGTTTTATGAGGTCTCTTCCCAAGTATAAGCATCCTTGCAACCCTCTGAAGCAAACATATAGAAGAAAGCAAAGAAGTCGTATTGTCAACACCAGTCACCAAAATGTGTATCAGTTGTTAAGATGTACAAGATACAAAATTCTGAAAGAAAGTGGGCAGTTCAAACAGAAATCATATGAACTTCAGATATAAGCATGAAATTTTTTATTGAAGGATGCCCATGCTGGACAATCTGACCATGCAATCCTTCCCCCAAAAACATATTTCAAAAGCACAGGCAACTCCATATCCATAAAAATGGCAAGATTCGCTTGGTATTTATGATAATGATCTCGAGAGGAAAATAGAAACGCCTCACATTTGAAGACAGGACTTGTGGAAACAATGATCCATTGCAAGAATTTTGTATGTCATAATTATGCAGCCTTTTCCCAAAAAAAATCAGTTTAATTTCCAGATCTGAATGTTCACATAATGGCTAAAACTGGAAATTTGAATAGCATAATGGTTGCTAATCATCATATAATGCTTAACATATAAAACTAACTGAGATTTCAAAAAAGAAAAATATAAAGGCTCCATGACAGTCCTGGTCCCATGAAATCTTGAGGATACCTCAGTGGAGGAGTGCACACACTAAACATCTGAAACTTGCAAGTTCGTAGGCCCAGTGACTTGTAGTGTATTAAGGAAGCTTGCAGTTTGGAATCCCATTTGGCATCCTCACCTGATTTATATATAAAAAGCTCTCTCTTATGTCAGAAACTTGTCCAATGTATGACCTTCAAATCGCAATCAACCAAGTAAATGTACTTAGTTAAACACTTGCAATATGATGCATGATTTAGTCCCTAAAAACCATGTTATTAAGGCGTCACATAGGTGACACGGCGCTATGGGGTTGCTACAAGGGCTTATTTACCTCTTGTTGCCTAGGCGGTAAGGCATACCCAAGCTTCACCAGAACTTCACACCGCCTTAGAAAATATGATAACAAGAGAATAAAAGAAGGCGTACCCAGTGCCGAAGGCTCCCACACATGTGAGGTCTCGGGAAGGGTTATTGATAATGAGAAAGCAGCATGTAACGAGAAAATCTAGTCCGGAAATAATATACTCCCTCCGGTGCACAAAAAAATGTCATTCTACACAGAAGCCATGAATGCACAAAAAAATTGACGTCGAAGCAGAACCGAAGAGTTTGTCTCGGGAAAAAACGTAATAAACGCATCGTACAGTGCGTGACTAGGAATCGAACCTACATGGGAGGCCTAGGAACCAGTGGAGGAGACCAGTCAAGCCATTAAAAAGAGTACGATAGTAATGGAAAGAAAATATATTTAATACTTTCTTGATATGTGAGAACATGTCCAAGACGACAATTTTTTGTACACCGGAAGGAGTACGTGTATCCTGTCACCAACTGCATGCAAATACTGCGGACATACATACCAAAACAGTTCCTAGCCTACTAACCAATGAACCAACGATTTCGTCAGTAAACCAGATCCGAGCTGCAACGCAAACAAACCATGCTGCTTTCTCATTATCAAGAACCAGTATTAAAAAGCAGATATCAATTGCATTGCCTCCAAAGTGGAAATCGCATATCATTAGCACTTGCCTAATTCCGGACTCAGGGACCACCAGTTACAATCGACACCATGATCTAAGCTTATTCCAGTGACCATTGTAATAGAATTCAGACATCAGAACCACACATTTATTAGATGATATACGAGCCGAAAAGGAAACAAAGTCCGGAGAATCCAATCATTTGAACCCCTTAAAGAAACTATGACCGATCACGCACTTTCCACGTGTCAAAAAAAAGTTAGCACAAACACGCAAGATTAGATCGCTATAGATAGTGCCTTCTCGAACATAAATAGGTAATTGTACTTGAACAAGCTACGACTAGAGCTGGGGAACCCATCAAAAACTGAACTTCGAGGTGATTACGCAGCAGCAAGCTGGGCCTTCCTCGCCCACAAAGCCGAGAACCTCGACTGTATGAACCGGAAAAAAAAAAGACGCAAGACAAACTCTTTTTTCCCGACGCACCTCGAAGACGAAGCGGTCGAGGGAGAAGCGAACGGTGGGGAAGAAGACGACGAAAACGGGGAGCGCGAGGAAGTCGTGGTACGCCGGGTACGCCTCCTGCTCCCAGTCCACCGCCCCTCTCCTCCGCAGGAGCTGCTCCGCCGCCGCCGCCGCCAGGAGCCCCATCACACTGCGAACCGAGACCAGCCTCGTGGTGAATTGAAGGCAGCGAAGGACCGATGGGACTGGACCCGATTCGGCGGCCCTGCCCTAATCTCTGCGCGCAGAGGGGGGGGGGGTGGTGGAGCGTAGCAGGCGGCTGGCTGTCGGGCGCTGTGTGGCGTGGCAGGGCAGCGCTCGCGTCTGCTCTCTTTTACTCGTGATTTTCTATTTCGTTTTTTCTTTTTCACCTTCGCTGTTTCCTCGCCGGTTTTCCCCTTCTTGTCGACTCCTTTTCGGACAATTATAGTCTACAGTACTACTTGGAGTAGCTGTAGGACTTGTACTGGCCATGAGTACTACGGAGATACGGTACGGAAAATTCCAAGGCCTTGGGAACTGTAGCGAAGTGGCCGACATCGACACGGATATTTATTTTTCGCATATGAAAGAATGAGCGCGATGCTTGCTCACATGGCATGTTCAGTGCATGTTAAGTTTACTGGCAAATCTTTGTTACTACTACATCACATCTTAGATATAGCACAGCTTCTTGATCAATATTTGTTTAATGCAATGATTATGGTGTCATGTCATGTCAAAAGTATAAGTGCATATATAGTGAAATATTATTTAACTGATGTCAGAGGTTAGCAAAACCTTCTTTGTTGTGACTCGGGCAGGTACGAATAATTAGGTGTCAGTCAATTAGAGGTAAGATCTATCAAAGTTCAGACCGCTGAGAGCGTAATACCTACTCCTATTTTGTGGTCTTTGTTGTTTGTTAGAAATTAAGCACATGTGTGTATAAATGACTAAAATATGTTCCTCTACAGGTTTTCGGTCTCCCTTTTTATAGATCAAGGGGGTGTCCATGGCAAGGGGCATTTTTTGTGATTTTATTTACTCTGTCTAGTTTTGATCGATCCAATAATTCTAAATGGATAGAATGGGCGTTTGATATCTGCAACGCAAATTTGTGTATCCGAAAATTTAGATACAATTTCGGTACTGATTTTGGGAACACGATTTTTCTGACCCGAAATTTTGGGTAATTCAGAACGCCCACGTGAAGTATGAAGTAATTCCTATAAATAAGACTGTCGTATCCATCCCTCTTTATCTTTGCTAACAGAGGCTGACAAAAATCTTGCCAAGTGGATAGGAACCGTAGTGTCCGTTGTGGACACTAAATTTGATTCCAACCTAAATTTGATTCTCTCGTGAGGACGCACGAAACACACGAGAACATCGAAGCTGTAGCTAAAGCTCTTGCCGAGTCAAGTGTTGGGAGACAAAGGTAAGTACCTTTCCTCACTCACTAATGAGTTTTCATCAATCAAAACAAAACAAAAAATAAGTCATATGCCATCAGTACCAGTGGTGCCAATGAATCTGTACAAACATACCAGACCGATATTGTAGCCGATAAGAAAATGACTAGTTGTACTGTGATTCTATCTCAGGCAAGTTTCAATGTACTAGGCCGCTGTGGGAAGACTCTTGAAGAGGCACTTGAAGAGGCCGGCTACTCCTCGTGGCAGGTGAGAAGGACAAAAAAACTCAACGAGACATCGGAGCAAATGTGCAGGGAGGTAAGGAGCTCAGAATATGGATCTGATGGTCGTAATGGGAGCGAGCTGCCTCTGTGGAATGATGATAATCCCGGAGAGTGGCCATACCGTACATGTGGAGGACCCTCTTCCCTGGGTGAGGACCGTGATCGAGGAGGTTCTTGCTGAAGCTGCACTGAGGAGAACACCTTCGCGGCGCACGCGTATGGTTGCAGCCACGAAATGTGGGGCGTGCAGCACGGGAAACCACTCGCCCCTAGCCATCGTGCTCCATCGAGACAGTCAGGTCAGTGACTCGTCAGTATGATCCCAGATTTGTGTGAGCTTAAGTAAGAGATGCAAGAACTTCTGCATGAGTTGGGGGGGCAAGGAAGCACGATGCTAGAAAACCGCATGTTACACAAAGCCCGATCGCATGTATACTGTTATATGCAACTGCCGGCACCCCAATAACAATGAGATGAAGAATGATGTTTCAATATTAATTCTTTTTTCAATTATAGAAGGAACCACAAACTGGGAAAATGCAATAGCAGAGCTCATTGTAGAAATCTCATCATTCGTACATTCCAAAGGCTACACATCAAATCAAACCACAACAAAAAAAAAATTGGAGGAAAATTAGGATTATGTCTGAAAATCAAGAAACTGTACAGCAACTTGGGTATGAAGGTCACCATTAATTGAGCTACCCTAGGCCTAACAACTGAAAAAAAAAATCCCACTTAAAACCTGAGGAACCCAGGGCACATGCTGAAAAGGAGAAAAGCAAATCAACCTAACATTATGACAGAAAAGAAGCAATAAATCAACCTAACATTATGCAAAGCTTCCCTCCCAAAAGAAAGAGAAGAACCCTTCAAAGATTGCCAAGAAACGTTCCATGCAATCCTCGTCAGGGCAGGAGTCTCCGGTTCCATAGCAAAATTATGTGTAGATTCTACAAGATGTTTGGCACTTGCGCTGAGAGCTTTTCCTGCAACTCCCTGATCTTTGAGCAGAGCTCCACCTTCTGTTCCTTGTAGCTCTGAAGCACGAAGTCCTTCCCTTCAATAACCTCCTTCAGTTCAACAACCTCTTTCTTGAGCATATCCACCCTCTCTACCTCTCCCTTCCTTTTCTCAATACCAACAGAATGCAGTTCAGGATCGATGACGCTACCATCAGCATAGCCATTAGAATGACCATTGGCAGCATCTGACTGCCAGCGCCCAGCTTGCAAAGGTTTCTCGTGAGACAGTGCTTCTGCAACACAATGATCTGCAATGATCTTCCTTAGATGCTGAATCTCTCGCTCAGATTCAAACAGATCCCGGTTAGCAGCATCAAGCTGAGACTGCAAATTAGTTGACTGTGTCACCTGAATGTTCAGAGAGCTCTTAAGATCAGTAATTTGAGCTTGCATCTCCATGATCATCTCATCACGTTTCTTGAGATGCTGCCTGAGCTTCTGTATGACCTCTCTCTTGCTATAGATGTCAGATCCAGATTCTGAAACACAGGGAGAACCAGAACTGTTAGAGTACTGAAATGGTCTTCGAGGATCTTCAAGCCGATCAGGTGATGATATCCACATGACACCGCTGTTCTCTTTGCTTGATTCTGGCCCAGGTATTTTTACAAGTGGAAGGGATGGTTCAACTGACGTGGGTACAGGGTTTGCAGGTCCTTGCTTGACTTCTACTCCACCATCTGCAAGTCCTAGGCATAATAAAGACAGATAATATTTCAGAAAGAACTGCCATGCCAGTATGCCACCAGAAAAACATTAAGACGAGCTGGAGTAAAACACAATCTGAGGTGACAAAACACTAAGACTTAATTGTTTTGATTCAACAAGCATAACTAAAAGAGGGAAAAAGTCTACATGTGGTCGTCCATCATCTGCAAAACAGGGCTAAACATCTCTAACTCAGAAAGCCTTTTAGAATCCATCCACCAGCTGTAAAGTGTGATTTTGAGCAAACTTGACTCATGTGACACACCACATTCTTGTGAGTGAGCCAAAACAAAGGGGTGCTGCACATATATGCCTCTAGCTCAGAGCCTCATCCAATTTGACGTCAGCGCATCACATATCCACATTTGAGCCAAACGTGGTCATAAACAGTTTTAAAAGTTGAAGGACAGATCTTACCTGATTTCAAAACAAGAGATGTAATTAAAGTAAAACACGGAAAGAGTTGAGGGACTTTTTCCTTAAAGGAACAACCTGAAGTTATTATTATGCCATCCTTGTGTTTATAAATGCTAAACCCATATCCAAAATTGACAATTTGATAGAAATATCAATACCATAACCAAAGAATTAAGGCTGTTTTTGTAGGAAGTACTGGTTGTCTGACTCTACTCATGTGAAACAGGAAAAACTACAATGTAACTATCAAACCCCCACTAAAGAGCATATTGTTTACAAGAATTTGGAAACTATGTGCAGAGAAAGAAAGGTTAACAAAAAGGAAAACAAATTCACAATAACCCGCATTCTATTTTCCTATTCCCGAACCAAATCCAGAGCATGCTAAAAAAACAATTCAAGCCATATAGAGTGCACAGATCACCCAGGAAACACACCCACATGTTTTGCACCTATTCTAGCACTAAATTCGTTGTCCATATAGACTACAACATTCAGCAAGAAGTGGGTACAAGAAATATAATGGAAAAGGTTAGAATAAGGTACCTGAAGTACAATAGTAGCAGCCAGTTTGGTCGCTAAACCGGTAGAGGTTCGAGTGCAACTCACATGGTCCAGGCCTTCTTTTGGCTGGAATTTTTCATAGTTAGCAGCCATCATACAAAGAGTATGGAGAAATGATCAATATATTGTAACTTCAAGTGAAGGAACTGAGACCTTTGGAAGTATTGTTCTGCTGCCTCGCCTCGAACAACTGCTTCAGTTTGCACCCAAGTTTGACTGAAAGTGTGCTAAGCAAAACTCCCCCTGCAATAAGAACCCAGCTTGGCCCTTCCCCTTGGACATGGTTACCTCTCCCAGACTTTTGTAAGCTCCTGTTTGTCTTAGTCTTCATCCTACGAACAACCAATTTCTTCAACCGAGTGTACAAAGACAGTAGCTTGACCTATGGAAATGCATGGGAATGTATTAAGCATTGTATCCACTAAATTCGTAAATGGGATTCCAGAAATATCAAAGTCACTATCAAGTATATCAAGGTATTAATTTGTGTTAAGGCGTCCCATGAAACGGGGGAAGCCACTATCAAGTCGTTTGCACAACGAGACAGCTTCCTCTTGGGCCTGGTAATTCAAGATCTAACTCAGATTACTGCCGAATGTTTTTTTGTTACTGATATACATTGGCCATCAGGTCACTATGATACAGCATTGCCTATAATTAAGGAATCAACCGACGTCATTTTTTACTAAGGGAATCGATTAGAGATGTACAGAATCAAAAAAATGTATAGCATGCGTAATTAGTGAATACAGTCTGGAACATTCCAGACCTGTTGAGCCTCTCCTCCCCGTGTCTCAGCCCTTCCATGCCAGGGGAGCACGGCCTGGTGCTGGATTCCGTTGCACTGGACTGATTGGAGGCGCAGTTGGGCGCGTTTGCCCGAGGTTTGCGGAGCCGGCGGCGGCGGAGTAGGGCCACTTGGTTCTTCGCCGCCCGCTGGCGACGGCGTGCCCGCGAGCCACTCCGACGCAGGCCGCGGCGGGCGAGGGGGGCAGATTGGATTGGAAAGACGGGTTCGAGGTGAGGAGGCGGCGGCGGCGGAGTTGAAACAGGTGGGTGGGTTTCGTGACTTGGAGGTTTGTGGAACTTGAGGATTTCCCACTTTTGCCCTCGTCTTCTTTGCTTTTTTCTCTTTAGTTGTTTCCCTTTTTTTTTAAAAAAAAACTTTAGTTCCTTTGTTCTATTCTTCTGCAAATGGGACGGCGGAAAAAGAAGCCCCATTTTTATTTAGTAATAAGGAAAATACTTCCTCCCGTGCAACGGAGCTTCAAGTTGATGTCCTTGCTTCAGCTAATTGTTGTGAAAATCGTAATACTGCTTTTATTTTTCTCAAAAAAAACTTCAGTTTGTGTCTCAAAAAAACAAAAGAAAAAGAAAAATGATCCATGCAATCGTCTGCACGTCCTGCCATTAACCATCACGTCGTCCAGTCCAACCAGAAGCGTTCGCCTCACCTGTTGGCTGCTGCAACCCGTGGGCCCGACCCAGCGGGGCCCGCCTTGGCAGCGACCGTCGGTTGTTTCGTTCTGCTCTGTGCTCTGCTTGGGGTCGCGGGCACAACGACCACCGGGCCGGACCCGGACGACGACTCCAGTCCGGGCTGGACCGCCGGAGGCCTGAGACTGACTGACGTGTCACGTGTCGAGCAGAACAGCTCTGGTGCTAGGACCACCGCCTGCGCGGCGCGTGGGCAGACAACTGACTGAGTGCGAGCCGATGGTCGGCAGCCCCGCAGGGGAGATAAAGAGCGGCCCATCAGCCCACAAAGTGACACGTGATGCTGGACCCCATCAAGCGGCGCGAGAAGCCCATGGACCCTAAACCCACGGAAATGTAGCCCACGCAGCTCATGGACCAACAATATGGGCCTCCCTTCGCTCCTCTCGTGTGGCGCCACCCGCCAGCAACGCCTCGGCCAACCTCGACGCCCAACGTCTCCCATGATCCCCGTGGCCGGCCGTCGCATCCCGAGCCGCGCAAGTTGTCATTAGTTGATACGAGCACGTATCATTCATCATTCATGTGGTCCCTCGTTTATCAAAACGAAGGTCTCTTCGTGAAAGTGACTTGAATTTTTCTCAAAGTTAAGAAGATGTAGGGTTTGTTGACCTGAGAGGACAAAACTCCGCGCGACTTGACCTCACCAATGGGAAGGCACTGCCTCACTGTCAGTACTGAGTTCAAGTCTTCAAGATTCCGTTGAGAAGTAGCTAGGACTTGCCAGATCGGCGTTAGTTGAAGATGATTGATCCATCACTGACAACTAGTTTGAACTTTGAACTGATTGGCTTTATTACCATTTATTATAGCGAAACATCATCCATCGGAATCAAAATGCTAGTGCCAAGTTGCAAATTGACTTTTGGAGGTGCAGCCGTGGCATCCCGTGGATTTATCTTATCCTTCATGCGTCAGACTGTATCTTGCAAACTCCAAACAGCGCCGCCTTCCAGCATCAAACTTGCGTACGTACGCAGATGCTTGCGTTGATATGCATGAATTTCTCAACCGAGGTCAGTGATGACATGCATTCAGCAGCAAAGTTGAACGATCAGATGCATATGTAAGTCATGCATCATGAGCGGTAAAACACTGATTTGCGAGTAGAACAGAGGAAGAAGAGAGTAGTGCTTAGCAGCAACGAAAACATCTGTGGTATGCATAGTTTAATTTTTTTTACAGTTAGCTATTGAACACATACAGGGACTACCAGGTCGAACTGCTTCCGCTTCGATCCACCCGACCGTAAGATCCGCAATTCCACAACCTGATACCACCCAAAAAACCAAACCTGAAGAAAGCTGAAAACCACGAACAGAAAATCCACACATGAGGTAGACACAGGTCCCATGAGAAGGCCGGAGCAGCTGCAGTCTCTGCATCGCCTGCGCCATTACACTATGACGCAGCAGTTGATGGTGTCGCTCTCGCGGCGCGGCACGGCCATGGTGGTCTTGCTCTTGCTGGAGGACGAGGAGTGGTCCATGGGTTGGTAATCGTGCCTCTCCACCAGCGGCGAGTAGTTGGCCGGGTGGCTGCGCGCCACCGCACGCGAGTACCTGCTGATCCCGGCCCCGTAGCCGGAGCAGCCGCCCATCGGCGACGGGTAGCTGTAGTGGTGGTAGGCGTACGGGCTGGGCGCAGGTGTGTAGCTGTACTGCCACGGCTGGTTGTTGCTGCTGTTATGGTACGGCGACCTCGCCACTGCCGCCGCCATCTCCATGCTCCCCAGGGCGCCGGCGCCGAGCGGGGGCGGGAGCGGGAACGCCGCCTCGAAGGTGTCCAGCGTCCTCAGCTCCACGAGCTCCGATTCGCCCACCTTCTCCTTTAGCTTCTTGGTCAGCTTGTTCGAGTCCACGCCTTCGCCGATCACAAGCAGCAGGCTCTTATCGCCGCCGGCCAGCGTCACTGACTCCACTCCTGCATGCTCGAAATCTTTAGCTGATAAGAGCGAGAAATCGGTCACGACTCACAAGAGAGAAAGACGAGCGTGCGCGCGGCTTACCGCTGACCGCAGCTGCCACTTTCATGGCCTTCGCCTGGCACTTCTCGGATTGCACATGCATCCGGATTATGATCTCCTTCTGAAATTTTTCACACACAAGGAGTTCAAAACTTTGCTAATTAATTACACCCGAGAAAGAAGACTTGCAGCACAGGGCTACAAGAAAAACAGAAGCTAGATGGAAATTAAGGAAGATGTTTACCCTCATGGCTATGCTTTATGCTTCTGGGTCTGGTGACTGCTCCAAAGAAGGCAACTATGAGCTGGAAAGAATGCTAGAAGCGTGTGCGTTTGCTTCAAGTACTGACAGAACAGAACAAAGGTCATGTATTACCCCCCCCCCCCCCCCCCCCCGAATGTTAAGTGATCGGTACTTGGTAGCCAAGCAAACATCATCATCCATTAATTAAATTTCTGAAGGCATAGATAATTTAACAGATGACTTCCGTTGACCAAAGACTTTGCTTGACAGTTCAAGGTTATCTTGAACTGTGCTAAGGCATTGGGGCCCCAACCAATATCATATAGCTGTAATCAAGCTCTAAAGCCCACCCACTAATTTGCTGGGAATGAGTAGTTTTTGGCTTACTTTGCAGAAAAACTTGTGTGCGGCTATCTACAAAATAACAAGAAAATTGCTATGCCGGAACGTGACTAAAAAGTCTATTAGAGATGTAGGTAATGATCTGGGCTCAATTTCTAAATATCAGGTTGAAAGCTCAATTTCTACTCAGAGTTTGCACACGTGAGTAAAAGTTCTATTAGAGATGTAGGTAATTTGGGTTATGTTTATCTATTTTTGTGGCCCAGGCCTACCGCTTCACCAATTTGTGCACGATCCATACTTGCCATCAATTAGCGTCATTCATTCTTAAGATTTTGCCGAGTGATCCTTAACATGCAAGATTATCAGATGCGATGACGGTACATTGGTGTCGCTACTCCCAAAATCCCAGTGGCGCGCGTTTTGCAGGCTGCCAAACCGTTCCATTGATTCTACAGAGCGCTCTAACTGTTTCGAAGAGAAGAGAAATGCCGTCTCAAGGAGACAGTAATTTTTTTCTCTTCGGACAGTTTGGTCTCGTCTCTACAGCAAAGTGGGTAATTAGTTTATGTAACCACGGTCATTTATTTACGGTCAGATGATGGCGACTTGGTCGGCCGTTCAGGGCGCCAAACTGCTCTCCCTAATCATAAACTCGAACGTGGTTGACGGTTCGTGGTTTAGTCGATCTCGCCCATTTGATACGGAAGCAGTGCAACGGCTATTCTCTGCATGATTGGATGCGCAGCGGAGGCTTGACTTCCAAGTCAGCGATTTGAATGCTCAAGGGGTGTCATAAAAAATGTGATGTGCATCATTGACAGGAAATCTGACACCAAAGAACTAGTATTTAGGAGCTAGGTGCACCATTTTGGAGTGATATTTTTTCCTTTTCATTTATATGAGAAATGAGTCATATTATGTGTAATAATTGTGTCAAAATTCATACTAATCTCATTAGAATTATTAAAAAAATCGTCCTTTAGGTAGGAATATTTAGATTGCCTTCCAAATGGATCTTACCCTTTTCAACCCAGTGGAGTGTGTAAGAGTATAGAGTACGTACTCCCTTTGTTTCAAAATAATTGACGGTGGTTAATTCAAAATTAAACTAACCAACGTCAATTATTTTGAAACGGAGTGAGTATAATGGATAAACTATATTATATTATGACTATCGGACGGTATATGTGAGTACAAGAGATTTGGACTAGCAAGACACCTCTATGAGGCATATGAGAGTATTATACGTACTACTAAACAACCAAATATACTCTAACATACTCTCACAGTCACGATGAGAGTATTGTACACGATGATGAACTAGTGTTATTAATTAACCAGGATGTTTCCACGCCAAATGCCGCAAGGAACGTAAAAACTGATTAGTAAATTTGCACAAGAAATACAGACTTCATAGAATCCTTAGCAAATTATGTCTGATATAAATGCATCCAAACGGATCATGGACTTTTAAGGCAGCTAGTCTTAGAACGCGTAGAGTACCCTCGTTTTGTACACACGTATATTAAGAATTGTTTTCTTAGGACGTCGCACCTTATTGTTTTATTTCATTTAGAGTAAATATTTTGAAAATTCTGGGGAAAGAGTAAATATCTTCAGGTACAATACTCGTCCGTCCGTCCGCCCGCTGGTGCACATGCATGTTCGCTGTGCCGTGTCTACAGTATCGAGCAAGCGCCGTCCGGCCGCTGATCGCAGACGATGCAGACCGGCTGCAGGTACGGCGGGTTGTGGTACGGCCACGGGTACTCGGGCACGGTAACCGTGGCGTCCGGTTTCTTCTCCTCTTCCTTCGTCTCGGTGGCGTCCGGTTTCTTCTCCTCTTCCTTCTTCTCGGTGGCGTCGGCGACCTGCACCAGCTGCGCGGGCCCCACCTTCTTTCGCAGCGCGGTGGTGAGCTTGACGGAGTCGACGCCGTCGCCCACGACGACCACCTGGTCCCTGGCCTCGCCGGCGAGCGACACCGAGTCGACGCCGCACGTCTTGGCCACCAGCGACATGGCCTTGGACCGGCACTTGTCGCAGGGCATCGCCACCTTGATCACGATCTGTTGCTGCAAACCACACAACGACGTCCGCGCATCCAGGTTAACGAGTCCAAGTTCAGAACGGAGGTAGGGGATGACGGGGCCTAGCTGACGCAAGTCAACAGAGGATCGGGAGTTCACGACACGTTATACCTTCATGGATGATTTTCTCGGGGACGCGTGGCTGTTCAGAGTTTAAAATTCGAACTCTTCGCGAGCAGCAGAGTGCGCTTGCTGTGGTGAGAGCAGAGCAGAGGCCCCGGCCGAGCTGATATATAATAGCGGGAGATTAACGTCTGACTAGGGCTGGCAAGGGCACAAAAATAAACTAGAAATACGAAGGATCGGATTGAATTAGGATCAGATCAAATTTATATTTATTTTTAAACTAATATTTCATAAGGACTAAAATAAATTTTGTCAAGTATCCGTGGGCTGAGCTCATTTATCATCCATACGTCTGCCTATGACTCGTCACTGGCCATAGCTCGATAGCCGCGACCACTTTGCCTTGGAGATCTCATCACGTTGTCCTGAAAGCGCTCGGAGTATATTTCCGTTTTTGACGTGAAACAACGCCGGAAATGGAAGCCGTGTTTTAGGCACATAACAACCATTAAATACGTACTACACAACCAGCCAGCGGAACGTCGAAAGTTGGCATGTCCCTTCTCGTGAGCCGCAGCATGGCATGGCATCCCACTGCACCCGTTTGAAGGCTAAGGCTATCTCCAACATAACACCCAAACAGAACAGCGGGCTAAACCTATTTTAGGTTTTAAGGTGTAACTTAAACAACTTCCAACAGCATATGCAAATGGGATAACTATTTTGCATATGAGAAGAGACGATAGCTAAAAATAGAAACCCTTTCTCCTCGTATGCATTTCTGTGTGATCCATCTATTAGTGAGATAAAATGCATACTCTATCGGAGATATCAAATATTTAGCTTCTCTATTTATTTTACCTGTCTAAAATGTATATCGTTGTTGGAGATAGGCTAACCACAGGTGACGGGTACCTCGCACTCCTACTCATCGGCATCTAGCAGAGAGGCCAAGAAGCAAAATCGATCGTGATTTCAAGCGTTTTGTCGAGTTCTATGCGATTTTTTTTGACGCGCGCGCCCGTCGGACACGCAAGGCTGACTTCTTGTCTTTTGTCTCACCCGCTCCAGCTGCTCTTGTTAGATTGTAGGAGACTGGACTCGTCACGGCCCCAACGTGCCGGTTCTCCTAGGCTGTGGGCTCGAAAACAGTTACTACTTATGATTTACGAACCGATTCCGAACGATCCAGAGCTCGGCGGGAGACAGAGACAGAGACATGGACGGCACGGTGGGGCGGCCGCCTCAGCCCCCGGCTACTCAGTGGCACTGTGGCAGAACAGAACCCCTCGTCCTCCTCCGCCCTTCGGTCACGCGTTGCAATCTTTTCATTGTCTATCGCTCGCTCCCCAGGAACCCGCAAGGAAGAAGAGAGCAAACGGAACAACGAAGGGGATATGGGGCTATTAGTTCCCTACTGGCTACTGGCCACCATAGCTAACTAGCAAAGCTGAGGCACACGGAATTCAGAGCTTGATCATTTTCGCTTCCGTCGCACGCACCAAGCGGCTGCATCGCATGATCCTCAAGCCGCGTCGATCAGCAGTTCAGCACCAAAACGACTTGATGATTGATGTGGTTCTGCATTGCGAATGGGACATTCAGATGGTGATACAATTAAAAAGAATCTTCATGCCATGAAAGACTGGAACATGGACTTCACCTACAAAGGCCGGGCATCCTTTAACTTACTCTAGCATATAGTAACAGGTGCAGCAGAATTGATCCGTTGCTAGATAGTCTTACATCTCTCATAAAATACTTAATTAAATGTTTTCTTCAGGAAAAGGCCTATTAGCTCAGTTGGTTAGAGCGTCGTGCTAATAACGCGAAGGTCGCAGGTTCGAGACCTGCATGGGCCAAGGTATTCTCTTTTGAACTTGTTTCTGTTTTGTCAACTCACATGATGATGGACTTGAAAAGAGTTGTCACATTTATTTACTCCCTCCAATCGCGGCGGGCATCGCACGCTGGGCGCATGCATGACGCACGTACGACTCTCGGTCGTCGGCGAGCGTGATCTCGTGCTCCTCGAGGTGGCAGCGCCGCCAGCGGGAACCGATCATGGACTCAGCGGGACGCGGGCCTTTGTGTTGATAGGCCTGATGGGTGGCCCAACGACACGAAGGGAATTTCGACTTGGGCTCGCAATTTCTGCCCTAAACTTCTTAGTTATATATGGAACGCCGTTCGCAAACTCTACCTGGAACCTAAGTTTCGGCAGGCCGTAATAAAATTCAAAATCGGAGCTGTGCTACGATTTGACCGTTCACAGACCCGAAACGGATTCGTTCGCCAGGCAGGAAGGCGCATCCAGCTCGGCGCACCGTTGGACTGGCTTCTGTGTTGGGGGGACGGGACGGGACGCGTCGCCGTTAGCTGTCGGCGTCGGTCGCGTTCCTACCCACCCTCTTCCTTCGCCTCGGCCTCGCCATCATCGTCAATCGAACCGAGCAGCGGGATCGAATCGAACCGAATCCTCCGCGACTCGCCGCCCCCGCCGCCGCAGGAACCACCGGAGGACCGCCGACCGACCGACCGGCCGAGGATGTCGTACGCCTACCTCTTCAAGTACATCATCATCGGCGACACAGGTACGTCGCCGCGCCCTCTCCCCGCCTCATCCTGCTCCGTCGGGTCTAGGCCCTCGATCCGCCCGGTCCGGGGATCTGCTCCGCGGCTCGGCCCTTCGCTTCGGTACCGACGCACCGCCCGCCGCGGTGGCCGACCGATCGTCTCTTATGTCTGTCCGCTCGCAGGCGTGGGGAAGTCGTGCCTGCTGCTGCAGTTCACGGACAAGCGGTTCCAGCCTGTGCACGACCTCACCATCGGCGTCGAGTTCGGCGCCCGCATGATCACCATCGACAGCAAGCCCATCAAGCTCCAGATATGGGACACGGTCCGTCGTCCCGCCACCCGTTACCTTCCGCCGCAGTGCCGTTTCAGTTATTATCCGCATCTAGCAACTGCTTAGGGGCGGTAGCTGTCGGAATCTCGTAGTAATCAGGATACAAGGCGGTGGGTATTGAGTCTCCATCATCCGGATCAGCAGCTGCCGATGGTCGTGCTGTTCGTCATAGAGATTGCTGGATCCATCTGATAATGGTGTTGTTGATTCGCTGCAGCATCGACTCCCTGCCAATGTTGGCCTTTACTTATCATCGTTGTACAGTATAACTTTCACCCTTTTTGCATATGGAATACTCCTTGCACTACCAAAAGAAGTGTTCTAGTTTGCCACATTGGTTGCCCCTCAATTCGATGTTTCACATAGATACCGTCAGCTAATGTTCAAGTCATCTGTCTGGCTGCAAGTATTTAAAAAATGATTTATGACCAGAGCGTATGAGTCCTTTATGTATGAGTTCCAGAATCATGCTCACTTGTGCTCTGTTCGATTGCCATTTCATATGATCCTTCTGGATACTGTTTATTTACACGTTATGTTTAATGATCAAGGCTGACCATGTAATTCCCAACACAACTTGGCTTTGAGGCGCCTGTTTATGGAGTTCAACACTTCTTGTTGTGTTTGATGCCTGAAAACAATCATCTTATTGTATTTTCATATGACGCTACAGGCCGGCCAGGAATCATTCAGATCTATAACTCGATCATACTACAGAGGGGCTGCTGGTGCCCTTTTGGTTTATGACATCACCAGGTACACTACCAGTTTTCGGCTATATCTTTCTTACTTCTGCATATGTAAACGCCAATGATACTTACACTTGACTCGCCTGACTTCAGGAGGGAGACATTTAATCATCTTGCAAGCTGGCTGGAAGATGCAAGGCAGCATGCAAATGCTAACATGACAGTAATGCTGATTGGAAACAAGTGTGATCTGTCTCACAGGCGTGCTGTCAGCTTTGAGGAAGGTGAACAGTTTGCCAAGGAGCATGGTCTGGTCTTTATGGAGGCATCTGCTAAAACTGCACAAAACGTTGAGGAGGTGATGGTTTACCCTGTTCCATTTAAGTTTGATTATGCGATTCTTTGTCTTCAAACTGTTTTTTACATCTTGTATGATGTAGGCTTTCATCAAGACTGCTGGAACAATATACAAGAAAATCCAAGACGGCATCTTTGATGTATCAAATGAGGTCAGTTAATTCTAGCCTTCATCCTTTTAAGTGCTTCAAGTTTGTGTTAGTAATAGATTACGAATGAGATCACAAGTTCTTGATGCAGTAGTAATTGAATTCAGTCTTGGATTGGTTTTAAATCCTATCTGTAATGTTGAAATACAACTAAAAAGTGCAAATCTTGTGGAAAGAAATAGTTAGGGCATGACATCTGTTAGAAATGTCTGGGTTGCTTAGTTGGCACATTTTTACATGAGAGCTTGTTATATGCAATACAAGATTACAACTTGTAGATGACATTGCATGCCTGATGTGAGATCTCAATCATTCAAACAAACCTTGTTTAAGTGACGAAGTGCAAACTGTACCAGACAACTAAACATTTTATGGTTGTTTAATTGAAGCATTTGATTTTTGCAGCTCCAAAAATTCGATTTTTTTTAATAGTAGTAAGAAGTGTGAGAATCAATTCACTTACCACTAATCATCAAAAGCATGGGATGATGGTACAAGAGTGTGCTTAGACGGTTTTGTTTTTAAGTTATATACTCCTGAATCCTGTTCTTACTCTCGTGCTGGTATGCACACACTTTACTGCATTTGTTACCTCTATCAGATCTCAAGTGTAGCAATGATAATTTTTTTAAATTTGGTTGTTTTGGTGCAATTTATTCTTATAGTAAAATTCGCATGAAACCAAATTGAGAATACATTGTGTTATGGTGCATACTAGCTCCGCCTGAGTTGCAATTTCTAAGGATATGCTATTAATCTGTGAAGACAATGTGATTTTATTTATTTGTGCCATATAACGTGTTCCATACAGTCTAACGGGATCAAAGTTGGCTACGTTGTTCCCAACTCATCTGGTGGCGGTGCTGGCTCGTCCTCTCAAGGCGGTGGCTGCTGCAGCTAATGTGGTTACGAAAAGTCATATCAATGCACAAGATACTCATTGCAATCTCTCGATGTTGTCTAGTGAGAAAATAGCTGGCCTCGGATGATTTGTTCCTTCGGCCCTCAAGGTTTCAATCATTGAACATCCCTTCATCACGTGTCTATACTATGCAATCTTTCTGTAAAGATAAACATCATGATTTCTGCCCTCTGCATCTGAAATGTGTTGTGCAATTCATTCTTCCAATGTAAATAACACATCTTAGGACTGGTATTCGCGAGATGCATGTTTTGGTACATACGTGCAGAGCAATCAACACCAATATGAGTTTATAACATTATTTTATGTGAAACAAGAGCCTGGTAGAAAGTGATGTTTCATTTAGATTATTTCAAAATTGCATCAAACCATTCGAGCGTTACATATAGGCTGGCTGAAAGTGATGTCTTCATAACCCAGAGACATGTTAATAAGCAACCACAGATCATCGTTGAGAAAAAAAAAGGTAGGGAAATAACTTCACATCGATTAGCTTCAGAAATTAAGTTGCCTCACAGGAAAAGGGCATGTGGCACCGTAATTACATTGTAACTTGTAACATCAGTCCACTTAAGAACTGCTGATCGACACCAAATATCTCTGCCCTGATGAAAACAATAATCCATACAGCTGATACGCAAGCAGGTTATAATGAAAGGCTTTTGTTGTTGTTGTTGTTGTTCGTAAGCATATCGATGAACACAAGAGCAAAGGTACTCGATATAGCAATCATTTAACCCGGCGAAGTTCAAATTGAATGTTAGTATCCACACATTATTTAGACCAATAAGCAGCAATTTGTCACTCTAACTGCATCTAAACCTCCCAAGACTTTTACCTGACAAAGCACGGCGTCAAGCCTAGTTCGCTCGTGCTAGCACACCCTAAGACCCGGCCCGGCCTGAAAACCTGCTTCTCCAATTAAAAATGGCAGGGCGACATACCGGTGATGGTGCCGCGTGGACGACGACCGGCGCCGTTCTTGAGCTCGATGGTCACCGTCTCGTCGTGAACCTGCACGAGCGCCAACCCCCGACCAAATCCGGCGGAAATTGCACCGAACGGATCAGCAAACTGAAGCGAACCGGAGAGAAAAAGAGTGCGAGCCGGGAGCGCGCTGGCTTACCTGACGAGTTTTCAATGCTTCATACCTGAAGCATAAGCATTCGGTGGGACTGGGAGAGGAGGAAACGGAGGTAAAAGCTAGGATGCGCTTACATGGGCCGTGGATAGGCATTTAACGGGCTTCATAAAGTTTTGTCCTCCTGCTATGCGTTGGGCAGTAAAAGATGAAGATGATCGTCTACCTTGTCCGACGACCGACGACCAGACGAGACGACACACCGCAATCCTGTCCAAAAAAAAAAGAGAGGAAGATGACACAATGCAACAAAAAGAAGAGCTGCACAGTAGATGGAGTACATGATGATGGTTGGCGTTGGTGTACTCCTGCCATTAGTTCTCAAGATTCTCGTAGCCCCCTGTATTCATTCAGACAGCAGCGTGCTTCCTCCAGAAAAAAATCTCGTAAAGTTCCATGAATGCCGTCTTGATTGCTCAACTCTCGTTGCAAAAAGAGCGTCCGTAACTCAACTCCCATTGCGAGTCAGATCGTCTGACAGATAACGCGAAAGGCTCACTACGTTCTCTAAACTAGCTTCACCGGGTAAAAAATGTCATATGTGTCACAAGGATAATTTTGAGATAGTTTTAATAGATTTGCCTAATACACACGCTTATGAAATTGGAGGGACGTTGGAGCTAGCTACTAGTAGGACAAAGCATGGTAATAAGACGTAACATGCCTCATGGCTAGTTCCTGGCTCCACCCGTGTGGCCCGTATAATCTCTGTTTGTCATTTTCCCATAAGAAGCTGGATCTTAAGCAGATTATTTATAGGCCACAATCATTTATCGCTGTCAATCAAATAACTGTTAAAAATTGTCATACAGATAAATTTCACTGCATAAAATATCGTAACCATAACCTGGGCGTTATGAACTTTTTACTGTATACTCCCTCCGTTTCGAATTAATTTCAAATTATTTAGGTAGACAATGAGGTCAGTTATTACTTATGAAGTCCAACGTGTGGTACCGTGCGGATGCAATCGACTTGCTCTTTCTAACTTTAGTTCAAATCCAAACATGGCTCTACGTGCATGCATCAGCGTTGAGAAATGGTGTTTTTGATGCTGAAAACGAAGGAACCTACGAGAGCGTCTACACCTCTATGGTATTTTATGAAAATAACATCAATAACGTGTATATGTATTTTGATTTCCTTAAGAGATTCGAATATATGAACTTAGAAATGTATAAGAGATAATCTTTTGTCAAGATTATTTGGTTACTCCTGCCTTCTTTTTTGTTGCCGGCACGCTGGTTGTGCTTGTGGAGCCTCATTGCTGTTTCCAACTTTTCCACTCCGTAGGACAGACAGCCTTCACCGGCCAGTTCCTGAATCCACCCTGCGGTGCACGACGCCGAGTCCGGCCGCGGCTTTGGCCACCATCCCGGCCCCCGGAGGCGAGCGCCTCCTCCGGTCCAGTCCATCTCCGTGAACTTCCCGTGCGCAGCACCGACGAGCGCGCCCATTTCCGGGGAACGGCGCCCGGGCGTACGTAGCAGTAGCACCCGCGCGCGAGATGGCACCGGAGCCGGTCGGACGCCGCGTCGGCGCTGAGCTGACGGGCGGCGCGTTCGGCGTCAAACGGGTGGTCCTTTCCGTCGGGACGATGTCCGCCACGGCGCGGCGGCTACTCCGGAAGCGGCTTGGGTCGGAGCTCGACGCCGTGCGCGATCTCATCAGGAAGGCGGAGTTTTTCCCTGGCGCGCGGCCAGCTAGCGAGGCAGCAGCAGCTGGCCCCGGCGAGGATGGCCGCCGGTTCACCGCCGGCGAACCACGTCCGGAGACGCCGATGGAGGTTGATGGCACCAGCGAGGCGAAGAGGAGAAATGCGTCTTCGTTGGCGCGGCGAGCAGAGGAGCCGAAGCGGACGACGGCGGAAGAGAGGGAGAGACTGGCGGGGCGCCTGGCCTCGCTGGCGGCGGCGCTGCCGGATCGTGTGGTCACGTTCCTGCAGAACGAGCGCGCTGGAGATGCGGATTACCGTGGCGACGGCAGAGAGACCGAGAAGCCCGGGATGGGCATGCACCCCATGGTGAAGGACGGCGGCCTGTTCCAGCTGAAGCTGTTGCTGGACAAGTTCGCGCCGGAGAGCACGCCGAAGAATATCGAGCGCGGCGCACTGGATGCCTCCGGCGTCAGCTGCCTGTCGCAGCATCGTCAAGAATCGAGTGGCAAGACCGGCGTGGTGGAAAAGGTAGGGGACGTCGGCATCCGTGCCGGCGCCTCCCGCCGCATAGAGCTCCGGGACATCGCTGAGGAGTACGGCGAGCTCGTGGGTGCCATCGGGGTTATGCTCCTGTCACCCCTCCCGAGCAAGTACGTCGATCTCACCGAGCACGACGAGTACGTCGATATCTGCGGCGACGCCTCACCTGTCGTGTTCCCTGCTGCCATGGCCGTCGAAACCGGCGGTAGCTTAAGCTCGAGCAGCGGTGGCTCTGGTGCATCGTCGAGTGACTCCGATACGTCCTCAAGTGATTCGGATTCAGGAAGCGATTCGAAGGAGAATGTTGGCAGCCCACATCCGCCGCCGTTTTCTCGCAACGAGGACAACACCTCCGAGCAGGCAGCGCAACCGCCGAAGCCGGCACCGGCGAAGGTGCAGGTTGCAGAGCCTGAGGAGAACCAGCACCAGTGCGCGGCGCCTTCGCCGACGGTGCGCCCGATCACCAGCAGCCCACCCGCGCCGTTGGTTTTACCCAAGGAAAATGACATCCCTGTTGCTCGACTACCAGAGTCGTCGGCCCCGGAGGAGGCGGTGCAGATCGCAAAGCCAGAGAAGCCCCAGAATCAGTTCGCGGCGCCCGCGCCGACGGTGCACCCCATCGTCAGCAGGCCATCCGTGCCGTTGGCTCTTCGCAACGGGAATGACACCTCTGCTCAGCCACCGGAGTCCGCGCCGGCGACCGACGACGACGACCCGCTCCCCAACCTGATCGCCAAGGCACAGGAGGCGATAGATCGGAGGCGGCAGGAGGAGAGGGACCACGCGCGGGAGAAGGCCCGGCAGGAGCTTCTCGAGGTGGAGAGGGCCGCGTTGTCCGACGAGCGCGTACACCCGCTGGACATGGAGCTGCTCGGCATCGCCGCGTTCGAGCACATCGTGAGCGCCGTGGGGGGCGCGCGCACTGCGGGGCTCAGGGAGAACGACGGCCGCGTCCCGCCTGGCTGCCCCACCGTCATGCAGTTCCTGGGACTCTTCCTGAAGGCCGACGACGACAGCGAGGAGGAGCAAGAGCAGCGGCCGGGCGTCGCCCCTGGTGGCGCAGACATGGACGTGGAGGAGGGGGAGATTCGGTAGGGACGTAGACGCCATGCAGCATGCATCAACGCTAGTTTCGTGTAGTGTACCCCTGATCCGGTCAACCACCTTGGAAGTTAGAATCAGCAGCCGGTTGCATTATGTTCTTAAGCTAGTGATTTTCCTTGCAACATTTTGCACGCATGTTGAAACTTGGGTTAACATACTTAGTCAGTGGTTGGTGTAAAAAATCTCACAGATTCGCAGTGTGTTTGGAACTTACATGTACACGAGTCAAGAATCAGATGCTCAAAGATGTTCAAGGCTCTGTGTAGCATTGCTCGAGATCAAGGTGTTCTTAAACACAAGTAGTCTGTGTGCACCTCGCCGCCGCTCCGAAACCTAGCCTCAGCGATGGAAACTACTCGGCCGGGTAGTTTCTGGGCTATGGGCGGCTGCTCGGACCGACGACCACGTGACTGGTTCTGACAAGTCGGACCCACATGTCAGCAGACGCGTTTCTGCTTCCAATTAAAGTCGTTTTCCTTTTCCCCTCGGGCGGGCCCGCTGGCCTCTGCTTCGTGGTCGCCGTGCGATACCCGCCGCCTTCACGTCCCCGCCCGGCGCCCGCCACCGCGGTGGCCTTGTTCCCTTCCCGCCCGGTCAGCGAACCGGCCCGATCTCTCGGGACCATCCCCGCCGAACCCACCTCCTTCTACCCTCCCTCCCGGCTTCCCGTGGTCCGCCCTCCCTCAACTGGGCTAGTTCCGAGGAGTGCAGATCCGTTCGAGTTAGATCGACGGAGCTCTGGTTTTACGGTAAGCGCTTCGATTCCACCCGTTCTACTTGCCTGACAATCGAACCCGTGTTTTTCCAAATCTGGTAGTTTGGGGCCAAAAGTTGAAGCCATCCTTGATGGCTTGTTCGTGACTGCAGGGAGGACCGGGTTTCTTCGTGCTACCGGCCATGCTGGAGAAGATCGGGCTGCCGCCCAAGCCGTCCTTGCGAGGCTCCACCTGGGTGGTGGATGCATCCCACTGCCAGGGTTGTTCCGCTCAGTTCTCCTTCTTCACTAGGAAGGTAATCGCATCTAGTTTCCCCTTGCAGCTATGGTTTTCTCTCGGCAATTGGACGCATCCAGCCAGCTGACCAGCTCCCAGTTTCTGTTTCGTCAGCGGAAACCACGAAAGCCTTGCTCGCAATGATGATATTAACCATAGTGCTTTGTAGAGTAGCATGGCTGGGTCGAAACGTTACTGAATGCACTGCAGTTTGTTTACTCTTGCCCGCCTCCACATGAGTTTCATGGGTATCCCTTATCATTTGGATCACTTAATCTCTTCTTAGTCTTATACAGCTTGCTAGTCGCATGCCTAACTGCAAAACTCGCACTCTGTTAACCAGAATGCTAGTCCATAATTTTTTTTCATCAATGCAGCCATCTGCAGACTGTTATTGACCATGATGTTTTTGATCTCATCATAGAAACCTTTTCAACATAGTTGACCTTACCCCCACTAGATTTCATTATCATGCTTGGCATTTGTCACATGGCACCTTGCCATGCATAGAATGCAATTCACTTGAGCTCAACTGAGTTCAGACTGAAGCTCTGATGTATAGAGTACCCAGGAAATGTTGCTTTACACTGACGTTTTTAGCCATATACTTAACACCTTGGTCTGAATCTGAGCTCTGTTCACCTAAACGGCCATGTAGGCTCACCAGTTGGTGTGAAAATGCTAGTAAGGGAAAACAGAGTTTAAGGGCATGTTTGGTTTCTGCATTCGTAAATGTTGTGTTATTTCATGCTTGTGAGAATGTCCAATCTTGAAATTTGGGGAATTTGAATATCCAGGGCCATATGATATCTCACTTTCTTGCCTCAATTAATCAAGTTATTACGTTCACCATCCCTGTGGCACTTCTAAATCTCCCATAGTCCCATTGGTATAAGACATGGATTTTCTTGCTATCAGTGGTCTCAACACTTCAGTAGTCGTTTTAACTCTTGTGTGTTTGATATGTAGCACCACTGCCAAAGATGTGGAGGCTTGTTCTGCAGCAGCTGCACCCAACAGAGGATGGTTTTACGCGGACAGGGTGACTCACCTGTTCGAATTTGTGATCCATGTAAAAATATTGAGGAAGCAGCACGCTTTGAGTTGAGATATGGACACAAAAATAGAGCTGGGAAAGGTTATTTTCTTTTTATTATATTTTTTCCAATCTGTTATGTTTTAAAGTGAAGAGAAATCCAATTTGGTTACTACTTGTACTACTTTGTTGTATTGAAAGTATTATGTTTATAGAAAAAAATAGATATAATTTAAGTGGTTGAGATCCGCGCGACAAAAGTCTGGTTATCGGTACAGAATCCAACAAAGGTGCAATTTATGAACTCTCCGCAAGCGGGAGCTGCATGCATTGGGCTGCCTATTTTTTATATATAATTTAATTATGCCCGCTTCCTAACATTGTTCAGTTATTATCTTTGATCTTATCCAGAAATAGTTTTATTCTCTGCAGAATTTACATGCCAGTAGTTGTTGTATAGTTTCTGTTTCATTGTTCAGTTTGCTAGCTATATGTATGTTCATTCTGCAAATTTATCAACTCTGAATCTCTGGGAGCAATATCCATAGTAAAAGCACACAAACTGAAAAATTGGGTTGTGCATGCACAAAAATCAAGTAAAATAAACGGCTGCACAATCTAATGCAAAATTTCTAGCTGGATCTACAAAGCTGCAAACATGGTTAACATTTTCATTGAATCATTGCCAAATGAAGTATTCAGTTTTCTTTAAATGCAGTATGCATTTGCCATCTATAAGTATTTTTTTTTCTTTCTGCAAGAAATACTACACTTAAAATGATCATCCTTTCTACACTGTTATTACAGCTAACTCAAAAGCAGCTTCTAAACCAGAAGATGAAATTCTAAATGAAATCCTTGCAAGTCATGGAACACAGACCCAGCTTTCTCACAGGGAATCTCTGAACTCCGAGCTTACTGGGAAAACCATGAGCACCGCCAGTGCCTCCGGTTCCAGAAGAACGTCTGCAACTTCCAGCATGGATGGAAATGGAGATGAAAGTCTTTGTGCTGAAGCACACAATTATGAACTCAACAACACTGCATCCATTTTTACCCCAGATGAGCTGCGTCAAAAAGCAGTTGAGGAGAAGAAAAGATACAAAACCCTAAAATCAGAAGGTAAACCTGAAGAAGCACTGCAGGCTTTCAAGCGTGGTAAAGAACTTGAGAGGCAAGCTGCGGCACTGGAATTAGAATTGAGAAAAAGCAGGAGAATGGCCACAAAAGCCCCTAATGTAACTGCTGTGGTTAGTACCCAGACAGCCGATGGTTCTGATGAGGCTGAAACAAAAAGGGCCTCAACTGGGAAGAGAGTTAAGAAAGAAAAGAATGATCTTGCCTCTGAGCTAAGAGAACTAGGTTGGTCAGATGCAGATCTTCGTGATGAGACAAAGAAAGCCCCTATGAGTGTGGAAGGAGAGCTTTCACAGCTTCTTAGAGAGGTGGCACCAAGATCGTCAGAGGCCAAGAAAACTGGTGGTATTGATAAATCTCAGGTGAATGCTCTGAAAAGACGAGCCCTATTGCTAAAGCGAGAAGGTAGACTTGCTGAAGCAAAGGAAGAGCTGAAGAGGGCAAAAATATTGGAAAAACAACTAGAAGAGCAAGAGATTCTGGGTGAAACAGAAGAGTCTGATGATGATTTAGCTGCAATTATTCAGAACATGGACAACGATAACTATGAAGACATATATTTGGACAATCCAGGATTCCCTGCTTTGAACTTTGAGCAAATTCTTGGTGCGTCTGATGATCTTGCTATTGATAGTAACTTTGATGTTACAGATGATGACTTGAATGACCCAGATATGGCTGCTGCCCTCAAATCATTTGGCTGGAGTGAAGAGGATGACAAACAATTGGAAAGCCATGGGTCTGTTTCTTTGAATCAAGAGGTACTAAAGGGGCAAGTGCAAGCTCTGAAAAGAGAGGCCGTTGCGAACAGAAGGTCTGGTAATGTTGCAAAAGCCATGTCATTGCTTAAAAAAGCAAATCTACTTGAGAGGGATCTGGAAAATGAAGATCCAGATTTCAATGTTCCTTCGCCAGAAGTTCAGAAAAATAGAAAATTTGAAAATGTCACAATTGCAGAGATGAATGCTCGACCTGTATCAACACCAAAAAATAAGCTAGCAATTCAGAGGGAACTGTTGGCTCTGAAGAAGAAGGCGCTAGCCTTGAGAAGGGAAGGGAAGGTGCACGAGGCTGAGGAAGAGTTAAAGAAAGGTAGTGTTCTTGAGAAGCAACTTGAAGAGCTCGAGAATTTTTCTAAACCTGTAGCCAAGGAAACTAGGAACACTGGTTCAACTCCCCCATACAAAGTTGAACCCCCAATTCTCGATCTTACAGATGAAGGATATGAACCTGAGGTTACAGACAATGACATGCAGGATCCAGCATTGCTATCCGTGTTGAAAAATATAGGATGGGAAGATGTTGATACTGATTCTGTGAAAAGAACTGACACAACGTCAACTTCACATGTAGCTGTTCAGAAGTCATCAAAAAGTAAGGGTCAAATTCAGAAAGAATTACTTGGTATAAAAAGGAAGGCTCTTGCATTCAGACGGGAAGGGAAAAATACGGAAGCTGAGGAGGAACTTGAGAAGGCAAAGGTCCTGGAGCAGCAATTGGCTGAAATTGAAGAATCAAGTAACTTAGCTACTAACCAAGTCGTCATTAGTACTGGTAGACATCAGATTAGGGAAGATAAATCAGTTCAGCATGTCCCTAGTGTTGATGCTGGTGTACTCCCATCTTCAGGAAGCAATATAATGCCGGTGCATGCAGACGAACTTGGTACATCCATGGATACACTAGGTAGTTCTCATAGCAAACCACAGACTCAGACAATTATTTCAAAACAAGGTCATGCAGCACCCAGAAGCACTGATACCTTGGGAACTATAAAGGGATCACATTCATCTTCTGATCATAAAGATGCTCAGAATGAACATGGTGATGATACTCTCAAAGATGAGATTCTACTCCATAAGCGAAAAGCAGTTGCTTTAAAGCGAGAAGGGAAGCTGGCAGAAGCTAGGGAAGAGTTGAAACTGGCAAAACTCTTAGAAAAGCGCCTCGAAGGTGCTCAACAGAACAGTGCGGATGGTGGAGATGACTCAACTATGTCTGCTGTGCAACAGAACAACTTGATCCAGCAGTCCGCTAGTGCCAGCAACTACATTGACACCTTGGCCTCTGCTCCTCCTGCACAAGCAAGCAATTCGACCCAACCTCCCAAAGCTTTGTCTAGCCGCGACCGTCTCAAAATCCAACGTGAATCCCTTGCTCACAAACGCAATGCCCTCAAGTTGCGGAGAGAGGGCAAGACTGCAGAAGCAGATGCAGAATTTGAATTGGCCAAGGAGTTGGAGAGCCAACTGGAAGAGTCAGATAACCAAGGTTCAAGGTCTGGAGGTGTGTCAGCTGAACCAAATGACACTGTTGTGGAGAACCTTCTTGATCCTCAAATCATGTCAGCCCTAAAATCCATCGGCTGGAGCGATGCTGACTTGTCAATGCAGGCTTCTAATGCGCAACCTCCTAAGAAACCTGAAGTGAAGCCTGCCGTCACTGTGACAAACGGGCCTCAAACAGCAGCGACAAGCAATCCTAACAGTGAGAGAACTCAGCTGGAAGAACAGATCAAGGCTGAGAAACTGAAAGCCCTCACATTGAAGCGGGAAGGGAAGCAGGGGGAGGCTCTAGAGGCCCTTCGCTCGGCAAAGCGACTAGAGAAGAAGTTAGCTTCACTTGGCTAATGGCTCCGGCTCAGATTGCTTGCCTACTTCATGACGAATTCAATATGGTAGTTTGATGTTGAGAAATTTGATGTGCCCGTTTGAACATACGAACAAACTGCGAGGCTTAGATCTCGTGAGCCATGATCACACAAATTCAAAACCCTTTTTGTGTATGTATGTGTAAATAAAAGATTTCGGGTGATGATTCTTTTCATGAGCAGGTGTATACAACCTCATATACTTCCTCTGTTTTTTAATTCAAGGGCTGGTAAAAGCAGGGGTAAAGTTACTTAGAAATAACCCTTTTCTAGAGCCCATGGTGTGTGAACTTTTGACACTGAGTATATCTTGTTTTATGTATATTACAAAAGAAAAAATTACATGCATTACAAATTGTATTTTTATTTGTGCTATTTGAATCAATTTATGTTCTCGGCTATTAGTCTGTCGAAACTTCGGATACTGCTTTTGTTCCATATATCGTGAAAAGAAGTTTCAAGAAATAAGGTTGTCAACAAGATCGCTCTGACCCGGCAACTCCTTGGCTCTTCAACTTATTGAAGTTTGCTACTGTATCTCCGTGGGCTTACCGGGAACCGTGTGCCATGGCCCACAGTCCTAAATGAAACACGCGGCCCGTTCGGTTCCATTTCCAACCACATCGCCACGCGCGCTGCACGTGACGTCGCCGTTAGCTGGCGCGATCCGAGTCCTGCAGCCCGTCCGTCGAGGCCGTGAGCCCGTGACCAACACGAGGCGCCGCCGCCGCCGATGCACGCGCCAGCCGCCGCCCACGGCCGCGGAATGGGGACACCCATCACCGTCGCGCGCGCTGGGCGCCATCCTCCTCCCCGTACGCGTCCGCCGCCTCTTCTCCGGTAGGCTCCCTGAGGTCCCCCCCCCCCCCCCCCTGGGTTTTAACTTTCGTCGGCCGTTGAGGCTGTCACTGGGTGGATTGACTTTCGATGCCGTGTAGATGGTGCGGAGGCTTTGGCGACTGCGACGCCCCTCCGCGTCCGGTCCCTTCCACAGCCGCTGACGCTCGCCGGTTGCGGCGGCGATTTCGCGCACCTAGAGACAGCGGATGGTGAGGCATTGGAACTGCCGCGGGCTCTTCGGCGAATCCTTTCCGATCATCAGGTCTGATTATTCACACATTATTCGCCTACGAAAGAAAACAATGCTTTATGCTTTTGATTGCTGCAATGAGAGGCCAGTTGAACGAACAATGAAACCACCAACTACATGGTTGTTGAAATTTCAGTATTACTGACGCCCAAATAAAGGACTGCGGTTGGGAGATGCCCAATTGAATGCAATTGCTTAAAACATTCCCGTTTTAAAACCTGTGTACGTGGCTCAGATTCGAGGCCTTATTGCTTCTCTTGCTGATTGGAAACACGATTGTCTCAGGGTTTGCATAGTTGCATCCCGATGAACTGAAATAATTGTCCACTACAAGGAATTGAGGCTTATTAGTACACTCAATCTTGTGGCCTTAGAGGTTCAGTGAGCACAAGTTACATGCTGGGTGCACTGTACATTAGCAAAACTTAGAGGGAGCACTTACATTTCATCACTAGAATATATTCTTGTTCAGAACCAGCTCTTTTCGTCGTGCCAGGCTTCTTTTTTTTTCCTTCTGTTGTCTTGCGGCGCAGCAATTGACTCTGCTTCTCCTCTGCTCTTGATTTATGTCCCTACAGAAAATGTCTGACCTTTTGAAAGCTGCTATACTTTCAACCATGTCGATACTCGCTGTTCCTCTTGAGGCGTCAGCGGAGACGTGCCAACCGCAACCGGCTAATTCTTTTTCCAATATGCCCCTTTTCATCGCTGTGGCTCTTATAGGAGCTGCTGTTGGTGGTAAGACTCGAGACATGCTAACAAGCATAATTATGTAATACATGTGAATGACGAAGGGAGGTGTTTGTTACTGTGCTAATATGTTCCTCTGTGAGTATAGGATTATTAGCACGACAAAGAAAGGAGGAATTAAAACGGCTGAATAATCAACTCCGCCAGATTAATACTTCACTTAGAAGGCAGGCACAGATTGAGTCGTTTGCTCCTGGCCTTACTTATGCGCCAGTGGGGCGAATAACAGAAAATGATGTCATTGTTAATCCAATGAAGCAGCAATTGGGCACAAACCTTCGAAACGGGAAGAATTACCTGAGGAATCAAGATCTTGATAAGGCTGTAATGGAGTTCAGGGCAGCTCTAGACCTTGCTGAAAGCATTGGAGATCATTTTGAGGAGAAGAAAGCTGCACGAGGACTAGGTTCATTTCTTACCGACAATGGCAACTATATATGTTTCTCTTCCCGCGGCTAAATTTTCTCAATTGTTTTTGGTTAATTAGGTGCGTCGCTACAAAGGTTGGGAAAATACAGAGACGCAATGAGGTACTACTCCAAAGTTCTGGAGCTGTCCAAGGAGACGGGCGAGGATTCTGGCTGCACCGAGTCTTATGGCGCCATAGCCGATTGCTACGCTGAGCTCGGCGATCTGGAGAGGGCCGCAAAGGTGTATGACAAGTACATATCAAGGCTGCAGCCCGGCGAATAAGCGACCGCCCTTTCTGTCAAGTGAACGACGATGATTTCCTTCGTGTTGTCTGACTTTTACTTGCAAGACGCGTCAGTTTTACGTGTGTTGAAGTGCTTGAGTTACTCTGAGAATGGTAAGAGTCCTGTATATATAAATGTCTGTCGTGGCACGGCACCAGCTATGTGATTCCTGAAGCTCTGATAAATTGGATGTTTGACACACGTTTTACTGGAAGCTGGCATATGATGCTTGTATTTAATCAACCAGGGCATGTGCTTGCGTACGGTACGCTCGTGGAAACGTTTGGAGTATTCGGCCTCAAAACGTACTTCTAAGATCAGCGTTATGAAGAACCGCGTCTAGCCGGGCTTCACCCGGGAGAGAGACGAGTCCCTCGACCAGCCCATCGCCTTCTCAGGGCGAGCTCTCTCGGGCCGAAGTCGCCCCATCGTCATGGACATCAAGGCCGCCGGCAAGAACTGGCTCCAAACCAAAACCGAGATCGACCAAGGCCTATATAAATTTTCTCTTCCGACATTCTTTTTTCTTAAAGCCTCTCTATCATATAGACATATACAGCTGTAATATCTATCCCTGTGTACATATTTACTCACACAACACTACATGAAAGCGTAATATTTTCGTCGGCTACAATTATTTTCGTGGGCCCTTACGAAAATACATTTAATTTCATGAGCTGGCTCGTAGCACACGAAAATAAAAGCTATTTTAAGCACATGAAAATAAAAGTTAATATCGTGGGTTAGAAAAAAGCACACGAAAATAATTGATGATTTCGTGGATTAGGGTACAGGCTCAGGCTAGGCAAAATAAACCGAAACCGAACACCGAAACCGAAAACACCGAAACCGACCAAACCGGTACTCATTTCGGTTACCATTATCAGAAAAACGAACTCTTTTTTCGGTTTCGGTTTTTTGGCCGGTTAATCGGGTTAACCGGAGTTTTTTGTAAAAGCCCAACTCATCACAGCCCCCAACCCAGTAGCCCACTAACCTAACCCTAATACGGTAATACCTCCTCATGCCTCAGCCAGTCAGCCCTCACCCCTCAGCCCCCAGCCGACCAGCAGCCGCCGCCCGCCAGCGCCCACGCCCGGCGGCCAGCCCCCACTCGCCCACTCCCGAGTCCCGACTCCTCAACATCGTCGGTCGCCGCATCGGGCAGGCGGGCACCGCCGCACACCCGCACCCGCACCGCACCGCAGCGGCCAGTGGCGCAGCCACCAGCCGCACACCGCACCCAGTCGGTCCGCCGCGCAGTTGCCGTCTCCGGCACCGGCGCACCGCAGCGACGCAGCCCCAGGCTCCCGAGCCCGCCGGTACGGTCCGCCCCTAGCCCACTGGTCCGCCGCACAGTCGCCGCTAGCCCGCCGCCGAGGCTCCTCCACCTGCCGACTGCCGTCTGCCGAGGCTCCTCCACCTTCAACATGGCAACATCTGAGGAGCAAGCTTCTAACAATGTATGTGTCATGCTATTTTGTTAATTCTTTTCCTGTTTGAATGAGTGTCAAACATATTTATAATATTTGAATCATGTGAATCTGGCAAATGGCAATGCTTGTAAGTTATTATGTTGTCTATGTGAATCTATTTTCTTTAGATTGTTAATGAGGCAACACCTTTATTAATCTGATAGTATCATATATGAATACATTGTTAAATGTGATCGTTTTGTAACCTAAATTTTTTTAACCTGAACTTAGATCTCTAATGATGGTAAGGAATCAGAACATTCTGCCAAGGACAAAGAAGTGGAGGAGAAGAAAGAAGAAGGGGTTAAGAAAAGAAAAGAGATTGCATCTAGGTCAGAAGTATGGAAACACTTCAGCAAGATCACAGTTGATGGTCATTTGAAGAGAGGGAAGTGTAAGTACTGCAACCGCGAGATCAAGTGTGATCCAAATGTGAACGGTACTTCTGCCCTACGCACTCATTTCAATACTTGCAAGTGCAATCCTCATAAGATAGATAAGAATCAAAGTTGTTTGCAATTAAGTCAAGGGGATGGTATTGGAATATATAAGTTTGATCCTGAAGCAATTAGAAGAGCATTTAATGAAATGATTATTGAGGATGAGCAGCCCTTTGCTTGTTGTGAAAAGGCTGGTTTTAGAAAATTTATGTCAATTGCTTGCCCACGTTGGAATGTGCCGTCTAGAAGAATAATAACTAGAGACACTGTTTCTATATACTTTGAAGAGAAAGCAAAACTCATAACTTTTTTTAACCAACAATATGAAAGAGTTTGTCTTACAACTGATGGTTGGACATCTCAACAACAAGATAGCTATGTGACTGTGACGACACATTTTATAGATTCTGAATGGAAACTCCACAAGAAGGTTATTAGTTTTTTCTTGGTGAAGGGCCATAAGGGGGATGATATTGGGAAAACAATTCAGAGATGCTTGACTGAATGGGGAATTAACAAAGTCATGACCATTACAGTTGATAATGCTAGTTCTAATGATTCTGGTGTAGATTATGTACGGAGACAAATGAATAATCAAAAAACTAATATTGCTTTAGGCAAGTATCTTCACATGAGGTGTGCTGCTCACATAATAAATTTGATTGTTTGTGATGACTTAAAAGAGATGGACAACTCGGTTAAGCGACTTCCGGCTGCTGTTAGATTTATTAAAAATGGAACTTCGAGGTTGGTAAAATTTAAAAAACTTGCAGAGGAGGAGAATTTAGAACTAATGCATTCTTGAAGGTAGATATATGCACTAGATGAAACTCCATGTATCTTATGTTGAATGCTGCAATCATTTATGAGAAAGTATTTGCAAGGTATGAGGAAGAGGATCCAACCTATACAATTTAGTTATGTAGAGATAAAGGTGCTGGAATTTCGGATGAGTATGATTGGGCTAATGCAAAAAAGATGGCTGAATTTCTTGGTCATTTTTATGATATTACTCTTCGTGTTTCCTCTACCCTAAATGTGACAGCCAATGAATTCTTTCAAGAGATTGGTGAGATCAAGGTACTGTTTTGAGATTGGGCTGATAGTGAGGACCTTTTGCGTCAATCAATGGCTAAAAGAATGAAGGATAAATATGACAAGTATTGGGGCAATTGGCATGACAATGAGAATGAAAATGCAAATGAAGGGAGAGGGAAGGGTAGGGTGAGGGACAAGGAGAACATGAACTTGCTCATCTTTATTGCTACGGCTCTTGATCCAAGATACAAACTATCTAACTACACCAAGTTAGCAATTTGTGAAATTTTTGATGAAGAAAAAGGACAAAAAGTTTGGGATGCGGTGAATGTATGTTTTCATGACTTGTTTGAAGAGTATAGAAACATATATGCCCCAAATGACTCATCGATAGAACTTAATGATGAAGAACAAACTCAAAAAAGAGAAGGAAGGTTAATGAGGTCGCTAATTGCTAGAAAGATGAGGATTGACACTTGCTCAATGAGTACTTCTAAGTCTAAAATTGAGAAATATCTTAGTGAGAATAATGAAGATGACAACAACAGATTTGATATTCTTGCATGGTGGAAAACGAATGAATCCAGATTTCCTATATTAGCACGATTGGCTCGTGATGTGTTGGCAATTCCAATATCAACTGTTGCATCCGAATCGGTATTTAGTACGGGCGGACGAATTCTAGATGATTTTAGAACCTCTCTAACCCAATTCATGGTGCATGCTCTTATTTATACACAAGATTGGTTGAGGTGATCAACTCCAATCAATATTGAAGAAGATGCGGAAGAGCTAGCCCAAATAGAAGAAGGTGAGCTAAGATAGTCAAATTAAACTTTTATATGATATCTTGCAAATCACTTACATCTTTACTTGTTTTTGTTCTATTTTAGAATTAATTGCAGAGCATAAAGCTAAAAAGGCTAAGAAGACTACCGAATCTGTTTTGTAAATTCTATGGATTGATGTGATTTTGTATTGAACTTGGAAAATGGAAGTGTGCTAAATTTACTATTTTTGTACTTGAGTTAAAACTGTTATTTATGGATTACGATGTTCTGTTTTATGAAATTTGGAGTTCTAAATGAGATATTGAATTTTAATATGTTTATGTGATTTTTCCTGTACTGCATGTCTGTAAAAACTGAGATGAGTTGAACTCGGTTTTGTGGTTAACCAAAAACCGGAACCGGAGTTTTCGGTTAACTAAGAGTCCGGTTTCTATTTTTTGCTGAGCAATTTCGTTTACTGTTTTATAAAAACCGAACTTCGCCAAAAACCGAAAAACCGAACCAAACGGTTTCGGTTAACCGGTTGCCCAGCCTGAGTACAGGCACACGACAATAAAAGGTACTTTCGTGGGTTTCTATGTGTCACACGAAAATAATTGTTAATTTCGTGGGTTGGACTTAGCACACAAAGCACCTAGGGTTTGTCGGTTGGACAAACACCTCTATTTTCGTGAGCCAGCTAGGGGCGCACGAAAATATGGGCCACTAATGTCGTGGGTTTTCGGGAAGCACACGAAACTAGGTGCATTTTCGTCAGCCAACGCGCGGCGCATGAAAATACGGGTGACTCGGTTTCGTCGGCTTCAGACAAGCACACAAATCTAGGTTATAATTTCGTGGGCTTTTGGCGGGCTCACGAAAACAGTGCTTATACCAGCAACGTGCGCACATCGGTTTCATTCTCTCTCTCGCCACCCACGTTGAGCAGCCGCCGTCGTAGTCCGTTGCGCCGCCCCGGCCCGCGCCCAGGTGCCGCCGCCGCCAGTTGCTCGGTGTCCGCCGCCCTGCCCGCGCCAAGCTGCTGCCGCCGACCCTGCGCCAGCCTGGCCCGCACCAAGCTGCCGCCGTCGCCACTTCCACGACCTGCGCCCAGCTGCCGCCGCCTCTCCCGGGTCTAAACGGACGAGCTGCTGGGGCTCCGCACTTTCGGCCGGCCGCTCCGAACGACGCCAAGGTAGTCTATAATTTCTTAGTGTAATTTTCTCGGTCCAGCCCGCGCTCTGCCCGGCAATGCTCCGTCTTGACCTCCATGACATCACAAGTCTGTTTCGGAGAGGGTGATTCTTGTACTGTAGAATTAGATCAATTGATCCTAGTGAGCGACGTGGGTCTGATCCTAGTCAGAGACGTGGGTGTAGTTTTGGCAAATCCAAGGTTGGCATGCACGCATATGATATCAAGTCTGTTGCTAAATTCAAACTCGAACAACCCCTAGTGCACGAAAATTAGTTTGAGGAACGTGCAACACAATTTTAAAAAGAACGTGCATTAGTTTGAAGTATTTTAATTGTCTGTTACATCAATATAAAATTAGCATGTATACATTTTTTACTTAGCAATGAATTATGTAACACTACATGTTAGTCTTATTGAATCTATAAACTTTGAAATAATTATGTGGCTTGGGCTAGGTTTCCTTCCCGACCACATGACCTTCGGTGCGGCGCCGCTCGCCTTTGGCACCGTCTCTTCTAACGCCCCAACCGTCGCCTCCGCATCGTGCAGGTAACCATACATTTTCACAGTTTCTTTTATTATGTAAGTGACGAGAATTAAGTTGTTATGTATTAGCACTTGGTTTAGCAATACTATTTGAGTTTAGTAATTACTTTTAAGCATGCTGTAATAAAACACTATAGGAAAACGAATAATTTCCGTGGGCTAATTCTATTTTCGTAGGCCCTAACAAAATTAAAAATATTTTCGTGAGCCAGCACCTAGTGCATGAAAATAAGTTGTAATTTCGTGTGCCAAATCGATTGCACACGAAATTACAGTCTAATTTCGTAGGCTGAAGGCATGGCATATGAAATACAGTGACTAGAAGCTCATAAATAATAGATGGCGCTCTTAGAAGCACGTAAAGTGTTACATGGTTAATGTGTGTCTTAGAGAAAGTTTGATATAGCGATATGTAAATAAACGAGTTTCGGGCCGGCTCAGCCCGGCACAACCCATTTATGGCCCGACAGTTGGGCCGTCTAAAAGTTATCACTAGCGGGACCTGATGGAGCAAAACTTAGGACAGCTAAACCACTCCACTGTCTCTCCCTTGTTTTTTCCTCCCGTCTCTCGTTCTTACCTCTCTCGTAAATCACTCCAAAAAGTAAGATTCACGTAACCTATACAATATGTGTCACCCGTTTCTGACCGACACGTCTCACATGCGTTACGCATGTGAGGCGTGTAGGGTCAGAATTGTCCCTTTTTGAACAGCCTTGGAGTGATCGAGGGGGCGTTCTTATGACGAGACGTGGGGTATGGATTTGGACAAAATTTCGATGACGTAACCCTAATGTTCTCCGCTGCACCATTATCGGGCGTGCAGTTGGAGAACAACGGGGTTATGCTGCCGAAATTTCGTCTGGATCCAGACCCCGCATCTCGTTATAAGCACACTCCTCTCGGTCACTTTTGGGTGGGTTTAGGACCTATCCCTTCCAATAGATGTAAAGTGAATGTAATTAAATAATAATTTCTATTTGTGATATTCTTAGTTGTAACATACATATTTATAACTTCTATGTTATTATATTATATAGTAGTGATGATAGACGATGGATGTATGATGGTTGGCGGAATAATGATGCGTCTTCAAATGAATTGTCCATCAATACTAAGACATTTATCAGTCGGGCTTTCTCTTTATCGACCAACCGTTTTGTGCAATGTCCGTGCAACAAGTGTCGTAACTTTTTATGCAAGAAAAAGTTTGACATGGAACGAGACCTCTGTCGATTTGGTTTTATGCCAGGTTATGAAACAAGGTATGGGCATGACGAGTTATACCATAGTAATGTTGATGTTGATAACATAGATGGTGATAACGAGGACAGAATGGAAAACATGGTTGAAGCACTAGATCGTGATCGTGGTGCAGATAAATCTGAAGAAATTCCTAGACCTAAAGTTCAAGAGTTCTATAGAATTCTCTCAGCATCACATGAACAGTTGCATGTTCACACTAAAGTGTCTGTCCTTTTGACCGTTACTTGTCTAATGTCTATAAAATCAAAGTACAATTTGTCGAACAAGTGCTACGATGATCTTATAGATTTGATAGCACACATTCTTCCGATTAATCATAAGTTGCCAAGAGACATGTAACAGTCAAAGAAATTATTGTCAGGTGTTGGTATGAAGTACGAAAAAATAGATTGTTGTCCTAACAACTGTATAATTTTCTGGAAGGAGAATACAAATCTGACACAATGCTCGGTTTGTAAAGAATATCAATACATTGAGGCCATAAATGAGTACGGTGAATTAGTGAAGATAAAAGTGGTAGTGAAACAACTTCGTTACATGCCTTTTGCACCTAGGCTAAAACGGTTGTTTCTATCTAAATCAACTGCGAGACACATGCGGTGACATAAGTAATGTGTGCGCGAAACAAATGAAGTAATGACATACCCATCTGATGCTCAGGCTTGAAAGGCGTTGGACTCTTTTGATGAGTACTTTGCAGAAGATGCTAGAAATGTTCGTATTGGTTTGGCCACCGATGGTTTCACACCATTCAACACATCTTCTGCCTCGTACTCATGTTGATCGGTTTTTCCTATACCATACAACCTTCCACCAGCTATGTGTATGGAATATGATTACATGTTCTTGTCTCTAATCATTCTCGGTCGTAAACATCCAGGAAAACGTTTAGGAGTTTTTCTTCAACCTTTGATTGAGGAGTTAAAAGAATTGTGAATCAGAGTAGAAGCGTATGATACCTACAAAAAATAGAAATTCAACTTGCGAGCAGCATACTTGTGGTCCATTTATGATTTTCTTGCATATGGTGTTTATTCAGAATGGAGCACACACGACAAACTTTGTTGTCCTATTTATGGATCAAACTCTGATTGTTTTATACTTACCCATGGAGGCAAAGTATGTTTTTTTATTGCCACCGTCGATTTCTACCAGCAAATCACCCATTTCAAAGGCAAGTTAATACATTTCGAAAGAATACTATTGTAACAAAGGGTCCGCCGAAATGTTTGGCTAGTGCTGAGATTGTTGCATGGCTCAGTCAACTTGTCCCTACAGATGATGGGTTTGTTGGTTTTGGTGAGGAGCATAATTGGACTCATATATGTGGCTTGTGAGATCTTTCTTATGCTAAGTCATTGTTATTGCTACACAACATTGATGTGATGCACCAGAACGCAATGTAGCAGAAAGTATAATTAGCACATGTTTCAATTTTAAAAAGATAAAAGATAATTTGAAGGCTCGAAAAGATTTAGCAGATATTTATAATCGTCCGACTTTAGAAGTCAAACAGGATGTTAGTGGAAAACAGAGATTGTCACGTGCTCCATTTTGTCTTAAAGTTAGTGAAAGGAAAGAAGTTCTAAAATATTTGTAACAATTGAAGTTTTCTGACGGTTACTGTGTTGGGTTTAGGCGCACGACCAATCTTGAAAATTGGATATTAAACAATCTTAAAAGCCATGATGATCATATAATGATGGAAAGACTTCTTCCAGTAATGGTCCGGGGATATGTGCATCAGGATGTGTGGAGAGTACTTACGAAACTTAGTTTCTTTTATAGACAACTATGTGCTAAAGAAGTTACAGTTCAAATGATAGAAAAATTGGAGAAACAAATACCTTCACTCATATGCAAAACAGAAAAGATATTCCCGCCAGGATTTATGAATGTAATGCAACATCTACTTGTACTTTTGTCTTACGAAGCTAAAGTTTGTGGCCCCATACAATATCGATGAATGTACCACATTGAAAGGACACTAAAGAAACTACGAGCAATGATTTTGAATAAATCAAGAGTAGAAGGGTGTATCGCAGAAGCTTTTGCTCTGAAAGAGGTAACATATTTCTCATGCAAATTCTTTACAGAGGAACATAATCTGTATGCTCCCACAACACGGTACCACATAGATGAAGAAACTCCTGCAGGAAATTTAAGTATTTTTTCGTGGAAAGAAAAAACGGTTGGTGGCAGCAGTAGGCATGTGGTTTCAGAAGAAGAATGGAATTCATGTATGTTATACAGGTATACAAACATCGAAGAGATGGCTCAATATTTTATTTAAGTATTTTTTATTCTAATTACCGCGAGGTAACACCTAATATGAGAGATGTTCTAATATATTAATATTTGACATTATGTAACGAGTTTGACAAATAATTTTAGAAGTATACGCGGCAACCAACAAACAAACAATTAGATAAAATGCGTCATGATGGCCTTAATGTGGGTCCTAACTTCGTCAATTGGTTTTGGAAGCATGTAACATTCTCTTATTACATGTTACTTTTATTACCTCCAAATTAATTAGTAAAACTAATATTTTTATTTAATTCGTATTGCATGGTCTATGCTAATGTTCATGAAGACGAACAACAACTTTCTCAAGGAACCATAACAGCAAGGAGTTTTAGTCGTTACGACGTAAATGGGTTCCGATTTCGTTCTGCCAAATTTGAAGCAAAACATCCCCTTGCAGTCACGACAAATAGTAGAGTTGTAACTAGAACATGTGATGCACAGGGGAATGAAACTAACTATTATTGGGTTATTCAAAACATTGTGAAGTTTGAATTTGGTGGCTCCAAAGATCTTAGAGTTACTTTTTTCCACTGCGACTGATTTGATAATAACAGGGGAACACGACAGGATGAATTTGGTATAGTAGAGGTAAAATATGAAAATAGATTTCGTAGATGCGATAATTATGTTCATGCTCATCAAGTTGAGTTGGTTTACTACCTACCATATTCTTGTCCAAAGTTGAGTGCTTGGTGGGTCGTGTATAAAGTTAATTCATGAGAACGGTTATATGCCCCTAGTGATGCTGATTATGAAGAAGAACAAGAAGATGTGTACCAAGAGGATGATATACTACTATCTTTTAATATATATAATAGTTTAGGTTTTGATACATTAGTTGCTGATGTTGAAGACAATGGTGTAGAAGAGGTAGTAGTGGCTAAAAGAAAGATACCTAGCATTAAAAAAAGTTAAGATGAGACAGAAGAAGAAAGTTGGTAGACAT